>OZ014485.1:14644068-15244068 GCA_963965965.1 Trididemnum nubilum | reverse complement strand
CAGAATTACGATCATCCATTTTGACTTTAAAAAAGAGAAACAGGATTTTCTCTAAAAAAATCCTTTTTTTTGTGTTTTGACAAGTCAATGTTTGTTTGTATCTTATAAACAAAAACTTGATCCTTTTTTTATCACTTTTACATGCTCCAGGTTGCAAATCATTGTAAAATATTACTTAAAAAGAGATTCGCGACCCGGAAGCAAATTCCTGAAGGACGTACTTACTAACAATTGCTGATGTATGAAAAATTTGTCAAATAGATATGCATGATAGTTGTGAGCTGTGATACAGTACTTTCTGACACTCTTCCACCGTTTTGTGCCAATCTATTTCTCCTGTTAGTAGGCCTCTGTTTTTGGATTAGAACTGGGTTCTGTTGCATTAGTAATGCAATCCATTATGTTAATTGATATTTTCAAGGATTCACATGTTGGACTTCCTGCTGTTTGCTCAAATAATGATAATCAAATATTTTTAAGTATCTCTGCTTCCTCTAAAAAAACTGCAAATTTATGATCTTCGATTTATTTGAGGTGATAAATTTAAGATTTATCATCATTAAAATTCTTCGTGCTGAGTGATTTGTGCAATGTTTATTTGTAATCATAAAGTAGCCAGCAAGCAGTTTGAATGCTGGTAATATGTATATTTATCACGTTTGTTGAGATACCGGTAATAGATTTTTTTGAAATACTATACGTAGGGATGTTGATTCCAGAATATTGAATCCATTGGAATCGGTTCCAAAATTGAACCGATTCCAAATTATGGAATCGAAATAGTAAAGATTTGTTGAGATGCGCTGCTTTCGCGTTGTTTTTGTATGAACGTAATTGATCGCACATTGCTCACTCAGTAACAAGCACACATAGCAAACAGCGTGTAACTACGAGTAATAGCGGATGTGTACAACGGTATGGAGTACGTGCACATGCGAGCAATGCATGACAATGCTAAATTACTTATTTCTCTTAAAACTCTTGTGTTTCTCTTCTCGTTCATTATTATGGGGAAAAAGAGAGATTGAAAATTCATGGGTTCTTCCGTGTGGCAGCAATAGGCTAGTATATCTTTATCATACAGAAAAAAACATAAAATGGTGATCGACAAGTGACCAGAACAATGCGTTTATGCCGCTATTGATATAGACATCGATTATAACAATATATTGTCAAATTGATCGAAATCGTCTGAAAATGATATTTTGCAATAGGATTCGATATTCTTGAAAGATTCTGGAATTAAAAAAAAAGATCCGAAATTGTTCTAGAATATGCAGATATTCTGAAATGAATGTCCCATACTATACTCGTATTAGTTGCTTCGAGACTGTGATACAAATTTAATGCAGTTCTGGTGGTGTGATACAAGACATAGAAAATTTACTTAATTTTATTTTTTAAATTTTGCCGAAGCACAATTAACTGTGCGCGACCGGTGTGTCTTGAAAATACTGCAATAATAATTACATTTTATTCACGGAGTTGCCTTGGCCGGGAGACAGCAAAGTGACCTTTTGGCCTTTGATTCAAGCTGCCACTTGCCCACCAGTCTACCACACACGGTGAAAACTTCACACTACGCTTTCAATACTGAAGGTCAAGCAAAGAAGCTGTGAGTACCAATTTTTATTTTTTTGGTTTGACCCGACTGAGAATCGAACCCGACTTTACTGTTTCAGTAGCAGACGCTCTATCCACTCAAACACTGATGGGCTCAATGACGTAATCTATACTGCAAAACAGTTTCATGAGCAATCTTGAAAGTTGTACGATTTTTGTTAAAACGAGATAACTGCTTTCGTGTAATGTCGTTAAAAATGACGGCATTTTTGCCAAAATCGACCATTGCATTACTTCATTATTGATAACATCATCAACTTAAAATGAATTTTTTCGGAAAACTGTAAAAGCCATATTTTGTGATGTAATTAATGACTTTTGCAGTTATAGTAATATCAGTTGGAGGATGCCAAAGTTTATTGCCATTGTTTTAGTTTTCAGTGGACTCCCGAGAAACTTTTTTGAGCAGTTTTTACCCCTGCTGTCTTCAAACAAAAAACAGCAATTTTTTCAAGCTCCCCTCTAAATTAGTTACTGTTAGGGAGAGAGCTGAACCAAAGTAACTGTTTTAACCATTTATGTGTTCAGCGGACTGCAAGAAATGTTTTTTAACAGGTTTTACCCTTGCTGTCTTCCAGGCAAACAAAGATCATTTTTTGTGACCCACCTTTAAATTTGTTACTGTCAAGGGGTTAGCCAAACCTAAAGTTACTGTCTTCATCATTTTTGGTTTCAGTGGACTCCATCAGATGTTTTTGAGCAAGTTTTATCCATGCTGTCTATGGGTTAAGTAAAGGCCAATTTTTACCCCCCTACATTCGTTTCTGTCAGGGGGTTAGGCGAACCTAAAGTTACTGTCTTTGCCATTTCAGTCTTCAGTGGACCCCAGAGAACGATTTTAAGCAATTTTTATCTTCGCCGTCTTTGGGGTAGATAAAGACCATTTTGACCCCTCCTAAATTGTGGATTTGTGGGGTCTTAGCCGAACTTTTGACTTGCCAGTGAAACATTTTCTAAAAAGGTGAGTAAAGTGTTACATTTTAAGCGCATCAAACCTTTCGCCATCCTTTGGGGTTAATAAACCTTCTTGGCTGCCGCTCTAAACTCTTGCAGGTGTGTATGGGACATTACATACTCGATTTTAGTAATCGGTGAACCCCTCCATTTAAAAAAAATTACCAGTGTAGGGGTCAAGTCATTATGAGAAATTCAACAAACACCAAAAATGTGGGGGAATTGAAAAAATCTTACAAGGTACTTTCCCAAGGGCTTGAAAGACGATTGTATGAGTCCAAGTTCATGCAAACCTGCTAAGCGTTTCTCTAAATTTTTTGTCTATATCTGGGTAAATCCTCTGGGTCGCAAAATGACTCTCACTGTTATGTTCAAAACCACAACTGAATTAGATATTATTACTGTAGTTAAGCCAGTATACATGACCCATTGTTATGTCCCAGGTAATGGTAAGATTGCAAACGAAAAAAAAAAGGGAAATTACCAAAGGTGAAATGGTATTGCAAAGTTTCACTTCTAATAGTTGAAAATATTTGGCTAAATGAATTATTACACATACAGTGCAATGAAATGAAACAAAATAAGCAGTACAAATTGTAGCAAACACGAACAACTACGACACAAAAGTCTACAAAACAATGTTCAAAGGTAGCAAGGGGATCTTGGGCCCTTAATCAATTAAAACACTTTGTAGATGAGCAAACCTTGAGATCTGTTTACCACTGACTCATATACTCTCATCTACAATACTGCATAAGTAGTTGGGGGGCTGCTTCAAAATCAACATTAGCACCTCTCTTTATTCTGCAAAAAAGAAGCATCAGATTGTTAACTGGAAGTGGATATCGTGAGCATACTAATCCTTTGTTCTATCGAGCTAAATGCTTAAAACTCAAGGATATTTACTCTCTGGAAACTGCAAAGCTAATGTACAAAATTCACAATAATGTATTATCTTTCGCAGATTCAGATAAGTTTAACCTAATAAAAAACTGCTATGCACATAAGACAAGATTGAGCCACAAAAACAACTTCTTTCTTCCAAGAACTAGAACAAGACTAGGGCAAAAGTCTCTATCATTCGCAGGAATTAAAGTTTGGAATGAAATTCCAAGCAGTACGAAAGAAGTTTCATTCTACAGATTTAAAAAAGCTGTTAAAGCTCATTTTTTATCAAACTACGAAACCGATAAAAGCTAGAATAACAGCTTTCTATCAGCTATGCAGTAGTAATTGCAGGAATCATAGTTGCATATTTATGCTCGAGTTCAACAATAACTTATTCTATTGCTTGAATAGCATGAGTTTGATGCATTCATCTGTCACACATTTATACAATACATCATCTCTCATTTTGATGTGCCCTTTGATTTATTAGAAATTTTGCAATAACTGACTGAGGTTGATATATACTGGTATTGGAAATTGTACCAGTACTAATGACATATTGGCAAACAATACAAAACAAAGCAAGGAGGTTTTTTTTTTCACTCCAATTGCCCACTTTAAATTCTATAAAACATAAATAAGCATTATGAACTTTATTAATTTTATTTTCTATCCAATCTGTAATTACAGTATTTTTGTTTTTTAGTATGCTTAGAGTTAGAACAATTCTAATGTTGCCTTGCATTTTCTTTACATGGTGACTGTGAGTTTTGTGTATACACTGTACAAAATGTACATATCTTTGCAACACTTTGTTTTAATTTTGCGTAAAATTTTTTATCATTGAAAGTAGCAGACTGAGAAAATCTAGAAGCTGTTTTTTTTTTTAACCTTAACTTGGTGAGGTGGCAGTAGACTTAGATGACCTTTCGGTCCTTCGCTGTCTCCTCACCAAGTGACTAAATATCGCTTTGACTCTGCAAGTTTGTGTGCTTGGTTTTAAAGGAATTGCATATTTCGATGCTTTGGTGATAGACCTAGAGGAAGTTGCAGTTTTTTTCTTGTGATATGACGTCACTTGGTAAATAAATAAATATGATGATGATGATGATGATGACGTTGTTTGCACAAAGTAGACGTACTGAGCACAAAACATTACTTGACTTTTCTTAGCTTGAACTTGTTATCGTGATGGTATTTCATGACCAGCTCAGACGTTTTATTGAGGGTAGTCGTAGGGTCTGCTTGCAAGCTGATAAGCTTTTCTTCGAGGCACAAATTGCACTATCACGTGCTGCAATTGTATGGTCTAGCATGGCAGACAATTGACCAAGAGGTATCTGGTGGTCTGCTATCTTCTTTCTCCTTCAACTCCCAGTAAGCTTTTGACAGCTCTGTGGCACTCTTTTTTTGTGGGTGGAGAAAACTTTGCTTGTGGTTGCCGTATCTTGTTTTGAATGAAGTTGAGCAACAACCTTAGTACTTCTTTGGTGGATCACTTGATGTTTAGGTAGCTTTATAAACCACAGAGCTGGCGCAGCAGTTGCCATTCAAGGGGTAATTCTGTGGGCTTCTGCAATTGCACTGTTCTGCAGCTGCTCTGTTGGAGGTATTTGCATTAACTTGGACTCGTACAATTGTCCTTGAAGTGCTTGGGGGAGTACCTTTTAAGATTTTTTCTATTCCCCTCACATTTTTGGTGTTTTTTGAATTTCTCAAATTGACTTGAGTGACCTCTATACTGGCCATTTTTTTTATTGGTTAGCGTTTACCAGTTACTAAGATCAAGCATATAATGTTTGATAGGGACCTGCAAGGGTTGTTACGTTCAAGATAGGTCCGTATTTCGGGGTGTGCTACTAAATTTTAAATTTATGAGGGATAACAGGTTATTTATTCACTTTTTGCGAGCTCTGCTACTATTTATCCAGGCTGTATGACGATTGTACAGATCTAATTTGCATGCCACATTTCAATAAAGACTTTAAGATGATAGTTTTTTTTATGTTTGTGACGCCCAACAGCATTTTTGCCTTGCTTGAGTCATTCACTTCACTATTAACAGTTAGCAAATCTAGATCGATGTGATATTTATCAATTGGCATCATCTCTTTCTAGTATGGTATATTTACTAAGTCATTTTATTCAATTTGACTTGTTTAGACTATATTAAACTTGAGCCCCCTGAAGAGCCCATAAGGGCAAAACAGACTGTTGGGGCATGTTAAATTGTGGTCTGTAAAAAGTTAATATTTCGCTCTGATTTGTTATCGAGCACTTTATCTGGTTTGCTCACCCCAATGCATGCATTGGGATTTGAATATATATTTTTGTTTTTGTAGTGAAATGCACTGCTGTAAGATTTTATTTGGTTGCTAGCATGTCACTGGCCAAACCACTAAAGCCTACCGACGAATCGGAAGATCGAAATAGTTATTGCGAGATATGCAAGCGAACCTAATTGCTACTGATTTAGCAAAAAATTTTGATACTGAATTTTAAATCTTTATAAGATTGCACCCTAATTAATTTCTTGAGGCACTTCACAATGTTGGATTTGAACCAACTCAAGTGCTGTAATTTATTCAAACTCTAAAGCAGAATGAAGCAAAGTCACAGATTGCAAAATGTTCATGATGGAATTACTAATGCTTAAAATGACATACAAATTTAATTAGTGATCAAACGGAACCAGTATGATTTACACAATGTTACAACTTCCTTTTTTTTTACATAGGAGCAGTCGCAAAGTATTGCTCACAAAGTTTTGGCTAAAGAATTTACGAGGGCTAAGGGGTCTTCCATATCTGGAAACTGCTGTCATGAGGGCTTGCTGGTTAGAAGCAGTTGTGGCTGAGGTTTGCGATTCCGTGATGTTTTGGAGATCTTCTTTGGGTGGTATAATGGGCTCAAATCCAGGCTTATAAATGTGTTTTCGATTTTTTATGAAGATGTGGCCCTGTTTATCCCTAATATCATAAGAGCAGGGGGCAGTATATATCTGTTCATCCCTAATTTCATAACGGTTTCAGGTTTCCACACATTTCCTTGTTTAAAGTGAATTGGATCATCATTGTGAATGGGTTGAAGTGGATGGCAACTCCTATCATAATAATGCTTCTGTCTCTTCTGTCGTTTTGTCCAATTTTCTTTCACCACGAATGGATCTATAGTGTGAAGCTGGTATTGTGTTTCAGAAACTGGTAGAGTCTCACACAAGCATCAACCCATCAATAGCTGTGCTGGAGATCCTTAGTTACTTATGGAAGTGTTCCCGCATTGCAAAACGACAAAATTCACACCACTGCTGCTGTTCAACAACTTTGACAATAATTTTTTTAGTTTCAGTGCAATAATTACATTTATTGCCAAAAGGCTGAGGGCGAAGAAACATACCATATCGGTTTTCTTACTACTTGTACATTCGAATTAATTCTCTTTTTTCTAGATTTGCGGCTTGTAAAAAACCACTTAGCCAAGATGATAGTCGTTAAAAGGGCATTCAAGTCAAGTTTTTCACTCTCAACCAAAATGTTGGGATATGCCTAAAATGCATTCTCACCAATTTTAAAGTTTCTATGCCTTCCCATTTTCAAGATATTGCAGTTCAAAATTAGCAGTTTTCCACTTGCTTCAGTGTTGCCATTTTATCAGTATAGTGATAGAAGAATGAATTTGGGAAAGCTGACTTACATTTATTGAAAAGCAGCTAATTTTACTGTTCTAAATCTGTACTTTGTTTTACAATAACTCTGCCACAAAATATTTATGGAGAAACATGTTGTCAATTTTTGAAATTTTGTTTCTAATTGGCAACCCTGGTAAAATTTCTAAGGGGAAAAAGCCTTTCTAAGGGGAAATCTAATCTGCTATGTCTCAGGAATGGAAGGGTGTAGAAAGCTCAAATTTGGTGAAGTTGGTCTTCAGATCTGCCAAATTTTTTGAGAAAAAATCGAGCAAAATTTTTTTTGACCTGAATGCCCTTTTAAAATAAATAATCCAAGGACGTAAAAATATGACTAGGATGAGAATTGATTCAAATTGATCGTGATCATCGTTAGCATTCTTATCAAGCTGTGAAAGTTCATGCTGATATAATAGCTTTTAACCAAAGCAAAGAGAAGAGATCAAAATTGACTCCCAATTTCATAAAAGAAATATCTTAATTTGGAATTTGCATTATTCACGAGCTACCAAAGATTCATAAAAACCAAGTCAAGAATAGATTGTTATTGTAAAGTGATTGAAAATAACAGTAGTACTTCAGGGGTTATATTGAAAATAAGACAAAGGAGAAAACTGGAATATGTTCAAATGCTGTAACTTGTTCAAACTCAAAATCTGAATGCAGCAAAATCACAGATTGCAAAATGTTCATGATGGAATTACTCATGCATAAAGTGACATGCAAATCTAATAAGCGATTAAGCACAATCGGTGTGATTTACACGATGTTACAAAGTAATATTTTTCAGATGTCACAAGTTGATGATCAAACATTGCGTTTATTATTCTGCAAGAAATTTTGCAGAGGTTTTTTTCTAATGTCACGAAATTTTGAAATGCTGGCTTGTCAATGGTAAGGAGTCAAACGAAGTAAATCTATTTTCGCAAATAGGGAGAATAGTGGAGCAAGGTTTGGGGCAACTCTCCATTACCTAAAACAGTTCTTATTTCTTCAAAAAAAAACAATTTCAACAGCATCTCTATAACTTTGTTGGCTCCAAGCAAAAACTTTTTTATATCAATGTATTTATCAAGCATAGTTCAAAGATGGATTGAAATTGACTGTATTTTGCAGGCCCAGCTTCTAACAATGTGGACATGTTGAAAGACATGATAGTTTGTGGGATGAATATTGCGCGTATGAATTTCTCACATGGCACACATGAATACCATGCATCAACTATTGCCAATGTCAGAGCAGCCGCTGAAAGCTTTCGTTCAAATTCCATCTACTATAGACCTGTTGCAATTGCGCTAGATACAAAAGGTTTGATTTAATGCTGTAAAGTGTTGTAGTTGCATATTTATCGTCTTGTCACTGAACTGCATCAGATGCTTACTATTGGATGATCTGCACACTTTTTAATGCAGTAACTACTTCATGTAGATCAAATCCAATGTTCCTGTAGATTTCTTTGAATTCTTGCCCACTGAATTTGCTGCTTGTTCAAAGCCACCAAGCAGAGATAATCATCATAAAGCATCTTATCCAAGAACGCAATAATGTGGCTAGGGTGCGGGTTGAACCTAGGTCATGCGATTGCCAAGAAATGATGCCTTTATCCTGTCAGTCACAGACCGTGACTTTTTAGCATGGACGTTTAGGCAAAGGACATTTATGTGCTGCCGATGAGTTGCCGGACGTTTAGGCACCAGAGATTAAAATTTTTTTTTTCAAAAACTAAATTAAAAAAAAACAAAAACAATTTGTTTAATTCTTTTTTAAAAACGTATTTTTCTTTCAAATACAGTAACCTTTTGTTTTTTTCAAAATCGTATTTTTCTTTCAAATATAGTTGCCTTCCAGTTAGATACGCATCCCAGAAAAGTACACAAAAATTTTTCAAAAAACTTGGCTTCAACTTTTCTACTTTCAAATGAAAATTTACTCGCAGTAACAAACTGTATCATGATGAAATACAGTGCAGTAATGAGTAGTATTTATTCATTACTTCATCATGAGCAAAGTTAGCTGGCGCATGTTTTCTGCCATAACTTACGCCATACTCTCTTGCAAGACTTTTTTTACTTGGAACAGATGGCACACGTTACCTGGCAATGACCTCCAACCTCCTGGATTCACTTAAACGTTTACTTTTACTTGACATGATGGAAACATGGAAACTAATCTTGAAAGATTCAAGTCTTCGTTGTACTATACTGTAGTGTACGTAATTGTATACTGTACAGTAGGCTGCTTGCAAAACAGAAAGATCTCTGCCTAAAAAGCAGGTTATTATAAACTGAAATTGTTTGAAAAGACTAACAATGAGCGAGAGAACGAAGAAGTCTTTGACTTAATAAATGCCAAGTCTGTGCTGTACTGTATAATGGTTATACGCATTTACGGACGTACTTGAAGTGCACACATACTGTTTGTGCAATGGCGCACAAAAACTGCTAAGTACGTACCTCCCCCATATGTACGTAAAGCCATCTTCTAACCAAGTTACTTACTTAATTGGGAGGTTACTGTAAAACCTTTTTTCCAAAAAAGAAACGTTTTTCAAACAAAAAAGTTTTTAAAAAAGCTGACAACAAAGTTATGGTATTAGGAAATCCATCCATTTGTCAAAAAAGTTTTACTTTGATTCAAATGTTACTATTTTTGAAGCTTTTCATCTGACACTTGTCTAGAGTAATTGTCAGAATAGAGAGCACAGGAAAAGGAGTGGCTGCTGGAAAAAGCTTAGCAGTGATTGGCTGGAAAAGGATCGATGAGAGAGCGTCATCTGTGAACAACCTTTAAGTTGAGAATGAATTCTTTTTGTTGGCAGAGGGCAGGGTTACAAGTTTGGCAAAAGTGACTTCAAAAGCAGATAGATGGAAGGAGGGCGAAAAAAGTTTTACAAAAAACTGATTTCTCATTGTATTTTTTTCAATAATGTCACTTTTATCAAAACTTGTAACCCCGCCCTCTGCCAACAAAAAGAATTCATTCTCAACTTAAAGGTTGTGCACAAATAACGCTCTCTCATTGATCCTTTTTCAGCTAATCACTGCTCAGCGTTTTCCTATAGCTGCTCTTTTTTCTGCGCTCTCTATTCTGATGATTTCTCATGACAAGTGTCAGATGAAAAGCTTTGAAAATATTAACATTTTAATCAAAGTTAAACTTTTTTAAAAACGTTTTTTTTTTTTTGGAAAAAAGCTTTTATTTGAAAGAAAACACGTTTTTGAAAAAAAAAACAACGTTATTTAACACAAAAAAATTTTTTGCCTCAGCTGCCTAAAAGTCCAGGTGCTTAAAAGTCTCGGCACCTAATCAGGGCCCGCTAAACATCCCACGTCTAAAAGTCATAGACCGGTCAGTCCTGGTGTAAAACCATGAACTGTTTAATTTTGTGTTAATCTAAGTATTTAATCTAAACTTTAAATCACGTTGCAGCTGTTGAAATACATGTACTTATCATCAACTTAAATGTTTTCTTGATGTAGGTCCTGAAATCCGTACTGGCTTATTGAAAGGTGGTGGCAGTGCTGAGGTGGAATTGATTAAGGGAGCGGAAATTAAACTGTCTTTAAATGATTCACATTCGAAATCTGGTGACTCTTCGATGATCTATGTTGACTACCAAAATTTGTGCAAAGTTGTCAATATTGGAAGCAAGGTAGGTGGAAACATGAAGAGAGTAATTTTCTGCCACTAAGCACATAGCTCCTGAACTTTTTTAACTGTGAATGTGTTTGAATTTATCTTGACTATGGAGATTTTGTAAGTACAATTTATTCTCTAACTTGCTTTGGCCAGGAAACAGTAAAGGAACTTTTTGGTCTTGGAGTCAAGCTGTCACCTGCCAACCTGTCTATCACACATGGTATAGGCTTCACACTGTCACTTTTCAATGCTGAACGTCAAGCAGGAAAGCTGTGAATACCAATTATTATAGTCTTTGGTTTGACTCAAGTGGGAATCAAATTCGAGTCTACCATTATAGTAGCAGATGCTTTATCCAGTTTGTTATCATCATTTTAAAAGTATCATATACAACCAAATTATATGATAGTATTCAGTGGTTTGTCATCGCAAGGATCTGCACATGGGCGTAGTTGGGAATTCGGATTTAGGGAGATCCTGTTTCGGTGAAATTGAAAATTCAAAGCGAAAGTTCCAATTTATCAAACGGTCGTTATGTTTCAGCTGACACGAATTTCTCTGAATGTTCACCCAGAAGCTTAAAATGATGAGCGATTATTTGGGGTCTGGGGACGGATTTTCGAGGGCTCGGGATAATAACTTATTTAAAATGTATCTGTGCTGTTAAACACAAATCTTTACTTGGTTGTAATTAGGTAGCCCTGGAGCGAAGCTTCCACATTTGCGGAATTTGTTTTTTTTAATAACTTGTTTGTGCGTGAGGTTGGCTCCAAAAGTTTGCTAGTAACGTATATTTTTAGGACAACAAGATAAAAAAAACATTGCAAGAGTTATGTGGTTATACACAAGATATTAGAATAATTCTTGTTGCAAACGGTACTATGCAGTAATTAAGACAAGCATAATAACATCATGTTTAAAAGTCATACAATATTACTTTTTGGTTGAGAGACGTTATAATGCTCTCCTCTTTTGCTTTTCAAGAATATACTATCACAGAGTGAGTTGGTTAGCCACATGGTTCATGTTTGAGCTGATAGGGGTGGGGGCTGACTGGTATCTAAGTTAACCACAAGCCTTTAAAGCTGTTTCTTTGAAAATGATGATCAAACATTAGTTTTTCGTAGTATATTTGAAAAAATTGCTCCACATTGAAGTTTTGACGCTCGATATGAATGGTCAAAGTGGAAGCGGTACCCTTTTACTGCTTTCGGCTTTCGCTTCCACGAAAATTTGCTATTTCCACCGTTTCCTCTTCCAGCTTCTGTTTCCACATCCCTGGTTTTAACCAACTACAAATGCTTCAACTTTTAAGATAACTCCACACAATCCCGTTGAACACCGTTTTCACCCGGTCTTTAGTCTTCACTAGGTGTAGTATAGTACATGTCGAGCTTATTCTCTTTATTGCAACCTAAATTTTTGTATGCCTCAAGTGGCGACTTAAATAAACAAAGCACAAGGCATTTGTTTACGATATTATGCCCAGTTTAGGCATATGGTTTGTGATTGCTTTGACAGAATATAAAAATTTGAAATTCCTGAATATCTTTACAGAATAAAAATCTTGAGTTTGAATGCAATTTTGCGGTGGTTTTCATATTCAAACAGCAGATTTGTTTCTTTTTTGTTTTTGCTAAAATGTATTTGGTTTAGTAGTTTTTTTTACATGAGGGCGATTTTTTCATTAAGTGACCGTCAGTCTCTTTTTAGTGTCAAGTTCTGTTCTACTCAAAAGTTTATGACCACGTACAATATAATACACATTATTAAACTTGTTTTTGTCAGCATTATTATAGGTGAAACAAATGCAAAAATCTCAGTTGCTTGGTAAATAATTAGTGGGGTCAAATTACAGTGCTAAAACAACATCTTAAGTGATTAACAACAACTTAAGTAATTATTTGGTAAAAAGTAAATACAGCAAAATGTCACAAACTGCATTACATCAATAAAAATTTTTTGAGTTCTAAAAAGGAGGGTTTAAACCCCCCCTTGGGTGCACCACTGGATACACTAAAAGACATCAAAATCTGATAGATCAGTCCCTTGTACGTTAGGGTGTTACAGGCGCCCCACAAAAATTAAAAACGTTTGTTTCAGCTGAACTTATTTTTGGTATTGCAGTTTGATCAGTGGATCATGAATACCAAGTTTCAAAAATTTTCATCAATGTTTACCTGCCCCACCGGGCCGATTTTGAGGCCCACTTTTCCAAAAGGGCGATATGGATAAGTTGTGTTGGTAAACATGTTTTTGAAAGGTGCCCCATGTTAGTCTTCACCTGCAAAAAAAATTGAATGAAATTGAGTCATCCTATCCAGAGATATTGCTATTTTATTTTACTTTTAATAAGCGTTGCTGCCACCAACTGGTGAAAATTAAAGTTGAATATATCAAATATTAAGTCTTTTGATGTTGAATTTCAATATATTATTCATTTCAAAACTGTAGAAGAGCATTTTAATGCAACGTTTGGTGAGTACCAAATACTAATTTATAGGTATTTTAGTAAAATTATGTAGGTAATGCTTAGTTTCAAAAGATTCAAATTGTTTTTACAAACATTTCGGTTGGGTGGGGTTATTACAGCCTCTTGAAGAAAATTACTACCAACTATTTTAAAAGTTCTTTCAATAGGCAATTTATTTAGTTTTTGAAATACGGAAATACGAATCAATCGTAGTTACTAGACTAAACTAAGATTGATGAATGTTGCAATTGCACAATATGGGTTTATTAGTTCACATGCAATATGAATGCTTGAAGTACTAATAACCAACTGTTATTTTACATGCCACATGTTAGTCTCCATCTTTAAAAGAAATTGAATCAAGTTGAGTCATCCAATCTAGAGATCTTGCTATTTTATTACACTTTCAACAAGCGTTACTGTGACCAAGTAGTGAAAATTAAAGTTGAATGTAACGATATTAAGCATTCAATGTTGAATTTGTGCATATTATTCCCTGCAAAGTTGCAAAAGTGAGTTTTGATGTTTGTTTTGAGGCATTTAGCCACTATTCAAATATATTAGGTATTGTATTGTTGTAATCTAAGATTGATTGGAATTAACAGTATTGCTATAATGTTTAAGAGTTTGTCACTATGAGTTACTCGATTTCGAACATCTATCAATTTGAACTAAGTTTTTGGATTTACTCAACTGATTTGACTGGCAAAGCAGTATATATATTCTTCCTACATTTTAAAGGGCAAAAATTATTCAGCAACAATGCAGAAAGCACACATTAAACAAATTAGAAAAGACGTTTTTTTAGGTTAGGGATTTTTCTAAGATTGTCTTCCACAACGAATACATGATTTTGCAGATTTTCTTTTTTTGAGTAGCAGGTCCAGAAAATCAGTAACCAGCTTGATCCCTCTTGGTGTGGGGTCATTGCACATTCGCAAGCTTTAGGTAGTATCTTTGCCATGGGATAGCCACACACAATTTTTTTTTAAAGTTTTTTTTGGCATCACCAGCTTATGAAATCCTGCGCCAAATGTTTTTAATAACTTTCTGTCAGCATTTGGAGTTACTTTATGCCAACAAAAGTTCCTCATCTTACAGGGCTAAGGAAACAAGCTATCCAGTTAAATTTCATGTATGTCTGGCCTTCAAGAGCAGGCGAGACTAGATAAATTTATTTCGTCCCTTGGTAACAGCACAAAGTAGAGGTTAATTGGGATTTGTTTAAGAAGGCAATTGGAGAGTTGCTAAGAACCTTACGGTCATTAAGTCAAGCAACTACTCTCTTCATCACAGAAGAAATTCCTGCCTTTATCATAAAAATTTTTAATTGCTTTGTCTTAGAATTGCAGCATTTTTTTAAAAGTCTACGACCCGTCGTGAGCATGTATTGCAATCTTTACATGTACACAGAGAACTGTTGGTAACATGAAAAGAAACATGTAAACTGCATGAGAAAGTTTTTGTAACTGTCATGATCGTTGATACTTGGCTAGAGTACAACCTTTAATCTCTAGAATCGTCCACGTCGACTAAAACTAGAGAACGACTGAGATGTTAATTGATGAATCGAAAATGGCAGTTGATAGTTCCTTTAGCTTCTTGGATCTCAGAAAGCAGCACACCAATCTTAAATTAAAACTTCTATTTAAGATTGAAACACAAAACCCTCTCACTGAGCAAAATCGCTCCACTAAACTCCTTACGATTGACCAATTCAGATCGTAAAAGACCTAACCGTGACCGACCAGATTCAGGTTGCCACTATGCACTATCGCGATCGACCAATTCAGATCGCCCACTATACGGCTACACAAGCCAACTGCACGTACACAAACTCTGCAAAACTGCTTACGAAACTAATATCTAAAATCATCCACTCTTAAAATATTAGAATGAAAATGACCCACCTATTTATACTACGACAAAAGCTATCGAATATCCCAGAACAATCCCTGATACATCACAATAGAAAAAGTATACAAGCTTAAGACAACAAATTTTACATAATTATGATGTCACAAACTTCAAGTCTAAATATAGCAATTAAGAATGATAAACAGCTAATTATGCCGGTGACTAACAGAAGACGGTAGAATATACCAGAGAGGAATCATCTCGAATATTCCAGATCAAAAAGGTGGCAAAACAAAGAAACAGTCACGTACAACTTAAAACGCAGCAAGTAATTATATCTCAGGCATTCAAAATTATTATATCTGACAGTAACAAAATTTGAACTTTTTGTACAAGAATACTTTAATATCTGCCGGAATGTAATTCCAAATCTTGACTCTCAATAGTAAATACACCTCTGTTACTAATTTTGTGCAGAAATGAAGAATAAGTTAATTGAAGCAGTCAGCCAACTGCCTCCTAGCTTGACTAGAACGATCAATAGTTTTACAAAAACAATTGTGAAATGAATTTATAGTTTTATTGTACAAAAAACAATATCCAAATTTAGCAACTTCAAATTTGAACAATGGAGTACATCCCCCAAATCAGTCAAATTCTTAAAACGTTGTAAAATTTATTTAGGGATAAAATCGATTTCGCTCTCATAAGATCGTCTACAGTTTTTGAAAAAAAAAGTAGGTCAGTGAATTAAAAAGGGACAAAAAAGAGCTACAACCCTGCTTTAAACTTTGCTATACAAAATGAAGTCAGAGCGTAAAAGATTGAAAACAAAAGCGCAGTGCCACAATGTACTCCATGTTTCATTTATTAATGAACCGTCTTCGCAAAATCGTCATTTTGCACTTCTTCGGTCTGAGTTTAATTTTCTGGATCTCTTCTATCAACAATCACATTAAAATTGAGCAAGCAATCAGTTTGCAGAGTATAAAACTGTGAGTAATATGGGTTCACTGAATCGCTGAAATGAGCACCACCAATGCCTCTTATCCCTGGATCTTGTAAAGAATTTTAATTTTTGCATACAAGCAGAATACGTGGCTCCCCACATTATCGTACAATGCAATAATATCGCATGTACTAAAGCATAATTGAGCTTTAAGGAAACGTCTGTTTAGTTTATTTGGAATTCAACTTGAGCAAGCTGCAGTTTGTCATCAGTACTTTGAGCATTCATATTGCATGTGAACTAATAAACCCATATTGTGCAATTGCAACATTCATCAATCTTAGTTTAGTCTAGTAACTACCATTGATTCGTATTTCAAAAACTAAATAAATTGCCTATTGAAAGAACTTTTAAAATAGTTGGTAGTAATTTTCTTCAAGAGGCTGTAACAACCCCACCCAACCGAAATGTTTGTAAAAACAATTTGAATCTTTTGAAACTAAGCATTACCTACATAATTTTACTAAAATACCTATAAATTAGTATTTGGTACTCACCAAACGTTGCATTAAAATGCTCTTCTACAGTTTTGAAATGAATAATATATCGAAATTCAACATCAAAAGACTTAATATTTGATATATTCAACTTTAATTTTCACCAGTTGGTGGCAGCAACGCTTATTAAAAGTAAAATAAAATAGCAATATCTCTGGATAGGATGACTCAATTTCATTCAATTTTTTTTGCAGGTGAAGACTAACATGGGGCACCTTTCAAAAACATGTTCACCAACACAACTTATCCATATCGCCCTCTAGTGGCAAAAAAGGCAAACTTTTGGAAAAGTGGGCCTCAAAATCGGCCCGGCGGGGAGGTAAACATTGATGAAAATTTTTGAAACTTGGTATTCATGATCTACTGATCAAACTGCAATACCAAAAATAAATTCAGCAAAATCGGTAAAGGCCGGGGCACCTGTAACACCCTAGTACACGCGTACCACAATGATTAACAATATGATTGACCAGAGGCCCGGACCTTCTCAGTTTTATTTTTGTCAACCAATTAAAATGTATAATCGCACTGAAATTAAGAGTTTTTATCTTAAAAGTTGCTACGTCGAGCTCTCCTCTAAACTTTTTATGAACATATGCAATACCCAGAGCGGAGTTTACCATATGGCACAGCACCAAGGGTTCTGCACTCAGATGGCAAGACTTTGTTTTTGGTCTATACTTATGCTTGGCAGGTAGATGTTGTGAAAATCTCCAAACTGCTAGGGGCCCTGCACAATATAAATCCGGCCCAGGCAATATCATGGTAAGTAGGCATAACCATCTATTGTATGTTTTTCAATAACAATTCACCTCCACCTCGCCAGTTTTAATGCGAAAAAATACTATTGAAAAAAATTAGCTAGGAGAAATGCTCATTGAACAATTTATTGAATTTGAATTGCGGGTGCCTGGGACCCTTTAACCGTACATGTATTCCTACAACTGGTTATTTTCATGTCAAAACAAAAATCTCTAAGGAAAATCTTGGAGTGGATTATTATTTACTATTAAAATACTAACAAAATTTAACCCCAAAATGCAAAATTATAAACTTGTTTGGACTAAAATATAAGTGAAAGGAGGATCGAAACGATTTTAATTTTTTTCAATTGGCTTTCACTGCTAAAAATCTGGTTGTTTCAAATGGTTCTGAGCACATGCGAAATTTGATCCAATGGCATTAAAATAGCTTTTTTTTCCCAAAACATTACAAAAAATCGCCCAGCCGCTAGGTGGTTTGCCTCGTTATTGTCGTTTGTGATATGTTTGAGTTACACTAGTTTACTTACACAGGTCTTCCGATTTAGATATTTTCCTTTTTTTAATTTTGGTTTAAACTGCCTCCCTCTAGAAATCTTTTGGTTAAGTGCCAAACCAGACCACGGCTTCTGATTTTCCATTCTACAGTATGTTTGTCCTGCAAAAAGTTCCTTCTTCGAAAATTCCTGATGACATCATCGCATGTGATTTTTGGTTTGGGCCCCCCCAATCAAAAATCCTGGCTACACCTATGCATGGGGGATGGGGGTAACATTTTGAGCCATGCCCCTGCCAAGTCACTGTTTGTGCCCCCCAAGCTAGAGTTAACTGTTGTAGTAGCACAAAAGGACCAGCAAACTTTTGAAAACAGGTCACCACAAACGCTTTTCTATGAAGCATTAAGACAGATCTAGTGCATATGATCAAGTAGCCTAAGATTTTGCGATGAAGATACTTTTTTTTTTGGTCTTTAAATTTAAGGGCAAAACCCATTCCAAAGAAAGATAACATAGAATTTGGAGCAAATTATTCACCACATTGCAGCCGCATTCCAAATGCGTCTGGTCTTGGCTGCATGAGCGTCGCCCTAAGCACTACTCTGGCGCTGGGCCTGATACTGTACAGTTCTACTTGCACTGCATGAACTATACTGTGGTGTGTGACCAGGTAGCCAACAAATCATCTTCAATTGTCCTACGAAATGCTAGCATTTTGGAGAAATATCGCGGAAAACCGTCTTTGTGATCTGCAAGTTTTTAGCAATTTATCAAACTGTAATTATCGCATTTTTGTTAAAGAGATACTGCTCGAAATCGGCTTTGTTGAAATCAGTTTTATCAGGTAAAATTGGCACGTTTTATTTGTTCAATAGATCACATTATTTGTTCAATTTTAGTTCAGCAAAAATAGACCGCGCATGATAAAACTCGCCTATACATATACGAGCAACGACAAAGTGTTACAAAGGTAACCTTGTATGTTCTACTAAACTAAAATAACGTGGTAATAAGACCCGAGTGAAAAGAAGCGCTGAAGTGCTATCGCCTTTTCGGCTAAAAAATCAGCGGCGTTGCCGCTTGTCGCTGGTGACAAAAAAAATCAGCGGTGCTGCCGCTACCCAAAAAGTAGCGGTGCTAGTAGTGCCGCTGGTAAACAGTGCCGCTTTGCCCATCATTACTTGCCCCCTTTTCCACTTGGTCCTCTTGCCCAATTTATGTAATTAATTTTTTTTAATTAATTGTCATCCCTGCTTATTAGCCAACTTGGTCCCCTTCCAGGGTTAATTTTATTTCATTTATTTCTTTGGTTACCATGGTCACAATTGAAATTATTTTTCACTATCTTACTTCGATTGTAATTTCGTGGCTAGTTTAGTAAGTTTTTGAATTTCGGTTTTTAGGCCAGTTTAGTTGAGGTTTTGAATTTTGGTTTGAACATCAGCTTTGCGGATGAGTGTTGGTATTATGCGAAAGTCGAGTCCAGCAGTACGTGGCAGAAAAAAGATTTAGGTCTGCCTTTTAAGTACCTGCAGTTACGAGATGAAGACGATAGCCTAGTATACCGATAGCTTGGTTATTCAAATTTACCAGTTGAGTTAGCCTAATTCAGTGATCAAAATCCCTTGCAATGTGTCGACTCCTCTTCACCCTGATGATAAAGTAAGTCAGTTGACTTTGAAACACAGGAATGCTCCCGCGATGGGAGCTCCGTCTCACCTACGTCACTATGGGTTAAAATGATTACCCATTTAGAGGCTGTCTAGTGTGTCATTATTGGATTGAACGACGCTCGCGTCGCGTGTTCCTTTGTTTTCAATCAGCCATTTTGCAACTAACGAGTGCGGAATTTCAGACTTTTGCTTAAACTCGAGATTGGTTGGGTCTAGCTACATGAAATTTTGACAGCAGTTTGAGATTAATGAGTTGTATGTTTGTACGCAATTTCGAGGCAATAGGTCACGTGACTTTGGTTTAGAACCCGAAAACCGCCCTGCAAGTGTGGTGTAAAAAGCGGTCTCAGTCAAAAACGGCTTAAGTAGGGCAAAAAATATTTCATAGGGTTATATGTCTCAAGATACCCTTTCATCCCAACCAACCCACTTTTGGCCGCGATGAGGTTTATTACTTTTTTTTTCCTTTTTTTTTCTAATTTTTGTACGCTCTTCTAAATTACAACACATCGAAATTTATTTTTTGTGTAAAGTTGTTGAGCTGCAAATGCAATTTTTTCTCATAAAATTTTTTGGGGCAACTCCATCGGGAACCCCCCCAACATGGGGCCCCAAAAAATCCATTTTTTGAACGGCTCAAGCTAGGGTGCTAGTTGTTTTTGATATCAGTAGATATTTAACAGACAAATATTTTGACATAGTTTGGGGACCCCCTCAAAATCAATTTTTTGAATAGCTCAACTTGGGTGCCAGTCTGTTTTAAAATCAGCAGATATTTAACAAACAATATTTTGACATAGTTTGACGGTGCCACCCCCCAAATGGACCCCCAAAAATCAATTTTTGAACGGCTCAAGCTATGGTGCCAGTGTTTTATGATATCAGTAGATATCTAACTGACAAATATTTTGACTCCACTTTTCTGGAGGTTTCAAAATCAGATATTTTTGAATAATTGCTGATTTTACGGTAGACAAAAAGTACTTTTCAGCGTCACAGCATTAGCTATGCGTCGGTCGTTCACTGGATTTGCTGGCAAACTCCCATCTAGTTTCATTTGTTTCAATACTTTTTTTCAATTTCATTATTTTTCATTATTTTGGAGCCATTGTATTTGTTTCATTATTTTTTAAATAATCTACTTATATTTGTTGAGACCAGAGGATAAATTGTGAGTCTTCTTTTTTGTGGGGGAGATCACCAAAAAAATTTTGCAAAAACTAAACAAAAACACAAAGAGGTTTTTTTTTGGAGATCACCTAAAAAATCTTGCAAATACTACACGAAGACCTTTTTTGACTGATTTTAAGTTCAGTCGTTTGGATTCATACTTGAAATTTGTCATTATTTATATTTGAAAATTGCCATTACTTGTCATTATTTTATGTTCAGCAGTCATTTTTTGTTTATTTATTTTTAAGTCAAAGGCTTGGCAGCCTGCATTTTGACGTGGAAACAGCATTAAAGTGTTGTCAAATGAAGTAGGATTGCAAGATGTTATGTCTATGTGAACTTTTAAACTAGTTCTGCCTATTTCACTTTAGGAATAAAGAACGGTTTTGTTTTAAAAAAAATTTTTTTTGGAAAAAAACTTTGTGTTGGAAAAAATACTTTAGAAAAACTTTTTTTGGAAAAAAAATTAATTATCTTTTGAAAAAAGTTCATCACCTCTGGCGCCTAATTTGCTGCGCTTAAACTTTCATGACTAAAAGTTGTAGGCCGTGGCCAAAAGGGTAACGACATCATTTTTACATTTACCCTGATTGCATGATCTTGGTTCAACCTCCATCCAAGTCACAGCATTGCACTCTTGGATAAGGCGCTTTATTTTGATTATCTCTGCTGGATGGCTTCAAACAAGCATAAAATTAAAGTGGGAAGAAGTCAAATGTTAAGGGGAAAGCTTGGAATACGGTCAAGGTCAAGCAGGTAAGGACAACTTGTCCAAACTAAATGCACCTCTGTCATTTTGTGAGTGAGGATAAATATAGATCACTCAATCAAATGTTATTTTTTCAGATATACATTGATGATGGGCTTATCTCGCTGATCGTAAAAGACAAAGGAAAAGATTTTTGTGTGTGTGAAATTGAAAATGGTGGGATGCTAGGTTCAAAGAAAGGTGTCAACCTCCCCGGTATTGAAGTCGACCTTCCAGCTGTTAGCGAAAAAGACAAGTATGTTTTGATCAAACTGCAAATGTAATTCTAGACAATTTTGTATGCTTAGATTAAAATAGGTTGTGAATCATATGAAGTTGGCGTGAATTTATTTATTTTTGCAACTTGTATAACAAGTTCAGTGAAATTCATCTGTTCTGTGATCTTGTACGTTTTTCCTCAACTCAAGCTTTTGGTCTAAATAATTGTTTTAAGTAATTCCTCATTACGACATCCATTTTTATGATTTTTAAAAATTTGCATTTCAATAATTGAAACTTCAGGAGATACTCGTAGCTCTCTTTTAACCAAAAGTGCCTACTTGATCCAAAAATTGATGTATAAATATGAACCGGTATATAATTTTTGAAATATATGTCATCATGTACTTCTGTGAATAATACAGTGCTTCTGTGATCTTATTAGCTTCAACATGCCCAAATTAGTGCAATATAAAATCAAGCAAGATATGTGCGAAGCAGTATGCTGGGCTTTAGGAAAGTTGATGTTTTCACTAAGCTCTCTTTTGGGAATGCAATTTTGGCTGCAAAAGGATTAACAATTTAACATGACTCCAACTTGTTGTACAGTTAATAAAAAATTTACCGATAAAGGTAGCATTTCATCGCTGGTTCAAATATAATTATAACTAGCCTTTGAAGCAAATTTGCATTGGACTTTGGGTGAACCAGGGCCAAAGATTAAAGCTAAACAAAAAGCTTGGTTTTTCTTGTCACCAAGCAAGAGGTGATCTAAGCTCACAAAAAATTTAGAGCCCCAAGAAAAATAATCTATCTAATATCGAGTGTGTTGTAAAATGATATTCAAAGCAATGTCAAAATCAATGTTGACTGAATATAGCGCAAAAATAATCGTCAAAAGATATAAAATTTAGCACCAAGCAGTTTTTATATAATGTAGAAGGTGCAGCACAATGTCATTTATGTTTCGAATTTAAGGTTTTTCATTGAGTGCTACATATTTATAGTTCAATTATCAAAGCAACCTGATTATCGAAAAAAAAAATTGTTACCGGAGAGGTAAAATATGACATTTAGTGACAAAAGAGACTATTTCACCGAAAATTTCTGTCTACGTTTTTACTAATTTTGACCTAAATCTAACCCAAACTTAACTCTGAAACAAGTCTCAACCTAACCTGAACTTATACCCTAACTCAAAACCTTACCTTAACAAAGTAACTGAAAAAAATGCGCGAATGAATCGACCAATAAGTTTTCGACTGTTCTAGTGGATGAGCGTCTGCGACTGAAACGTTTGACTTTGCTTTGATTCCCGGTCGGGTCATATCAAAGGCTATATAAATTGATATTCAACAATAAAAAAGGAACAATGTGAAGCCTTCATTGTGTGTGGTAAGACAGGACGGCAGGTGGCAGTTTGACTTGAAGACCCAAAAGTCCTTTTGCTGTCTCCTGGCCAGAGCAACGTGGTGATTAAAAATGTAATTACAATCATTTATTTTCATTTTATTTATTTCTTATTTTCGTTTTATTTTCTTTTAACTGAATTTTTGGTGAAATAGCCACCATCTTTGGTGACTGGCTGGTACATTTTATTGTAGGAGTGACCTTCGTTTTGGTGTT
Organism: Trididemnum nubilum; assembly: GCA_963965965.1. Lineage (NCBI taxonomy): Eukaryota > Metazoa > Chordata > Ascidiacea > Aplousobranchia > Didemnidae > Trididemnum > Trididemnum nubilum. The sequence goes on along the minus strand of OZ014485.1, from coordinate 15,220,746 downwards.
GCTCAAGGTGTGGACATGGTGTTCGCTTCCTTCATTCGCAAGGCAGGTGATGTGGAACAAGTGAGAAAGGTTCTTGGAGATGATGGAAAAAACATCAAAGTATGATTAACTAAGAATTAAATTAAATTTTTATCATACTCGCAGGTTACGTCGAAGCATGTAAGGAGTTGGCAGGGTCCAACTCCGCGTCATTGCGCCAGGGCAATACAGCTCCTTTCAAAGAAATCTTTTAGCAGTGGTGAGGCTTGGCAACACTGCTATGTCTGATTTGACCAGCACGAGATTTTACCCTCAGACCTGCCGCTCCAGAGACGATTGCGTTACTGCTCGACCAACTAACTGGCTGGTAAAACCAAGAATTCATAACAAAATAACCCAATCGCTAGATTCATAAATGGTTTTGTTCTTGTGTATGCATTCAAGATTAAGATTGATTTCATCTGGTGTGATCTGAACTGGAACGTTTTGCTTGAGCTTCAAGTAGTCTGCATGATTGTGATAAGCATTGAATTGAATGCAAATGATAATGCTGGTTGCTCAGATTAATACTTGAGCTACGATGGGCAGTGGAAGAGTTCTAACGCCTATCCTACATTGAAGATCTGACGTGACTTTGAAACCAATGATGTCTCGGTTTGTTACGAGCATGGGTTGGTATCCCATCCGTAGTCTTTATTATTTTTGAAGGTTTTTTAATCTGATCAGTGGTCTAGTGGATCGAGCGTCTGCTACTGAAACGTTGTATCTGGGTTCGATTCCTGTTCGGATCAAACCAAAGATTATAAAAATTGGTATTCACAGCTTCCCTGCTTGTCGTTCTGCATTAAAAGGGACAGTGTGAAGCCTCTACCGTCTTTGCGGTAATAGACAGGCGGACAGGTGTCAGTTTGACTTGAAGACCAAACGATTCCTTCGCTATCTCTTGTCCAAAGCTACTTGGTAGATATAATGTAGTTACAATTACCGGAGGCATATCCTGCTCACGACTTGGTCATTTTGTACTGTATTAATTTGAGTGCTTATTATAAAAGTGTCGCCATTTAGATCATTTCGAAAATTGAAAACCATGAAGGAGTGAAGAAGATTGATGAGATCATCACTGCTAGTGACGGCATCATGGTTGCTCGGGGCGACATGGGAATTGAAATCCCCCCGGAAAAGGTAAATTTGCTACTTATATTATCCTAGGTTTTGTGGAAATTTTTTGGTTACAATTTGTATGTAACTGCTTAAGTGGTAACTTTTCGACGTCTCAAATCCAAGCGACAAAATCGCGTTAAATCATAATATGCAACAAATAACCTACCAGTGTAGTTAAAAAACGCGTTCATGGGCCCTGGAAAGATGTATTTTTTATCTATATGACGGTGCTCATTGCTCAATATAGCCTGAAGTTTCCGGCTAGGGTTGTCCCCACTCCATTTTTCCTGCCCATTTGTGTCATAATGACGTCACTTCCAAAAAAGTTGGATAAAGTTTTTTGTTTTGTTGGCTTTTACTTTATTTTCACTTTTTTTATGGCTGGACCTGAATTTCCAAACGTGAGTCTCTTAACAATTGGGACATGGGCAACTTTCAGATGCATTTATGACATCACAATGCAGCAACAAAAAATTGTTACCAAAATTGTAAAAAATTACCATTTTGAGTGGTTGCGAACTCCTATAACTTTTGTTATGTTTGATGTAGAGCCTGGATACATCCATATCATAAGATACTGTTTAAGTTATTGAAGAAAATACATCCATATCATAAGATACTATTTAAATTTTGTTTACTTTAATCAAAATTTTCATACAATAAATTACACTGGAAATATGACACCCATTTGCAATATTTATCGTATTTCAGCGTTTTGTTTGTCATCGAAGACCGAGTTTATTTCAATAATATTATTTGCTTCTCTAATTTACTTTTTTTTTCAAACTTTGAAAATTTTTAAAATATGAAGGTGAAAAAGTTATGGTGTCATATTGATGACGTCATATATCAATAAACAATCACAAACACGGCCCCAAGTTTGTGCTGGTGTTATCGATAATGTGATATCAAGTTTTTCACGGACCGCACAAATGAGCGCAAAAAAGCTCTGGCGTCATCATTATTGACGTCATATTTTCGAAAAAAAAAATTGCAATCATTGCTGTTGTTATGGTAGTATTATATTGCTGAAACTACGCTATCTGCAATGTCTACCTAAGCGCTTTGAAGAATGGGTTTGAATCACGAAATCGGTTTCAAAAAGTTATTTTAGTTTTTGATCCAACCTTGCTTGTTGTAAGGATTTGGTGCTTCTATGAGTGGTTCATCAGCTCGTTTAGACAGGCGATGATTAACTCGATATGTTATGTGAGGAAGCAAATTACCAAAGCATGGTGGAAGTCTAGCCAAGTCAACTATAGAATTTGTTGTGGGAGTTAGATCATCTCCAACCAATTTTTTATCATTTTGCTTCGCAAAATATTTAGTGATTGAATTTTTTTGTCTTAATACATTAAAGCAAGTAAATAATTCCAAGGCTTCGCATAATTCGTATGAAACTTTCCACTTCTTGCCAAGTTTTCTTTGCAACAGTATTTTTATATTAAAGAATTTGTCTTCTCATTGTAACTCTTATTCAACTAGGCAACAGAATTTAGAAAATGTAAAAAGTAATTTTTTGACTATGGTTATTGGATTTCAAAACCTTTTAAGTACTCTACGTTTATTGCAGTTAAATAATCTATTTTTTGTATGAAATAGTAGTTCCTACCATTTCAAGTTTTTTCTCCAGCACAAAAAGAAATTTGAAATTTTCAAAACATTTAAATTAATTTTTGTATATCTGGTTCTTTTTCGAAAATCATTCTTTGTTGTTGAAAGCACAACGCGATATTATGGCATGTGGCCGAAAACACAAGTCGTAGGATAAAATGGAGTGGGGAGCAATAAATTGGAATGCGTCCATACACCAGCAGAGCCAGGGAGGAGGATTAGGGGTACCAGTCCCCCCCTTTTGAAAATGCACAATTTCACAAAAATTATTTAAAAGGTAAAATGACAAAAACCTAATTTAAAAACGCTCAACTCGATTGTAATTCTACGCTGAGTTGCATATAAGCAACATCAAAACTTTTACTTTTTCCAAAGTCATAAGCTTCTTCATCTTTAAAAAATTTCCGCCTTTAGTTTGTATAGTTTCCGAGATATTTGGATTGAAAAAACGATTGCAGCAAAAACGCAAAGTGAATTTTAGTTAATAAAACAATGGAAATGAGTTACAATCAAAAAATCAATTTAGTTTGATGTTTTTAACGTTTTGCTTTTGACGTTTGAAATACAAAAAATCAGTGTTGGTGAATATGATTGAAAAATTATCTATTATCGATACACAACATTAATATAACAATCGTGCCAAAAAATCCTGATTTCATTGAAACAAGAATGTAGCCACGTTATTTTTCTGCAACACTGGGTAGAAACAAAACTCGAAATGGTTATATAGTCAGTGTTGATATTTATTGAAAATGTTCGATCATTGTGTAGCCCGTGTCGCGTTGTCTTGAAATGATAATGTCTCGTTAGCATACCACATTGCTTTTGTGGGAGAATGCGACAAGGCAGAAACTAGCGCAGTTTTGCAAAAAACAACGCAATCCGTTTTGTTTCAAAGTTCATCATTTTCCAAAAAGTAGAAATACTAACGTTGAAATTAAGGAAACGGGCGATCGTCTGGTTTGACTTAATGTTACAACTTCAAACTGCACAATGTCAAATGTTTAGTACAGTAAATAGTATGCTAATTTCGATATAAAAAATCTTTTTTTGATTAATTTCTGTGTCCATATACTACACCGTATAGCTGTGTTGATTTGTAACAGTATTCTCGTTGTCTATCTGAGCAGGGAGTCCGGCGACGTTGTTCAAATTGTATCGAAGTCTAAACTTTAGTGCGCTTGTTTGCGAGCAAAAAGTCGCACAGACACCGTCCGCCTATTCCCGATTTATACTGTGCATAAAATCGTGAGCGCAAAAGTTCATGTTTAGTTTATTTTAAACTGAAATTTGGTCCGCCCAGCGTATCGCCTAACCAGTGTTCAAGCAGTTACTTGTTTCAAGCAAATTAACAACACGCTCTTATGTTCGCGATTTTACGCACAGTGTAGACTGGGCCATAAAATTCTCTCTGGAAGCATTCTACGCAGTTTTTGGCGCAAACCAACTTTCGTTCGCGGGCGTGCTGCATAAAATAAACCCATTGTACTTCGTTGTGACCATTTTTCCGCGAACGCTGTGTTCAGATTTGCATTATTTGATAGAGACAATTACCCGCACTTAAGGAATGGTATATCGCTATCGCATTATTCTTACTTAATGCTTAAGATCCCTATTTCCTACCAACGATAATAATAACAGTACAGTAATCAAGTATTATAACGAAACTTTTCATTGGCAAACCGCAATACTGCGCATTTTTTTCTGTTTGAAGATAGCAAGCAGTACGTGGTGTCCGTTAACATAAATAATAGTAGGGAACACTTATTTTTTCAAAAACCAATCATTTTCATATGTAGGTGGGGGTTGTTCGAATGTTTTTGTGATTTGAGCATCTCATTTGTTTCTTATTTGTAACAATATACTATATTTCACAGTTGAAATATTATTATGCCAGCTTTCCTGCATAATAACTGCAATCTGCAACTTTCTCATATGGTCTACGTTAAGAAAACGCATTTTTTGCGTCCGCTGTTACCTCATCCAATAAATTAAAAATGCAAAACCAGGTGAAACCACTTTTATTCTCTTCCATTTAATTTTTTTTATGCGTTTGCTGCATGAACGACGGCAGGATTCCTGCCGGTTATCGTTAAACCTTTGTAATTTGTTATAATTTACCTAAATGAAAACTTTTCCACTCGCATATACTTTAATCATAACAAAAAAGATTTAGTCCCCCCCCCATTTATTATTTCTGGCTGCGCCGGTATGTCCACATGGTAACCTTAGTAAGATATGGGTGTTTGTTATTTTTGTCTGTTATAAATTGCTGTCATAGAATGTTATTTTTTACTAAATTTAACTTAATTAATTAACTTTTCTGTCTCTGTCGTTATACAACAAATTTATTATAGTCTAGCTTTAGAGTTTCGAAGCGTGAAGTCATCGTAGAAATGAAATTCGCTGAAAATATTCTTCAGCAGTTCATGAATTCAAATGCGGTCTTGTTATTAGCTTGCTGTGGTTGCATTTTTCGTCACAGAGTGACACAGCGCGTTAGTTATTGCACGTATTTACACTCTGTTTGCTGTTCCCTTCTCAAATTTTTATTATATTGTGGGTGCATGCATATATACATATATATATATATGTATATGTAGGGTTAGTCAAAAAGTAATGAGCCCAAGTCTCTCCTGACCATATTTATTGCAATAAAATTTAAAGTCATACATCAAAAGAAAGCTCAGGGACAGGAGATCTCAGTTCTATTTTTCAATGTAATCTCCGTGCTTTTCTATTCCAACTGTCCATTGATGAACAAGGGACACTATGCCAGCCTTGTAAAAGTCAACAGGCTGCATTTTTAACCAGTTTCTCACTGCGTTCTTGACTTTTTGATCACTAGTGAGTGCTGCCCCCTAACTCCTTCTTTCAATGGTCCAAAAAGATGATAGTCAGATGACGCCAGGTCGGGTGAGTATGGGGGATGGGTTACCGTCGTCTAACCAAAAGAAGCAATCACTTCACGAGTTTTGAGACTGGTATGGATACGGGCGTTATCGTGTTGCAGCAAAACCATAAGACATGTCCAGGTGAGGTCGTACTCTCCTCAGTCGTCTCGCTTTCAGTTTGCGTAAAGTGTCAGTGTAAACATCTGAGTTGATGGTGGTACCTTGAGACATAAAATCTGCCAATATTACTCCTTCAATGTCCCAAAACACAGTCGCCATAATTTTTCCAGCTGAATGTTGACTTTTGAATTTCTTGACTCTTGGGGTGGCGCCATTCCATAAATGATCTTTTCGACTCAGGTTCATAGTGATGAACCCAGGTCTCATCTCCTGTCACTATACGGCTGAGAAAAGTTTTGTCACTTTTGTGACACTCAATAAGCTCCGAACAAGCTTCAAAACGGGCTTGCTTGTGAAAATCCAAAAGTTGCCTCGGAACCCATTGACTGCTGAAGATGGTCTTCCACTTCTTCGTCTCTCTTGGAGGCTACTCAAACTTGGATCATCTTCTTCGTCTTTAATCCTGGATACCCACTTTTTCACAGTGCTGTAGGCTATTGAAGCATCTCCATGAACCTTTACCAATATTTCGAAATTTTTTTTTGGTGGCTCCCCTTTCGAAACAAGAAATTCAGTCACGGCTCTTTACTTCTAATGGACATCCAGTGATGACGTCATTTCCGAAACACGAGACCGAAAGTGGACACGTTGAAACAATTTTTTTACAATTTATCTTTAAAGCAGTAAATTTATTAAACACCCTTAAAATTTCTAGTAAAAAATGAAGGTTAAAGTGGTTAAACTTGACAATGCTCATTACTTTTTGACCGACCCTCGTATATTGAGAATATCTATCTTCTTTTTTTGTGTTCTGTTGCAGCATAGGTTCTTGTTGTAGCCGGCATATATCTATTGCTGCTGGGAAATATTTTTGTAAATGGTGTAATATAATGTATGTTCTGTACCAATTATTGCTTGCTTTGCACCATTGCTGCCATTTCATTTTGCAGTTATATCTGTAATCATTGCTGATGTAGTAGGTATAGGTAAGCTATAAAATCTTTTTAAATAACGAGTAGCTTCTCTTTCTCTACCCTTTTTACATTTTTTGTTTAGTTTTTTTGATGATGTATTATAACTCAATGGAACCAATAGCTGTATTTGGATCTAAGTTTATTTATTTATTTATTTTTACGTAATCCCAGTTAATATGGCAGTTCTGTCTTGCTGTGTTCTTTCTTTTATACAAAGCTAAGGTTACTCCCATATTGTTTAAGAATTGCTTTGGTAGGTGCAGCTGACTCTAGATGACCTTGTGGTCTTATTGCTGTCTGCTGTATATGCGAATCTAAGCGTATACGGTATAATATGCTTGACTTGGCATGTTTGATGAAGAATTCGTGAGGTTTACATTATCCAGGGATCAACACAATGTTATTGCTTGAGCTGGAAGTGTGACGTTCAAATCAGAGTCGCCCCCAGAAATTATTTGGAGGGGAGGCAAGCGACATATCCAATTTCTATTAGATGAAATAAAACCATACTGTTGCAACCGCAATTTTGCTAAGGGGCTTGAACCAAAAGTTTCGGTAAAAAAATGTTGCAGTTCAGCAGCATGTAGAACAAACCGATGCAGTTCAAGTGTATTATGGACGGGGGCTGGGGGCAAAGCCCCCAGTCGCTGGGCAATTTTTGCAATTTCTTGAAAAAAATATCCATTGTAACGTTATTTAGATCACATTTCGAACGTTTTTAAAGCCATTGGAAACAACAAATGTGCTGGGATAGGAAATCTACTTGAAATTCTTAAATTGCCCTGCCCTTTCAGCTTTCTTTATTTGCAGATCAAATTTAAACGGTTGCATATGTGAGTTTAGTTTTCCAAGTGACTTAGATTGGAGAAAGGGAGTTTAAGCTCCTTTGCTCTCTTGGTTGCACCACTGACTGCAACCTGAATTTTGTTAAGGGAGTAAGGGGCTTAATTAACGTAAAGATTGAAATTTTTTGCTTGGAAAATGCCTCAATAGGGCAGCGTACTGAGAAAACTGATGCAACTAAAGCATATCACAGACCAGAATCTGGGGGCAAAGCCCTAACTGCTGGGCAATTTTGCTGTTCCTTCAGAAAAAAATTGCCATTTTGATGCTATTCGAATCAAATTTTGCATCTTTTTAAAGTCATTAAAAAAACTAAATGGATACAATTTGAAAGAATTACATAGCTCAGCCCCTTCAAATCCCCTCGTTTCTCGCAGGTTAAGTCCAAAACTCGTTGTAATTAAATAAATTAAATGTTGAATGGACCCCTCATACTCTTTTTTTATCAAGCTTTTTATTGTAAGCATGTTGCATTAATTGATCAATTTTGACTGCTTATTTTTAGCAATGTTTTGATGTTTTTATCGATTGATTTGTAAGCTGTATTTTTGACAAGTAAGTTAATACCCCCCTCCCTCCCCAAAAAATAATGACAATAATCAATGTTCCAAAAGTGGTTTTGAACCACTTTAGAGGCCATATCAATGCAAAAGCCTTTGAAAATTTGAAAAACAAGATGACATCTAAAGTTGCTCTTGTGAAACGACTTGCTTGTCTCGACTGGGGTAAATGCTTTGATGTACTTCGTATAGCTACCCTTTTACTAGTAGTTGCGCTTGCTGAATACTGCTTCCCTATTTGGAATCAATCTTCACATGCTAATAAGCTCAACACACCCTTTGATGAAGCCCTTTGTACCATCAGTGGATGCATTAAGCCTACACGCATCAGTTTTTTTACATTTTTAGCTGGCATCGAGTTTTTTGAAAATCGTTGCCACTACGTGTGTGAGAAATTATTTTGTCGAGCTGATAATCAAGATCATCCACTCCATCAGATGTTGTACTGTTCCCTTAAGCTTACAAGGCTTCGCTCTAGAAATCTTCTGAGAAACCTCTACCTGACAATTTCTGTAGCTGAGAACTCAGTCCCTGAAGATATAACTGAGTTTATCCCATAGTGGTCGAAAGAGCCTTCTGGTTGTAAACTTCCACGCAAGCAATGGGTCCAGCTCAATAGACTATGCAGCTGATCTGGATGATTTGCTGACGACTTGCATCGCTGGGGCCTTTTCGAAACGAGTGCGTGTAACTGTGGTTCTGCAGTCCAAACCTACACCCACATCCTAAGGGAGTGCGCCTTTGGAAACCACTGTGTCACCTCACTGAAGTAGACAATCCCCCCTTTAGAAAAACTATCTGCAAAACTGCAATTTTTAACCTAAGTTGTTTTTTCCATGTTTTTCTTAGTTTATACGAATATATATACCGTAAAAGGCTGCTTCAGAAGGGCAAAAATTGTAGCATTTTTCTTATCGTGCACTATGCTATTGATTACAAGTTTTGTTTTGATTTCGGTTTCTAAGGAAAATTAATTTAATGGCAGTAATTGTTGTTTCAGAGTTTATGCAAGCACTGCGTAAATTTGAAATATTAAATGTGTACCGGTATTGTATTTAGATCCTAGTAAGGGCTCAATGACAGATGCTGAAACGTTTGATATTGATTATTTTATCAAATAATTTAATGCTTAACCTTAGTGTGTTTACGCTTCTTTTTAAGAAACTGCTATAAGATAATTTATGGTAAAACGAGTAATCCTGTTCCTCCCGCACCGGCTCTCTGCACCGAGGCAAAAAAGTAAAAAACGTCTATAAAAGGTTGTTTTCTTATACTTAATTTGCAAATTTAAACATAAGAAATACTTGACGTCTTAATTTCCAGGGAGTCAAGTGATCCCCCATGCACCCCCCTGGTTCGAATCTCGGGCTGGCCAAATTTAACCTAAAGTTGCATACAAGCTATGATTTTCCTTCAAATTTGCAAAAGTAGCTGCTGGTTTGCTGTGGCGCAGTAGGTCTCTTAAACTTACGTATTCTGCGTTTCGGTGTAATAAGTTGAGTACCAATCAACCATAGTAGGATTGGAACCCAAAATTATGTTCATTTAAATTGCATACTGAAAGCAAAATGAAAGCTGGAAAACATACAAACTCAACCTAATAGTTTTGAATAAGCTGCGGTGATAGTTAAATGCCAAAAATAAGTTTCGAAAAAAAATCGAAAAATTTTACATTTGTACCCTGTTTTTACTAGTGATGAAGCCATTTTTTGAATATTTCTTTAAATTTCTTTTTGTGCTGGAGACAAAACTTTAAATGATAATACCAATTATTTAATACTGCGAATAGGCATTCAACTACAATAGACGTAGAGTATTTAAAAGGTTTTGAAATCCAATAACCATGGTCAAAAAACTATTTTTAAAGTTTTCAAAACACTGTTACAAGATGGCAACACTAGCAGAATAAGAGTTAAAATGAGCAGACAAATTTCTTAACATACAAAATATTGTTTTGCAGAAAACTTGGCGATGAGTGGAAAGTTTCGCTTCGATTATTGTAAAGACCTAGAATCATTTACTTGCTTAATGTACAAAGATAATGAAACTCGATCACTAAATTTTTTGCAAAGCAAAATGATAAAAAACAATTAGAAATGATCCAACTCTTACATCAAATGCTAAAATTGATTTTTGCTAGACTTCCACCATGCTTTGGTAATTTGCTTCCTTACATATATATATACAGAGTAGGGCACTCTCAAAATTCCACTTTTTTTTCCAAACATGGACATCAGTATTGCAATCCGTGAGGATGTCCGAAAAAACGCTTCTGTGAAAAAATCAGGGAGTTTTGTCAAGTATTCGCACTGCAACAGCACTTTTAAGTTTTAGGGGGGTATTTTCTTGAAATTTGGGGGTGCCAATATCTAAAAAGTGCTATATTTTTATTTTTACGAAAAAAAATCGTTTTTACATGTGATTATATTTACGTGCCAAGGTTGATTTATCGATCTAAGCATGATTTGCCGATACTGCTGCTTAACAAAGACCTTTTTGGGGTAATTTTTCTCATTTTAGAGCAATTTTTGAACAAAATTTCAGGTATTTTTCTAAGTTTCAGCCATTTTTGAGCAATAATGTATTGAACATGTTAATACTACACTTTGTGAGAAAGGTGTTTTTGGACAAACTTTGTTTATAAAGCCTGAACACCACGTCAAGGTGTTGCCCGTCGTTCAGTTTCCTCTGCTTTTTATCCCGGAGAGGGCCGTTTTCCTGCATGTAATAAAGAGAACAATCACGGTTGGGAATGATAAGTTCAGTGTGTTTTGGCCCAAGTGGATTTACGAAAATCTGGGTAGAGCTTTTGGGTGTCTTCTACACAGTGTAGTAGCATCCTCCTTTGTTCCTCATCATCCGTCAAAACGTCCTTGAACTCCTCCATCAGTCTCACTCCTCTTTCCGCCACATCATTCACAACTTTGAGGTCATTAATCAGCACTTTAAATTTCTTAAACTCATCAAAATCGCACCATTTATCTCGTAAATGCGTTAGAAAGCGAATGTCTTGCAAGGAGAGGTTCAGTCGCTGGAAAATGATCATTGATCGCTCGCCCACTAGGTCAGAGACACAAGTGTCTAAGGATAAGTTTGGGAAATTGAGACTTCTCCAAGATTAGAGGGGCAGTTGGATTTTGGACACAAGATACATGCTTTTGATAGCTTTTATAAATGCTGAAAGCTAACTTTTCATGTTTGATGTCGGGCAGTTGCTGAGAGCACAATGTCAGTGGTATTAACTCAGCTGTTAAATACCACCTATGTCTCAAAAAGGCATGTCTGGCAGCTTCATCAACTTCTTCATCAACGCTAGAGTAGTTCATCATGGCTCGATGGAACTCCAAGTCGTTCACAGCTGCTTCCGAAGCTAAAGGGCACTGCATCCAATATGGAGCATAGAAGATGGACACAAAGTTACAGAACCGCCTCAATCCATTGACAAGAGAGCATCAACATCCAGTTAACTGCGGAGAAGATACATCTTAAATGCATAAATTGGTGTCGACATCCATCGCGCACAATGTTGTGTTCCTGGGTGCCGAAACGCAAAGTTTACTAACACTTTGCTGTTCGAGGTAAAATAAACTCAGCTTCAGTAATTCATCAAAATCATCTCTGGGTATATAGGTGCTTTCGTCAGAGCACAGATGTTGCAGACTCTCTTGTGCCTTGAGTTTGAAACTGTCCAGTGGTCCTAAATCGGTAAAGTCAGACTGGTCAATTGATGATAAATTTAGTGGTGGCCATTTTGATTTCACAATGTCAAAAAATTCTACTTTGGGGCTACTGGAAGGACCAAATATTACTTTGAAGACATCTCCCAGAATGACTTCCAGCATATGGTGACGGCATGATGTCCACAGTAATGGGTGGCCTACAAGAGCTCTTCAAATAGAATACAATCTTCAGTGAATTTCCCGGTGTTGGATGCAGTTGTGTTGAAACACATCGCTGCTCAATGCTCCATTCTTCCAGCATATTTTTGACTGCCTTCGCTTGATTTAAACCGGTTCTGCTACCAAGATCTGTAATGCCCAATAACTTCACCAGTTTCCCGTTTGTAGAACTGGCCAAAACAGCTAGATGCTCCTTGTGAGTATAGGCTTTTCCGCATTTCAATAACTTTTCGTCCCAGTGAATTGTGAAGTAGTGATCATCCAACCCGGCCAAAACATTTTCCTTTACTGACTCAAACTTCAAGGAACGGAGCTTACGTCCTCTTAAAGTACTCATTTGGCTAAGCACAAAATCTTCTACGCATCCTTGACTCTCTCTGATGATTGATGCGATGATGTCATTCAGAGCATCACTCGAAATCTTATGTCGGTCTGCAGTCATCACCACCTGCTACGTTAATGCAATATTCCGTGGCACGTGCAACAGAATCCGGTCCAGATTCTTCCGTTGCTTAGAAGGAGGCTCACAGAAATCTTCACCCGTTTGTTCCTCAACTGACCCATCGCTTTCTTTACCCCCCAAAACCATTGTGAGCATCTCTTTCTCTTTTACCTGGTCCTGCCTTCTCTTGTGGTTTTTTTAACGTATCTTCTTTCGCTCCAAACGAGCCAATAATTTGGTGTTCCTGTTACCAAACGTCGACTTTCGTTCCATTCTTTGATCCTACACAAATTTCCAATCGTCTTCACACAGTCTAAACTCAATATCCGGCGAAGCAATATCAAAAAGAGATTCTAACTTTACCTTGAAATTTTTGGAAGCCTTATATTGTTCTTCAGAACTCCTTTTTCCCCAAGCTTGCGTTGTCCTGTATTCTTCCCAAAGCGTATTGATTCTGGTCTTGATAGACTTAGGTAGCAAGTGTATCCAGGAGTAGAACCCTCTGCAACTTTTTGTCACAAGAGAACAACTTCGTCGCAAGTCCGATTGATTGATTTCTGTTTCCTTAATTTGTCATATATAAAAAGATACAAAAATCTCTGCATCACCTCCAAATTCGTGGGTAGTTTCAAAGAGGAGAGCCTATCTATTGGCTTGCCAATAAGAGGAAATGCTACATCTGCAGATCTTGTTATGACCATCTTTTTGTTCCCCAGCTTAAACAAACATAATACTAATGCTTTGCAACTGCACTGATGCTTTAATGAAAATGCTTTGCAACTCTACACGTGGTATATGGCAACGTCATAATTCAATATTGTGATCCAATAACCTTAATTGTTTTTCAGATTACTTAAGATAAAGGAAGTGTATAATTAGTTTTTCGTCACACAGCTAGATATCTGGTCTCACTGTCAACATATTGAGGTCAAATCTATTCACATTTAGTCCAAACTATTAACTGAACATCACAACTTATTCTCACTATTCACCTCAAAGTGGTGAATGATGTGGCGGAAAGAGGAGTGAGACTGATGGAGGAGTTCAAGGACGTTTTGACGGATGATGAGGAACAAAGGAGGATGCTACTACACTGTGTAGAAGACACCCAAAAGCTCTACCCAGATTTTCGTAAATCCACTTGGGCCAAAACACACTGAACTTATCATTCCCAACCGTGATTGTTCTCTTTATTACATGCAGGAAAACGGCCCTCTCCGGGATAAAAAGCAGAGGAAACTGAACGACGGGCAACACCTTGACGTGGTGTTCAGGCTTTATAAACAAAGTTTGTCCAAAAACACCTTTCTCACAAAGTGTAGTATTAACATGTTCAATACATTATTGCTCAAAAATGGCTGAAACTTAGAAAAATACCTGAAATTTTGTTCAAAAATTGCTCTAAAATGAGAAAAATTACCCCAAAAAGGTCTTTGTTAAGCAGCAGTATCGGCAAATCATGCTTAGATCGATAAGTCAACCTTGGCACGTAAATATAATTACGTGTAAAAACGATTTTTTTCGTAAAAATAAAAATATAGCACTTTTTAGATATTGGCACCCCCAAATTTCAAGAAAATACCCCCTAAAACTTAAAAGTGCTGTTGCAGTGCGAATACTTGACAAAACTCCCTGATTTTTTCACAGAAGCGTTTTTTCGGACATCCTCACGGATCGCCATACTGATGTCCATGTTTGGAAAAAAAAGTGGAATTTTGGTGTGCCCTAATACAGAGTTAATCATCAACCAAGATTGACTCAAAAACCGAAATAACCTTTTGGAATGTATTTGGCAAGTAGGGACCCATTTTTCCAATCACTTTTGTTGACATTGTGGATAGCATAGAACAAGAACACGATCAAAGAGTGTACATTGATTTAACTTAGATGATTTCGATGATTGCAAGGTATTGAGGGGATAGAGGGTTTTTCAATGGACTGATGGTCAAGCTACTAGTCTTTGTGATAAAAGAATTAAATTATTGAGATTAGGTTTATAACTTATAAAATTTTTTATTTAAATGCGACATCATCACTTGCAACATCAAAATTACATATTGCATAGTACATTGCTTGGATTTGTGTAGAAATTTTTAAAATAGCTTTCAATAGCGTCGGAGCTATCATTTCCACTCTTTGACATATGTGTAGCCTTGAAAAAGGCTGTTTTAGATTGAACGTTTTCGTCCAGCTCTCTTCATGAATCTACGCTAGAATGAAGAAAAACTAAAATGCAGTGATATATATAGAGGTTGACTACATTGAGATGACAATGAGTTGCTATTATGACGTAAAATGCTGCAAAAATCACCTAAAATTGTATTAGGTTAATGCAAAAGTATAGAAAATATAGAAAATTTCTTGTCGTTCTCTGATTGGTCAAAATTGGTCATTCTGGCAATTTGATTGGTGGAAAAATATTGTTTCGGTTTCGTTGCTATTAAATCTAATTAAATCTATTAAATCTACTCATCGCAATTAAATCTTTGACGCTATTAAATCACTAAGAAGCAATGATAAAATCATAATCACCAAACTAGATAAGGGCTCAGGCGTGGTCATTCTGAATAAATCTGACTACATTACCAAAATGAATTTAATTTTGAATGATACAAGCAAATCTCAACAGATTGGTCCCACCGATACCAATGATAACACTGCAAATGTTATCATTTGGAAAATTATTGAAGCGAAAATTCACAGGCGTTTGCTGCAACTCTCAAACGGTGGGGTAATGCACGAATCTGTTTACAAGGAAATTCGCCCGACTGGTTCACTCAGGCCCAGACTTTATGGCTTGCCAAAAGTGCACAAAAAAGATGTCCCTCTTCGACCAATTTTATCTATGGTTGGCTCATTGCAACACACTTTGGTAAAATATTTGGCAGCTGTTAGTGATCCGGTTTTACAGCTTTACTCAAACAATTGCATAAAAGACTCATTCACTTTTGCTAAAGAGATGCAAGATCTTCAAATGCATCCAAAAGAAACGTTTCTCTGCTCATTCGACATTCGTAGTTTGTTTACTAATGTTCCTTTAGCGGAAACAATTCAAATTTGTGCAGATTCATTGTATGGCGGTGAGCTCATACCTCCAGACTACCCCAAGGAAATCTTTGTGGAAATAATGAACACTGCCACTAAATCGGTAGAATTCAGCTTTAACAACAACATGTACAAGCAAATTGATGGCGTGGCGATGGGTAGTCCACTAAGTGTTGCTTAGCCAATATATTTGTTGGATACCATGAGAGTAAGCTGTTTGAGTTTACAACCAAGCCATTCCTTTATCAGCGATTTGTGGATGACACTTTTGCCATTTTTGGATCGGAGGATGAATGCACTTCTTTTCTTGACGCCTGAATTCAATGCATTCGGCATTAAAGTTTACACTTGAAAAAGTGGGGAATGATCAGCTCCCGTTTTTAGAGGTTTTGGTGGAGAAAAGCAATGAGGGATTTTTAACTTCTGTTTTCAGAAAACCCACTTTTACTGGACAGTACTTTCGTTGGGATTCGTTTGAGCCTACAAAACGTAAAACCAACTTGATTGAAACACTTGTGCATCGAGCATTGATGATTTGTTCAAAAAGTAAACTGCAACACAAACTAGAAAACATCAGCTCGATTCTACGGAATAATGGATACCCAGAAAGCATTATTCAAATGACCATATCTAAGAAAATTGCGCTTTTTAACCGTAAACCAAAAGAAGGACCACAAAAGTGTCCAGTTTACTTGAAGCTCCCTTGGATTGGCAAAATTTCTTTGAATTTGAAAAGCAAACCAAGATTGCTATCAACCGATGTTACCAAGCTGTTGAACCTCGCATTATTTTTACAACGAGAAAAATTTTGCCTGCAATCCATAAAGATGTTCTACCCTCCCTGAAACAAAGTATGGTCGTATATCAATACGTGTGCCCCTGTGACTGTCGGTACGTGGGTCGAACTTCCCAAAGATTGCAAGACAGAATTAATCAACACATTTCGAGATGCATAAGAAGTGACAAAAGACCAACGAAAAATCTGCGTAATCGAGAATGCAAAATCACTAGCACCCCTAGTGTCTACTGTGATTCTGCAATCAGACAGCATTTATTAGAGAATAAAGAATGTGCCAAACATTTCAACGATGCCCAATTTTCCATTTTCGCTACAGCAAGGTCTTCTTTCCATTTATCAGCTCTGGAAGCAGTCTACATCAATCCCTTACAGCCTATTCTCTGCCGTCAAAAGGAATTCGTTTATTCACTCCAAATTTCTCATAAATTTTTTTTTCTCACTTTTCCAACAAAACCGAAACAATATTTTTCCACCAATCAAATTGCCAGAATGACCAATTTTGACCAATCAGAGAACGACAAGAAATTTTCTATACTTTTGCATTAACCTAATACAATTTTAGATGATTTTTGCAGCATTTTATGTCATAATAGCAACCCATAGTCATCTCAATGTAGTCAACCTCTATATATATCACTGCATTTTAGTTTTTCTTCATTCCAGCGTAGATTCATGAATAGAGCTGGACGAAAACGTTCAATCTAAAACAGCCTTTTTCAAGGCTACCCATATGTCAAAGAGTGGAAATGATAGCTCCGACACTATTGAAAGCTATTTTGAAATTCTGTAACACTAACAAGTAGAAATATTTCTGAAAATATGACGTTGTTAATGATGACGCCATAGCTTTTTTGCGCTCATTTCTGCGGTCCGTGAAAAACTTGATGTCATGGTATTGATAACACCAGCACAAACTTGGGGCCGTGTTTGTGATTATTTACTAATGTATGACGTCATCAATATCACACCATAACTTTTTCACCCTCATAATATTTCAAAATTTTTTCTAAGTTCAAGTTTGTTTATTGACGCCACTAAATAAACAAAACAACAGATAAAACAGAGTACCTATAGTGTTATTATTAGTGAAGAAAACAGCAGCGAAGGGACCGCGAGGTCTTCGAGTCTGCGGCCACTCTGGGCAGCCATTATAAAAAATATGGCATCTTTTTTCAAGCTACAACAAACTGACAAAAAAAAACACAAGGAAACAAAAACTAAAAAAAAGAAAAAACAAGAGCTACAGTAGTAATGTGCTGGCTAAGAGTCACTGAAATTTAGTATTTTTAGAAAATAATTTAGATAATTAACATACTTTTTAGAAGGTTATGTACGAGTAATTTACAAACATTATTCAAGTTGCCACTTTAGAATTTAAAAAATAGAGACAAGAAAATTATCACAAGGAGCTCAAAGGAATTTCTTTGCTTTCTTTCAAAGACTTTCTAAATGAGAGGTCTTTAATATTATTGGGAATGGAATTCCAAATTTTCACACCGGAATGTTTAATTGATTGCTGCGTTCTTTTGGTTTTGTAAAGAGGAATTATTAAATTCAAGCATGCCGTAGTACGAGTTTGCCGACTGCGTGAGAGTTTGGCTAAAGTGAAATAATTATTAAAATTTGAAGATAGACGTTGATTGATTTAATTATGTATGAATTTGGCAGTCTCAAATTTATGTAAATTTAGTAGATTCAATTAGTTAAACTTCTGATAAAAAGGCAAAACATTTTGATACCATCCACTTCCTGTAACGATACGTTGAGCTTTGTTTTGAAGTGTAATTAATTTTGAGAGAGAGGTTGGATATGTGTTTCCCTAAATTATAAGTCCGTAAAGCAAATGCACTAAAGTATAATACGGTTTAAACAATGCGTGCTTTGGTAGATAATTTTTTAATTTACTTAGAATTCCCACTGAGCGCAAGACTTTCTTTTCTAAATGTTTGATGTGTTCTTGAAAATTTAGTTTGTCGTCAATAAAAACGCCAAGATATTTAGCGCTGCTTATTACTTTAATTGATCCTGCAGCACAGCTACTGTTTATTTCAGCTGGTGGAAAATAGAGTTTCGATTTAGTTTTAGCTGCATTTAATGTTAGTTCATTGGCAACGATCCACCCATTGATTTTTGCTAGGTCATAGTTTAGAGAGTATTTCAACTCATTTGAAGTATTTGACTTTACTAAAATGCAGGTGTCTTCAGCAAAAAGTCGGGGAGTGCTACTAATACAGTTGGGCAAGTCATTTATATGAAGCAAAAATAATAGTAGCCCTAGGGATGAGCCTTGAGGAACCCCTATATCGATATTAGACTTCAAAAGAATGATTATCGTGAATTGTAACAGCTTGAGATCTGTTTGTGAGATACGATTCAAAAAAATCGGATCCTATACACCTCCCCGAAAAACACCTTCCAGAAATTACATTTTCCCGAAAAACACTTGGCTGAAACTACATTATCCCGAATATACATGTTTCTGAACGTGCATTTTCCAGAAATTACATTTCCCTGAACATATACTTGCCAGAAATTACATTTTCCTGAATGTGCATTTGCCGGAAATTACATTTTCCTGAACGTGCATTTTCCAGAAATTACACTTTCCTGAACATGCACTTGCCAGAAATTACATTAGCCCAAATGCTCATTTGGCAGAATGTACATTTGGCCGAAATTACATTTCCTCGAAAACTTATTTTCCAGAATTTACACTTGCCAGAATGTACATTTGGCCGAAATTACATTTCCCCGAAAGCTTATTTTCCAGAATGTACATTTGGCCGAAATTACATTTCCCCGAAAGTTTGTTTTCAGAATTTACACTTGCCAGAATGTACATTTGGCCAAAATTACATTTCCCCGAAAACTTATTTTTCAGAAATTACATTTCCTCAAAAATTCATTTTCTAGAAACTATTTGTCATTTGAAAAATTATACTATGTTTAGATTATTTATTTCTAGTAAACAGAACAAATTTTTAGTTGAAATTAAGAAACGTTGCGATAACAGTTTAGCTTACTGAATGAAAAATATAACCTAGCTTATTAATCAATTTGCAATCATAATTTGTGCTTCAAGCGTAACAAAAATTAGCAATTAAAAATCGATGCAAGCATGTTCACAGAGGCAAAGCAAGCTTACTTTAACCCAGGTTACACTTTTTTTAGAAGAGTCAATAAATTTTAAGTTTAGCTGGCTTCTCATAGTTTTTTGCCAATTTGCTGCTTCACTTGTTCTTAATACTATTCCTTGAATTCTGAGAACGTTCATGTCAATTCAAACGACCATGTTTTTAAAGTTATTTTGGAGTCCGATTCCGAATGCTCTGGCAGCTTGAGCAAAGACTTTTTTGCTTTTTTTGCTACATCGTAAAACCGCAAAAGCGAAAACGTAAAAAGTTTTTTTTGAGTTGAGAACATCCAAATATTTATGAGTTGCGTGCGCAGTTTAAAGCAGCACTCTGTAATATTAGAATCGTTGCAATATTTTGCTTGTAAATACTGGAAAATTACTAAAATTTCATTGTTTTGAATTAGCACAGAATTTAGTTGCTTTCAAGATTTGAAATTTATTCTATTTTGTTTCCAATCTTTTTGTTACTGATGAAGGCTGGCATTTTTTAGATTCTGAGCAGCAATGAGCCTCGGGTTTTTATGAAATATTATTGTTATAAAAAAAAATAGTGTAATTCGTCTTGAGTTTGCGACAAAATTAAATCTGCAGCTGTAGTACGAAGTAGCCAAAATCTACATCAAATGCAAGCCAGCAAAACAACACTCTTGCATTCCTCAGCAAAAGATTTCGCGCTTTAGCTTACAAACACTCAAAAAAGCTGCAATGGCGTGTATTCCCGCAACCAGCTTCAAAGAGCTTTTAGTTGAAATCTACCGAGGAAGCCACTTCTACGGAAAGCTCATTATGATGTCAATTCCCGCCATTCACATTTCATACAATTTAGAACATTTCATTCGCAGTTCATGCGAAGGTAGCAAGAAGATAAGTGATTCCTTCAGGTGACGTCACAATTAAAACCAACGAGTCTTGCTGTAGCAAAAACTGACCGCATTATGCAATGTAAGGAACAGTGGTGCCACTCGTAGTGGATTTTCACTAGATGTAGTGAATTTTGGTCCGGTCTAGCGACCTAGTGAATTTTACGATCTAGTGAATTTTTTTGTAGAATGTGAAAGTACCTGAAAGGCTTTTTTTTTTTTTTTGAGATGACCTAGAAAATTATGCAAAAACCGTGCGTCAAAGGAGTGAAGACCTTTTTTTGGGGGGGGGGGAGATCACCTAAAAATTCACTCAAAAACTATGACCAGTGGTGCCACTCCTAGTGAATTTTCTATAGATCTAGTGAATTTTGGTCCGTTTTAGTGTCCTAGTGAGATGATCTAGAGAAATTTTTTCATCGATCTAGTGAAATTTTTGTAACTTACCAAGTGAAGACCTTTTTTTTTTGAGATCACCTAAAAAGCAGTCTCATTGTCTTGTTTTTAACTCAATTTTAAATTAAAAGGACAAAGCATGGTGAAAAATTTTGTGTTTCACAAAATTCTTGTGAATTTTGAAGACCAGCCTGTGGCAGCACTGGTAAGGAACAATGTAGAATGAACAATCTTGTCGATATTGTTGTTGGGGAGGTAGCTGGACTGCAACTGTATAGGATGAAAATTCGAATTTCCTGCTGTTAAGAATTCTCTACTGTGTACTTTTGACGAGAGAATTTTGAGTTAATATTTGTTTGCAACCAGGCTTTTGTCAATCTTTCGAATTGAACAATTTCACCAATTTACACATTGGTGTCAGAGAAACATTAATTTTTGCTTTAAATCAATTTTCCCTCAAGGTGCGTAATGTACCTCAAATCAAAATGACAATTCCGTACAGTGTTTTTTTTTTTTTTTCTTCAAATTTATTGATGCGAATAGGCCTATTTCATTATACTATTGTATAATTATTGCAAGAAAACCCTCACCTAACGAGCTCCATTAAAGCAAGACTGTAGGCCAATGCTTCCCAATTTTTCATCACCGTGACCTATTTTCAATTTGAAAATTGTCCATGGCCCACATCTAAATCGCTAGCTTAATCGCAATTTATCAATTTTCAGGTGATCTCCGCAAAAAAAAGGTATTCACGCCAAAAACCGCAAATTTTATGCTAGCTCGCTCTCAGACGGGCCCCACAGCCCCAATGATTAAGACAGTTTTTTAACCGAATTTGCAATTTCCCAAATAGCTGTAGCCCACCACAAAATGCTCCTATGGCCCACAGGTTGAAAGCCATTGCTGTACGCCATACGTAAGCGTAATAATCGTGAAATTTCAGTTTCGTCTTTTCATAACGTTTAAGTCTGCGCTAAGGTCAGTAGCGTAGGCGGGGAAGTGATGCAGTGCCGTCGCTACAGGGGGCCATGTCCCCCGATTTCAATTTACTCAAAATGCTGTTTTTGCAACATCATGTAAAGGTAAGACAATAAATAGTCAATGATGGAAATATAGCAGTAATAACTTTCAAACATAATTTTCCTTTGACGTTTTCAGATCTTTTGCCAAATTGCATGCAATCAACTGGTGTACATAACTGTGACGGAATAACCCGCCTTTTTACTGTAACACACCTATACAAATGTACTCGCGGAAGCGAGATATAAGACTGCAGAATCGCTACCGATACTTTGTTAGTGATTATGGCTTGAACAATTATAGGTGAAAACATTATTTTCAAAGAGCAGCTGCTTTTGATCTTTGGAGCACACTCAACATTTTTAGGTCGCAATGAGTGGAGCACCATTGTGAGGGGGCTTAGGCCCTCTTAGCCAAGTCACTTAGAAAATTTAACTTCAAAATATAAGCGTTTAAAAGTATTTAGACTTGACCTAAAGTAAGGGGGGAGGGCTAAAGGGGTTAAGCAATTTAGGTCTTTGAAATGACTTCTGAATTTTAGCAATGTAGTCATTGATGCCACTTCAAAAAGTGCGAAAGGTGATTAAAATGCCGCTAAAATCGCTATTTTTGTGCTGTAAAATCTCAAACAAGCCCCGGTCTGTGACACGCTCGAGTTGCATCAGTTTGTTTAGCAAAAAGCCTAAATTAGACAATTTTTGTGCAAAAATAATTTTTGTTTGACCCCTCTTTAACAAAATCCTGGTTTCGCGTTGGGCAGCATTCGCTGCTGCAGATAGAGTTTTTGAGCGATTACGGCAGAGCCGCAACTCAGGGGGGTACCAGGAGGGGTGGCGCCCCCCAAACAAACATTTCGCCCGCCAAACCCCAAAGCGACGATAGGAGAAAATATTGGCAGGCCTAAGTTGCCTATTGTAAGGCTGTTGATTAATGATTTGAACTGATGCGAAATATTGCGTTTCGCAAAACTTTTATAATCGGTACATTGATTGTGGTGGCACTGGCACAGGGTATGCATAAGCCTAATGCATAATCGCAATTCTTGCTTGATTTAACTGACAAGCTACAGATTGTTTAGTAAGTAAAATCTTTGAAGAATATTGCAAAATTTTATCGTGACGCAATAGCAACTATTTTAGAATCAAAAAATTGACGCTAGGTGCGGTTGCGATAGCACCATGGTAGGATGCTAGCATTAGCAATGAGTGCACGTGGTCAGTTTGACTTTGGCCTAAAAGTTGTTTAGTAACTGTTGTACATTGCGTTTTGTCTTGTTTGGCAATAATGGATAATAATTTTGTCCCGAATGGTTTCGAACCCACACCCGCACCAACCAATCAATTGAACTCAGCTTCAGAGGTTGCTAAAAGCTTTCTTATTTGTAAAACAAACTGCCCAGCACATAGGCGTAGCCAGGGATCCCGCCCCCCGCCTTTTATTAAAATGTCACCAAAGACAAACATGCGACAAAAAAGCCTCTTGTTTCTTCAGTTTCAGTTTCTTCTAGCATTTTTTGCTTACAACAGTAATTAATAAGAATAAATGACGACCAGGTCTCCTCAATTCAGTTTTTGCCAACCAATTTAAATGTATATATAATCCAGGAAAAATGGAGAGTTTTGTTCTAAAAGTTCCTATCTAAGGCCCTCATTTAACTTTTTATAAACGTAATGCAATAACTACGGCCGGATTTACCATAATATAGCACAGTACTAGCAAGGGGTTTTGCGCTCAAATGGGGAGACTTTTTTTAGTCTTCACCTATATTTGGCAGGAAGATGTTGCGAAAATCTTTAAAGTGCCAAGGGCCCCGCACAATATAAATCTGGCCAGGGTAATAACATGGTTAGTAGGCATAACTATCTATTGTACCATTTTTAAATAACAATTCACCTCCATCTCACCAGTTTTTACGCGACAAAATACTTTTGAAAAAAAATTAGCGAAGGAAAATGTTCATTGAACAAACTATTAAATCTGAATTTAGGGGGCTTGTACCTCTTGGTCATGCATGTACTCCTGCAACTGGTTATTTTTATGACAAAACAAAAATCTCTAAGGAAAATCTTTGAGTGGATTATTACTTACTGCTAAAATAGTACAGTAGGCAATGTACCTTGCTTTACCCTACCTGGGCCAAATCACTTACAAACTTTAACACCAAAATGCAAGATTTTAAAATGTTTTGAACTTAACTTGTAAGTTAAAGGAGGGTTGAACAATTTAATTTTTTCAATTGGCTTTCAAATGTTAAAAATCTAGTTTTTTCCAATGGCTCTAAACACGCGCAAATTGTGATCCAATGGCAATAAAATAGCTAGTTTTCCAAAAAATTACAAAAAATCACCCAGCGGTTGGGGACTTCGCCCCAGACTCACGTCTGTAATACGTTGAATTACACCAGTTTGCTCAACATGTCTCCCATTTTACACTTTTTTGGGCGGTTTAAGCTCTCTCCCTTTACCAAAATACTGGTTATGTGCTAACACACTGGCTACAGCTTCTGATCTTCCTATCTACAATAACTTTGTCCCACAAAAAGTTTTTCTTTCGAAAATTTCTGGTAACGTCATTGCACGTGATTTGTGCCCTCCCCCTAATCAAAAATCTTGGCTACACTTATGGCCTAGCATGCTCGTATTGTAGAAAAAGGCAGCAATTTTTGGCCTCCCCTGAAAGAAATTTTGCTCCATAGAACAACGTTCTGGTTGCGGCACTGTTTTAGGGGCCGCAGACGAAAACGAGATAAGAAACGTTGCCAGCCTTTTACGTCTTTTTTTAGACATGAATACAGCATTTTTAAATATATATTTGTAGCCGTACCAGATGTGAAGATTGGTTGTAATATGCAAAAGTTTAGTCTATTTTAGTATCCCTCACTTTCGGCTAGTGTCCCTTCGCTTTGTTTGCCCTGGCGACGGCACTGGGGTAATGGTTATAGCTTTCTGAGACTGCACTCTTTTGCACTGGAATGGACTCAAAATGATTTAAAGCATCTTTCGAAGCAATTATTCAAGGGAAACTGATTTGTCAGAAATAAAATACACGAATAAGCAAAAACTTTCAAACTGGCGAAAATAAACAATTAAATTTGATCGCTTGCTGAATAATGCTGAACATGGCTATTCATCAAAAAAAAAAAAATTAAAACTTGGAAATAGGTAGGGGAACTATTCAATTTTAGTCATTTACCAATAACTTCTCTCAAATTTTGTCAACCACTTCTTTCAAGTTTCATTATATTAGCCCGCTGCCCCACCAATTACTTTTCTCTAAAATATACACAAAATAGATTACCCCTTGTAAGTATTACTGATCTAGGATTTTATGATTTACCAGCTTGTAAATATGAAACCTAAATTTTACCGTTTATATTCACCTTCTACATAACCCATTTCTGCAAACAGTTTAATCAAGTTTTTGCACTGCTAACTTCTTGTGCCAGTTTTAAAGCAATGGTTTTTATCAAAATAGGCCTAAAATTAAGTTCGTTTTGCAAAAAATAGAAATTTTCTGGCGGCTTGGCGCTCTGCCCCCAGACCTCCAATGGCCTCTGGCTGGGGGCTCCGCAATCAGACTCCAAAACAGCCCCTCTTTGCAGATTTCTAACTAGGCGCCTGACTAAGATACTTTAATGATACGACGCTTATGCTGATGTTTTTTGTGAGTTTCAGCTACTATCGAAATACCGTAATATTACCGATAATCTAAAAATACATCAAAATATCATCACAAACTTCGAAAGAATAGTTCGGTTCTGAAAATGGCACTTATTTTTGTCAAAAACCAAAAATATTTCAAACCTAACGTTGTTTGTCAAAATTAGTTACAAGACGTGAGAAACTGCTTTCCTTTGCCCCTTTTATTCTACACGCAGCTTAATAATTTTTGAAAATGAACAAGCATAATATTATATATTTTCATAATGTAAATTCTATCAATAACGAAATTTCGATTTAATGTGTATAATATCTGGAAAATAAGCTTTCAAAGAAATGTAATTTCGGCCAATTGTACATCTGGCAAGTGTAAATTCTGGAAAATAAGTTTTCGGGGAAATGTAATTTCGGCCAAATGTACATTCTGGCAAGTGTGAATTCTGGAAAATAAGCTTTCGGGGAAATGTAATTTCGGCCAAATGTACATTCTGGCAAGTGTGAATTCTGGAAAATAAACTTTCGGGGAAATGTAATTTCGGCCAAATGTACATCTGGCAAGTGTGCAAATGTACATTCTGGTAAGTGTAAATTCTGGAAAATAAGCTTTCGGGGAAATGTAATTTCGGCCAAATGTACATTCTGGCAAGTGTAAATTCTGGAAAATAAGTTTTCGGGAAATGTAATTTCGGCCAAATGTACATTCTGGCAAGTGTAAATTCTGAAAAATAAGCTTTCGGGGAAATGTAATTTCGACCAAATGTACATTCTGGCAAGTGTAAATTCTGGAAAATAAGCTTTCGAGAAAATGTAATTTCGGCCAAATGTACATTCTGGCAAGTGTGAATTCTGGAAAATAAGCTTTCGGGGAAATGTAATTTCGGCCCAATGTACATTCTGGCAAGCATAAATTCTGGAAAATAAGCTTTCGGGAAAATGTAATTTCGGCCAAATGTACATTCAGGCGAGTGTTCATTCTGGCAGATGTAATTTCAAACAAGTGTTCATTCAGGCAGATGTAGTTTCAAGCAAGTGTTCATTCTGGCGGATGTAATTTCAAACAAGTGTTTTTTCTGGCAAGTGTCATTTCTGACAAATGTTAATTCTGGAAAAAGAATGTTCAGGGAAATGTTTTTCTGGCAAATGATTTTCGGGGAAATGTTTTTCTGTGAAGTGTAAGGATACCAAAAAAATCATAGGTGGGCAAGTTAATGCAAAACGTTAGCTTCGTTAACCACTAGTCCGTTAACATTTTCCGTGTAATTTACATTTCTTTTTATTCACTCGCTTCTAGAACACG
Source organism: Trididemnum nubilum (assembly GCA_963965965.1). Taxonomy (NCBI): domain Eukaryota; kingdom Metazoa; phylum Chordata; class Ascidiacea; order Aplousobranchia; family Didemnidae; genus Trididemnum; species Trididemnum nubilum. The sequence continues at coordinate 15,194,048 of OZ014485.1, read as the reverse complement.
TATTGATGCTGTTGAGCCGATTGTAAGGAAATATTTATTGCTATGGTGGTCTTTTTGTGTTTTGGAAGTTACAATTTACAGTCTAATCTAATTTCAAGATAAAATTAAGTTCAAATGCACAACGAAGCTGGGATCGGAAAATCTTTGGAAATTGTGAGCAGCGATATAGTTTATAGACATATGAGGCTGCAGGTTATTATTTGCCACAAAAAAGAGCTGCTTTCTTCTTTAAAACTCGTGCTAATACGCAACGTGTGTTGCCAGTGCAAACTGATTTGTACTGGTACGATGAATGAATTGTGCAAGATATTAACAATAAAAATCTTAACGGAAGTTAACAGAACTTAACGGAAGTTAATTTAGTTCTTTAACATGAAAAAACTTATTAACGGATTAACGAGTTAATGAAAAAGTTAGCTTTGTTATTAACGGATTAACGATTAGCGGACTTGTGCCCACCTATGAAAAAAATTATTTACAACACCTCAAAATCCATAATGGTTTAATTTTGCAAGAAGTATTTTATGTTGAACAGTATCAAATGCTTTAGGTAAATCCAATAGTAGCAGACCGGTAAATTTCCTATTTTCCACATTATAAAAGCAAGTTGAGACTATATCCAAAATAGCATGAACAGGTAATGATTTTGGTCTAAATCCGTCCTGAGTTGGACACAACACTGAGTTGGAATTTAAAAAATCGATCGTTCGAGAGTACACAATTTTTTGTAAAATTTTTGAAAAAAAGACAGTATCGATATGGGTCTTCAGTTAGTTAATTTTCGTCTCTCACCAGGTTTAAACATTGGCACAACTTTGGCTTCTTTTAAACACGTAGGAAAAAATCCATTTTTAAAACATGCATTAAATTGCAATCATAGCGGCGAAGCGATAGCTTCAGCTGCTAATTGAACAAATTTAGCATCAATTCCATCCAGTGCACAGCTTTTGTTAAAATTAAGTTGCTTTAAGACGCATAAAATCTCAGAAGGAGAGTGGGGACAACCCTAGTCGGAAACTTTAGACTATACTGAGCACCGCCATATAGGTAAAAAAATATGTCTTTCCGGCGCCCGTAAACGCGTTTTTTAACTATACTATACCAGGAATTGTTAGGGCGTAATCATCCTATAACTGACTGCAGTCAAACTAGTATTATGGGTAGACAATACACGTTTTGACTGAATTTCCATTGTTGGCCAGGTGTTCGTCGCCCAGAAGATGCTTATAGCGAAATGCAACCTGCAAGGCAAGCCGGTGATATGCGCTACCCAGATGCTAGAAAGCATGGTCTCCAAACCGCGGCCCACTCGCGCTGAAGCTTCCGATGTGGCTAATGCGGTCTTGGATGGTTCTGACTGCATCATGCTCAGTGGAGAAACCGCTAAAGGTAGCATCTTCATTGCTGGGTATTTTACGTTTTGGTTTTGACGTAGTTGATCAAGGTGTCAATTGTCGCTTCTATTGTTTAGACGTTACAATTTGCGGTATCTGATTTTCGCATTTTAAACTTCGCTTTTGTTTGTAATTTTTAAAGGGGCATTGAAGCCTAAGGTTTATTGATTTAGTGCATTTGAAACAAAATTAATTTTGTATTTTTAAAATAATTTTTGAGCTCAACTTCAGAATTCTACGATTACTACATCAAAAGATTATTGCATTTATATTTTCCCTTCGTAGAATTTCTTTCACTTTTTTAAAAATTTGTCTACGTTTGGTGTCGCTGTTACTGTTACTAGGGCTACTACACGCTAGCTGATATTAATCATTACTTACAGTATGTAAGCCTAGCGTATTAATGACGACATTAATCATTATTTACGGTATGTAAGCCTAGCCTATAAAGAAATTATAAAAAACAGTAAAGTCTTGTCTAACCTACAGCAATTTATACAGCTTGGTTTACCCTAATAATTACAAAGAACAACTAGGCCAAAAATAGGCCTACTTTTCATTTTTTCTTCTAAGGGCACTAAATGAAATATGCTTGTCTTAAAAGATGCAAATTTAAACTACTAAGATGAATTCCACTTTTAAAAACTCATCTAAGTATCGAAGCCACAGCAGAAAACCTGCCAAATGCACGTCTTCACTCCCAGACCTATAATTTGGCAAAGTAGGTTTTGAAATCGCTTATGCAAATTTGTTGTAGTGTTGCCCCTGCAAAATCTTTTCCCTTTTTTCACTTTTGTCTCCCTCTTAGTACTCTTCTTCACACAAGTGTACGATATGCCAACTATAGTGCACCAAAATTTTGGTTGCCTATGACTTAGTGTGCTACTCTTTCATGTTGTTGAACTGTATTTGTTCTGTAAAGCGCCTTTGATCTGCTACCTTGCAGGAAACGGCGCTATACAAATGACTACATTATTATTATTATTATTATTATTAAAGCTATTTAACCTCAAACAATAAAAAAATGGGGCAAAAACGTTGCTAATCAATTATTTTTTATAAATTTGGTGTTAAAATTCAAAAATTAGACTTCAATGCCCCTTTAAGCCACAACGTTCAATAATGTGAATGTCGCAGACAATGGAAAGGCTTTTTTGTTAATCAAGAGGTGTGGAAGCACCAATTCATCAATCGCTTTCAGCACTTAATTGTAGTGATGGAGTTCTCGAGACACATTTTTGAAAGTCTCGATCTCGCCTCGGACTTGAACTTCAAGTCTCGATCGCGAGTCTTGGTCTCACAAAATTATGGTCTCGAAATATGAGAAGTCTCGAGACTCAAAATCTTGGTTAGGCGTTGGAGCAGAATTTTGAATTTAATTATTTAATGCAAGCAACGCGAACAAAGATTTGATTGACTTTCTAAGTCTTAACACCTTTTTAATTGCTTTCCAACAATCTCCTTTATTTATTCATTTCGGTTGATTTTTATTTATTTCCGTCAATGCTTTTAAACTGAGATCGTGAAAAACAAAGTTTTGCAATAAAACCTCAATTTTTGATAATTTGCTACTCAGTGGGAGATACTTGAGGTTTGAAAAAACTCAGGTTGAGCCGTGGGAGAAAACTGCTCGACCTGTTTTTCATTATTATATTTGTTATTTACTTATGAAAGGTGTGATGTAGAACAGTCTGGAGGGGAAAAAGCCGCTTAAGCGGTATTATTTGATGTTGCTCTTTGTTGAAGGTGCTAATTGCCGCTGTCTACATTTTTGCTTTCTGGTGGTAAATGCTCTAAACCTTTTTCTCGTTCAGGTTCCTTGCACGTGGACCGAGTTTGAGGTGGTAGCTTTGCAGTGCGATGAGGTTTGGTTAAGGAAGGTTAATCAGGACAGATAAGACCTCAAAGTGATTGTTTTCAGTCTCATTATGTGGAACAGATCTTTCGTAGTATGATACAGTTAAGATTGCAGACTCAGAATGATGAACTTAAGTCTACTTTACCATTGCTTTTTTGTAAATATCAAACATTAGGAGTAACAATTAGGTCCAGTGAAGATTAAAATAGCTTGAGGTATAAACCTGAGGTATAAACCTGAGGTATAAACATGGGCCAGCGAATGGGGAAGACGCGTGACCCCAAAAGATTTTTAAGGCGGTATTGGAGAAATGAAGTCTTGATAAGAAGTAATACCGTAACTCAGGTATTTGTTATACATTACGGTGTTTGCCGTGTACTAGGACCACTACGTTACTGAATCATTCATCTTGATGTCTTGTGTATGAAAACACAATCGCACATTCCACCACAGCATTCTTGTCATTAAAATAACTATCTGAATGCAACTGCTTTAGCAAGCCCGCTTTATTTTAAATTTAAACGACCGGTCAGCGTTAGTAGTTAAAGACACCGCCATCGGAGCGTGAGGTCTGCGTTTCGATTCTTGGTCCGGTCAAAATTGGACGCAGTGTCGCTAACGTCTCGCCCCGCTGCGATGTTTCTTTGGTGCAGTGTTGCTCAATGCCCGTGCACTAAGTCGCGAGTTTATGAAAGCTTTTATTTTGATTTGATTTAGCAACTCGCTTCAAAATCAAATTCCTCTAGATCGGTCCACGAGCAGTTTCGTAATGAAACTTAAGCAAATTTAAGATGCAATTTATATGAATCGAACAATGGTATCAAATTGCAATTTCTCTACTTTAAAGATGGGCGCTTGACAGTTGAGCTACACCGTCATCCTTCATGTGCTTGAGAATAGTCCGTGGCCCAAGTTTGTTTTTTGGTTTATGGTCGTTCTACTGTATTGCTATTGGCCGTTTGTTTAAGGAAAAACCATGAAAAGAGTTGTCAATAGTCAATGCGAATAAGTTTTGCTTCTAAAATCTCGGGGCTCGAAGTCTCGTCTCGGTCTAGAACAAACTCACCGAGTCTCGATCTCGGTCTCGAAAATTTTTTCAAGTCTTGGTCTCGGGTCTTGGTCTCAAATTTTTTTCCAAGTCTTGGTCTCGGTCTCGACCATCTGGGTCTTGACTACATCACTACTTAATTGCATACTTTTTGCGTAAAAATTTCTGTCGAAGCAAATTTACTTTAGCCATTTTTTTGCGGGAAATCAAGATGCAAACCGAAAACTAAGGAGGAATCTTTGTGGCAACAAAAGTTATAATCAAAATACTTATATGGTGACCAAACTGACCATTTTTTTGATTTTAACACAAACTCTTTTCGTCGTTAAACAGTCGAGTTATAGCGCGTTGAATAATAATTAATCTTTTATAATCCAATATTTAAACTTAAATATGTAGCTTGTTTTTACTACAAGCACTTAATAGTCTATTCGCTTAAATTTATTGCGGCTATGCGGCCTAGTACGATACAAATACTATTGATGAAAAGAAATCATCCTGCAATGGGTACCATTTAGCAGCTGTTGTTGAAAATGTGTTTTAAAACGAAGTTGCTATTTTATTGTTTGTCACTGAGATCGAGTAGAGCGGTGTGCTGCCGGCTCTTCTAAACAGGCATAGTAGGTTAAGGTCTGGGCTAGATTTAAGGTTGTGCTGCGATAGGGTTTGGGTTAGGGGTGGCGGTGGCATACGGTATTATGCCTATTTAGAACAACCCTGCGCTGGTTCTTATCTTGTATGTTAACCAGTTAACTGCGTATGACGAGTCGGCTCGTCATGAGCTTAATTACGCCAAACTGCGTATGACATGAGCTCTTATATAACGTTGCGCAAAATGCGCTGAACTCTAATATAACGTAGGACAATCATTCTTGTCATTAAATTTAATGCATTTTGGAGTTAGTAAAGGTCATTTTACTGGTGAAACTATATCAAATCATTAAAATACAGTCTAGATTAATGTAGGCTTTTATTGAAATTCGATTTTTTGTTTTATATTTCGTTTTAATTGCACTGCAAAATGCGCATTGCTTTTTTCCATGTATTGAATTGCTTTTTTCATTGCACTGCAACTCTTACTAGTTTCAGAATTGGTGATAACAGCTAATGACATATGTAAGACGCATTCAAACATGACATAATCAACGTGACGTAATCATCATTACGTAATCAATGTGATGTATTTTTTGTATTATTTTGCGGATTGGATTGCATTGAAAAATAAACTCCGCTTTTTTTCCATTTTTCTGAATATTTTTTCGCGCAATTTTGCTCTCGTGTTCTGACTGTTTTTGAATAGGCTGCAGGTAGTCTAAGTAAAAGCTACCAGTACTGTGGTGTAAATAATGCGAAAAACCAATATGTGTGGATCCTTGATTTGAATTGTACCCTCACTAAGAAGAACTTCTAGTGAGGCACACAGAAAAGAACTGTTGCCTACCATCGCTGAGGAACTGATTGAAAAACAATGTTTGATTTACTATTACCATGCTGTTACTGCTAAAGTATTTGAAAACTTTTTTTGTGATTTCGTCATCAATGACGACACTGCATGCGGTTTTGCTGTATTTTTCTATTCTTTATGATACCAAAAATAAAACGAGCAAAGTAAAAATCAGACAATTATATTTTTGCAACGAAAAGCGCAAACTAACCAAAAAAGTTAGTAATACATGGACAAAACATTTACTGTGACGTCATGTATGATGTAATCAGTATGACGTAACATTTTTACAATGAAAAAGACAAACTAACCAAAAAAGTAAGCAATAAATGGGCAAAAATTCAATACCTAACCAAAAAAGGAAGCAATAAAGGGATAAAAATTCTACTGTGACGTGATGTATGACGTAATCAAAATGACGTCACATTTTTAAAACAAAAAACACAAACTAACCAAAAAAGGAACCAATAAATGGACAAAAATTTTTGAACTAACCAAAAAAGTAAGGAATAAATAAAAAAACTACTATGACGTCATGTATGATGTAATCAATATGACATCTATTTTTAGTGCATAAATGCACTCATTTACGTCACGAATTAACAATATGTAAAATATCTTCAAATATTGGAAATTAAATACGCACTGTAAGAACGACTTTGTTAAATTAATTACGCAGTTAACTGGTTAACGCCTTGCCGCTCATGTGTTAATTTTGGCACTCTGCTTGCAGGCGCTTACCCGCTCGAGTGCGTCAAGATGCAACACCGAATTGCGCGGGAGGCTGAAGCTGCCATTTTCCATCGCAAGGTTTGTTCGCGATCGAGCTTGCTTCACAAGGCCTTTGTTAATCTTCGTCCGCCCTTCTTCCTGTGGTGGGATCATCTTTAATTATTTAACTTGCTCTTCTGAAATGGTTCGTATGTGGCGTGTTGGTCGTGGGAATTAACGAGACTTAATCATTTTTCTGTGGTGGTGATGAATTTGCTTCACATCTCATATTTTTTAAAACGTCGAATTTCAGTGTTTCAACCAAACATGTACAGAAGACGCGACGGGACACGTTGGCAAAACATGTATATAGTTATTGTATTTACATTCTATTCACCAAGTTGCCTTGGCCAGTAAACAGCGAAGGGACCTTTCAGTCTTCGAGTTTAGCTGCCAACATGTCTTCCACACATGGTGGAAGCTTTACACTGTCCTTTTTATTCCAGAACGTCAAGCCAGGAAGCTGTGAATACCAATTTCTATGGTCTTTGGCTTGACTCGACCACTGATTAGTAGTAGAGTAAAAGATAATAGTGCGGGTTTCTTACGCACGTTCTTCAGGTATTCGAGGAGCTGCGTCATGCTCGCGTGCATGAAACCGACCCGACCGACGCGATCGCAAGCGCCGTGGTGGAGGCGTCTTTCAAGTGCCACGCAGGTTGGTTTGGTTAGCTTGTTGATGGAGCGTGCAACTGCAAGTTCATTGTCAAGTTAAGTTGTTGAAAGACGGATAATTGAGCATTGGTTGCGAATTGTACTTTTGCAATTTGTTTGTATGTGGAGTGGGAAGTTTGAGGTTCAAACCTCGGGTCGTTCAAATCGGGCACATTATTAACGACTTGTTATTAACGACTTGTCCCGCTGCTGTATTTTTCCCTTCGAAGCTGTGTTGCCCTAGCGCAACGACTCGAAAAAGGACCCCGGAAACTCGTTACACCCTTTGGCATAATTCGATGTGTAGAATGAGGAAGCTATCTCATGAGACGGATTCAACCAAGTTGGATCATAAGAGCAATGATAATTGCAAAATTTTCATGGGTTGATAATACTCCCATCTACCGCACTACCTTGAATGCGAGTTTGTACAAAATGCATCGGTATCAGGCAACATTATTTTTGGTAAAATGTTCTTGACAAGTGGTGAAAATATTATGTAGCAAAGCTGATAGCTAATAGGATAAAAATACCCCAGCCCTCCAAAAATTGACGACACATAAGTTTTTTGCTGAAAGTTAATTGGTAGATCCTAAACGTCTACAGAAAAAAATCCCTGTAAATTTTAGAAAAAATAACTACTATGAAACAAAGAGTTGCTTATAATAAAATAAATATTAAAAAGTTTGCAGTTTCATTATTAAAATCGTTGTGATTTTTGGTTATCTTCAGTTGATTTGAATCAAAACAACTGTTCTGACTATGATTAGATTGGTGATTAAAATGAACTTCCGGTTTCATTTTAACTTGCGGTGTTGTCGTTTTCTGTTCCATTGGATATTAATAAAACTTTTCTAGCTTATGATCAAAGTTGGGACAAAGTTCGATAGTTTTAACGCGTTTGAAATATCCTAAATTACTTTTAAAGAAATGACAGTCTTATTGCGAAGCACATAATTATATCAACACTCAAGCTAATATTTAGTAGCCCAGGAGTAGCGCGCGGCTTTCTCGTAGGTGAATTCTTGATGCAAAGATTACAGCTTCAAAAATTGGTGCATAACTGGTTAGGAAAATATTACCATTGATCTGCATTCGAACTCGTTTCAACGAAATTTCCGTGGCTTTTATCGCCCTGCTCCATGTCGACATGAATATGACGTTATTGAGCGATAGGGAGCAGCCTGCGTGAAGTTCAGCTTTCTCTTGACCTGTATCTCTTCCTTGTGTCTTCTAAATGCCGGACGTCAAGAAGAAAAGTTGTAGAACACTGGAACAGTCTCTGGTTTGATCCGACAAGGGATCAAACCAGAGTAGCTCGGCCCACCTTAAGAGTTTTTCTAAATTGAAGTGCGCCTCAGCGGATAGTGTGTAGAAGCTGCTTAAATTGTATTGTAACATTTCAGCTGGAATAATTGTACTGACGCGATCGGGGAAGTCGGCGGCGCTGGTCTCTAGCTACCGACCGCGAGCTCCAATCCTGACCGTTACGCGCTTCGAGCAAACCGCGCGACAAGTCCATCTCTGGCGGGGTTGCTTCCCTCTTCTGTTCCAGGTAGTGTCTTTTCTAAGTTTAGTTTGATGTGCGAAAGAAAAAAAAAACGAAAAGTTTATCTTGATCTTTTCGTGGCGGAATGCGGCAAAACGCTCTAGTCCTAGCTATAACCCTTACCTAAAGTCAAAATCACACGATCAAATTTTTTGCACAATTTTCTTCAATGTTTTTTCAGCTATCACATCTAGACGCAATTTTTTTGCTCAGCTTTTTGCCAGACGGAAGCATCTGGGTTTTTCTGCAAACAAATTGCCGCAGCTATCACACACACATTTTACACATTTTTTTTTCCTCTCAAAGCATTTACGCAGTATTTATGGAATTCGTTTGAAATCTGCCGTGGCGATAGTTATATTATGTGCTTTGTCGATTTATTGTTATTTCTCGTTTGCCAAAATCATACAACCACGTTCACAAAAGCGAAAAGCTGCAGCTATAGTAACAAATAGTTATTTGAGTTCTGCCGCTAATTGCGTGAATTTTTTTGTTTTTCGAACTGCATGGAAATGATATAGATGAATGAAAAATATCAAATACCTTTGCTTGTATGGAACTCTTTAGCGTACAGTGTAGCTTTTTTTTAGGCTATGTTCTCCACCACCAGTAAATTTGCATAAACATTACGTGATTGATCAAGTAATATAAACCAGGTATGTTCTTTCCGGTACTTGCAGTTTCAGAGGGCTCAATAATTGGATGTCAGGTTCACCGGCGCAGCCAGAAATAATAAATGGGGGGGACTAAATTTTTTTTGCTATGATTAAAGTATATGCGAGTGGAAAAGTTTTCATTTAGGTAAATTATAACAAATTACAAAGGTTTAACGATAACCGGCAGGAATCCTGCCGTCGTTCATGCAGCAAACGCATAAAAAAAATTAAATGGAAGAGAATAAAAGTGGTTTCACCTGGTTTTGCATTTTTAATTTATTGGATGAGGTAACAGCGGACGCAAAAAATGCGTTTTCTTGACGTAGACCATACGAGAAAGTTGCAGATTGCAGTTATTATGCAGGAAAGCTGGCATAATAATATTTCAATTGTAAAATATAGTATATTGTTACAAATAAGAAACAAATGAGATGCTCAAGTCACAAAAACATTCGAACAACCCCCACCTACATACGAAAATGATTGGTTTTTGAAAAAATAAGTGTTCCCTACTATTATTTATGTTAACGGACACCACGTACTGCTTGCTATCTTCAAACAGAAAAAAATGCGCAGTATTGCGGTTTGCCAATGAAAAGTTTCGTTATAATACTTGATTACTGTACTGTTATTATTATCGTTGGTAGGAAATAGGGATCTTAAGCATTAAGTAAGAATAATGCGATAGCGATATACCATTCCTTAAGTGCGGGTAATTGTCTCTATCAAATAATGCAAATCTGAACACGGCGTTCGCGGAAAAATGGTCACAACGAAGTACAATGGGTTTATTTTATGCAGCACGCCCGCGAACGAAAGTTGGTTCGCGCCGAAAACTGTGTAGAATGCTTCCAGAGAGAATTTTATGGCCCAGTCTACACTGTGCGTAAAATCGCGAACGTAAGGGCGTGTTGTTAATTTGCTTGAAACAAGTAACTGCTTGAACACTGGTTAGGCGATACGCTGGGCGGACCAAATTTCAGTTTAAAATAAACTAAACATGAACTTTTGCGCTCGCGATTTTACGCACAGTGTAGATCGGGAATAGGCGGACAGCGTCTGTGCGACTTTTTGCTCGCAACAAGCGCACTAAAGTTTAGACTTCGATACAATTTGAACAACGTCGCCGGACTCCCTGCTCTGATAGACAACGAGAATACTGTTACAAATCAACACAGCTATACGGTGTAAAATACTGACACAGAAATTGATCAAAAAAGATTTCTTATACCAAAATTAGCATACTATTTACTATAATCAGCATTTGACATTGTGCAGTTTGAAGTTGTAACATTAAGTCAAACCAGCCGATCGCCTGTTTCCTCAACCCCAGCAGAAAATAAGATTAAAAGGTCAAGCTCGCATTGCAGTTACGCTTTTGTTAAACTAAAAAAAATTTATGCGCCGTATTATATTGATTCCGCCGTTTTTAGGTAAACGGGCTCTTTACGCTGTAGGTCTAAACGTAGGCTTACATAAGGCACGCAACAACAAAAGAAAAACAGGCAAAATGCATCCAATCACATGACATGCGTGTATTTATATGCATAAATACGCGTGATAGGTAAAACAGACCCAATACTGCATAATAAAAAATCAATTTCAACGTTAGTATTTCTACTTTTTGGAAAATGATGAGTTTTGAAACAAAACGGATGGCGTTGTTTTGCAAAATCGCGCTACTTTCTGCCTTGTCGCGTTCTCCCGCAAAAGCAATGTGGTATGCTAATGAGACGTTACCATTCCAAGACAGCGCGATACGGGCTACGCAATGATCGAGCTTTTTCAATAAATATCGACACTGACTATACAGGGTGTCCATAAAGTTCGTGTGCACTTTAAAAAATTTATAACTTTATTTTTATTTGTGATAGAAATAATCTGTAAAAATGTTTAGAAAGTTTTATGTATCTAGTTTTAAGTACAGCTATTTAATAATTCTTCACTACAAAATTTGTAACAATTTTTAGATAAGCAAATTCTGCGTGTTAGACAGTTTCTAAATCAGGAATTTCCAAACAGATGGACTGGAAGGAGAGGACCATTTTGTTAGCCTCCACGTTCGCCAGATTTGACTCCATAAGGGTTTTTTTTATGGGGACATGTGAAAACAATTGTGTATGCAACCAAACCTAGTTATTTGACAGCTAAAATAACTAATGTGATTTCAGGCATTACTATAAATCAGTTGGGAAATGTTTTTAGTGAACTGCAAAATCGTGTTACTCTTTGTATTGGAAATGATGGAGGACATGTGGAAACTTAAATAAAATTTCAATAAAACCTTAAAAAATATCGATTTTCTTCTTTCAAATCCTTTTCACAAATTATTTCTATTGCAAATACAATTAAAGTTATAATTTTTTTAAAGTGCACACGGACTTTATGGACACCCTGTATAAGCATTCCCACTCCCCGGGTTTTGTTTCTACCCAGTGTTGCAAAAAGATAACATAGGTAAATTCTTGTTTCAATAAAATCAAGTTTTTTTGCCCGATAGTTTTTTTTATGTTGTGTTTCGGTAATAGATAACTTTTTCGATCATACGTATTCACCAACACTGATTTCTTGTATTTCAAACGGTAAAGCGAACGTCAAAAACATCACAAGTAAATTGATTTTTTGATTGTAACTCAATTTCCATTGTTACGTTAACTAAAATTTACTTTGCGTTTTTGCTGCAATCGTTTTTTCAATCCAAATATCTTGGAAACTATACAAGCTAGACGGCTAAAAGTTTTTTAAGACAGAGAAGCTAATAACCTTGGAAAATTTTTTCAAAAAATGCAAAAGTTTTGACGTTGCTTATTTGAACTTGGCGTAGAATTACACTTGAGTTTGACGTGTTTAAAGTATTGTTTTGTCAATTATCTTTTAAATAATTTTTGTAAAATTGTGCGTTTTCAAAAGGAGGGGGACTGGTCCCTCTAACCCCCCCTCCGGCTGCGCTGGTGGTCAGGGTTACTTGTAACTTTAGCATTTTCAAATAAGAGCGGTTTTGTTTGGTTTCTTGCAAAATTAGAAATTGCTGAAAATTATCTACTGAAATTTATCTTAACTGCTTAAAAGTGCTACAGGCTCTTTTGCCAGTGGACATGTCCAATGTTAACCAAAGAAAAATATTAAAATCATCACAAATTTTGCACTAGCGAAAGCTGGGCCGGAAACTTTTTTCTGATCAGATGGAAGTTTGCAACATCTTGAATAAAACCAGATCATACATTGAATACTTAATGCAACTATTTGCAGAAGCTTAAAAGCAAAACTTCGTTCAAACAACTATAAAATTGCTCATAACGTTTCATTGGTTCTCAAATATCTAGAAAAATGAAGAAAAAAAACTTTTGTTTGCTTTGGAAAAAGAATTTTTGGTCACACACATTTTTGTCAAATTTTGACCTATCCCAAAATTTTGAGTTTATATTGACCTATAAAATCCACCTAAACTGGCTCCAGAGCACCCGAAACCATTGTTGGTATGCGTTTGATGATATAATAAAGCCCTGAAAAAATTTTGACTTTATTGGCTTTTGCTGGCCGTAGTTATAATACGTCATTATTGATTAAATCAAAAGCGGTAAAATTTCTTGCAATATTTTTGTTTGATAATTTGTGGTGCATTCGTTTTTTGCGGTGACTTCGGCAGTATTTTTTTGTATTCTGCTATTCAATATTTCAAAGTCACAGCTAAAAGCTTAATTTTCTTCGTTGAGAACAGCGGCTTTTAGAAAACTTGCTGGCAAAATAGAGCTTGGTTCTATTTCCCCGCAAGAACTCAGCAAGACTTTCTAGACACTGATTTTCATTCTCACACGGCTGTGCAATAAAATTGCCGACAGGTGCCCGCAATAGGGAGTCATAAACTTGCGGGACCTTTCACACAATGATGCAAGAAAATTGTGCAAAAACCTTGAACGTGTGATTCCGGCCTAAGACTCGAACCTGGGTGTCTTGGGACTGTCTCTAAACAACTTGCCCCAGACTCGAACTCGGAGAGATTAGTGCCTCTCCTGAAAACCAACAAACTATAGTTAAATATTTGTCTTGTTTAAGAGTCGAGCTTAAATGCTTGTGTCTTCAACTCAGATGCGTCCAAGAGAAAGGCGACCCGGTCGAACCAACACTGGTGATTTTTGTAAAGTTAAAAAATTTGGGGTCTATTCTTTATCTTTTCAAAGATACTTCAATTAGATTTTTTAATCGCATATTGCAACAGTGACCGCTAAATATATTTGTGAGTCTTATATTTGAGACCAAGATTAAAAGTAGAGAGGTGATTTCATTATTAGACTTTTGCATTGGAATATTATAGCACTGATTGCTAGCTAAAGTAACTTTGTTTGGGAAAAGATTAGTGACATAGCTCGAGGTGTCAAACTATAGATCTGTAAACCTTACGTCATCGATCAATCTTTGGACTGACGGCTAGCTGTCACAAAATCGCTTTTAAGTTTGCAGGGTTCCAACTATTCGATTCTTTCAATTTAAAAAAATTAAAAATTATATAAAGAAAGTGAAATTTTAAAATGTCCAATCCGTAATGTAGAAATATGTTTGCAATATGGATGCATATTAATTCTGGAGTTTGAATAACTGCGGAGTTATGGTTCAGCGAGATGATGGCGAACTTGAATACAAGTAAGTCGATATTATTCTGTGACTTTTGCAACAAAATATTGCAAAAGTAACCGCTAGAATATATGTGAGTCCATATGGAAAGGTGATACTATCCTTTGACTTTTGCATTAAAATAACGAGACGCTGGTCACTAGCTGTTGCAGCCACATCCGTAAACTTTAGGCCATGGACTTGCGGCCAGCTGGCCTGTCGCAAATTTGCTTTTAAGAAATCTTTTCGGCTGTTTTCGTTGGCCAGATTATAATTTGCAAACGCTGTTTTGGTTGCATGGTCTAATATAACCCATTTGTTTATTTCCGGTCACCTCGGTGTCACAAGATTTATTTGACCTAGACTAAAAGCCGGGAACGCCGCAGGCGTATTGCGGCTGAAAGGAATCCTAAGCTTTTAAGAATTTCGTAAATTTATTTGACCAAGATTAAAAGTCTGGAACGCCGCAAGCGTTTTCAATATTGTTCCCGAAGGGAACCTTAGGCTTAAAAAATTTGTCGATTTACTTGACCAAGATTGAAAGTCTAGAACGCCGCAAGTGTTTTCAATATTGTTCCCGAACCCTAAACTTTAAAAAATTTTGTAAATTTATTTGACCAAGATTAAAAGCTTTGCATGGCTCTAATGGCGTCTTCAATCGTTCCTGAAGGGAGCCCTAAGCTTCATAGTTCTTTCGTCGATGTTCTCTCTTAAATTTTTTCCCCAAAAGGGAATCCCCTAAATTTTGATCAATAACATAGATTTCAAATATTTCCTTACACAGTTATTTGAAAACGTATGAAAGGCGTACACCCAGATACAATATTTAAAATTTTATCATTTTATCAAGACTTGTCGTAGGTTCTAATTTTTAAATTTATAATTTATAATCTTTTGATCGTTGGCATGTTTTGTAGGAAAACCCACTGACGCCGTGGTTTACTGTAATGTGACATTTGTTTTTAGTACCTGTACAATCAATAAAGCGACGTTAGTACTTTTAATCTTCTACACGTCCGAATTTGTTTTAAGATGCTTGAGGGAATCTCCTGATGAGTTCGTTTTCAGTTTATTGCAATCTCTGACTTATGTCTGTTTTACTCAAGGTTATCGACGCGTCCGAACTTGTTTAAGAAGTTTAGAGTAATCCCCAGATGCTGTTATTTTTAGTTTATTTTAGTTTGTGTCTATTTTATTTAAAACTTGTGCAATCAATAAAGCGCTCTTTGCACACTTAATCTTTGACACGTCCGAACTTGTTTACGAAGTTTAGGGAAATCCCCAAATTTGTGACGTAAGTCTATTTTCCATAAGCGTTGCATAATCATAGATAAATGTCTTTCGGACGCTAGCGTTTGACATGTCTGGATCTCTTTAAAACTTATTTCTTTCACAATCTTTGTAACAATGATTTTTGGAATCTAAACTTTTGAGGTTAGAAACATTCAAAACAAAGTTTTTCATTTTTAAGTTAAAATTGTTTTTAACTTAAAAATCAAAAATTTTGTAAAACTACTGTATCAATTAAAATTTGGGGACTTTTTTTGGAGTGGTATAAAGTCATATCAGTCAAATTTCTTTAAATACAAACAACCTTAGAGTATTTTTTTGGAAGCAATTGAAGACACGATGTAAGCTTAAATTCTTGGTTGAAAAAATTTATCTTTTCGGGATGAAATGGTGGATGCCTGTAATGATGTTAGCTCTTAATCTCGGTCTAATATAGCTTTACTCCTACAAGGTAAAATCGAAGACGTCTGAGGCGCTTCAGGCTTCTAACCTCAAAAGTTTAGATTCCAAAAATCATTGTTACAAAGATTGTGAAAGAAATAAGTTTTAAAGAGATCCAGACATGTCAAACGCTAGCGTCCGAAAGACATTTATCTATGATTATGCAACGCTTATGGAAAATAGACTTACGTCACAAATTTGGGGATTTCCCTAAACTTCGTAAACAAGTTCGGACGTGTCAAAGATTAAGTGTGCAAAGAGCGCTTTATTGATTGCACAAGTTTTAAATAAAATAGACACAAAATAAAATAAACTAAAAATAACAGCATCTGGGGATTCCTTTAAATTTCTTAAACAAGTTCGGACGTGTCGAAAACCTTGAGTAAAACAAACATAAGTCATAAATTTCAATAAACTAAAAACGAACTCATCTGGAGATTCCCTCAAGCATCTTAAAACAAGTTCGAACGTATAGAAGATTAAAAGTACTTACGTCGCTTTATTGATTGCACAGGTTTTAAAAATAAATGTCTCATTACGATAAACCACTACGTCTGTGCATTTTCTTAAACAACATGCCAACGATCAAAAGATTATAAATTATTATCAAATTAGAACCTACGACAAGTCTTGATAAAATGATAAAATTTTAAATATTGTATCTGGGTGTACGCCTTTCAAACGTTTTCAAATTACTGTGTAAGAAAATATTTAAAATTTATCGTGTTGATTAGAATGTAGGAGATTCCCTTTCGGGGAAAAATTTTAGAGAGAATATCGAGAAAAAAATATGAAGCTTAGGGTTCCGGTAGGGAACAACTGAAGATGCCATTAGAGCCATGCAAAGCTTTTAATCTTGGTCAAATAAATTTACGAAATTCTTTAAAGCTTAGGGTTTCCTTCACCCGCAATATTGAAACCGCCTGCGGCGTTTCAGACTTTTAATCTTGGTCAAATATTTTTACTAAATTTTAAGCCAAAGGTTCCCTTCGGGAGCAATTTTGAAAATGCCTGCGGCATTCCACAGGCTTTTAATCTCGATCAAATAAATCTTGTGACACCGAGGTGATCGGAAATTACACAAATTGGGTTATATTGCACCATACTAGCAAAACAGTTTTCACTAATTTTAATCTGGTAAGTGAAAACAACTGAAAAAAAATTTTGAAGGCGAATTTGCGACAGGCCAGCTGGCCGTTAGTCCAAAGATCATTCCATGACCAAACGTTTACGGATGTGGCTGCAACAGCTAGTGACCAGCGTTTTGTTATTTTAATGCAAAAGTCAAAGGATAGTATCACCTTTCCATATCGACTCACATACAAGGTGTGTTTGAAAAGTAACGGGACTGGGTCTATAAATGTTTTATTTTATTTGACAAGTAAATTTTACAACATGTCACCTTCAAAGTAGTCTCCTTGGGCTCGAATGCACTTTTCCAATCTCCTCTGCCACGCTTCCATGCACTCCTGGAAGGATTCCTCCGCAGTATCTCAGAGCTCTCTCGTCACGGCTGTTTTAATGGCTTCTGAATAATCTTGAAAACGAGTTCTTTTAGTGACTTTCTTGAGTGTGGGAAACAAAAAGAAGTCACAAGGGGCCAGATCTGGAGAGTTGGGTGGTTGCTCCAGTACAGCAGTGTTATTTTTGGCAAGAAACTCCCGAATTCCCAAGGCTTTATGAGCTGGAGCTTTGTCATGATGAAGCAGCCATGACCTCGTTTCCCACAGTTCTCTTCTTTTCTCACTCACTGAGCGCATCAGACGTCGCAAGATGTTTTTGTCGACATGCTGGTTAATAGTTTGGCCTTGTGGCAAGAATTCTGTGTGGACAATTCCATGGACATCAAAAAAAAGCGATCAGCATCATCTTGGTTTTGGGCTTGAACACCCTCGCCTTTTTCGGTCTTGGTGACAATGCGCTCTTCCATTCAAGGCTCTGCTGTTTGGTGAGTGGATCGTATTTGAAGATCCATGACTTATCGCCAGTAACAACTTTTTTCAGCAAGTTGGGTTCAGTTTCGAGTTGCTCCAAAATGTCTTGACACACTTGCACGCGCCGCTCCTTTTGTCCTTCATTCAGCTACCTTGGTACCATTTTTGCACAGATCTTCCGTAATACCCTCTCACTAGTCATACCCAGCTCATCTATCACTCTAACAGAGGGCGATCGCTCCGCACCTTTTGTCTCACACGCTCAACATTTTCATATGTTCTGCTTGTGGATGGCGTCCCACTCCTGTGATCATTCTCCATCTCCTGTGCCACTCAAAAAGACGAGTTTTTGTCATTGTGTCATCACCATAGACTTCTTGAAGCAACTTTAGTGCTTCAGTTGGAGTTTTTTCAAGACGGTCAAGAAATTTCAGGTTGATTCGTTGTTTGATGCTTATCCTTCGCACCAAAGAAAAAAAAAGGCCCAAAATTCGTAACTTTATCAAATTTTCACAAAACGGTCACAAAGAAAATGCCTTGACAGAAAAGCGTGGAGAAAAGAATGTAGTTGTCATAGAATGCTGAAATTTGGTTTTCGAAACCATAAAACATTGTGACATCATAGAAAGCGATGCTTTTTTCTCTGCGATAAAAGTTGTTCGTGCAGCGTGCACAGTCCTATTACTTTTCAAACAAACCTCGTATATTTTAGCGGTCGCTGTTGCAATATTTCATTGCGAAAGTCACAGAATAATATTGACTAACTTGTATTCCAGTTTGCCTTTACCTGGCTGATCCATAACTTCGCAGTTATTCAAACTCCAGAACTAATATGCAACCATATTTTAAACATAATGTCGGAATCCCGCAAACTTTGTAGCATTTTGCGACAGCTAGCCGCCAGTCCAAAGATCGATTGATGACGTAAGATTTACAGATCTATAGTTACCCACCTCGAACTAATTCACTAATCTTTTCCCTAACAAAGTTGCTTTAGCTAGCAGTCAGCGCTATAATATTCTAACGCAAAAGTCTTAATAATGAAATCACCTCTCTACATCGACTCACAAATATTTTTAGCAATCACTGTTGCAGTAAGCGATTAAAAAACCTAATTGAAGTCTCTTTGAAAAGATAAAGAATAAAGCTCAGACTGTTAAACTTTACAAAAATCACCTGTGTTGGTTCGACCAGGTCATATATCTGGTTAGAGTTAGAGCGTTTTGCTGCATTCCGCCGCAAGAAAGATTATCCTTCCCGAAAAAGAAAATCCGCCGCAATCTGCAATGCGTAGAAAGGGCTCGATGAACACTACTCACATTCATAGGTGTCGATTTGTTGTTGAAGAAAGCAAAATACCAAGGGGGCGATTGATACTGGAAAACTCGGCCACAGTCTTAAACGTGCGCAAATACCGACCGGATAGAGATGACTCGTCAAGCACACCCAAGTTCACAATTCGAACAGTTCACTATTGACAAAGGTGCACAAATCACAATCAATAGAATCGACGTCTTTCGAATGACAGTTGACGCTCGACTCTTTGACGCTTTGACGTGAACTCCGACGCCAAACTTTTGACGGTTTTCTAAAATAAACACAACACAATGCGATAGATAGCAGGCACAGATCGGTTTTAACCGCGTAAAACAATTAACATTCTTTATGAGTGAATTAACATTATTTCAGCTTCAGGCTTTTACGTATAGCATGATCAGAAAGAGAAATAATTATCAAAGCAAAATAACAAATCCAAATTTGCAATATAACGTTCACAATTCAATTTAAATATCGAAAATAAAATGCACAAAACTTACCAACTATTTTTGAGACGATAATGCACAGAATCGTATCAAGAAATCGACAATCGAACAGTAATTCATTTATCTCAAATCTATTTAAATGTTTTGAGTCAATTGAGAAAATTTGGCGTTTTTGCAAGGGCATTTATAGAGAAAAATTATAAAGAATAGAATAGAAACCACGTGGAAATTTAAGGGAAAAAAGGCTATTTTT
Organism: Trididemnum nubilum; assembly: GCA_963965965.1. Classification (NCBI taxonomy): domain Eukaryota; kingdom Metazoa; phylum Chordata; class Ascidiacea; order Aplousobranchia; family Didemnidae; genus Trididemnum; species Trididemnum nubilum. The sequence continues at coordinate 15,174,385 of OZ014485.1, read as the reverse complement.
CGTAAACATTGTCCAAAGCAAGTTTTGTTTTGCAAAAGTGGGTGAATTATTCATTGCCTCTTCCTGAACTAATCATATTGGAAAATACTAAGACGAATGCAAAAACAATAATCAACTTATCACTACATTTCCGTTAATACTTGTAAAATCAACATACGCTTACAGAGAAAGTAACTTGTTTTTATCCCAATCCGCTACGCACCATTAGGGGTCAAGAAAGAAAAAACTAAACATGATTAAGCAAAACAATTCGCTTACTACGAACGGCGAAAGTAAACATGACATCTTATCAATGATCGATATTGGCGTACCTTCTCTCATGTTACAAAAGGTTTTTCTGTTCGAATACATAGTGGTTGGAATCTTGCAAGGCGAAAGCTTTTTATTTGAATCCAAAGCAAGCTAACTTGCTGTAACAGCGATAACTTTTTTCTCCGATATGTTTTTTGAAAGCGTTTTTGCGACTATGACAAATGCGGTCTTGGTGTTCTTCTGACGAGCCAGATTGCTCCACGTTTAGTAGCAAGTTTAAGTATCAGTACCGTTTATCTCTCTGTTCGTGGCATTGCGATATTTTCATGGTGACAATTAGCTTAATTGCATGTTTCTACTTACACTGCGTTAAAAGCATACGTTGTAAATTTCTCCAGTGTTTGTTCATATTAAATTGATCTAGTCAGTAATGCAATAATAGAGTTATGGTGCAATTAGGCTATTCAATTTTCATTAACTGGGTACAGTATTTCTAATTATTACAGTATGTACGGTCCGGTCGCATATTTACAAAGTGTACCCATATTTTCTGGAACTACGATTTTAGCAGGAATTTTGACCCATTACAGTTTGACAATTCTATGACGTCGCAGACTAGGAGAAATACTTTGTTTCGTTTATGATAGTGCGCGTTTGTTATCTTCAAGAAAATCTCTAGCTACAGTAGTTACCTGCATGGAAGTAAAATAGTCTGTTCAGGGTTTGGCTAGGCTACAGTGATGGAAGTGTTCAAGTTGAATTTCTTTGCGAAATATTTCGAGGCCATATTTAGAAGAAAAGACCTGCAGCATAGTAGGCCTACTACTGTAGTCTGGTAGTCAATGCAGTACAGACTAAACTAAGGGACCTGTTTTATGTCATTGGATAGAGTTGATTTATTTTAACAGTAGAATAACAGTAGCCTAGCCTCACTCATTACGGTAAATGCAGAGTGTTTACTCAAAACTTTAAGCTATGTTTAACTCAAAAGTAAGCTATGTTACAACAGTGTTTTAGCGCTCACTGTCAGAGGCGAGCTACTTGTATCAGGAAGGCTATTTCACAGTTTAAACATTATAACAACTCTGATAACCGTTTTGTATATCTTCTTAGTTCGAGGGCAAGATAAAATCTTTGGTTATCTGATTTGTTCAAATTGACTAGTTTCAGTTTAATGATTAGGCTATAAAAGTAGCTTTTCAACAGCTTAAGTTGCATGTTGTATATCTTATTCAAGTGCTATCTTCTTGTCAAATATAAGTGAAGATTAATAAAAGTCCTACTATCTGAGCGCCGGGCCCTGGCTCTATGGCAAATACGGCGCTGGTTATTGTATTACGTTCATAAAAAGTTTAGATGAGGGCTTGAGGTAGAAACTTTTGGTGCAAAAACCCTTGATTTCACCTTGGTTATACTTTAAAATTGGTTGGAAAAAATTGAATTAAGGGGGTGCGCCGGGCCCCCTGGTCGTCATTATAATTTGCAGAAAAGCTAAAAGAAACTGAAAATGAAGAAACAAGGCTTTTTCGTCAAATTTTTGTCATTGGTGGCATTTCGATAGAGGGGGCCCAGGCCTTCTGGGCCACCCCCTTGGCTACGCCAATGATTTTGAGATAAGGTTGCGCCCTTAAGTTCTTTCATAAAAAAAAACTTTCAAAGCAAAATTAAAATAACTTTTTTCCAAAACGTGGAGGACTTGAGTCAAGTCACTTGACAGTTTTTTGAAACCTCCAAGAATTGTATGACATTTTTATGACGTGGACACGTGGCCGTCATAATTAATACTTACTTTTGTACCCGTAAATCTTAAATCAAAGAAACTGCAATTCCGGACAAGAACAACATACTGGCTATGCTCTCATTATATTTATCATTGGTATATTTCAATTGGGAGGTTTGCATTACCGCCTGTGTTGTAGCATGAAGTTCATAATAACGTTTAACAAGGGCCTGGGGTTGCAAATTTTAGGATAAAACTCTTAGATTTCTCACAGGTTTTGCACATAAATTGTTAAAAATTTGAATTAAGGGCCCTTTGGTCATCATTCAGGGGGCCCGGGGCCCTGTAGTTGTTAATTAGGGGCCCCCTGGTCAGTTTGGGTCCCTGGGGCCCCCTGTTTGTCAGTTAGGGGCCCCGGGACACCTGGTTGTTAGTTAAGGGCCCTGGTGTCTCTTGGCTGTTAATTTAGGGCCCCCTGGTTGTTAGTGGCCCGGGCTCCCTGATTGTTGGTTAGGGGCCCCGAGGCCCCCTGGTGATTAGTTCGAGGAACTGGGGCCTCTAGTCGTCAGTTGCCGGCCCCGTGGTTGTCAATTAGGGCCCTCCTAATTGTCGGTTAAGAGCCCCAGTTGTTGGGGACCCTGAGGGCTCCTGGTCATCAGTTAGGGATCCCAAGGCCCCCTGATTGTCGGCTAGGGGCCCCCGGAGCCCTCTGATTGCTGTTAGGGACCCTGGGGGCCCCTGGTCATCAGTTAAGGGTTCTGAGGCCCCCTGTTTGTCAGTTAGGGCCTCTGGGGCCCCCTGGTTGTGGGTTAGGGGCCCCAGGGCCCCCTGGTTGTTATTTAGGGGCACTGGAACTCAGTCGTTGTCATTAATATTATTGTTAATTATTGTTATGAGCGTAATTACTGAAAAAAAAACTGCAGCTAAACATCACTAGGCTATGTTGTCATAATTTTTTATCATTGGTGGTAATTTGATTGGGGGGGGCAGCCCCCCCCCTGGCTATGCCTATGTTTGGAATGCAATCCCTGCAAATATCCGAATTGAATCTCCAAGGTTATTTAAAACTAAACTTAAGAAACATATTTTGGGTAACTACAATTAGTGACTCGGTGTCACCACGATTTGTGACTTCTCGTCGCTCAAATTTTCTGAATTAGTTAATAGTAAGTTAGTAATTACTTAAAGGCTGTGAATCATCCAGCCAATTACGATGGTTTATAATAGCTAAAATTAAACTATAATTTTTAATATTTTTTGATTTAATTTTGAGGCTGCGGTTGCAAAGATATTTAACGAATACAAAAAGATATCCCCTGAAAAAAGTTTTTGGAAACTCTGAATTTTGTTCTTCCCGCCTAAACCACAGTTCTCTAAACTATTTGGCCTACTGTGGTTTTGGCGGGAAGAACAAAATTCAAGAGTTTCCAAAGACTTTTTTCGGGGGATATCTTTTGGTAGTTGTTAAGTATCTTTGCAACCGCACCCTCAAAATTAAAACAAAAAATATCAAAAATTATAGTTCAATTTTAGCTATTGTAAACCACTGGAATTGGCTGGATGATTCATCGCCTTTAATCTCGAGGATGACTGCTTGACTTGAAGACAGAAGCACTATTCGTGGCTATCCCTGCTGCCTGCGTGTTTGTGTGCACTTGGAATATTGTATTGTTCGTTGGCGAGTAAACTGAACAGAACTGAAAAAAAAAACGGTAAAATTTTGATTCCGACTCCCATAACGTTAAACAAAGTTTGTTTGTTTTTTTGGATTGGGCTAAACTGATTACTGCAAAGCATTTTTCTCGTTTGAACAGGGCACCCTGTGTTTGTTTGTCACTCCAACGCATATCACCTTTTCAGATTAGCTCTGTTTGCTAGTGTAAGACTGGGCCATTACGACATGTAAGACTACTTAGTCTCCTAAGGAAACACAGAACGCTTTTCGGTGTCTTTCCCATTGACAACAACGGAATGCTAGTGCAATCCCAGCACTCCAATCAAGAACCAACACAAACTTGGGTGCGCCCACTGACCATCAGTTATAGCTCCGGTATAGCTTAGTGACTGTAGTTACCGCGCTTGCCTTCGGCGTAAGATGTTTGGCGAGAGTTCATTTCTCAAGTCAGCCGAATCTGAAGCATTGTTGCAAATAGCTATCACCTGCTTGACGTTTCTAATGAAGTACGGTAGGTGTCATATATATAATAATTTGCCCATAACCTATGAAGCGTCAAAGACCGAGAGGCACTATGTCCGTACCACTGAAGTAAAGGCCTTTGAGGACTGTTTTTTTTTTTTTTTTCTTTCGATGTAACAAGGGGGCAAAGGTCTAGCTACATCGGTTCGTTTTTGATAGGGGCAAATCCTCCACTTTACATAAAATATCTTGCTACATACGCATAGCTCATTTACTCCGTTTTCGTAAATCTTGTAATTTAGTGGAGTCAGTTTTCCGATTGTGAGTTGCTTAATTCACCGACTGGCGCCATGCTTTGTTCTTGTGCACGTTTAGTTTTGTTGGCTAGTGATGAGCATTTCGTAATTGCTTTCCGTTGCAGTTGGTTAGCAGTGTCTTATTTTTCTGGATATCAGTAGCCTACTAGTTGATGTTGGTTGTTTAAGATTATTCTGTACGTTTTATTTAGGCTTATTCAGTGTGTTAAAAGTTGACATAGGCCTATCTGGTACAGTATTTGAGTATTGATTACCGTACCAATTTCATGCTGTTAGCATTTTTTTTTTGGTATGTACCATTTAACTATTCTATTTGAACAAGGTTTCTCTGCAGCCTTGGATTTCACTGCAGATACGGGTATTGATTGATGTTAACTAATGGTTACTAATGTGTTGCTTGATACTGACTAAATTGAATCTGGACATAACACTGAATAAGTTTGTTGCTAATTACCTGTTATATCTGACATTTGCTGTCGAGTGAAACAATTCACCATTGTTACGGATCATGCCATTAGTCTGTTGGTTAATATTAGTCGATGCTAACACTGTTCAAGTTCTGTAGTCTATTTGGTTTCTATTTTGCTTGTTCTGTGTCCAGCCTGGTTAGCTGCATTGATTCAAGTTATTTGTGTCTAAAAATTTGAATGTATTGTAAAAAGCTAAGGCTGAATTGCTGCTAAGGTATAGGCTGCAGGAAAAATTCTTGAGTGTGGATCTTGACTTGCTGCACTCTAAGGCAATTTTTCAAGTGGCCGGATTTCTAACGATGTTGCTTTGTTATTTCCAACGTTTTGTTTTAAACAGTTTTGATTATGTAAATCGCTTTTGTAGACTATCAGTTTTACATAAAAATTAAAAATAATTTAATATCTCTTGCTGACATAAGTTTTGATATATAGTATTATACATTTGCCGTTGAATTTTGATATTTACAGAGTTACACTTTTTTGTCACCATATTGGCTTGCAACTTTTGGTGTTACAACATTACCGAATGCTTCATTTTATCCTAGAAAAACATCGAAAAGGCTAAAGCTTCCGGAGTTACAGCGCTCCTCCAGACCCCCTAGCTGGATTTAAAAGCGTTTTCACATTCTTCAGTTTCGTTTTTGCAAGGCATTTAGTTGGAATCTCAGCTTATCATAGATCTCATTGGCAAGTAACTATGTATTCCGTTTCAAAATTTGCCTCCAATGCATTTTTTGTCCCAAGACCTAAGCAAAAACTTCCGTACTTCTTCTTGAACACACGTTAAATATGATTCCACCTTTTCCGTTCAGGCGTCCCCCAATCAAAATTCCGGGCTACGCCAGTGCTCTATCCTCATTCTGTGATAAGCTAAGGACTTGCTAACTTTCTTTTTTGAAAAAGGCAAGTTTGGGCACCTCTAATACGCGTAAACATTTCTGACACAAGCGGTAGGCTATGGCATCTTCGATCTTGACAACGCTGTCACTATCCTCGCTCCCAAATTTTTGTTAGATTAGCGTTGTACGACAACACATTAAATGCAAAGATTACAAACCTACTCAAAAATGTGAATACAGTGGCGTACGCAGGATTTTTCAATGGGGGGGGGTCAAAAGTGACATCAAAAATTTGTTCGCAATCTATACTTCGGCAAATAAATAACTTAGTACAGTGTCTCAAAATGAAATCAAAGTCACATAGTACGTAATGCAAATAAAACTTTTCAAACAAAAAACAATCAAGCATTAGGCATACATCTATGCTTCGCATCATAATGTTTGCAACTAAACGATCAAGAAAAAATTGCTCAAAATAAAAGCTACAAAAACGCATATAATTACAAACAATACAAAGTTACCTGGTGCGTAGGCAAAAATTTGCAATGGGGGCATTGGCGTAGCCAGGACGGGGGCCGGGCCCCCCCCCTCAGTTAAAATGCTACCAATGATAGAAATGTCTCACAAAAGACTATTTTTTCTTCAGTTTCAGTTTCTTTTAGCATCTTCGCGTACAACAGTAATTAACAATTGATCCAAGGGGCCTGGGCCCCTTCAATTGAATTTTTACATCCAATTTAAAGGCGGTGAATCATCCAGCCAATTCCGGTGGTTTACAATAGCTAAAATTGAACTATAATTCATATTTTTTGTTTTGATTTTGGGGCTGCGTTTGCAAAGATATTCAACAAATGCAAAAAGATATCCCCCGACAAAAAGTTTTTGGAAACTCTGAGTTTTGTTTTTCCCGCCAAAACCACAGTTCCCTATACTATTAGGTCTACTGTAATTTTATTAAACTATTTGGCCTAACTATCTCTAGACTATTAGGCCTAATAGTTTAGAGATGGTTAGGCCTAAACTATTTAGAAATAAATTATCTCTAAACTATTAGGCCTAACCACAGTTCTCTAAACTATTAGGCCTACTGTGGTTTTGGCGGGAAAAACAAAACTCAGAGTTTTCAATTTTTTTTTTTCGGGGGGATATCTTTTTGTATTTGTTGAATATCTTTGCAACCGCAGTCCCAAAATCAAAACAAAAAATATCCAAAATTATAGTTCAATTTTAGCTATTGTAAACCACCGAAATTGGCTGGATGATTCACCGCCTTTAAATGGGTTCCCTACAATAATATTTAAATAACCCCTAATTTAAATGGGCTCCCAACAATAATATTGATCCAGAGGGCCCGGGCCCCTTCAATTTAGTTTTTGCCAACCAATTTAAATGGGCCCCCTACAAAAATATTTAAATGGGCCTCCAACAATAATATTGATCCAGGGGACCCGGGCCCCCTCAGTTTAATTTTTGTCAACCAATTTAAATGGGCCCCCTACAATAATATTGATCCGGGACCCCTCAATTTGATTTTTGACAATCAATTTAAACGTATTACCCGAGCGAAAATAAGGGTTTTTATCCTAAAAGTTGCTATTTCAGGCCCTCATATAACTTTTTTATGACCGTCATGCTATAACCAGGGACGAATTTAACATATGGCACAGTGCCAGGGGCCGCGCGCGCATATATGAGGTTTTTGGTCTTCACCTGTATTTGGTCAGAAAATTTTGCGAAAATCCCAAAGTGCCAGGGGCCCTACTCAATGTAATTCCGGCCGGACAATAACGTAATTAGTACGCGTAACTATCGATTGCATATCTTTCAATAACAATTCACCTCCACCTTGCCAGTTTTTATGCAACAAAATACTTTTGAAAAAAAGTAACTACAGTAAGGGGAATGCTCATTGAACAAAATTTTGAATTGAGAGGGCCTGGGCGCCCTGGCCGTATATGTACTCCTATAACTGGTTGTTTTCATGACAAAACAATAATCTCTAAGGAAAATTTTCGAGTGGATTGTTATTTACCGCTAAAATATTGCAAGAGGCAATATACTTCACTTCTCCGTTCTCCCTTACCTGGACCAAATCACTTACAAAATTTAACCCCAAAATGCAAGATTTTAAACGTGTTTTGGACTTATATTGCAAGCAAAAGAAGGACTGAACAACTTAATTTTTTCAATTGGCTTTCAAATATTAAAAATCTAGTACTTTCAGATGGCTCTAAATACGTGCGAAATGTGATCCAATGGTGTTAAAACAGCTTTTTTTTTGAAAAAATTACGTAAAATTGACTAGCGGCTGGGGGCATCGCCCCCAGACCCTCGTTTATGATACGTTTGAATTACAGTCACTTTACTCAACACGTCTCCCAATTTTCACATTTTAACTATTGGTTTAAGCCCTCCATCTTGAATGAGTTCGTAGTTACGTGCCAACACCAGGCTACGGCTTCTGATCTTCCATTCTATGGGACATCTTTGCTCCCTCAAAAAATTCCTCTTTCGAAGTTTCTGATGACGTCATTGCATGTGATTTGTGGTTTGGGCCCCCCCAATTAAAAATCCTGGCTACACCTTTGAAAAATTTGCATTTTTTTTTCAAAAACACCTTAATTTTTGGGCTATTTTGATAAAATGCTTTTAAAACGTGGCATAAAAATTGTTAGTGCAAACCTGATCAAACTGTTTGCTTAAATAGGCTATGTGGGCGGTGGCTAATGGTAATATTTCAGTCCTCGAATTTACAAGCCGGTAAATCACAAAATCTTAACGTTGAAAAACTCACTAGCACTTATATTTTGCAGTTTATAGAGTGAGACAATTGGGAATAGGGAGGGGGGCTAGTGGAACAAGATATGAATGGATAATTCGGATTAATTTACAAATTCTAAAACCCCATCTCCATATTTTTGACGAAGTTAATGTTAAGCATTTTTAGCGACTAAATTTACTAATTTTGGCAATTTTTTGAAGTTTTTATTGATTTGTAAGTTCTATCTTTGACAAATTAACCCCCTCCCCGAAGAAAGTGTTTCAAAAAAGGCTTTAAATCATGTTGGAGTCCTTGTCATTGCAAAAAAAGAAACAGGCTTAGAAGTGCTGAAAACGTGATATTTTCTTTAGTGTGCATTTTAGTCGACAGACCAATGAGGGAGGTTTGAACCCCCAAACCCTTCCTTTGCGTACGCCCTTGTGTGAATATAAGCGTATACTGTTGCAGTCAGACTACTGCGTGCTATTGCTACCTGCAACTTGACTACAGTTACGTTAACATAGGACGTAGCTTACATTTAATCAGATTTGCCAGTAGCACTTCTGTGTTAAGGATGATTCTCTTGTGTCCTCTTTGGACATAGGAGGCATCCATCCCTCGGAAGCAGCCCGGTAAAACAACAACAACTCCGGCAAAATCCTTCTTTCTACTCCAACTCTGCAACACTGCCTGTTAGTACCAATTTTTTTAGTTTTTGGTTCGGCCCGACCGGGAATCGAATCCAGGTCTATCGTTTCAGTAGCAGACGCTCGACCACTGATCGATGCAATGTTTTTTTTCGTAATCGAACAAAAGAAAAAAAACTTCGCTTGCGAATAGCCACCACAACACTCTTGATTGGTCATACGTTATGTTTCTTTGTGAGGAAGGTAGAAAAAAATTCACGTCTAAATGATGAAAAAGACAATACTGCTTCTCGTGATGCATAATCTGACCCCAATTTAACCGATACAACAAAAAATGGTAATAAATCAGCGATTTCTACAGAATCCGTTGTTAAGCCGTTACGTTCGTAAGCGCCGTTTTGTTTAGTGTAGACACCGACGTACGTGCGCTGGGCGTAAAAAATTTTGCACGCATGGTGTAGACTGGCCTTTACTGTTTCTAATCAAATGTAATAAAACTGCCGTGCAATCAGAACTTAAAAGAAGACTAAAGGCCAGATCAAAAGGGTTAGGCCTATCTAAAGTTACGGCAATTGTATTAGATTGGCGTTGACTCTATTATTGTTCTTTACCCTGCCGTTCCAGAGATATTATACTTCAAACGCGACGTAGGAACCTTTATTGTTGTAATTGTTACTGGCAATTCTGACGTTGATAGCATCGGCGACACCTTATTATTTCTAACCAAAGGCAACGCCGCAATTAACCGTTTAACCTATAACCTAACCGATCAGCGGTCGAGTGGATAGAGCGTCTGCTGCTGAAGCGGTAGACTCGGGTTCGATTTCCGGTCGGGTCAAACTAAAGACTATAAAAATTGTTATTCACAGCTTCCCTGCTTGACGTTCAGCAATTAAAGGAACAGTGTGAAGCCTCCGCCATGTGTGATAGACAGGTGGGTAGGTGGTAGCTTGACTCGAAGACCGAAAGGTCCTTTCGCTGTCTCCTGGCCAAGGCAACTTGATGAATAAAATGTAATTACAATATATGTGAGTCAATATAGGCCTCTGTGGGCTCAGAAGGAGGCCTCTACGTGATGTTTGAAATAAAATATTTCTGGAACGGCTGGGTCAAGGAGGATGGAGTTAACCCCAGTCTAATCGAATACGATTGCCCTATGTTTAGATAACCCCATTGATTTTGCCTTCAGTCCTCTTTTAAGTCGTATCTTGATTTGCGAATTTTGAAACAGCTAATGGTTGATCTGATCTTTGCAGAAACCGGTGGTGGCGCCCTGGTCTGATGACGTGGATGCGCGCGTTCAGTTTGCGATCGAGGTGGGGAAGGCTCGCAAGTTCTTTGCCGCCAACGACTTCGTCATTGTGGTTACTGGGTGGCAGCCTGGCTCTGGTTTCACCAATACCATGCGAGTCGTGCGCATCGTGTGATGCGCGTACTATGCTTGTTTGCCATTTGCTGTCGTGTAGTTAGTTAGTGAGAATTTACCACTGGGCTTTTCGCAGTGTTATGTAACGTAATAATTGGCTTCGCAGACATTGCTGCCATTAAGGCGATTTAATCAATTGTGACGTCACAACTCCACCGCAACGGTCCAGCTTATCACGCTTGATTTGCTTGTGTAATCGCTATGTATTCGGACTTGCGGTCTAGTTACGAAAGAATTTATGAGCGTTTCGCAACTCGTGCTCCTCTACGCTGAGCTTGATGCTTTTGCTTTCTTCGTGTTGTTTGGCGACGATGCCGTTCGTGTATGGGTCGTGCTATTTATATCGAAATATATCTTATTATTTCTTAAAATAGAAAGGCTAAAAAAACTGCTCGTTGCTGAAAATCAGGGATTTGCAAACTTTTCGGCTGCAGAGTGATTCCGGCCAACTAACTCTGGATTTGTAGTGACACGCTGATTTTCTGTATAACGCTTTCGAATAAACGGCAGAAATCTTTGAAAAGAAGGCATGGTTTAAGTTACGATTGCAAGCCGAGTATATGAGAGGTACAAACCCACGCCCCAGCGTTTCAAGATTATGAACGAGTTACAACCAGGGGCGCCCAACGTCGCTAAAACACACAAGTTATGCAGCGCATTGGTCACGTTGTTACGTAACTATGCCGCCATTTTCGTGCCCAATGCTGATATCGCCAACCGTGCGAAGTTGAAAGTAATGCAGTTTACGCATATTTAAGGTAAAATTTGACTCTTTTTGTGGGTTCGCGAAAGAGAAAGTCATTCGAAAAACAATTGCGTTTACTTAAAAAAAGCAATTACTATCTAATTGAAACTAAGTGATTGCCACCAAGAACTGATTTAACGCATTTTTTACCTCCTTTAATCATCCCCGCCAAACCTTCAAATTGCCAAGGAGAGCTAATTTTTTCATAGTCACTATGATTTTCCGAATTGAAGATCTGCCTAATAAACTTCATCGGTCTATAATACGCTGTCTACCCTGCAGGTCGGTGGAAACACAACCAGAAAGTATTTTAACACTTGCGAAGTTGATACCAGAAAGACTTTATACCGGTATCTTTATCGTCATAACCCGTCAAAAATTTTTCCTAATTATTTATTTATTAGTGAAATATTCTCCCTATGCGAATGCGATAACGTGTCATATATTTATACAACTCCTTCGACAAAACGGACCATAGGTTAGCACATCAGCGTAGCCAGGATTTTTGATTCTGGGGGGCCCAAATCACATGCAATGACGTCATCAGAAACTTCGAAAGAGGAATTTTTTGTGGGGGCAAAGATATCGTAAAATGGAAGATCAGAAGCCGTGGCCTGGTGTTGGCACGTAACTAGGTACTCGTTCTCGGGGGGAGGACCTAAATCAATAGTTAAAAATGCGAAAACGTCTAAATTGGGAGACGTGTAAAGAAGTGTACTGTAATTCAAACGTATTATTGACGAGGGTCTGGGGGCGAAGCCCCCAGCAGCTGGGCAATTTTTCGTAACCTTTTGAAAAAAAGCTGTTTTAACACCATTGGATCACATTTCGCACGTATTCAGAGTCCCATTTGAAAGTACAAGATTTTTTAACATTTGAAAGCCAATTGAAAAAGTTAAGTTGTTCAGTCCTTCTTTTGCTTGCAATTTAAGTCCAAAACACGTTTAAAATCTTGCATTTTGGGGTTAAATCTTGTAAGTGACTTGGTCCAGGTAGGGGGGGAAGTAAATCACATTGCTTCTTGCAATATTTTAACAGTGAATCCACTCGAAAATTTTCCTTAAGAGATTATTGTTGAGTGATGAAAACAACCAGTTATAGGAGTACATATACGGCAAGGCCCTCTCAATTCAAAATTTTGTTCAATGAGCGTTCCCCTTACTGTAGCCAATTTTTTCAAAAGTATTTTGTTCCATAAAAACTGGCTAGGTGGAAGTGAATTGTTATTGAAAAATGTACAATCGGTGGTTACGCCTACTAACCATGTTATTGCCAGGGCCGGATTCACATTGAGTTGGAACCCTAGCATTTTGAGATTTTCGCATTATTTTCCTGCCAAATATAGGTGAAGATCAAAATAAGTCTTATATGAGCGCGGACCCCTGGCACTGGGCCATTTGTTAAATCGTCCCTCGTTATTGCATTACGTTCATAAAAAGGTTACATGAGGGCTTGAGTTAGCAACTTTAGGATAAAAACTCTTATTTTCACTCGGGTTATACGTTTAAATTGGTTGGCAAACATCAAATTAACAGGGTCCAGTCCCCATTGATCAATATTATTATTATTGGGGGCCCTTTAAATATTATTGTGAGAGGCCCATTTAAATTGGTTAAAGTCAAATTAAGAGGCCCGGGTTCCCTGGATCAATATTATTGTTGAGGTTTTATTTAAATTGGGAGCCATTTAAATATTATTTTAGGAGGCCCATTTAGATTGGTAGGCAAAAATTAAATTAAGAGGCCAAGGCCCCCTGGATCAATATGATTGTTGGGGGCCATTTAAATATTGTTGTAAGGGGCTCGTTTGAATTGGTTGGCAAAAATTAAATTGAGGGGCTAGGGCCCCCTTGATCAATATTGTTGTTAATTACTGTTGTATGCGTGTACTGTTGCACGCGAAGATGCTAAAAAAAACTAAAACAGAAGAAACAATAGTCTTTTTGTGACATTTTTATTATTGGTAGCCATTCAATTGAGAGGGGCCCGGGCCCCCCCACTGGCTACGCCTATGGGTTAGCACCATGCCGACTGCTGACGCAGCAACTGTCGAAGGAGCGGTCCATGTAGGCTCAGTCGTTATTGCCCAAAGCTGTTCGCCCGTTTCTCGTTTATTTCATAAAAACTTGCAATTGTACACACTCTTTTTCTTTGTACGGGTGGCTCTGAAAAGAGCCGTTTTAAATCCAGAAAGCAATTCATTCCTTCTTTTCCAAAATCTTTTGCAGTTGTGTCCAGAATCTAAACTGAATAATGATTAGCTTCGCTATATTTTGGATTTCACCATCATTTTTATTCCATCATTAAACTTAGTCTACTTGTCTAGTCTAGTGTCTACCCTACAACAACTAGCTAGCATATACAAGAACGTGCAGCTGTTTTGCTTGCAAGAACTTGCTTTTTGTCATGTTTTTCATCATTTATTTCTTTAGCAAAAGACATGAAGGCGTAGAAATCACAAATTTTCAGACCAAAAGCAGGTGATCTCAAAAAAAAAAAAAGAGTCTTCGCCGAAATCCGAAGGCTTTTTCTGGACGAAATCACAAATTTTCCGACCAAAAGCAGGTGATCTCCAAAAAAAAAAGGTCTTCGCCGAAATCCGAGGGTTTTTTCTGGCCGAAATCGCAAATTTTAACGTTTTTCCGCCTAAAAGCACCAACTTCTTCTTCCCAAAAAATACCGTGGAGGGGGCAAGAAAAAAATCGGGGGGGGGGGGCAAAAACGAAAATCGGGGGGCATAGCCCCCCCACTGGCGAAGCGCCTGCGTAACTTGACATATCTCTTGAGGATAGCAGGCACAACACTATGACAAACAGGGAATTCACTAGGATCATAGACAATTTTATTCAAAATAATTTGGCACGAACTGCGCAGCAAATGACTTTGGTATTCTTTTAAAAATACTTCGGCTTTTCTCAGCAAAGTGAAGCTTGTACTGGAGGGATGGCATAAGTAGTTGGTAGTTTTTGTCATACCAAACTCAGGCTGATAAGACTTCATGGAAGTCAACACCGAAAACCCTTGAAGGTGTACTTCCGGTGTTCTAGACGAGAAGCAGTTTGAACACGCACTGCAATTAATTTTTTGCAACTCTTTACGAATTGCCCAACCCGCAGCATAATAAAAACCGTTGGATTCACAAATATTAGAAGAGCAGCAGCTGTGCTCAATACGCGTAAAGCAGCTTGATCGTCATCATCCTGCATAGAAAATGATTCGTCATTTTCTGCATAATCACCTTGGCTGGATTTTAGAAAACTAATCAGATGAGGAGTGTCGTCTACATCATAACTACCTGATGATGGTACTGCCATAAACTGAACCAAGCAAATCAAACGCAAAGAAAACCTACATTGAACCGGGTTTGGATGAAGCATTCTTTAGCCCTAACTTGCGAAAAAATATTTTCCAAAGCATCTTGCGTAAATCTAGCAGATAACAAAAATTTTAATTCTCCATCAACTACAAGCCGGCGATGGAGAGATAAGATACTCGAAGTTGCCAACTTATTCCGAACTGAACTGGTTTCCATGCGGATCCAATTCGAATTTCTTGCATCAACAACAATACCTGCAAGATAATTTTATCTGTTCATAAGCGCAATGTGGCATGCTGCATAAAATAGAACGGGTACACGATAATATGCTATTGCGCACAATGGCAGCCTACAGGTTTGTGCTGTTGCCACATTGCTGGTTGTGGCCTGTAGTAAGCCTACGGCATGCAATTAAAACTATCAAATCGATATGAAAAAAGTTTTTCAAAACATTGGATCAGCCTGCACTTTTATTTTGCTTTTGACGCAAACAAAAATATTGTTTAACATTGATGTTCTGCATATGAACTTTAGGTTGTCTCACGATGTAAAAATGTATTTGAGACTACGCATGTATAAATTGCATATATGGTATATTTAAGTCACTTAGGGTTGCACTTTCAATACCATCGGCGAGGGTTTAACAAACTAAAGCACTGACTATAGTCACTAACCTCGTTCAAAAAGTCCATTTTTTCATTGCTATGTTGATACAAAGCATTGGCAAGAAAACGGCAATTTAGAATGTCGAACCACCGATTCATAAACTCGCAAAAAAATGCCGTGGAAAGAGCTTCCTCATTAAATATTTTTTGAGCCACTAGAGTTTTTGTAGCCGAAGCAGTGCTGTTACTGAACACCTATTATAAAAAATACGTGTCTAGATCAAATAAGTATTTGTCACTGGAGTTTGTTATGCTATGATACCTGCGTAGCTGATTTCACATTCATTTTTTGGTATTGAGAGGGCCACAGATGTGCTGCGGTTAGCCTGGGAGCGAGCTTCAACTGTTTGTGACTTTGATATTCCACCAATCTCTCCAGCCAACGTTTGGTCACCTTCACATGAGCAAAAAATTTATTTCAATACCATTGTAAGTTCAGAGTAGTTTCAAAATGAGCTTTGGTTTGCGCTACTCGACCAAGGCTGTAGATTCAACAAAGTTTAGTCACTTAGATTGAATAAAAATAGACTTTTAACGCCATTCAAACAATACTACCACGAGAAGAGTTGTTTTAACAGAGATACGGAATGAAGCTATTCGATCACGATATCATCTCGCCAAGTAAATTATTAGCATAAATACATAGGTGGGCAAGTTAATGCAAAACGTTAGCTTCGTTAACCACTAGTCCGTTAACAAACTTCACACCTCCGTTAACGTTAATCCGTTATTTTCAGCTTTGATTAACGGAAGTTAATAAAGTCCGTTAATTCGTTAATATTTTGCGTGTAATTTACATTTCTTTTTGTTCACTCGCTTCTCAAACACGTATTGACGCTGTTGAGCTGATTGTAAGGAAATATTTATTGCTGTGGTGGTCTTTTTGTGTTTCGGAAGTTGCATTTTATAGTCTAATCTAATTTCAAGGTAAAAATAAGTTCAAATGCACTAACGAAGCTGCGATCGGAAAATCTGTGGAAATTGTGAACAGCGATAATTAATAGATCTATGAGGCTGCAGATTATTATTTGTCACAAAAACAGCTCCTTTCTTCGCTTCTATAAAACTCGTGCTAATACGCAACGTGTGTTGCCAGAGCAAACTGGTTTGTACCGGTACGATGAATGAATGGTGCAAGATATTAACGATAAAAACCTTAACGGAAGGTTACAGAACTTAACGGAAGTTAATTTAGTCCGTTAACAGAACTTAACGGAAGTTATATTGGTCCGTTAACATGAAAAAACTTTTTAACGGATTAACGAGTTAATGAAAAAGTTAGCTTCGTTATTAACGGACTTGTGCCCACCTATGCATAAATATAATAAACAAAAGAAAAGGGTTGAAGGCATAATCATTACGTTAAAACCGTAGATAGTACTGAAAACAAAAACAGCTATTAAGCAAAAATGTTAACTCATTATGTACCGTCTCTGAAGGGAGTCCATACCTTTCAACGATAAATCTTGGCAGCACGAAGTCTTGTTTCAAAAAGCTGAACGTAAATTCTTAAATAAATGTGGAACATCAGCAACAAAATGAAGAGATTCACCTTCATGAAATGGATGAGGAATGGACTCTACAAGTTCATTTCTGCAAAAAAGACATGTGAGATCGGCCTACAAAGCAAAATGTAAATTGTCTTAGCTCATCGACTGTACCTATTGCTGACTACTCCAGCACACTTTCACATTGCTTGATTACTTCCTCCCATGTCTGATACTACACACTGCACAAAAAATCCACGTACACCCAACTCCTGAATTACTCTTTTAGTACAACTCCACAGTTGCTCTCCTTTTACGCTAGCTCCAGTATAATAATTCGCTACAAAATAATTGATTGGTTGCATTAACACTAATCCAATGCATTGTGCAAAATATAGTCTGTTTCTCGCACACACTGTTCTCATTATCGCGGCAACAAAATCTAAATTGTTTTTCATTTAATGCAAAAATTTGGCAGCGCAAACGTATCACTTTGATCCACTGCTTTTTCGTCACGTCAAACGTAAGACTAATGCCATTCCAAACTAAGATTTTTTTTTGCAATCTTGTAAGCTAAAGCGAAAAACTAGACTTCGTGGCCCTTTTAAATTGACTAGGTTACCGTGTAAATCTAAACTTACTATCGCATTCGAAATCTGTATCCACGTCAGAAAAATTAATCTAATATTTAAGCAAGCATAAGCATATCATGCAGCAGGTTGATAATGTAAATCAGGACTATTTTTGATGTTGACAGGGAATCAGAAAATTATTTTTTAATAGTGTATCGCGAAATCACAGACACGTTAACAAAATGACTTACCGTACCAAGAACACTGGAATTTTAAAATAGTTAAAATTTTAGCTACAGTGGGGATAACTTAAGCTTAGGAGGTCCATTGCAAAAACATAACTAACCTACGATTTGCTTCCAGTGGAACGTAATGTCCTTAGCTAAGTAGCAAAGCACATGACAAGCTTCAGCTGAAGAATCTTTTCCATTGAATTTTTCAGATATAAAACCAACAAATTGCTTCAATCCAGAATCATACTGTATGTATTTCGAAATTTAGACTTCATCTAGAGCAAGGTGCAGCTACTCATTAAATGCATAGGTGGGCACAAGTCCGTTAATCGTTAATAACGAAGCTAACTTTTTCACTAACTCGTTAATCCGTTAAAAATTTTTTTCATGTTAACGGACTAAATTAACTTCCGTTAAGTGCTGTTAACGGACTAAAGTAACTTCCGTTAAGTTCTGTTAACTTCCGTTAAGGTTTTTATCGTTAATATCATGCAGCTTCGTTGTGCATTTGAACTTGTTTTTATCTTGAAATTAGATTAGACTGTAAAATGTAACTTTCCAAACACAAAAAGACCACCACAGCAATAAATATTTTCTTACAATCAGCTCAACAGCGTCAATACGTATTCTAGAAGCGAGTGAATAAAAAGAAATGTAAATTACACGCAAAATGTTAACGGAATAACGGACTTTATTAACTTCCGTTAATTAAAGCTGAAAATAACGGATTAACGTTAACGGAGGTGTGAAGTTTGTTAACGGACTAGTGGTTAACGAAGCTAACGTTTTGCATTAACTTGCCCACTAGGGGTGTTCAGATTTTGGACTTTTTTAAAAAGTTCATGTTTTCGAAGCTTATATGGTGCACTGGACCTAAAAAACAACTACTGTGCAAAAAAAATTCGAAAATTTTATCTCTTAGCTATCGCTCATGGAGGTTAAAAAAGTCTTCCATAATTGCTCCAAGGGGAATCCCCTTATGACGTCATATTATCTAAAAACTAACGTAACTTTAGTTCTAGAGCAGATAGAAGTGCAAACTCAAGTAATTTCTCTTCCATTAAATGGTTGCTTTATTTTGAGCATAAAAAAGATGACGTCACTTAAGTGATGACGTCATAATTGCAACATAATTGTTAGATAACATAAGTAACCTAATTTCGGATGACATGTATTTAATTTATAAACGAATTTTCGCAGATACAATATTTAGGCTACTATAATAGTTTATGAAGCAGTATTAGTGCAATGTCAGAGCCTGCTCGAAAGAAAATCAAAACCCGTGCTTCAGCTGAATACTTGTTAATTGGACGAAGTGAAGACCACATTGGTGGAAACAAACTGCCCTTATTAGGGCAAATCCTTTGATATGTTTTGCATTTGAAGGAAGTATCATCTATCACTACCCCAGTGAGAAAGCATTTATCTGATGCTATTGATGAAGTTTTATTGATTTGGTCCAGAGCCGGAATCAAAACAATGACAAAAATTAATGCATTAAAAAGGTTAACTAAAGACTATGATACTTGGCTACAGCTTTGCAAAAATAAAACGCGTGCATCTGATCCTGGGAGAAAACGAGAAAAGTTTGCTCAAGCTCTATCTATTCTATGGGGTATTGGGGCTCCAGATGCTGTTGAAACCATACAAAAAAACAAAATGTTGTCTTCGGAAAAAAAAGAAGATATATACTTCTATGAAGACCAGCGAAATGCAAGAAAAGGCGTCATCGGAGGAAAAGATGCATTATTCCAGAAAAGCCTTCGCAAACGCCAAGAAAGAAGAGCTCACTTAACTGTTGCCCCAGTTTCCAGCAGTGATGAAAGTGAACGAGATATTGATTTATGCAGTCAAGCAAGCTCTTTTAGTTCACATTCTATTTCAAGTGCGGGCTATGAGTCAAACGAAAATGCTTCTCCGAGTTCTCAAAGCAATTTTGTAACACTAAATGTACCCAAGAACCTCATCAACAACCCTGAAATTACGGAAGTTTTGGATAGGCTTAAAATTTCGGACAACGCTGCTACTATGTTAGTAGCTTCGTTTATTAAAGCTTGCCAGGGAAATATTGACGACCTTTGTCTCTCACGCTCATCTTCCCACAGAGCTCGCATAGCAAACAGACTGCAAATTTCCAATGAGATTACTACCGACATAACGGAAGCTCCTTCAGATTTTCTGGCACTTCATTGGGATGCAAAATTAACTAAGGACCGTTACGGTGATAAGCACGAAGTACTTTCTGTGCTGGTTTCAGGGATTTCTAATTATAAAGAAGGCAAACTTTTGGGAGTGCAGAAGCTAGACAGTGGAAGTGGAAAAGCTCAAGCGAAGGCAAGTTATGATTTTCTCGAGCAACTAAATTTGAAGCAAGAAGTGAAATCTAGTTTTTGACACTACAGCAAGGAATTCTGGTTGGAAAAATGGAGCCGCCAAAATTTTGGAAAATCGTTTAGATCGCAAACTCTTCTATAATGCATGTCGTCATCACATTTATGAACTTGTTATTGGATCTGTGTACACTTGCTTGTTTGGCGATTCATCTGCTCCAGAAGATGCCCATTTCAAATCTTTTAAAATTAATTGGCCTAACATTGACAGGACTCAAAATTATCAAACTTTAAACATATCGTCAGATTGGCTGAAAGATCGTTCAAAACTTGTAATATGTGAATTGCAAGAGATTATTAGTAAAAAGAAAACTACCAAAGAAGTCTTCATAGGAGGTGACTACAAGCAATGTGCAGAAAATGCCCTGGCACTGCTAGGAGCTGCTCCCGGCAATTTTTTTTATCATAAGCCTGGACCAACTTCAAGCGCAAGATGGATGGGCCAAGTTTTGTATTGTCAAAAAATGTTTATGTGGGCCGATCAATTGTCTTACGACAGCGACTTTTTGGCAAAACTTCATCGGATTAATCTTTTTATCGCGCTCTTTTATGTACCTGCATGGCTGAAATGCAGTATTGGTTTGGATGCTCCAATGAACGATTTAACTTTTTTGCAAGATATGATCAGCTATAAAGAGGAAGACCCGGCTGTAGCTGACGCTGCTTTCAACAAGCTTTCTTCGCATCAATGGTATTTGACGGAAGAAATAGTGGCATTCTCGTTTTTTAGCCAGCATTCTTCGTTAACAAATGAAATTAGAGAGTCTATGGCATTGCGATTGCTTTCAATAGTACCGCCACAAAAGTATCGCCGAGGTGTTCCTCTTTTCAAAAGAAACATCGACAAGCATTCTCAACTTTTAGACTTTATTGGCCCAGAGACCTGGTTTATTTTCGAGACCCTAAAATTAGACACAGCTTGGCTTTATGATTTACCCGAGTTATGGCCCACTTATGATTCTTTCGTAAAAGGTCAAAAGTTTGCAGCTAATGTTAAAGTTGTAAACGATGTAGCAGGAAGAGGAGTCAAATTGTATTCAGATTATGCTGCCATATTAACTGATAATGAAGTACAACGAGAAAGTCTTTTGCAAGTGGTAGAAAAACACCGAAAACAATTTGCTGACTTTAAAAAATCGACTTTAGCTCATTCTTCCTCCTCCTTGTAACTTGCAATACCGGTGCGAGTTGTGGTATTCACAATGCACTCGGGCAGAACATTGGTAGTTTGAGGCTTTCGTTCAATAGTAAAACTTCACCTAAAATGTGTTTGCATATAATTCGTTTCGCTTGAAGAGCCTTCGTAATGTCGTGCTACTGTGCGCTTTTAAAATGGGCAGGCAGCTTTTAGTTCAATATGATTCAATTCATTGATTGCACTGTACTTCCACGTGTATTAGGCTAACATTCTTAACAGTTTCATCGATACCACACAACACCATGATTCTTGTCCCAATCACAATAACCAATATTTGAATCGTAACTCACTATACATTGCAACGTTATTACTGGTAATCTGATGCAAAAATATGTCACCACAAGTAATACATGTAAACACTAATTAATGATTTGCAAGCGAATCAGTTCCTAGAAATAGCTCAAAATTAATTATGACGTCATCAAACTTAAGTGACGTAGGCTACTGGGTTTAAAATTTCCACAATTATTTTAAAGTATCATTGCAGCAATAGCCTATCTAAATAATTCAATGTAGCAAATTATCTTGTTTATCACATTTGTTTAGACCTACTTACTTTAAATTGTGTGTTTTGCAATTATGACGTCATCACTTAAGTGACGTCATCTTTTTTATGCTCAAAATAAAGCAACCATTTAATGGAAGAGAAATTACTTGAGTTTGCACTTCTATCTGCTCTAGAACTAAAGTTACGTTAGTTTTTAGATAATATGACGTCATAAGGGGATTCCCCTTGGAGCAATTATGGAAGACTTTTTTAACCTCCATGAGCGATAGCTAAGAGATAAAATTTTCGAATTTTTTTTGCACAGTAGTTGTTTTTTAGGTCCAGTGCACCATATAAGCTTCGAAAACATGAACTTTTTAAAAAAGTCCAAAATCTGAACACCCCTATTGCCCACCTATGATTAAATGTCAGGCCAACTAAATAGAGAGATGGTTGATCTATTGATGTAGTAAGGTCTCTTTCAGCACCATACAAATTGGCAAATAACATTGGTCGTTGGAAAACATACATACCAAAACAAGAAAATATTAACCCTCTCTGACTTATTTTTACAGTTTGCAATTTGCAATTAATCTATGATTTTTTATCAGGCATTATCACTTGCATAGTATACATTCAGTTGAAATTGAAGTTTACAAAATTAAGTTATTAAAATCTAATATAACGCTTTAATTAATAAACACTAAATAATGATCTCAACTTGATGAGAAAACCGGTCGATCTTTTTAAAACTCTTCTTTTACTTTCCAACTTTTTCGGTGGATTTGGTACATGAAACTGAGTTGGGATAGCAGATGGTTTTAATTTTTTTACTCCATCCTTTCGATTTGACTCAAACTGATTTTCCTCAAAATGATTCTAGATAAACAGGTTAATCTTAACTATTGTAATTAAGTGGATTACATGCAAATTAAATGTGATGTGAGGGTAATATTTCCTCTCTTTTTCCATCATGGCATGGCGCATTCCTTTCACTGACAAGTAGTCTCAGGCAACGGTCTCAGGTGGCTGATGGACTAGAATTTTACTTAAAAGTACTGTAGTATATATCTGTAAATTCTCATGTCAACATGCTTCATCAGTAGTTAAGGCTAAAAATTCTCTGATTTCTGCTCAATTTGAAACAACAGTATGGCTGCTAATACACTTGACAATTGGCGGAATACTTAGCTTACACTAGCCTAACACAAAAAACAAGCATGCCAAATCTGCAGTAAATAAAACTACTACCATATTTTACAACGGTATATTGGCTACCAGTACCGATACATAAAAATGTGACTAATCTCACAAAGCCTACTATGTTTTGATGGAGTCCATTTATCTCCACGACATTTGATCAACCATCGTTTGCACCGTTGTGGGTCACTAGGAAAAAGAAACAAACGAACACCTTAGCGACTGTGCGAAGTACAATTCGGGGCAGCACAACCAGGCATTCTAATACGTAAGCTAAAAAATCTATTTCAAAAATTCCTGACAAACTTTCAATGAATTGGTGAAAATGAATTATGTTAAGCTACCATTAATTTATAAGCTACCGGTTGGCCTACTAGGCTATGTAGGCTATTCCAGAAGCTAATGCTGCTAGGTACTTACTACGGTACATTTAAAAGCCCAAACTAAGCTTACCTAAGCTCGGCAACCTAGAATACCAAACTAACTATTGTAGGTTTGAATACTACTGTAAATCAGGCTATAATATTACATGGTTACCAGTAATGCTACACTGCTACAGACTTGACCTAGACTTAAAATTCTAATCTAACCTAGGCTATATGTTCATCTCCATGCTCCAACTTAGCCTGTTAGCTGAGATATTTTTTAAAAATTCAAATTTTTCTTGATTTGGTTCGAACAAAATAAAATTTTGCTCTCAACCAGGCCCAAATACTTCTAGTTTAATCATTGAACAAGTGCTAGGACTTTGTTCTGACCTGTTGGCTGTGCAGCATTATATGATGCTAGCTACCAATTTGACCAATTTTATCCTTTACAAACCTAATTATTGAATATATAGCCTACTTCACTGCATAACGTTTTTTAGTTCATTAGAAACAGTTTGAAACTGCTTTAAACCATAAAATTGTTTAACAATATAATGAAATCTGTAACAGTTTAAGGCTAGTTTAGGCCTGCCAATCTGCCTACTTTTCTTCGTTTTTTAATCAATAACTTAGCGCTAAAACCTTTAAGCCTAAGCTTAGCCAAAAAATGCCATGATTTTTTTATAATTAATTAATTGTGTATTTTATTCAAATTCTACCTCTTTTAGGCTTGTTTTACACCTCCACAATCAACACTATCACTTCAACCTATGCTTGCCATTGTGCGACCTGGTCAATTGGGCACGAAAATGGCGGCCAATTTCATCGGTTGCACAACTTGTGTTTTTTAGTGACGTTGGGGGCGCCCGCAGGGGGGTGCACTTGCCCCCCCTATAAATTAAGATGCCAAGTATTTTTTATGTTTAAATTCGCAAAATAAGTCTAAATATCTATCTAAACTAAGAAAACAACCCTTTCTGGACCTGTTTTACCGTTTTTGCCTTAGTGCAGAGGGCGGGAGCAAGAGAAACAGGATTGCCCATTTCACGTGAATTATCATACATCATTTTTTTAAAAGCGAGCGTTAGTAATACTTTAGCTGTGCCACCTGCGTTAGCAATACTTTAGCTGTGGCACCTGCAATGGCTTGTAAACCAAAGTACACGATAAGAAAAATGCCACAGTTTTTGGTCCTTCTAAGGCCTCTAAAGTGGTTCAAAGTCACTTTTAATGACCTTTCAAGTGGTTCAAAGCCACTTTAAAAACATTAATTTTTATTATTTATTTACTTTTGTGGGGGGGAGGGTATTAACTTAAATATTTTACAAAAATACAGCTTCAAATTAATCGATAAAAACTTCAAAACATGGGTCAAAATTGATCGCTTAATACAAAATGCTTAACGTACGAGGTCTGTTTATAAAGTTCGTAGACTAAAGTCATAACACAAAATGTACTTTCTACAGCAGTTATAGGCATAGGTGGGCAAGTTAATGCAAAACCTTAGCTTCGTTAACCACTAGTCCGTTAACAAACTTCACACCTCCGTTAACGTTAATCCGTTATTTTCAGCTTTAATTAACGGAAGTTAATAAAGTCCGTTAATCCGTTAACATTTTGCGTGTAATTTACATTTCTTTTTATTCACTCGCTTCTAGAATACGTATTGACGCAGTTGAGCTGATTGTAAAGAAATATTTATCGCTATGGTGGTATTTTTGTGTTTTGAAAGTTACATTTTACAGTCTAATCTAATTTCAAGATAAAAACAAGTTCAAATGCACAACGAAGCTGCAAGATATTAACGATAAAAACCTTAACGGAAGTTAACAAAACTTAACGTAAGCTAATTTAGTTCGTTAACAGCACTTAACGGAAGTTAATTTAGTCCGTTAACATGAAAAAACTTTTTAACGGATTAACGAGTTAATGAAAAAGTTAGCTTCGTTATTAACGGATTAACGATTAACGGACTTGTGCCCACCTATGGTTATAGGTCTGGGTCTCCTTCAAAGTACTCTCCTTCCCAACGCACACACTTATTCCAGCGGTGTTTCCACTTGCGGAAGCAGTTTAGGTACTCTTCTTTTTTAATGCCCTTGGCCCTTTCGTCGCATTTGCATTAGTCTCTGGAATGGTCTCAAATCTTCTTCCTTTCAAAGGTCTTTTGAGCATGGGGAACAAAAAGAAATCACATGGAGCAAGGTCAGGTGAGTAAGGGGGGTGGGAAAGAACAGTGATGGAATGTTTGGCCAAAAACTCACGAGTTCTGAGGGCTGAATGGGCTGGAGCGTAGTCATGATGGAAAAACCAGTCACCACTCCTCCTCAATTCTGGCCTTTTCCGTCGAATGGCATCCCTCAGACGTTTCAAAACTTCATTGTAGTAGGTCTGGTTCACTGTGAGGCCTTCAGGAAGGTACTCGTGGTGGACAACTCCACTAGCATCAAAAAAAACTGTGAGCAGCACCTTGATTTTGGATCGAACTTGGCGAGTTTTTTTGGGTCTGAGGGATATTTTGCTCGTCCACTGTGAAGATTGGTCCTTTGTTTCCACGTCATAACCATTAACCCATGACTCATCACCTGTTATGATCTTTGACAAGAATTCTTTATCATTTTCTGAGTGATAAAGCAAATCCTGACAGACTTAAACACGATGAGCTTGTTGATCACTTGTCATCAGACGTGGCACAAATTTTGCAGCAACGCGATGCATCTTAGTTCTTCTGTCAAAATGTGGTTAGACAAGAGCCTACCGAAATCCCACATTCTTTAGTAAGCTCTCTTACAGTCAGACGTCGATTCGCTTGCACCAGAGTGTTGATTTCATCAAGTCAGAACGCTCATCATCTTCAACAGACAGCCGACCATTCTTGAAACGTTTATGCCGTCCGAAACATGTCGCTCGCTTCATGGCAACATCACCGTAAGCCATGTTAAGCATGGCAAACGTTTCGGTAGTAGATTTTCCCAGCTTGACACAAAATTTCACAGCAAATCGTTGCTCTTTCAAGTTATTCATTTTGAAAAAAATTTGTAAACCTTAAAATCCGACGAACTAAAAAACTACCCTTAACTTAACTGAACATAACCAGCACTAAAATAAAGATATCTGCAATCAGAAAATGGCGTCATAATCAGCTGATCTCTGTGAACCTAGCGACACCAAGCAAATGCACCTGGAACAAATGAGCGCTGCGCAGTTCAAATAGTCTACGAACTTTTTGAACAAACCTCGTAAGCTTCATAAAAAAAGAATATAAGGGGGGGGCAGTAGGGGGCTATTCAGCATTTAATTTATTTAATTATAACGAGTTTTGGACTTGATCTGCGAGAAACGTGGGGGTTTGAAGGGGGTGAGCTATTTTATTCTTTCAAATGGATTTCAAATTGTATCAAGTTAGTTTTTTGAATGGCTTTAAAAAGATGTAAAATTTGATTCGAATAGCATTGAAATGGCTATTTTTTTTCTGAAATAACTCATAAATTGCTCAACAGCTAAGGTTTTGCCCCCAAACCCCGGTCTGCGATTTTCTTGTGTTGCGATTTTCTTGTCGAGTGATTTTCTTGTGTTTGCAAGCAAAATTGCAACTATTCAAGGTTATAAAGCTCTGCTGCTCTGCGCAAGCAATTGAGAAATTTTTTCGGCAGTTGTTCAACTTGAAAAAAGCGTGCTTTTTTGCTTTTGCAATTTTACGATGCTGCAAAAGCAAGAAAAAAGCCTTCACTTAAGGGCCGGTCTACACTGTGCGTACAAAATTTCAAAATTTTTTAAGCTCGTATGTCGAGGGTGTCTACACTATACAAAAGGGCGCTTACGAGCTTAACAGCGTATTCTGTGGGTGGCCATAATATTATGCTGAATTGGATGACGGAAATCACAGATTTTTTATAATTCTTTGTTGTTTCGGTTAAATTTGGGTCAGATTATGCATCACGAGTAGTATTGTCTTTTTGATAATTTGAACGTGAATTTTCTTCTACCTTCCTCACAAAAAAACATAACGTACGGCCAATCAGTGATCGAGCGTCTGTTACTAAAAAGCTAGATCTGGGTTCGATTCCTTGCTTAGGGCTCAGCAATAAAAAGCGATACCGTGAAGACTCCACAGTGTGTGGTAGACAAAACGTGGCAGCTTAACTCAATGACCAAAAGGTTTCTTTGCTGTCTCCTGGCCAAAGCTACTTGGTGAATACAACAAAATTACAAAGATTAACTTATAGGCAACTGATGCAGGCTCGGCGTCAGGATAGCGTGACTAGGAGAGCAGAAATAAATTTTGGGGGAGCACGAGAAGTTTATTTACGTAGGGGACCTATAATGGCCCTCGGAAAATATTTTAAAAATAGCGTTAATTACTTTTGAACCCAGCAACATAAGCATGACTCTAAAAACCCTTTCGTTTTCAAAAAATCGCTAATTTAGTGTTCCATTGTCTTGGTGATTATGACGGCAGTGAGCCTCTACTTTTTCGGCGGGTGTTCAGTTTGGCTGGGTTTTGCCATAAGAGCGAGAAAGTGTCCAGAAAAAAAGCGATTATAGAAGCAGAAAACAGCTTGCGCGATCGGTCATATTGCTGGCGAGTACTATCAGATCAAGTACGTGTAAACAATATCATTTTCGCGATTGTAGGCAGTACTGGTATAGTTTTTTTGGGGGAGGCAAACGATAGGTCAATATCGGCAGCTTAAGCTTACCGGTACTGTCTATCTAGTATAGCCTACTGCATGGACGATTCGTATCACTTTCAGTAAAATAGGTTAGGTACGCGTGGCCGAAAATAAGACGCTCAAAAGGAAGAATCTGCAATTTGAAATAACACAAGCAGACTTAGAGCAAGTTTATACCGGTAGGCTTTTGGACTCAGACTGAGATCCCTGTGTTACCACGCCTTGGTATTCTAGGCTAGATCTGAGATTCAGTGTTAGCACCCAGTTAGTATAATTTATAGAGAAATTGCTTTCCTATTTCTATTTTTGATGTTATTATTGTTTGAAGTGGCCAATACTGTAGCTTAACCAATTGTTTATTTTGTTGCTGCCAAGTGTCTGTAATAGCTACTAAGCTAGGCCTATGGTTTTAGTTTTTATTTCGAAATATTTTAGTTTATTTTTAATACCGTAGTGTTTGTATGCTGCAACGGTTATAAACTTAGGAAAAATCAATTTTAAGCATTTTTCTTCTGCCACAGTGGTCAGATGGTACAACTGCTTAAGGCCGCAGTAAAATTTGCTTTTATTTTGCCAGAAACCAGACCAAGCAATAAAGTACCTCTGAATAACAATACCTCAACCTCCTAAAAATATAGCCCATTAGTTACAAAACTAGGTTGTGACAAAAATTCGGTTTCACAACCCACCTCAATTGTTATGTAGGCCAAGCCAATTGCATTAGGCTAGCAAGTCTAAATCAAAACAAACCAGGTGTATTGGTGTGTAGTGGTACCATAATCAATAGGAGCAGCCTCAGGGCATAAATTTGTTAAAATTTCTATAGCTTTTTAATGGTAATATATAGCCTATCTTTTTCGGTAGCAAGTTCCTTTGAGCAAAGAGTTTTTTGCATGTGAGGAATTTTGAATCTTTGAAAGCGCTTAATGCTAAGAAAGGATGGCAGAAATCTAGCATTTCAATAATATGCTAGGCTACTTGTCACAATTAGCTAACTGCTGATTATGATTGGATAGCAAATATTGAGAAAAAATTTTTTTTCTTTTAGATTAATTTTGGGAATTACTTAAACCAGTATTGCTTGACCTCATGAAATAAGCAAATCACCAATAAATTTAACGGCTTCTACTTATTACCAGAGGTGGAGTCCTCGAGGACACATTTTGGAGTCCTTGACCTTGGCCTCAAGTCCTCGAGAATTGCCCTGTCTTCGGCTCGAGGACAGCACTATTTTTGAACCGTAGAAATTTTTGAAACGAGAAATTTATCCCAGTCTGGATCAAATGAACGAGGTGAGGACCAAAAATTCAAAGGGATTTTCCGGCCGAAAACAGGTGATCTCCATAAAAAAAAAGGTCTTCACTGAAATTGTGAGGGATTTTCCGGCCGAAATCGGGAATTAAAGCGGTTTTTCCGGCCGAAAATGGGTGATCTCCAAATAAAAAAAAAAAAAGATCTTCATCCCAAAAATGTCATGAAGTCCGGTGTCAAACCAAAAAAATTACAAAAATACTGGTGGCAAACACCAATTTGGGCCTCGATCTGCACTCCAGTAGCCCCGAGCCTGTCAATGTCTTCGGGGCACAGTCCTCGCTTGGGGGGGCACAATTTTTGTTTGGGGGGGCACAAGCAGTCATTTGGGGGGGCACGGCCCCGGTATGCCCCCCCGTGGCACCGGGTCTGAGGTGGTGAACTGCTGGTAGTCCTACTTGATCTATTTTGAGTGCAGAGGAACTCGACAGAGACCAACAATTGGATCACACCCAAGGTATGTAATCAGAGTTCAAAGATAGATAAATGGCAAAGTGGCTTTTCATAGAGTTTCAGAAGCAGGCCTCTTATGAAGATGATGACTGAGGCTCTGTAGATATGCAGAAGGACAAGTGTTTCTACAATTTAACTTATGTAGATAAGAAGAGAGTAAGAGGAAGGCTATTGTCATCAATCATAATAATCAAGGCAGTATAGTTCACACTTCACAGCCTTGAGCGCAAGACAAGCCCGGTGGTGCTATTTAGCCAGTTTGCGCTAGCCATTAACAAGTTAGAGAACCGGCTGTTCAAAATTACTTGCGTGATTATCTTTTGCATTTGCTTGAAGAAATCGGTTGCTAAATTTTAGAAATTCAGGACTGAGATACATCCAGAATGCGGCGAAGACCTTGTTTTTTGGTCTTACCTAAATTTGGGGGCAAAATTTCCGACTGAAATAGAATTATTAAGTTTAACCAAACTTCGCAGAAACATTTCGCCTTCTCGGAATTTGCTTAACAAAAAATCAACGCCTATGGCACCACTGAGTAGCTCCTCTATAGGTACTGGAGGAACTTGACAATTTGATATGCCAAAGTAAAATATTGCATCTGTAGACCACAGAGCGAATCTTTTCTAGTTTTAGGCAGTTACAGAGGAGAGAGGACAAAGGTCTACATTGACGTTCGACAGACAAGAAAGAAAATCAGCAAGTTCATTTCTTGAAGGCCAGCAGAAATCTATTTAAAATTCGCAGAAACACAATGGAGAGGAAGAAGGCAAGAGAGGCCACATTGACAAGTAAAGAGACTAACAGTTGGCTTAGAAAATTAGTAAATTCAATCTTTAAATAGGCAAACGCCACTTTCTAAGAATTCACGAAAGTACAGACAGAGAGGGTGAAGACATGAAATCAGACATCAGAGAACCACTTTGGGTGAAGATATGAGAAAGACGTTTCTGACGGCTTGCGAGCAGTGCCGTCGCTATGGGGGGCCAGCTGGGCGTGCCCCCCCAAACGACTGCTTATGCCCCCCCCATTTCAGTCTACTCAGAATACAGTTTTGGAACATCACGTAGCGACCAGACAATAATGAAAAAAATAATAACGTTCAAACATAATTTTCGTTAAAAGTTCTCTTGATTCTTTGCGAAATTGCTGGCAACCAACTGAATTCTGAATTTTAGCAATTTACTGTTGTTATTCATGTGGCTGTAGTTGTAAGAAAATGCATGTAGTTGTACAAAGTGGATTTAGTTGTACTATACTAGGCTATTAACTGGAGTGAGTTTGCATGATAAACTTTTCATAGAATTTTATGGGCAGCATTTTTTTGTTTATCAGTTACCGGCCAGTTGGTTAAGCGGTAACGCGTTCCTCTCTGGAGGGGGATGCTTGAGGTTCAAATCTTGGGCCGGTCAAATTGGACACAGTGTTGCCAACGGCTCGCTCCAATGCGTCATTTCGTCGAAGAAAGCTGTTTTGCCCGGGCGCAATGACGCGGAGACGGGTACCGCAAACTCGTTGCACGCTTCAGAGTAATACAGCGAGTGTAATGAAAGATTTGATTTTGATTTGATATTCATATTGCTTCAAAAACTTGCAAAATGTGATTAAAATAGCGTTAAAATCGCTATTTTTGCTGCAAAATCACAAAAATTGTCCAGCGTTTGGAGGATATCCCCCCCAGGCTCTCTCTGTGACACGCTTGAGTTGCATCACTTTGTTCAGCACAGGGCCTAAATTAGACAATTTTTGTGCAAAAAAATTTTGCTTTTCGTTTAAGCTCCTTCCCTCTCAGCAAAATTCTGGTTGCGCTTCTGGTCGCATTTAATGCTGCAGACAGATTTTTCAATGATTATATGGGCCAGATACAAAACGAGCTAAAAACGCTGCCGGCCTTACATGTCTTTTTTTTCAGACATGAATGCAAAATTGATAAAATAGCGCATAATTTGTACCCGTAAAATATCAGTTTTTATGTGCAAAAACTCAGTTTATTTTTGTGCCTCCCCCCACATTCGGCAGGTGCCCCCTCACTTCGGTTGCTCTGGCGTCGGCACTGCTTGCGAGTTGCCACCGTTCCAACATTTTCTTGTTTAAAACTGTGTTGTGTTGGAGCAGTGGTGCGTAGGTGGGCCTTGCTAACTTGTTACCCACTTCGCTTTTATATCGATGTTTTAAATATTCAAATTAGAGAAAATATTTAAAAAATTTATCAGTTTTTAAATTTTCAGGGATGAATGGTTGGCAATGCTTTATTCATCAGACAGGCAAGCGAAATCCTTAAGCAAAGAAGAAAACCAATTCAAAAAATCGAATTACACCTCATACTTGAACACATCATCGTTGTGGTTTTTCTATAGCTGGGCTTTTCAAATGAGGGTGCTCACTGATTCGTTAATACATAAAAACAAAGATGACATCATTATCACCGTCCACCGTAAAGAATTTTATTTTTAATGTGGCACAAATCCACTACGCTGGAGGACTTCCCGCCGCCGCTATGATGAAAATTGGATGTATGATTTAAAATACGTATGATTTAAAATACGTTTTAAAAATGTTGGAACAAATTTGGAAGTCATATCACTGCAATAGACTGGCGCTAGAGCACGAAAAAAGCCATTAGTTTAATTTGTACTTGGTCAACAGAAGCGAAGGAGGTGAGGACTTTGGTCCCCCATCTGGCTTTTGTGGTTTCAACGTGTTTTTCTAGTGAAACTTAATTGCTGTTTTTTCAATAATTTTGTATTTGGTTGTGCATCGGTGAAATCCTCCGCATAGCTATCGTGGGCATCGAGAAGCCAACTGTTTCCAACGGTTGGGGCTGAATGTAATTGTACTGCGTCAAATTTTGGGTTGTTAGGCCTGGCAGAGGTGGAGTCGAGAACACAAGGCTCGAGGCAAAGGCCAAGAACAGAAGAAGATCCGAGGCTAAGGACCGACCTTCCGAGGACGGACCTTCTTAAGGCCAAGGACACAATGAGCAAGTGTTTTCCAAAAAAAGGTCATCGCTCAAAAAAAAATCGCTAATTTTAAGCGAATATCAGATGTACTCCCACAAAAAAGGTCATCGGAAATTTTCCGCGAGGTCTCTGGCTTGCTCCAACAAGACGAAAAAAAAACGGTCATGACCTTGGCCCATTTTTAACAAATCAAAAAATGGTGCTGTCGAGGACAGGGCATTTTTGTAAAGTACTCTAGCCGAGGACAGGGCATTTTCGAGGACTTGCAGGCTTCGAGGCCAAGGACTTTAAATTGTGTCCTCGAAGACTCCACCTCTAAGGCCTAGGCTACAGTTTTCGTGTGTGTGTAGTGAACCCTTGTCAGCTGAAGCGAAACACGTCTAAATCAAACGTTTCATTATACTCGCTGTATTACGCCGAATCGTGCAACGAGTTTGAGGGGCCCATCTCCGTGGCATTGCGCCCTGGCTAGTGTGCGTATACTTCTTCGAAGAAATCTTGCAGCGGTGATGAGCCATTGCAACACTGTGTCCAATTTGACCGGCCTAAAGATTTGAATCTCAGAGCTCTCGCTCCAAAAATGAAAGCGTTATCGCTCAACTAGCAATCCTTTCGTAAATTTTCGTTTTCTGGTAAGATGATTTGTGTTTGCCGATTATTAATTCATTTTATTAAAAAGTTGTTTTTTAACAAACTTGATGCATTAATATGTATAAAA
Source organism: Trididemnum nubilum (assembly GCA_963965965.1). NCBI lineage: Eukaryota > Metazoa > Chordata > Ascidiacea > Aplousobranchia > Didemnidae > Trididemnum > Trididemnum nubilum. The sequence continues at coordinate 15,141,044 of OZ014485.1, read as the reverse complement.
TTGTGAGTGCATCCTTAATTTATATTAATTAAAGCAATGTGTGTACTGAATTTCTGCTTTTAAATAAAACTTAAAAACGCTCGCACGTTCACGATTTTTACGACCAGTGAAAAGTATCGCTGATGATTGGCCGAGATGGCACTACCTAACCTTCCCGGAATTATAATAGAAAGGAGAAACTCAAAGGAAAACGATCTGGTCAAACACCAACTTTTGGCAATATAGTTGGGAAAAGGGCACAATTTTCGGCCAGTAAATAGAATAATGTCATTGACTTAGACTGCTTTATCGATAATTCAAAGAAGCTTTTTTACATTTTATTCAAAAATATACGATAGGTTACGCTATGTATTGCCTGTGCAGAAAAACATCTGCAAAAACAAAATAACAGTAAACGAGTGTACGGAAAAAAAATTTACGCAAAATGACAAATATGGAAATGAAATACAGTACAAAACTTCAGAAAAAAATCATACAAAAAATCGCGAAGACTCCGACTTTCCGCAACAATGCGACAGCCGAAATTGCTTAAGATTTATCAAAAAGTTTCAACAGAAAGAGAATTATGTTGAACTTTTAAGTTGAAAGCTTGAGTTTAAAAAGTTCTGAAGGTTTTCAAAAGCATACACCATAAATACAAAATGTTTTGATTGTAAATACGAAAGAAAGTCCAATAACTACAAACACTGATCAAATTAGTATACCGCACCATCTAGCGGATAAAAATATTTCAATTTCTTTCCAACTGATAGTTGTTTATGAAACCTCAAGAATCTTGGTAACTTGGTATCCATTTGACTTGATAAGGGTTACTCGCTGGCTAAAATTTGGGTTGAGAGTTAACAGGGTAGAAGGAACTGAAAACCTTTTGAACAGCTGAACTTGATAATCTTTCATGTTGTTTAAGAATTTTAATTACCGGTAACGAGAAAGTTGTTTGTAGGCAATCTTCTAAAACAGTGCTCAATGACATGCAGAAGTAAAATCAGAACAAAATAAAACTACAAACTCACTAAAAAAGGTTAAAAGCACAACAGTCTGTTTCGTCCCAAGGACTCATCAGATGCTATAATATGTAAAAGAACTACAATACCGAAAACATTAAAATTCTCAGAAAGCTAACACTAAATAAGCCAAAACACTCCTACAACTGCTAAACTGCAGTGTTTTTGCTTTGATATGCCACACTGATTAAAAGCATCAGTTAAAAACATTGGTTAAAAACAATAAAACTAAGGTCAAAAGTTTTTCAGCTTGTATTTATTTTTGTGCTTCCATTTCCTCGTAAAGTCTCATCTTTTATCTAGCGCAATATGTTTGTCAGCTAAAAAATTTGCGAGTTTCCCAGTCATGCATAAATTGCAGGATCAAAACCCACAGATGTGGAGTCGAGGATACAAGGCCAAGGACACAAAAAAACCGAGGCCAAGAACAGCCCTTCCGAGGACAGATCCTCGCGAGGCCAAGGACAGGAATGCTCGAGGCCAAGGCCAAGGACACAGGCGCAAATCTTCTGCCAAAAAATTATAGGGCATGCAACTGTATATATTAGATGTAATTGAAGCCATATTGGGCATGCAACTGTAGCTGACTTTCAGGATGTTTCTTTTACAGATTAGCACCTGATGAGTATTTAGGACGAAACAGACTGTTATGCTTTTAACCTTCTATGGTGATTTTATAGTCAACGGTAACTGTATTTCTAATGCCAAAAAAAATCAATGAGGGCTATCAGTACAAAAGATAATGCATAATGTTATTTCATCATCATCATCATCATATTTATTTATTTACCAAGTGACGTCATATCACAAGAAAAAAAACTGCAACTTCCTCTAGGTCTATCACTAAAGCATCGAAATATGCAATTCCTTTAAAACCAACACACAAACTTGCAGAGTCAAAGCGATATTTAGTCACTTGGTGAGGAGACAGCGAAGGACCGAAAGGTCATCTAAGTCTACTGCCACCTCACCAAGTTAAGGTTAAAAAAAAAAACAGCTTCTAGATTTTCTCAGTCTGCTACTTTCAATGATAAAAAATTTTACGCAAAATTAAAACAAAGTGTTGCAAAGATATGTACATTTTGTACAGTGTATACACAAAACTCACAGTCACCATGTAAAGAAAATGCAAGGCAACATTAGAATTGTTCTAACTCTAAGCATACTAAAAAATAAAAAAATAAAAATGCTGTAACTACAGATTGGATTGAAATAAAATTAATAAAGTTCATAATGCTTATTTATGTTTTATAGAATTTAAAGTGGGCAATTGGAGTGAAAAAAAAAAACTCCTTGCTTTGTTTTGTATTGTTTGCCAATATGTCATTAATACTGGTACAATCTCCAATACCAGTATATATCAACCTCAGTCAGTTATTGCAAAATTGCTAATAATTCAAGGGCACATCAAAATGAGAAATGACGTATTGTAATAAATGTGTGATAGATGAATGCATCAAACTCATGCTATTCAAGCAATAGAATAGGTTATTGTTGAACTCAAGCATAGATATGCAACTATGATTCCTGTAATTACTACTGCATTGCTGATAGAAAGCTGTTATTCTAGCTTTTATCGGTTTCATAGTTTGATAAAAAATGAGCTTTAACAGCTTTTTTAAATCTGTAGAATGAAACTTCTTTTATATTGCTTGGAATTTCATTCCAAACTTTAATTCCTGCGAATGATAGAGACTTTTGCCCTAGTCTTGTTCTACTTCTTGGAAGAAAGAAGTTGTTTTTGTGGCTCAATCTTGTCTTATGTGTAGAACAGTTTTTAATTAGGTTAAACTTATCTGAATTTGCAACAGATAATACATTATTGTGAATTTTGTACATTAGCTTTGCAGTTTCCAGAGAGTAAATATCCTTGAGTTTTAAGCATTTAGCTCGATAGAACAAAGGATTAGTATGCTCACGATATCCACTTCCAGTTAACAATCTGATGCTTCTTTTTTGCAGAATAAAGAGAGGTGCTAATGTTGATTTTGAAGCAGTCCCCCAACTACTTATGCAGTATTGTAGATGAGAGTATATGAGGCAGTGGTAAACAGATCTTAAGGTTTGCTCATCTACAAAGTGTTTTAATTGATTAAGGGCCCAAGATCCCTTGCTACCTTTGAACATTGTTCCTTGATTTGTTGTTTCCAGTTTAGATTGTCGTCTATGAGAACACCTAGATACTTTATGTGATGTGATTGCTTGATTGGGTTATTATCTATTGATACTTTGAGTTCAGGTTTATTTTGTTTTGTTGTCACTACCATAAACTCAGTTTTATTAAAGTTAATTGATAATTTATTCACCTTGAACCAATTGCTTACATTGATTAATTCATCATTAATATTTTGTTGCAGTGTTGAAACATTAGAATGGGAGAGAGTAAGGTTTGTATCATCTGCAAAAAGATGAATTGTGGAATTTGAGGCAAGTGGAAGATCATTGATATAAATATTAAATAACAACGGACCTAGAGTTGATCCCTGAGGAATACCGCAAATAACATCTCTTGACTTGGATTTATATTGATTTACAATTGTATACTGTTGACGGTCAGTCAGGTAACTTGCTAGTAACTGTAATGGTAATCCTCTAATTCCATACTTTTCTAGTTTCTTGATCAGTATTGTGTGATTGATGGTATCATATGCTTTTCTTAAATCTAAGAAAATAGAACATGTAATGAGCTTTTTATCCAGATTGTCAAGTAGCTTATTGTAAATATCTAAAACAGCTTCATTTGTTGAGCAATTTTTCTTAAAACCATATTGGTTTGGACTAATCAAATTATTGCTCACAAAATAATTGTTTAGTTGATCAAGCAGACACTTTTCAAAAAGTTTGGCAAAAGGATTTAAAATAGAAATAGGGCGATAATTGCTGCATAACTCTCTTTCGCCTTTTTTGAAAATTGGAACAACTTCAGCGGTTTTTAACACTTTTGGAAAATATCCAGTTGATATGCATGCATTAAAAATGTTAGTTAGAACTGGAGCTATAACAGAGCCTGACATTTTTATACTTTGCAGGAATTCCATGTCTTCCTGTACTTTTTGATGGATTCATAGCTCTGATGTAATTTACTACTTCTTCTTCAACTATTGGTTCTAGGAAAAACGAATTGCAACTACTCTAAATCAAAGATGTGGCATTAAATTTGCCATCAATTATAGCTGGTGTTTCGATTGCAGACGCAAGGTTAGCTCCTATCTCTATGAAATATTTATTGAACAAGTTACTGATGGCCTGTGGACCTTGTGCACTTTCACTTTTGGAAGCATACATTTTATTAGAAATGTTATTTTTCTTCACATTTTTCAAGTGAATAATTTTATTTATAATTTTCCAAAGCGACGAGGTGTCATGCTTATTATCATTCACTAAATTTTTGATGTAAAGTCGTTTTGCATATTCCTTAATATGAGTCAGTTTATTTCTATAGACTTTGTATTGCGCCCATGTATTACTATCATTCAATTTAAGGGCTCTTTTGTACAATAAATTTTTTTGCTGGATTGATATAAGGATTCCTTTGGATAACCATGGTTTGTTTTTTAGTTTTGTTTCCTTTCTGCTTTGTTTTCGTAATGGTGCATGTATGTTTAATGTCTTATGAAAAATGTCAATAAACTTTTCAGTGTAGTTGTTAATGCATTCCTCTTTCATATCACCTAATAGCTCCATTCCTTCAGTTAATTTGTTTAGAAATTTTTCTACTTCAAAATTTTTTGTATCACGAATTAGGGTGACAGTTGATTTTTCACTCTTGGGCAGGCTTAAATTAGAACACACCATTACTGGCAGGTGATCACTTACATCTTCCACCAGAATAAAACTTTTGTGTTCACCCACTACATTGTTTGTATAAACATGATCTAAAAGAGTTGAACTTGTAGTGGTTATTCTTGTCGGGTGTGTAATTAAGGGAATGCAGCCTAAGCTATATGTTAAATTCATGAAATCTTTAACATTGATATCAGAGTTACTTTTGAACAAATCTGCGTTGAAGTCTCCTCCTATATAATACATCAATTTTCTTCTATTCAATTTTTCAATGGTTGATTCAAAACTCTTGCAAAACTCTGATAATTTCTGTTTAGGGTGTCTGTAAATTACCCCCACTATACATTTTTTGTTATTCCCTAAATCTAGTAGAATCCACATATCTTCACAGTTAGGAATGTTTAAATCAAACTCCTTGCAAATTGAAATTGATAAAGACTCCTTAATAAAAAATCCTACTCCTCCCCATCTTGTAGTTGTGCCTTTGTGGTAAAAATGGTACTCACTTAACGTTGCATTGTATACCTGTAACAATTTAAGTTTGGTTTCACTTATAGCAATGATATCAGGTAAGATATCATAATTTGTTAAAAGTTCATTCAATTTATCAAAATTTGCATTTAAGCTTCTTATATTCACGCAAAGCAAAGAAAATTTACACTTTTTGTTAATAATATTGGCTTCGGCCTGTGAGCAGTATTTTGAGTCAACCAAACCAGAATTTAAATCATTTAGTAAGCTTTTTATCTTGTTGTCTACCTGTAAGCATTTAGCTGAAAAAAACGAATTATTTGTGTGATTAATATCAAAGTTTAGTTTGTCATCATTTCTCATTTCATTTAACAATTGCTTATCATCTAGGGTTTGAAAAGGAAACAATTCACTGTAACAATTTTGGCAGAGGTATGGTTCAGTAGAAGAACAAAGAGTGTGAAATTTAAGGGGACTAATGACTGTGCATTTGAGATGAATCCATCCACCACACATATCACACTGAATAGCACACTGGTTCCTTTTACAAGGTCTTAAACATATTTCACATGGACATTTAACTAGCATTATCAAGCAGTCAAACCAATGAAAGATTCTACACTAGTTAGACAAAATAGCAAATTTAGAATCAGCCACAAAATACGCAGAAAAATTTGTTTTGAATTTTAACAGCTTAGGATAACAGTCACGGAAAAACTACTATTCAGACATTGTCAAACTGTGTAGCACAGCTTAGGCATCATCTACGCCAAACGGCAACTTCTTGATAGCATCTCTATACACCAATAAGCGTAATATGCCGCTGAATATGAAATCGCGATTTCGCAGCTTCTTCAGGTACCCAAATGATGCTGTCTTCTGACGACCCATCTGCATTAAATCACACATATCACGAAGGATTAATCACTTGCAAATATTGTACCAAACAAAAAATTAAACAAGACAACTATTTCGTCGTGGATAACAACAAAAAATTCATAAATTTCTCAACTGAACCGACTTTCTTTTCAGTTTTTGTTGCATTCCTAAAAGATGCTTACCATAACTTATTTAAAGCCAAGGCCGTTGAGGTAAATCCCGGGTCGGGTAAATAGCATAATAAAAACGAAAGCAAAGCTTCTCAACCGAGCAGCTATTCTGTTCTAAGAATTTAGGTTGAAGACCAAAAAAGTTTTCAAAACCTGTTTTTCTTATAAATTAAAAGTGGCTCGCGTTCCTATTCATTTCTCGATATTTGCTTCAGATCATGTTTCAAACCAAATACGGGGCATGAGTACTCCATGCCCCTCTGCTTCCACTCTCAACGACTCTGCATAAAGCTTTACTGTATTTCTCGTAAAGTGCCTAATGTAAGACGCAAAGAACCAAGATGTGGGTCGCACCCACATTATGCAATCAAAGTCGTAAAGATGATTTTTACTATTAATGGCCATCGATGCAATGTGCATTAATGGGCTTCCCTGTTTCTTTTGGGCAGTCTACTTACAATTGCTGCGTGGGTCTTATTTTGGCCCATTGCAACAGTTTATCCGAGGAAAAATAAGTTGCATAATAAATTGAGAAATATGTTTCGATTGAAGTTTTACTAAGTAATTACTTACAATGCAGTACCATACATGAGTTAATTTGCCAGTATTTCAGTACGTTAGTGCTTAACTGGAAAAACGGACTTTGTAGTCTCCACTAGCTGGGCAATTGCTTTTTCGAGAACTTTCCAATGGAATGATCGTTTTTCATCTTAATAGTGAAGCTCACTAGCGTACGCAGGATTTTCGAAAGGAGGAGGGGGAGGAAATTTGAGAATAATGAAGACCAAACAAAAAAGGTTTTTACTCAAATGTAGCCCGTTTTTCTGCCCAGATTTAGATGACGATCAAAAAAAAAGGTCTTCACTCAGAATTAGCCCGGTTTTCTGCCCAAATTCCAAAGGGGGGCCATGACTCAATTTTGCGCACTATTGTTAAATATTTATGCATTACTGGCACCCCAAAGGGGGGGCATGGCACAATGCCCCCCTATCTAAATATGCCACTGATGAAGATTCATGTTAGTAACATTGAAAGATTTACTTACTTTAGACCACTCGTTTATTTGAGCATCTCATCACATATCGAAGAGGATTTCTTTAGCTCTACCTTAAAAGGAAGAGCACAGCAGAGAGTATGCTGTTATGTGTTGTCGTTCACTGTAGCTTCCAGGATAACAAAATTTGAAAATCTAAAACAATAATAATTTACGAGTATCAAAAACATGCAAAGGCATTGTATTGTACACAAACGTTAAGACAAGTATTTGTACACGAGTGCTGAGACTAATTTTAGCAGCAAGTGTTTATGCTGATTTAACAATACTATGTGGAGTTATTAAAGGTTTGAGCCAGAGAGGCAAGCTTCTAAAAATTTGGCACCAGAAACTTACTGCTTTTTACTTTCAAATTTATGTGAAGAGCAAAAAAAAGGTTGTCACCAAAAATTATTGCTTTTTTTCTGTCAAATTTAGGTAAAGTCCCAGCTCTTTCCTCCAAAAAAATGCTTTCCCAAAAAATTTGTTGTTTTTTGTTTAAATTTAGTTGAAAACAAAAATATAAACAAGGTCTTAACTGAAAGATTGCGGCTTTTTTCCAGAAATTTGTTAGCAGAATGCATTTTCCCTCTGTTACTTCAGCCTTATGAGAGTGACTATATACATTTGGTGATATGCAGTTCTGAGTTAACTCCAATTAGCGTAGCTACACTTTTTGAGAAAGTCAGTGTTCCGTCACAAAGTTTTAGCCTCATTTGTCCTTTTTGTGGAAAAAAAGTGCCACAAATAAATTTTTGCTTGGCGAAACATTGTCTTTTGTCATTCATTATGACTACTGTTTGACAAATCAACAATGGCAATGTAGAAAAGGCCACAGAAAAACTATGCTGGTTGCTGACAATGCATTGTTCTAGCCTGTGTCTAAATTTTTTTGCATGGTAATTGCTGAGGCTAGCATTGTTCTTAGCTTTTTTTTAATTAAGGAAAAAATGAGCTTTGTATGCTTAATAAAAAGAAGTTCAGTTAGTTTAGTGGTATGAAGTATAACAGTTTTATTTCAAAAGCAATTAAGTAGTTTTGACAAAAACTTCTACCGTTTAGAATGTGGCTAATCATGAACTGAATTGATGTATAAAAAATTTTGTAAATCAGAAATCACACTTACTAAGATCAGAGATGGATGTAAGATTGGGCAACATTTCTTTTATATTGCAGGATTAATTAGTCATCATTGCAAAATTATTGACTTCTGCACGAAGCGCGTGAAGTCAACACGAAGCGCCACAAGTGCATGCAGGGTGGATCTTCCATCTCAGAATCTGCACACTTTTTTGACATAAATGTGGAACATATAGTAGTCCGTTTTGATATAAAAGTGACACACTGGCATACCTTCTATCCGGACACATATCTTCGTAATGCATCGGTATTTTTGTTGGACTGTCACCCAACGGTACTTGGTATTATTTTAATTCATCTTTTATTCAATACCATGTGCACACTGCCCAGTTTATGACTTGATCTTGATTCAATGTTCAAGTAACCACACAACTGTCAAGGATATAAAATAAATGTACATGCACATTAGGTAAAACACAAATAACTTCGGCTATTTAACAAATCTGAAATCTGTAAAACATTTTACTAAGCAATAAAGAAACAGAATTTGTACCTGATCAAGTTTTTCATAAACTATTTATTCAAAACTATTTTTACAAAGCTTAATGCAATCTAGAAAAAGTTATCAACCAGCTCAAACTTGTGCTTTGTATGAGGGTTTAGAAAGCCATAATTGTGCAGGACAGCACGTTATTGCAGATTGAGGAACAAAAATTTCAGCTACCGGTATTCTTTCTTTCCATTTTGTTTTTTTAAACAATCAGAATTTTAACATGGACCAGTAAGTAAAAAGTTTGCTCATTGCAACTTGCTACAGACTAAGATAAATCTGAAATATTAGTTGATTATAGCCATTAGTGTCGCAATAAATGTATGAATGATTAAGGCCTGCAAGCCTACCGCAATTCACTTAGCCTACACAGTAATTGTAGAGTAGTGTGTCGTGAAACTTGGGTAGGCCTAGTTCTTGTCAAAACTATTTTTGCAACTGGTTGCCAGTAGACCTATCGTTTGTAGGAGAGGAAGGTACCATTTCAAAAAATATCATACTTCATCTGTAGGTAGGAGTGCGATTGATTTCTAGAAACAATGCAATAAGTAATACACTTTACTTCATCATATTTTAGCAGAAAAAAGCTGGCATTGGTAGCAACAAAACGAACAATTCAGAATTGGTTAGTTGTTTAGGCCTAAGAGTAAGTTTTTGGCCAAATTTTCTAGGCCTACTTCAAATGTAGAGACAGGTAACACAGAAATCTCAGTCTGAGTCCAAAAGCCAATAAACTGTCCAAAAGCCTACGTAGTCTGAGTCCAAAAGCACTAAGTCTCCTTATGTTATTTCAAATTGCAGATTCTTCCTTTTAAGCGTCTTATTTTCGGCCACGCGTACCTAACCTATTTTACTGAAAGTGATACGACTCGCCCATGCAGTAGGCTATACTAGATAGACAGTACCGGTAAGCTTAAGCTGCCGATATTGACCTATCGTTTGCCTCCCCCAAAAAAACTATACCAGTACTGCCTACAATCGCGAAAATGATATTGTTTACACGTACTTGATCTGATAGTACTCGCCAGCAATATGACCGATCGCGCAAGCTGTTTTCTGCTTCTATAATCGCTTTTTTTCTGGACACTTTCTCGCTCTTATGGCAAAACCCAGCCAAACTGAACACCCGCCGAAAAAGTAGAGGCTCACTGTCGTCATAATCACCAAGACAATGGAACACTAAATTAGCGATTTTTTGAAAACGAAAGGGTTTTTAGAGTCATGCTTATGTTGCTGGGTTCAAAAGTAATTAACGCTATTTTTAAAATAATTTTCTAACGCCATTATAGCCCGCCTTTAAGAGTGTGGATCAAACGAAAAAGGTAAAGCCGTTAAAAAAAAAGGTCTTCAGTTCAAAAATTTTCACAAACTCTGGTTTTCTTCTCAAATTTTGCGATTTTCCTCGAATCCTAAAGCGAAGACCAAAAAAAAAGATCTTCGTCCCCAAAGTTTCCTGAAATGCGGTGTGAGTCCACAAAAACCACGAAAAACAGTTCTTGCTCGCAAATTCTAGGGCGATAAGCACCAATTTGGGAGTCTTAGCTCTCGATTTGTACTCCAGTAGCCCCGAGCGTGTTAATTTCTTCGCAGCACAGTCCTCGCTTGGCGCACGAAAGCAGTCATTTGGCGAGGCACGGCCCCGGAATACCCCCTCGTGGCGCCGGGCCTGCACTGATGGACACTAGAGGCTGGTTTCAAAGGTCCGGTTCTTCCTCTTTTGAATTCCTCTTAGCGGAGAGTGACTCGGTGGAAAGATCTGATCACAATGTTTAGCAGGGTACATTTTGTTTTCAGCTTTCAACTGTTTTTCAGTTCTACTGATATATTCTGTTTACAGAGGTGGAGTCCTCGAGGACACATTTTGAAGTCCTTGGCCTCGAAGCTTCAAGTCCTCGAAAATTGCCCTGTCCTCGGCTCGAGAACAGCGGTATTTTTGGAATCCTTAAAATTTTTTATATCGTGTTTTGTAGAAAAACTTGTTTTTTTGGAGATTTTTTGATTTTGTTTTTTTGAGAACACCTGAAAAAAATTTGTTTGAAGACATTATTTTTTTATTTTTTTGAGAACACTTGCGCCTGTGTCCTTGCCCTAGAAAGGGTTTGTCCGCGAAAGGGCTGTCTTTGGCCTCGGATATTTTTGTGTGTCCTTGGCCTCGAGCCTTGTGCCCTCAACTCCACCTCTGTCCCGTGTCCGTTTAAGCCAAATGTTGAGCGTCTTTCGCCTCTCACCCATTTCAGCTTTTATATAAACTTTATCCAGTCCACCCCTGGAAACACAACAGACGGTGCGTGATGCGTAGCATGCAGGTGTAGGTTATCCTCTCGAATTGTCGAACAGTTTGAGTGCGCGAACACATTAAACTACAATCTTTTCCGCATTTTATCCCTTCTGCAAAAACAACACGCATTTTATCATTATTGTATTGACTCCTCCCCCCCAAGCGGTTTGAGTTAACTCCTTGTAACCAATCAGAATGAATTGCATTATAACTCGTGATTTCTTATTTTAAATATTTTTTTTGACATGCTTACTATTATCATACAGTGTTTATTACAGACTCATGAAGTCCATATACAAGCACTATACACACAAAAAAATAAAGAAAGAAACGCTGTAAAGCAGGAGCTTTTCTTTTCCTGAATGGTTCAACATACATCATCTTCTATTCATTCACAAACAATATGCCACAATAATGATCATAGTATATAGAATCAGAAGCAATCAGAAGACATTAACATTTTAAGCCAAAGGTTCTGAGATAAGTGACAGCGTTCAACAAATCTATTAGTAATTTTACGCTGTAGAGCGTAGAACGAATCAATGTTATAGTATATTTGACTTGCTCTGGCACTGTGATAGCGAGTCATGCCATGCAGAATTCTATACGCATCATTGTAGGCAACTTTTAACCGATTTATAGCTGATGTGGAGTAGTTACACCATAGTTAACTAGCATAAAAACACATGCAGTGTGCACGAAATAAAATGTTTTTCACCTCAATTGAACATTTGAAAAAACGAGATTGAGCTTATCGGCTGCACAAAATAAATATCTCGCTTGTCTTGCAATATCAGTATCATCACATAAATCACTGCTAATACTAACTCCAAGATAAACCACATTATTCACAAACTTAATTTTCTGACCATCAATATTCATATTTCAAGACATAAACGTGTACATAACCGTTGAAGAAAAAATCATACCAACCAGAGGAGGAGTCCTCGAGGACGTCCTTGGCCTCGAGGACGTCCTCGAGGACAGATTTTGAAGTCCTTGGCCTTGGCCTCGAAGGTCAAGTCCTTGGCCTTGGCCTCGAGGCCTCAAGTCCTCGAAAATTGGCCTGTCCTCGGCTCGAGGACAGCACTATTTTTTGAATTGTTAAAATTTTGCGGAGCGCTTGAAAAATTTTTTAGAAAACGTTTTCTTGTGGAGATCGCTTGAAAAATTTTTGTGAAGACCTTTTTTTTTTTTTTTTTTTTTTTTTTTTGGAGATCGCCCGAAAAATTTTTGTGAAGACCTTTTTTTTTTTTTTTTGGTGAGCACTTGCGCTTGTGTCCTTGGTCCTTGGCCTTGGCCTCGAGCATTTCTGTCCTTGGCCTCGAGAGTGTCTGTCCTCGGAAAGGCTGTCCTTGGCCTTGGCCTCGGATTTTTTTTGTGTCCTTGGCCTTGGCCTCGAGCCTTGTGTCCTCGACTCCACCTCTGATACCAACAGTCTTTTTACAATTAAAAACAATATCATATAATTTGGCATAATTACTACACACATCTAATAAATCTTGTAGCCCTTCAGCACTCGCAGCATAAATCATCAGCATACATTATTGCAGTATTCATCTTTTCCTTTTTCACACAAACGCTTCTACTGAACGCTTTTTTTTACTACCACTCTGGTAGTTTTGTATCACAGTAACGCACAAGAATTTGATAATAAAAGTTTGGGATTCAATCCCTCACCCGCTAAACCTAAACTTATTCGGAGAAATGCTTACCCTAGCATTAGCCGAAAATTGAGAGAAATCTCACATATTTCCAGCTACTTGCACTTTCATAAAACATAAAACGAAAATAGGGCGAACTATGGTAGCTAAAAAATTTCAATTACCCTATACTGCAGTAATATTATTACCACTGAAACTGCAGAAAATTGATTGTGCGATTAGAGCATTCAATAAGTTTACCGTGTTCCGAGGAGGAATTTTTGTATTCTCTCAATAAGACATATATTGCAACTTTTGTAATACAATATTTTTAAAAACTCAATGAACTAAATTTGTTGCAAGCAAAAGTACAAAATTTTAAGCGCAAAGCAGTTAATATTTCAGAAAGTAACACATCGGGAATCTCTTACAATTGTAATGTTTCGGAGGGAGTGAGGAACCCTCCATCTGCTTGTCGCTTCACCTAGATATCAGCGCAGATTAGACAAGCACATATTATTATTGATAGTATTGATGTATAAACAAGTGTAAAGCAAAAGCTACCTCAGAGATTTAATTAAAACTTGTAGGAAAATTCATCTCAAGAGTTTTTGCTTAACGCAAAAGCTGTCTCTTAGGTTCAATCAAAACTTGTAGGAAAAAATAACCAGAGGATTAAAAACGATGCCAATGTCCAATCAGTCTCAGAAAGCAATGACCAATATTTTGATTTTAAAACTTGAATATGAGTAATGCTTGGATCCTGGAAAAGTCAAGCAGCAACTCTATGAAGCATTAATAATCACCAATGTCTTGATTGATTTCGTGGTGGAAAAAGAACATGTCACAAGTTCAGTCAACAGCACTTAACCCAAGCCATGAGCAATTTTCATTACGTTGTGTTGACCATGAGGCATGTTGAAGAAATACAGAACAAACATTAATGAAATTTGATGACTTTACTTCTGCTTTTCACTCTTATTACTAAAAAGGAGGAAATGCCATACTGTTAATCAACAGTGCTTAACCCAAATCATGATCAATTTCCAATAGGCTGTGATGAACATGAAGCATGTTGTTTCTGGTTTTCAATCATACAGCTCCAACAATTTTCCAATTATCTTCTACTCATTGGAGGACCTAGAGTAAAACAAATAATAATTACTCCAATCAAAAAAGGTTTAGAATTCTGCTAAGTGTCCAAAACCATCATCGGCAGTAGACATATCAAAAAAAACAGACCAATTATGCATAAAACAGTTGCACTCAATGAAGAGTCCAAAATTTTTAGAGGCAACCAGTTCACACAAGACGATTGACTTGGCCAACTTTAATCTTAGTCCAAACCAGACCCGAAAGATGTTTGACGCAAAACCCTAACCATATCGCTGTGGTGTCAAATTTTCTTGCATCAAAGCGGTCAAATTAAATCTCAAAAACACGCCAATACAAAGCTAGCAAATCAAGTTAGCAAAATTAAAGCAAAAAAAAAACTTTTTTTTTGAACTAAACAAAAAATACTTTATTCTAAACAAAGAATACAAAGAATACTTTACAAAGAATACAAAGAATACTTTATTTTTTAAATAAATTATAGCAAAGATATCACTACTGCATTTTTTAAACCATAAAGCGCAGCAAACTGAAACATACAACTGTTAATTGGCGCGCTGTCATAGTATCAATAAAGGGCTTCTATAATTATTATTTTCTAGCATAAAGCGCACCAAATGGCTTCTATAGCTTTTGTTTTTAGGCACAATGTGCGCCAAACTATAAGATGCACTACATTACATTAAATTTATTAAACACTAGAAAACTTCTTAAAAATCTAAATAGTTTAACTCTGAATGAAATTTTGGAATCAAATCAAGTCTTTATTATATATGCTGTAATACATCGAAGCGCATAAAGTTGGCAGGGCCCACCACAGCATCATCGCACCCGAGCAACATAGCTGCCTTGAAAGAAATTTCGCAGCGACACAAAGCCGCTGGCAATGCTGAGTTTGATTTGACCAGGCTGATTTAAATCTCACACCTCTACTACAGAGACAAATGCATTACCACTTGATGAACTGGCCGTAAGAGAGTATAACCAGAATTATATACAGATTAAATGCATCACAGTATAAGACACAAGTTGGATTTCTTAAAAATTTTAAGTATCATTGGTGCACCTTATGGTTTGAAAAATATGACACTTTAAAATCTTAGTTGCACGTAAGAAAAACAAGCAATGCTACTCATATGTTACAAAAAACTTGAAATTGTGTAGTTAAAGTTGCAGTGATGTGAATACAGTCTGGTCACACAATCACATTAGAAAAAACTTTAAAAGTGACAAATTTTCTTTGGTCTACTGTTAATTTTGAAGGATTATTTTAACTAAAAGCAAATGATTTAGATAAAACTTCCAAATTTGTTTTTTTATTTTCAGTATCAGAGGTGGAGTTCTCGAGGACGTCCTTGGCCTCAAGTCCTCAAAAATTGGCCTGTCCTCGGCTTGAGGACAGCATTATTTTTTGAATAGTTAAAATTTTTTGGAGCGCTTGAAAAATTTTTTGGAAAACGTTTTTTTGTGGAGATCGCCAGAAAAATTTTTGTAAAGACCTTTTTTTTTTGGAGAGCACTTGCGCTTGTGTCCTTGGTCCTTGGCCTTGGCCTCGAGCATTCCTGTCCTTGGCCTCAAGAGTGTCTGTCCTTGGAAAAGCTGTCCTTGGCCTCGGATTTTTTTGTGTCCTTGGCCTTGGCCTCGAGCCTTGTGTCCTCGACTCCATCTCTGTTCATTATGAAAATGCTTGAAGTTTTTTTTTAATAAAAGCTCAAATAACTGGTAAAGACTGTCAATCTAGAAATACACATAACTAACCTTGAAAACCTGACAACGCCACTGTTAGATTGGTTATATATCATTCTTGAAATCTTTTAGCATTAAAGATCAACATGGTTTCATAAATTCATCAATAAGTCTCTTAAAGTCTGGACCAAGTACTATATCATTGATAAATTTGTTAAATTCCAAACACTTACAGTTACTATATTTTGTTCATTACAATAAATACTTGCTAATAGAGTCTTAATTTACAATTCTGAAAAGCAATTGCAGAATAGAAAAACTTTTGATTTCACTATCTTATTGGCATGGCAGTAAGCCAAACCTATTGGCTTGGCAGTGTCTGCAATTCCACTCAACTATTTGTAAAAGTCTAAAACCTGATAGTTACTGAATAATAAGTAAGCACATCTTGAAATAGAATAATTTTACATGCCTATATAGCTGTAACTACACAGCCCATCATATCAGTAGGCTAGTACCAGGGTACACCTAGATTATAGCATTTTAATTCTGCTTTTATTACTGTAGCTGTAGGCTAACTGATAGTGTAGGCTCTAATACTTTTGAGTTTCATTGATATAAAAAATCAGAGCCTAGACTTTATTGGCAGACTGATTTTTTAACTTTGCATATTTTCTGACTGTAGCTTAGGCTATTAAGTTGCTTATTTACCAGTATCTCGTACCGGTACCGGTACAATGCAGCATCACTGCACCTGCAAAGTGCACCAGTAGGTTAAACTTTTTGAACTAGCCAACAGCAGCTATCAAGCTAAGATTACTAGTTTGCTTTAACAACTTCGTACGTGGTATACTACACCCTAGGTACAAGTACCACCAAGACGTAGACCTACCGTACCATACTGGTAGGCCTATGTACTGGTTTTGGCCTAAGCTATGTAGTCCCCCTGGTCAGGACTGTGATCTGCATCGCCACACCACACATCAGCTTTAATTTTCAAATTTCTTTACTTGGAATAGGCTAACCAAATGTTACGTAACAACAAACAATTTATAATTCACTTTTGGGCCTATCGACCTAGGCCTCTTTTTTGCAAGTTTTTTCTCATAGAGCCGCAAATTGACCATTTTCATGTTGAACTAGCCTATTTCAAACCAACACGCATGTTTTCACTTTTGAAAATCAACTTTTTTTCAACAAAACTTATGAACCTAATTGTAGTCTACCCCGAGACCTGGCAAACCAGTTTTTAGAATTTCACGCAAATCGTGAGCTTACAAGCGTACCGGCACAGTATAAATATCATACAGTAGGTTCACTCCAAGCAAAAACCATAATGACGAGTGTCCGCATTTTTTGAGAGCCAAGCAAAACTTTGGAGTCAAATTGACGTCATAATAGTGACATCGTGAGCGGATTCGAATTATGCCAAATGATAGCAATTGTTCTGAACTTTTATGAATTTTGTCTCCACCTTACGGAATTAAGTCCTTCCCCTTTTTTTATGGTCCTAAATGTGGAAGGGCACCATTTTTCACAGCCGTCATACTCCTGACGTAACTTGACGTAGCTTTCGTTGCGCTTTTCGGATCGAAATGAATTTGGTACCAATAAATCCGTTTAAGCTCGGGCTTTGATTCGCTCCATTTGTTACGTCACTTGTCTATGACGTCACAAAGTTACAAGCGTAAATATAACCTAAAATTGGAACTTTTCGTTCTTTCGGCAACTTTAGTCATGGGGGGTTTTGTTCGCGTTTGACACCCAACAGTTTTGTTCTGCCCGAAACTTGCTCTGTATCGTCAACTAGCTTTCCTGCATTTTTCGTTTTAATTGCTGAAGGATTTACGAAAATATCGTTGGTTGTTTGCAAGACATGGCAAACTATAACGATAAATGCAGCATTTAATAGCCTTTGTGCTTTAACTGATACCACTTAATTGTTACGTCAATGCTTTTAAGTTGAAGCTGGCTGTTCCTAAATTTTCACCAATTTTCAGCCTTATTTGTTCTCAAGTTTGTTGGAGAATAAAGTGCATAAATTTATTCTTGCTTAGTTGAAAATTATATTATTTTTTGGTATTGAAAATTAGCGACTTCATGTTAGACAAATCAACAATAGCAATGTAGAAAAAGTTTTAAAAAAGTCAGCTAATAGTTTACAAATCCGTTGTACCAGCCTGTGTTCTTTATTATTCTTTTTTTCTATGCTGAAGCTGGAATGTTCGTAATTTTTTTCTTTTAAATTTTGAGCAAAAATGAGCTTTCTTTCCAAAGATGAGCATCGTGTCACCACCTATACCACCTTCGCACAGTTTTTGAGCCATTTGCAAGAACTAAATTGCCAAATGTCAGAAGTCATTTTGAAGAATTAAATCAATTACGAAGCACTGCGGCTATATCGCAACAGTGCGTGTAAACAGAATTTAGTGAATTTGGTGTAGCAAGGTTGAAATTATACTCTTCGAGAAAGAGATGCATTTTTTACTACAAAGTTGGTTTTAATAGTATTCTTTCAATTCAACAGAACATGAGAACAACAACAATTGGTACACGCAACAACGAAATACAAGCGATGGAATATTCAAACTTGAGAAATAAAATGGTTAAAATTATAGAATTATTTTTATGCAGCTGAAATAGAAATACTATTTCGAACCAAAAAATGCTGTTTCAAATCAAAAGACATCAATCAAGTCGCTAACTAATGACAATGATGTAACAATTAAGTGGTATCAGTTAAAGCACAAAGGCTATTAAATGCTGCATTTATCGTTATAGTTTGCCATGTCTTGCAAACAACCAACGATATTTTCGTAAATCCTTCAGCAATTAAAACGAAAAATGCAGGAAAGCTAGTTGACGATACAGAGCAAGTTTCGGGCAGAACAAAACTGTTGGGTGTCAAACGCGAACAAAACCCCCCATGACTAAAGTTACCGAAAGAACGAAAAGTTCCAATTTTAGGTTATATTTACGCTTGTAACTTTGTGACGTCATAGACAAGTGACGTAACAAATGGAGCGAATCAAAGCCCGAGCTTAAACGGATTTATTGGTACCAAATTTATTTCGATCCGAAAAGCGCAACGAAAGCTACGTCAAGTTACGTCAGGAGTATGACGGCTGTGAAAAATGGTGCCCTTCCACATTTAGGGCCATAAAAAAAGGGGAAGGACTTAATTCCGTAAGGTGGAGACAAAATTCATAAAAGTTCAGAACAATTGCTATCATTTGGCATAATTCGAATCCGCTCACGATGTCACTATTATGACGTCAATTTGACTCCAAAGTTTTGCTTGGCTCTCAAAAAATGCGGACACACGTCACAATTGAGTGAATCTACTGTATGATATTTATACTGTGGTACCGGCGAAAAAAATTTGCTCTTTTAGCAAATTTTTTTCGCTGGCAATTTTACTCTTGTAAGGTGCTACGCCCGTAAGGTGGTACGCCTGGGCTTACGGAATTTTCCTTTAAAAAAAACTAAGGTTGCGCTCGTAAGCTGACGATTTTACGCACAGCGTAAACCGGCCCTTGGTCTTAAGCAGACAAAGCTATAGGAATTAAAAAGTGTTTCAAACATGCCCGCTGAAATTGACATTGATGCTCAGAAAATTTTTACAAAAT
Organism: Trididemnum nubilum; assembly: GCA_963965965.1. Lineage (NCBI taxonomy): Eukaryota > Metazoa > Chordata > Ascidiacea > Aplousobranchia > Didemnidae > Trididemnum > Trididemnum nubilum. The sequence goes on along the minus strand of OZ014485.1, from coordinate 15,121,725 downwards.
CAAGCCAAATGAGACTGAATAATGAAAAAAATTAAAAACAGCCAGTCTAAACTCAAGATTTACCGGTTCTAAAAAGGAAGTGTACTTTGACTTGCTCACTTTTGAAAATTTTTGAAACCTTAAGACCTATAGTTACTGTTAACATTATGAGTTTACCCACCAACAACCTCAAGGGCGCTTTACTTCATTTAAAAAATTATAGTATGGAAAAAGTTGTTCTTATTTCACATTGATCCAAAAATATGATTATATTCTGTCGTTCATTTACTAATTGTTATCAGTTGAAGAATTTGCTTGCGTAGAATAATCACGCATAGCTTAAAATATCTTTTTCCATAACAATGCAGTACATACAATACGCTTGAACGCATTATTTTAAAGTAGAAATGCATCTGATGTCACAATGAGATATTTATTACGTACTAACACAAGTTACAAACAGTTCGCAAAGAAATTCGAGCGAGCCGTTTTAACGTGTGTTGGGCGAGACGGCTCAGAAATGGCAGTTAGTCTACGAAGATTTTTTGTTCGCTAGCGCTTTTTAGCAAGCGAGAAAGGCCTTTACGAGCTCGCTAGCACGTTCTGTCATGTCGCCCCTGAACTGTAAAATAGTGCCTGGAGAAACGCTTTTGTAAGGTGCGTTAAGACTGGACGCGAAGCAACCAAAATTTCACGTCATCGACACCTCGCGAAAGTGGCGAAAGGTTGCAACCTTCACAAGCAATTGTGCAACATTGCTTGCTTGCAGGCTGTAGTAGGATATAACCTACTAAATCACTGATCGGATTTTTACGATCGCAGTTTGCTAGAAAATAATGTAGATAGTATAGTTGTATGGTTTAGCACCTATTTATCAGTCCAAAGAATAGGTTGTTGGCAAAGTTAGATTCCGGATAGCCCTAGGCTAGCCAATTTAATTTGGATCTAGACAGCTAAGGCTGTAAATTCTAGAGTGATTTTTCATAGCTATGCTGGATCTCAGAGCTTCATTATATTGAATTCACCAAAGTAGTAGGCCTAGCCCCACGGCATCTAGCTTTTAAAACAAAACCTTTTATTCTGTGCAGCATAGCAGAAGCTATTGTATCAGTGCGGTGGTTCTTTTGGCTGAGCAGCTTTTGCTTTTTTGTCTTAAAGTACTGTAACATGGTGATGCTTTGTTTTTTTTTTCAGAATTTAAAATAACCCACCAATAGGCTAGTTTTGAAGGCGTTGATAGTGTTTTTACCCATTGTTTATTAGTTTGTTGTTTTAAAAGTAACCACAATTGAACAATTGCTTGGATACTGGAAAATTCGCAAAAGTTTTTTTTGCTGTCTACCAGGCCAAACCAACTTGGTGAATAAAACTGTATTTAGAATTGGTTTCAAGCTACATACAAGAACTAGATAGATACAAAAAATCAAAAAATTTCAATGAACTTTTGGATTGGCCTAATTAGTAATCGCTACTTTGAATAGCTACAAACATGGAATTTTTTCTTCTGAATGTCCTCTTAAAAGTCTTTTTGTTTCTGAAGGTTTGTGACCGTGATCAAGTTGAACTGGAAGCAATGGTTTTGGACTAACCCAAGTTTTATAATCATGAATATTGTAGTCTGGTAGTGATTTTTCACTCCAGTCCTATGTGATGAAAATAGAAGTGTCAAGTGTGTTAAATATTCATTTACTGTGTCTTTGGGTAATAACTGAATTTAGTTGTTTGTGAATTTCAAAATATTTTTACTGTCTTTTAAAATTTTAACTGCTTTACGTGGTGAATAAAGTGACAAAGTAGCCTACACAATTTTAAGTCTGAAGTTCAATCATTACAATTACAGTCAGTCTAATCAGATAGAACTAAAAAGTCAATATATATCTAACCAGTAAAAAGTGAGTAGCCTACTATTTTTTGCTGAGGTTACTGTTATTGGTAGAGAAGTAGCTGCCAAGCAAGTCCATTAATATTGTTCCATTCTCATTAGTCACCACTAAACAAAAAGCTTGATACAGCATTTATAATAATAATAATTGGACTGGGGAAGGAAGCGTCAGTTATATGAAAATGTGAGCACTAACAACACTTTTATTCAGATGCTTGAATAACAATTTTCACATAAAAAAATCTACAGTAAATGTTTTTTTTATCAGGGGCATAACCAAAAACTTGCTGAGAAGAGGGGGCTTGACCTTACAGCTATAAGTTTGTCTGTATCTTGCAAACAATGGTTTGGAGTTATTGTAAGATCTATGTTTAGATTGAAGCCCTTTGAGGTAAACGCGACCGTCGCAACGTACTGGTAACGCAAGAAAATGCAAACTAATAAAATGCTCTCGAAAGCATTTAACTTCGCACTAAACATCGATAAGCTCTCCGCTAGCGAATAAAAAACAAACGTAGTTTTAGAAGCTGACTTTTCCTCAAAGCAACTGCTGGTATTACTGTGCTAAATTCTTGTCCTTTGATGATAGTGTCAAATCATGCAAAAACTGCAATGTTTTTCTTGCTTTCTCCAGCAAATCAACACAGCAATCCATTGCACAATAAGCAAAAAATCTACTACATTACTGATGACAAATCCAGCTTTCAGATTCACTCATAGCGTTAACATTGGGAGTCTTCATAAACAGCACTAAATAACAAATACAAACAACTGTTTAAGCTTAGTACAGGTATCATAACATACTTGCCTGAAAAAGAAAAATCTCATCAAAAAAACAACATAATTTATGCTTTAAATGTACCTGTAGACTAGCCTATTGGTCTACACTCTACAAGATACCGCTTGATCTACCACTACCATAATGAGACATGGATGGTGAAAGCGTTTAAAGGCGGTGAATCATCCACCCAATTCCGGTGGTTTACAATAGCTAAAATTGAACTATAATTTTTGATATTTTTTGTTTTAATTTTGGGGCTACGTTTGCAAAGATATTCTACAAATACAAAAAGATGTCCCCCCGAAAAAAGTTTTTGGAAACTCTGAGTTTTGTTCTTCCCGCCAAAACCACAGTTCTCTAAACTATTAGGCCTACTGTAGTCTTATTAAACTATTAGGCCTAACTATCTCTAAACTATTAGGCCTAATAGTTTAGAGATGGTTAGGCCTAAGCTATTTAGAAATAAACTATTTCGAAATAAACTATCTCCAAACTATTAGGCCTATCACAGTTCTCTAAACCATTAGGCCTACTGTGGTTTTGGCGGGAAGAACAAAACTAAGAGTTTCCATAAACTTTTTTCGGGGGGACATCTTTTTGTATTAGTTAAATATCTTTGCAACTGCAGTCCCAAAATTAAAACAAAAAATATCAAAAATTATAGTTCAGTTTTAGCTAATGTAAACCACCGAAATTGGCTGGATGATTCACCGCCTTTAAGGATTTGTTAACTGAGTAAACACCTAAAGAGAACTTTTGATATCTGCTTCCAGCTTTTTGTGTTTCTGCATTAAAACCCAGAACTGTCATCGTCAAAACAAATTATGGCAAGTTTTCAGTGGAAGGATCTAAACAAATCATTGATAGCTAGTAAATAAGATAAGTACTACTACGTTTTTGAAGAAATGACAAGTCTTTTCATTTCCAAATTCGATCTGCTGTACTTCGTTTTTCCCTTATACTTGACAAACTTTTTTCTCAAGATTGTTTTGTTACCTAGGCTATTATTGTAGGCTCTTCTTCAAGGTTATTGCGTGATAACATAATACAAACTCAATCTTCGTTTTAATTCTAGCGCACTATGACGAAACAGAACCTGTGATTACTATAATAGCGCTTCAATAATAAAGTACACAACGCTTTCTGCTCATTGAATACATTCCAAAAGTAAGTTATTAAAATTAGCCTACGAAGCGAAGGTCGCCAACCTTCGTTTCGCGTTGTTTCGCGAAGGTCGCCAACCTTAAAAAGTAAGTTATTAAAATTAGAACGTTGTTTGGCGAAGGTCGCCAACCTTCGCTTCGCGTTGCTTCGCGTCCAGTCTAAACGTACCTGTAGTCGTGACCGGATGCATTCGGAATGTGGCAGCAATTTGGTGAAAAGCTTACTCCAAATTCACGTGAAAACCAAAAAAAGGTCTTCACCGCAATTTGATGGAATATTCGGCCGGAAATTGACATTTTATCAGCCATTTTTTGTCTATACGTCCAGGACGCTTTCTTTTAGCGTTGTCTTTATATACTAGTCTGCTAGCGTCATACAAAATCACTATGACAGAACTTGTCATTTACGCCCTCAAGAGGTGGTGTGACCGCATATCAACGGGTCATAGCAACAAGCAAATTACCAACGATGCAAACTTCAATTTTTTTTTTCAATTTAATTTATTGAAAAGACAGCGATAAAAGACCAGCAAGCGGTCACCAAAGGTCAACTGTCAAAATCAAACAACGAAGCAACGACGAAAACAAAACCACATAAGCATACGCTCAGAATCTCATTAAATCAAGCTTTCCAGGCCCCCTCCATCCCCCCTACTGAACCAAAGCTTCTTAAAACCTGTGGACAGAAATTACCTGTTTGCTTGCTGTGAGAAACAAAAATTTTTGAGCTTATTTTTGATTTAAAAAAAGTTGAAAATCCTTAATCAACGTCTGTGGGCATTAATTGCTTGAGTACTGAGATAGAAATAGAATTTTTAGTTCTTTTTTTAAATTTAAAGAAGTTCATTTTCCTAATTTCAGTGGGTATTTGGTTCCATATTTTCGCACCTAGAAACTGAATAGAACTTTGAGCTTGAGTTGTTTGAACTCAAGGAAGAAAGTAGTTGCATTTGAATTTTCTTGAGTACTGAGATAGAAATAGAATTTTTTGTTCTTTTTTAAATTTAAAGAAGTTCATTTTCCTAATTTCAGTGAGTATTTGGTTCCATATTTTCGCACCTAGAAACTGAATAGAACTTTGAGCTTGAGTTGTTTGAACTCAAGGAAGAAAGTAGTTGCATTTGAATTTTCTTCACGTGTTGTATGTATGAAGATCATCTAACAATATCATTTTTTCTGTTTCAGCACTCTAAAGGTTAAATGATTTGTAATGAATTCTGTAAACCAGTTTTGCTACTTCAAATCGGTACAAGTCTGAGATTAATAATTTTAAATCTGAGAACAGTGGTTTCGTGTGTGTTCTCATATTTTTACCGGTGATTATCCTTATAGCTTCTTTTTGTAGCTTGATAAATGGATCTAGTGTTGCGACTGTTGCACTGCCCCAACTGTTTATGCAATAGTTAAGATGCGAGTGAATGAAACTGTAGTATATCATCATTAGAGCAGCACTATTTACATATGATTTTAGTTGATACAGCGCCCAACATCCACTAGCTAGTTTTGAACACATTTTGTCAACTTGAGGTTTCCAGGTTAGAGTGTCATCAATCAGTACTCCTTAATACTAAATGCATAAATTTTGACAAATAGTGGTTTGGTCAATTTTCATATCATAACATGGTTTTTCTAAGTTTATAATGATGTATTCAGTTTTTTTATAGTTTATTGAAAGCTTTGTAAATTTGATCCAATTATTTACTTGTTTTAATTCGTTATTCACGATTTTTTCCAGAGTATCTTTGTGATGATGAGATGCTGTGATATTTGTAGCATCAGCAAAGAGTCTTACGTGCAGATTAGTAGCTAGTGGTAAATCATTTACGAAGATGATGAATAAAAGCGGACCTAAAGTTGACCCTTTAGGCATTCCGCAAGAAATATCATTCATATCAGAATTTATATAATTTGCAACAGTAAATTGTTTTCTGTTCATGAGATAACTTTGAAACAAGCTTAGTGGAAAGCCACGAATTCCGGTCAGTCATTGGTCTGATAACAGCAATGTGTCTGCGATAGGTTTTGTGGTCTGAAGAATGTACTGATTTAGCAAAGAAGCCACTCTATACAGCAAATGCGAAGTAATGACTTTGAAGGAAAGTTTAATTGCGACGCGAGGTCGCAATTAGCTTACTGAGTGCTGTATAGGCATATAGATAGTTTTTTGATGTCGCTTTTATTGGCATGGCTGTGCAGTTGTGGTGCAAATTAAGTTTAGCTATTAGATAGAAAAAAGATGACCTTAAAAAGAGCAATACAATATTGCTAAAATTCTGGATTTTTTTCTACCATTCTGCATTTGTAATCAAATAGGCCTATAACTTTAGATTTATATTTTTCAAATATAACTTACCGGTATTATTCAATTTAATATTTTCCTCTCAATATTGTGAAATAGGTACCTTAGCCTGAACCAGAGGTGGAGTCCTCGAGGACACATTTTGAAGTCCTTGGCCTTGGCCTCGAAGGCAGTGGTGCCGGAACGGGGGGGGGCAGGGGGGAAGCTGCCCCCCTGCCCTTTTACCAGGAGGGGCAAGGGGGGCAGTACTGCCCTTTGCATTTCAGTACGGTAGTAACGAAGCGAAAGCCTGCTAATCAAAAAAACTCGCTTATCTAATGCAGAATAAATTCAACTGTTCATGAGCAATAATAGATCAAAGGTGGCCGGATCCACAAATTTAAAGATCTGGAACCGATCCGGGTCCAGCTAGAAGAGATTCGGATCCGCCACCTTTTAAAATTTAAGATCCGGATTCGATCCAGATCCTCCAGGATACAACTACACTTTGTTCATAACAGCAAAAACCAAAAATAGACCAAAGAAAAGCGAAAAAGGTCCTCACTCAAAATTGAGGCGTTTTTTCTGCCCAAATACAGGTGAAGACCAAAAAAAAGGTCCTCACTAAAAACTAGGGCGTTCTTTCTGCCCAAATTCAGTTGAATACCAAAAAGTAAAAAAAAAGGTCTTTTCCAAAAATAAGGGCGTTTTTTCTGCCAAAATTCAGGTAGAGACCAAAAAATAAAAAAGTCTTTATTGAAAATTGGGGCATTTTTTCTGCCAAAATTCAGGTGGAGACCAAACGAAAAAAATGTTTTTGCAAAATATAGTGCTGATTTTGTCCCCAAATTATTTGGGGGGCAAGGCCAAATTCAAATCTGGTCCGGGTCTGCATCTTGTAATGAAACTGGATCCGATCCGGATCCGTGAAAAAGCAGTAAGATCCGGTCCGCTCCGGATCCGTTGCCACCTCTGCAATAGATCTAACAAATAATTTAATCGTTTGTGAACAATAGACCTGACCAATGACCCAATTCTGCACGATAGCAATTAACACTGTAGAAAGTTAGTAGCAATTTGCAGTAGGCTATACTAAACGGTACGTTTTTTAGCTAGTTCATGAAAGCTGATCAATTAGATGAAATTTAACTCATATCCTTTTAGCGTCAGTTTAAACTGATGGCACGCAAAAGCGTACTGGAGCTACAAGAAGCATTCGAGGGATTAAAGTTTAGTATTTTGTCAACCAACAGAGCCCTTTCTAGAAACAAAACGTTAAAAAAATTTTTGTCGATACAAAAGACATTACAATTTTTATTTTCTGAAAAAAATATCTTTTATTATAAACAAAATTACTCTCCATTAATTGGCGCTAAAAAGTTCATTAAAATCAATAATAACAAATTGCGTGTGTTAAATGATTTCTAAATAACGTACCGGTAAAATAAGAGAGCAATCTTGTGGAATGCATTTGGTTAGCCTGTGAGCTGTGACCCCCGATTTAGTTCCATTAGTTTAAATTGACGCTATGAAGATATAGGGTGCTACAAAATTTCAAATAAAGAACTCCAGGATCCTATGTCTGTAGGCCTCAGCATTATTCTATCGCAAAACATTCAAGTTTCTAACTTTGTTTGTAGCCCTATAGTTGGAACGATCGATGCTGACGTTACCAGTGACGAATCCAGGTGGTCCGGACCCCCTGCTCAAACAGGAGAAATATTAGAAAAACTTCTAACACATAAAATTCATTGCAATAACTAGAGCAAGACCCATTTCTTGTTCAGACTTAACAATAAAATACTCGGTAGGGATGAGAATGCTGGTTGTTTTGTAAACGCAGACGAATTAGTTTAAAAGTTGTGATTTTTTTGTTTTCAGGTTTATCAGTTTGTTATAAAAAGATTTAAATTTTACCATTAGCCATCGCCCTCATAGCCAATTTGCTCATTTACCAAGCCAGTTTATTCATGTTTTTGCTCTGCTAATTTCTTTGCCACAATTCAAAAGCATTAATTTTTGCTAAAATAGGCCTAAAATTAACTTAATTTTGCACGAAAATTGCAAAATCTCCGAGCGCTGGGGCTTTGCCCCCAGACCCCCGTGCCTCCGGATGTTGGGGGCGTTGCCCTCAAACCCCCAATGGCATCCTGCGGCAGAATCGGCTCTTATATAATTAATAATTTGCTTTTTGTTGTTTTTAGTGTTTATCCGCTGTACTCAGCAGTAGCGTATCCAGGGGGGGACTATAGCTTCCCATTGGCATGTCAACCAAAATGCAGAATAAGGAAAATACCAGGTTTTTAGCTTTTCTGAGACTGTTTTTTGTGCTGGAATGGACTAAAAAGTGATTTTAAGCATCTTTTGAAACATATATTCAGGAGGGGGGCTGTCAAAAATAAAAGTCACAAATCAATGAACAATTTGAAAAATGCCCCTAAATAAGCAATCAAATTTGATCGCTAATGTAAAAATGCCAAACATAGGTTTTATCAACAAATATATTATAAACTCAGGAATAAGGGGAAGGGGGGGGGCTACTCAGTATTGGTTAATTACCCATCACTTCTCTCAAATATCTTTCCATTAGCTCCCCCAATTATTTTTCTTTATAAAATATAAACGAAGTAGATTACTCCGTTTGAGTTTTATTGAATAACAGAATTTTGTGATTTACCAGCATGTAAACAAGAAAACTACAATGGTATCATTAGCCATCTTCCACATAGCCCATTAATGCAACCAGTTGAATCATGTTACGCAGCTAATTTCTAAGCTACGGTTTAAAAACATTATTTTTTATTAAAATAGCCCTAAAATTAAGCTATTTTTGCAAAAAAAAATGCAAAATTTTCGAGCGCTGGGGGCTCCCCCCAGACCCCCAAATTAGCCCCCCTAATTGCGAATTTCTGGTTACGCGCCTGGTACTCAGTACTCTGGCTTTGGTGAAGCGTTTAATTGTTTGACTGTATGTCTACAATGTTAGTAGTAATCACTGTACGTACAGTATTAAAAGTGCCCTTTGAAAAAGCTGCCCCCCTTGCCCTTCTGACGTTCCGGCACCCCTGCTAAAGTCTGTATGCTTTCATGCTACAACAGCATGTAAAATTAACTATTTAAGCTATGGCTTGCAAAATAATTTCTAGACAGTGTCTAGATCCAACCTTACCCAAAGCTTAATCTTGACTATTAAAAAAGCAACTAAAAACAATTTCGAATGAATATTCGTCATTCATTCTCGTTTCAGTCCTATCACTAGCCATTGTACAGTAGGCCTACGTAAATTCAACGTTTTGAAACCATCTGCGATCCGTGGATGCAAACAGTTCCTAGTTTTTGGATGACATTAACATTTAGCTCAAAATAAACACTGTTTTTATAGCAATATTTTAGTACCAGTACCTACATTCTGTTCTTTCAATGGCATACGGTTTGATTATATCGATTCTGCCGATTACAATTACAAATACGCACCCATGCAATTGATTTTCCACTGCGATTATTTCACCTTTAATATTCGCTATTACGATTACATCGCTCCGCCAAAATTTAAAAATAATTTTTTGTAACAGCACTTACGAAATCGGAATCTATCCTGCATTTCTGCTGCAATCTACCCTGCAATTCCGTTTTGCATTATCATTATTATTAGGCTGTTATCAGCAGAGGTGGAGTCCTCGAGGACACATTTTGAAGTCCTTGGCCTTGGCCTCGAAGGTCAAGTCCTTGGCCTTGGCCTCGAAGCCTCAAGTCCTCGAAAATTGCCCTGTCCTCGGCTCGAGGACAGCACTATTTTTTGAATGGTTAAAATTTTGTAGATCGGCTGAAAAATTTTTTTCTATATCGTTTTTTAGGAGATAGCCTGAACAAAAATTGGAAGACCTTGAAAAAAATTTTTGTAGACTTTTTTTTGAAGAGCACTTGCGTTTGTGTCCTTGGTACTTGGTCTTGGCCTCAAACATTCCTGTCCTTGGCCTCGAGAATGTCTGTCCTCGTAAAAGCTGTCCTTGGCCTTGGCCTCGGATTTATTTTGCGTCCTTGGCCTTGGCCTCTAGCCTTGTGTCCTCGACTCCACCTCTGGCTGTTATTAATAATTGCAATCATGCATATCTTGCACTTGCATTCTGTTCTGTAGTTGGTCAACGGTACCACTTCCACAATACAGTTTATACACTTATATCATCATTCACTATTTCACTCTCTTGTTTGGTACTGGAAGCCTAGCCTATAGTAGTAGCCATCATGGATCGATTATTTGCAATTCGTTGATTACGATCCTTTGTAATTGAATTTCTGATTACGATTATTTGAAAATTGCGTAATCGATTACAAATTAGTTATCGTAGATTACAATAATAATCGAGACCATTTCTGCTATAGGTTAGGCTAACTAACTATCCTTGTCCACTTTCCTTCCTAACGCTGCCATGCTAGTCACTTTTATCTTACTACCAATGGCAGATTACTCATGGTTGCATCATGGGCCTATCGCAGTTCAACTTATCTAGGATCTAACCCACTTTAATCTTGCATGATTAAAACTATACTTGCAGCATTTCTTATCGCGCCTGTTCATTTGATCCCTCGCTTGCTTTTTTATCTTGCAACTCCTTTGCTTTTTCTTCTATAAAACTCACGCTAATTACGCAACAAGTGTTATCAGCGCAAGCTAGTTTGTATCGGTACGATGAATGAATGGTGCAAAAAATTAACGATGAAAACCTTATGTTAACGCAACTTAACGTAAGTTAATGAACCATTGTCGTTAAGTTAACGGGCATTTTAACGGAAGTTAATTTAGTCCGTTAACATGAAAAAACTTTTTAACGGATTAACGAGTTGATGAAAAAGTTAGCTTCGTTATTAACGGATTAACGATTAACGGACTTGTGCCCACCTATGCCCTATAGTACGCCAGTTTTCAAACGTCTTTTGGACCAATATGAATTAAGTAAAGGGATGAATGTTGACCTAGCAATTTAATTCTTTCAGGTAAAAATTTACTTCCAAATGACGTAGAATTGGATAATTTTTTGCAGCCTGCTAAATCTCAAGAAAAAATATAATGCAGCTCGCTCTACATTTGGACACCTTTGCTTTATAACGTTGTTTTAAGAAGTTGTTTGATCTTAAATTGTTTAAGTTTGGACGTAATTAAATCATTGAAACGTAACAACTTACTTTTCCTGTAAAAGTATTTCTTCCTCGACCATCTATTTCTGGAAAGTGGAGTTTGATATTTAAATCGATTTCATTTTCTATTCTAAAAATATAACTTTTTTCTGACATCCAAATCTTACATTGTTTAACGTTTATCTATGTAGTTTCCTTCTTCTTCATTTTGCAGATGATTTGCAATAATATATAATTTTCACTCAAGACAAGAAATTCAAAAGAATGAAGATATTTTGGTGAACTTATCCCTTTAACAACAATATTACGTAATAAAATAACAAGATTTTAAAGAAGTTTTGATTAAAAGTTATCGAATGATATTCATTTTAAGGTAGAATTATTGGTTTAAACAAAGAAATCATAAGACTTCAACTATTCTTTACAAAACTATCGCTATACAAACAAGATTATTTGAAAACTCTTAATATTTTAAGTAAATTTTTAATTTTTTTTCGACAAAATTTTTATTCAAGTTTAAAAAATCGGTTGTCTTTGATAAACTTTTTCTATGAAATCGAGAAGATGGATAAAAATTCTAGGATATTGGGTAAGTTTTTTTAAGGTAAAAGCAATCACCAAGATAAAGAAACGTTATATTGCAAATACTTTTTGTAACAATATTCCTATGTAAACAAAAATACTCCTGATTTTTGACAAACGCTTTCGATTTACGTTACAGTTTTCGTTTAAGACAAAGAAATCGTAAGTTTTAAAATAGTTTATTGAATTTATCCAAAGAAAACAAGATAAAGTGACTAAAAAACCATGAGTTTAGAGAAATATTAATTAAAAGTTATCGAATGATATTCATTTCAGGGTGGAATTATGGTTTTAAACAAAGTTTCACGATAGTTTATTGAATTTATCCGAATAAAACAATACAAAAAGACTGAAAAACCAAGGTTTTAGGGATTATTAATGAAAAATTATTGAATGATATTTATTTTTAGGATAGAATTATTGTTTCAAACAAAGTTTCAAGATGGTTTATTCAATTTATCCGAATAAAACAAGATCAAGTGACTAAACAACCAAGATTTTAGAAAAACAATAATAAAAGGTATCGAATGATATTTATTTTTTAGGGTAGAAGTATTGTTTTAAACAAAGAAATCGTAAGACTTCAATTATTTTTTTCGCAAAACTATCTCTATGCAAACAAGATTACTCAAAAACCTAATAAGATTTTATTCAATACAAACAAATTGTATAATTTTTAAATAGCTTTAAACAAATATTTTTATGTGAACAAGAAAATTGCCAAAATCTTTTAAGAGGTTTAGAAAATTTTGATTCAAAATACAAAACACTTTTATTTTTCAGGTAAATTTGTAACCGAGATCACAAAAAGAGGCTGAATTTTTAACGAATTTCTGAAATAATCATAAAAAAGCATTGTTTTCAAATAAGATTTTTAATTCAAGATAAAGTTTTTAAGCTAGTTTACAAAATTGTCCCCATGTTCACAAAAATATTCTAATAAAATTCTAAATAAACTTTCGTTTTTTAGATCAAACTCTTATTTAGATCAAAGAAAATGCAAGTCTTTGAATGTTTTTGATCAAAAATTTTTCATGAAAACAAGAAAACGATTAAAAAGCTTTTCTATATTAGATAAATTTTAAAGTAAAAGTAATAATCGAGATAAAGAAACCCAAGATTTTGATCAAACTGTTACAGCACAAAGAAGAAAGTTCAAGTTTAGGTGAGTTTTTGGATTTTTTTATGATACAATTTTCACTCAAGATAAATAAATCGTAGGGTTTTAACTTATTTTGAAGAATTTAACCCGGTAAAACAACATCAAGTAATAAAAAACAAAAGTTTTTGAAAAATTTTGATTAAAAGTTGTCAAATAATATTCGTTTCAAGGTTGGGTTAACGTTTTAATCAAAGAAACTGTAAATTTTCAGATATTTTTGCAAAAACATTCTGATACAAACTAGAAAATTGCTAAAACTGACGTAAATTTTGTAACTAGAGACTATAAGACAAGATTTAATGTCGAATTACACCGAAAAAATTGCATAAGATCCTATTTTTAAAAAGTTGAATAAAGTTTTATGTTAAAAAAGATCAGTGTAAAACTGAAACATTGATAGAAATTTTAAATTTCAGGTAAAATTTTTTGTTTCAGAACAGAATTTAAAATAAACAATATGATATGAATTTAAAATATGGATTTAAAATGAAGAAACGTAAGATTTTTGATATGTTTTAGAAAATTATGGCTCCAAAAACACAGAAGTTTACACTTTTTGACTAAAAGTAATAAACATTATCTTTTTTAGGTAAGTGATTTACTTTAAAACAGAGATATTATAAAATTTTAGAATAGTTTCTATCAAATGTTGATAAAATTTAACGCCTTAAAGGCCACCTAATGTCTGCAAACCAATGCACTTAAAATGCAATAAAAAAGTATTACTAATCGAATGCTGAAAACCTGGCTTAGATGCACGTTCTCAGTTTCAAGCTTTCGCGTTTTTAAAAAGTGACATGACGTCATCAGACCCAGGAGTTTGGTGCCTTCGACTTCACTTTGAGCTAATTACGCCTTTTTTGCACAACACTTTTTGAGTAGCAAGCTGCTATCAACATGCCTTTCCAAAATCGCCTATCCTCTGCAAAGATAAATTAGTCCAAGGCACCAAACGCCTGGGTCTGATGACGTCATGTCACTTTTTAAAAACGCGAAAGCTTCAAACTGAGAACGTGCATCTAAACCAGGTTTTCAGCATTCGATTAGTAACACTTTTTTATTGCATTTTAAGTGCATTGGTTTGCAGACATTAGGTGGCCTTTAACAAAATTCTTTGGTTAAAAATTGTTAAAGATTACCGATTTCAAAGAAAAAATTTGATTCAAATCAAAAATAGCAAAAGAATTTAAGATATTTTTGCAAAAAGACTTGCATTAAAACATCGAAATCAATAAAAAAAAACTAATATTTCAAACAAATTTAATAATATTTTAGGTAAAAACTTCATTTAAGACAAAGAAATCATATGATTTTAAGATAGTTTTGACAAAATGATTCTTAACGAACACAAGAAACTTAATCAAAAGTCACAATTTAGATGAATTTTTGTTTAAAGTAGAAAAAATATAGTCGCTTTTTACGGTAAACTTGTTAATCAAATTTGAGAAACTTGAATAAAAAAAAACGCGTACTGTGTTTATTTGCAATGTTGCACAAGGTGTCGGCAATCGCTTGGGAAGTTTCACTTCACATTACAAATAAACACAGTACGCGTTTTTTTTATTCAAGTTTCTCAAATTTGATTAACAAGTTTACCGTAAAAAGCGACTATATTTTTTCTACTTTAAACAAAAATTCATCTAAATTGTGACTTTTGATTAAGTTTCTTGTGTTCGTTAAGAATCATTTTGTCAAAACTATCTTAAAATCATATGATTTCTTTGTCTTAAATGAAGTTTTTACCTAAAATATTATTAAATTTGTTTGAAATATTAGTTTTTTTTTATTGATTTCGATGTTTTAATGCAAGTCTTTTTGCAAAAATATCTTAAATTCTTTTGCTATTTTTGATTTGAATCAAATTTTTTCTTTGAAATCGGTGATCTTTAACAATTTTTAACCAAATAATTTTGTTAAGGCGTTAAATTTTATCAACATTTGATAGAAACTATTCTAAAATTTTATAATATCTCTGTCTTAAAGTAAATCACTTACCTAAAAAAGATAATGTTTATTACTTTTAGTCAAAAAGTGTAAACTTCTGTGTTTTTGGAGCCATAATTTTCTAAAACATATCAAAAATCTTACGTTTCTTCATTTTAAATCCATATTTTAAATTCATGTCATATTGTTTATTTTAAATTCTGTTCTGAAACAAAAAATTTTACCTGAAATTTAAAATTTCTATCAATGTTTCAGTTTTACACTGATCTTTTTTAACATAAAACTTTATTCAACTTTTTAAAAATAGGATCTTATGCAATTTTTTCGGTGTAATTCGACAATTCAACGTCATTTGGAAGTAAATTTTCATCTGAAAGAATTAAATTGCTAGGTCAACATTCATCCCTTTGCTTAATTCATATTGGTCCAAAAGACGTTTGAAAACTAGCATACTATAAGGTAAAACTTTCCAAAAATACTTGGTGAAAGAGACCTATGCAGCACTGTTTCCTACCAATGTATGCGTTATTCTGAACAATACCTACTTTCTAATCTACTCCTAGTGACGTCAATTCACGGAAATTAATTGAAATCGATATTCGAAACAATACTACCGCAAACCAACGAATCTAACCTAAAAACAAAATTTGGGAGGAAAAAAAATTACAAGCATTGAAAAATCCCGATACCTATTACGGCTTTTATCAAGAGATGTAACGTCGCTTATGTTTTCTTGTTTATACCTGGTTTCGAACACTCGCTCTACTGCATTTAGCTTTTCGTGTATATTTGGCTGCTAAGGATTTCCAATGATGTAATGCTACACAACGCACGTGATGTCACCGATTAAGCGTTTTACCGCGCCTTTTCTACTGTATGCAAATTATCTATTGCGCAACTTTTTGAAACTGTTTTTTTGAATTTTCGCGCTATAACTCCTTTGTTCTAGGTCAGTCAAATTTGGTTGTAGTCGAGGAAGGACGTTAAATTTTTACACTCAGAATTACCAAGAATCTTTAAATTTGAAATTATTAAGTATCGGATTGTTTCAGAAATTTAGCAAGCTTTGGAGTTTCAGAATTGCAGTCCTTCCTCGAGGTCTTAAGCTTGTTCTGGGTGGGTCCCATCTTATTTATATTTGGACCTTTTGTCCCCTGAGCTGTTGCTCAAGTTTGAGAATAATTATTTACTGGACTATTGTCCTCTCTATCAAGTGTTTCCGTACCGTTTCCCGGGGGCCCACTTCAGAGACTGCGTTCTTTGAAGACTTCGATTGGAGTTAAAGCTTACTGTCTGCCTGAAGACGAAACCATCGGTGAGTTTGTTTTTTTTTTTATTGCAATTATTCTGATCAGTATTATCAGTCTGATTCTTAAATGGTAATTATACCGTAGTTGTTACTTTCTGTTCGGATATTTGGCGTACTGTATGTGTTCAAATTGTGGGAGTTATTTGGTGCTGCGCAGTAATATTTACGTTCGTTTTTGATTCCGAAATTGCTAATTGGCGTACTTTCTACAGAAACCGTTGACAATATAAGAAGATAAGTTAACGCGTGTAGAGGCGTCAGACACGGCAGACAGAAGAGATTTCGCATCGTCTACAAGAGATATCAAAAACAATGAAAGTATTTTAACAAAATCTTTGGGTAGCAACAAGTACAAGATCAATCTAATTGAATCTTCGAAAACAATTACATTCTTCTTTAACAAAGCTAATTTAAATCTGTTCATTTTCAGCAACAACGATAACCATCTGGAACGATGTGAGATGTGCGGATACGACCCTGCGACATACGTCAGTGTAAACGGTTGCCGCTTTTGCGAATTGTGTTCTGAGTTTACCCTGGGTTTATTGTGTTGCCCGCTTTGTGGGAAAGAAATTGACGTACTAGTGCAATTGTAATTGAAAATATAGTTTTGTGTTGTTTGTTACTATGAGTGTAGATGAAAAACAAATCTTTGTCATTAACGGAATACAAATAAACAAAAACTTAAGAAACTAAGATAATTATCAGCATTGAAACACACAATCGCTTTTGAGAGATATTTTGAAAAACAAAACTGTACGCAATTCCTTCATAAAATCCTTGCAGGATTTCCCTAGGAAAATAAATGCTCTTGTTCTCAGAAAAATAGATAAAGGTGGCATATGCTTTCTCAAAATGCAACGAACTAAAAACAAATTAAACGAATGTAATTTCCGAGATACAGTTGCTTCATTGAAAAACGATAATTAAAACCTAGCTTTGAATCTTAAGTCAAACGTTAACGAGTGAAAGTTTTGAGCTAGTAACCACTATAAAATTTTGCGTAAAAGAAGGTGCTTCCCCAAGGGAAAATAACTGCCAAACTGCTTTCAAGCGTAACGCTTAGTGTCACATAAAATACAGGAAAATTAAGTAAATATGTCACATAAATACAGGAGAAATAGATACGTCACATAATTACAAGAATTGTTCTCTATGTGGGTAGGAAATCGATATTGAATAAATTTTGTGTTGTTCGTTTTACCACGAGCGGAGGTGACAAAAATCTTAGTCAAACACATAAATCATTTAAGTAATACAAATAAATGAAAATTTAAGAATCATAGACAATTTGAATGATTTTTTTGAAAAACAAAACTATACACAATTTATTCATAAGCTTTAGAGGATTCGCGAAAGGAAAATAACTGCATTTCAAAATTTGTTGGAATTGCAATGTCAAAACTTGAATGATTCTATTGTTGTCTATCATGATATACTTAGTAAAATCTTAGAAAAGCATGCTCCTCTTGTTCAAAAGTATATCAAAACATCTAAAACGCCATGGTCGAATTCGGAATGTCAAAATTCTAGAAGAAGCAGAAGAGTTTTTGAAAGAGCTTTTAGGAAGAATAAATCTTCAGAAAATAAATCTAAATTTTATGCAGCATGTAAACAGGCTGATAAAATCTATTGCATTGAAAGAGAAAAATATTTCAAAGAAAAACTAGCTATGTGCAAAGGTAATGCCAGAGCCACCTATAATGTTGTGAATCAGTCATTGGATAAATTTTTGGGAAATTATCCGCCTATCACAAGCACTGCACAAGCATGTCAATTTGCTGACTATATTAATGCTAAGATTGAACAAGTATATAGTGACATGTCTTACCATAATTGCAATACACTTGATGTTGATATAAATGTAGTTAAATCTTCATGTGCTTCCAAATTTAGAAAGTTTGAACCGCTATCTTTAGCTGGTTTGAAAGCTATAATTGAGTCTATGCCATCTAAAACTTGTGATTTTGATCCACTACCGACCAGTATTCTCAAGAAGTGCATTGATTTATTACTCCCTGCAATTCATCATATTGTTAATCTTTCATTGAGTCAGGGTTATTTTCCAGATGTTCTCAAAAAGGCATGTGTTACTCCTTTGATTAAAAATGAGAACTTGGATAATGATAATATTAAAAATTTTAGACCTGAAAGCAATTTGCCTTTTCTTGGCAAATTAATAGAAAAATGTGTTTTTCTCCAAATTAATACAGATCTGTGTGAAAATTCATTGTATGGCTATTCGCAATCAGCTTACAGATCTAGCTATAGCTGTGAGACTGCCCTTGTAAAAATACACAATGATATTTTGTCAATTTTAGATGCCAAGTCAAATGCAGTAGTTCTTTTGTTTGATTTGTCAACTGCTTTTGATACGGTTAAGCATGATCTCCTGCTGAGTAAATTGTCCGCTGAATTTGGTTTTTCTGATGTAGCTTTAGAATGGTTTTCAACCTATTTAAATAATAGGAGCTACTTTGTTAAAGGTGCTGGCTGTACTTCTCATACAGTTGATGTTAAGTCTGATGTACCCCAGGGTTCAATTTTAGGGCCAGTGCTATTTAACTTGTATTTTAAAAGTGCTGAATTAATTGCTAATTCACATGGTCTTTTTGTGCATTCATATGCTGATGATATGCAGTGTTATCTTTCTTTTGATAACGACTTTTCTGTAGACATGATTAAAAAGAAAATTCGAGCCTTTTTGCAAGATTTAAAGCATTGGATGACTTGTAATTTTCTAAAATTGAATGAAAGTAAGACCAAAGTCATCGAAATTTTATCTAACCGAAACATTGAATCCAGAATGATTTCTAACATACAAATTGATGATAGCTGTTCTTTGCCTATGCCTAATGCTTTTGTCAAAATTCTTGGTGTAGTATTTGATGACAGACTGAACCTTGAGAAGCATATCAATAGAGTAGTTAGTACTTGTTATGGCAATTTACGTAATTTAGGCAGAATTGCATCTAAGCTTACTAAACCTCTAAAAATTTAGCTAGTTCATTCTTTGATATTGTACCATATTGATTATTGCAATGCTTTGTTTTATAACTTACCAGAATATTTATTGCACAAGTTGACAAAAGTTTTATATTCTGCAGTGAGATTTATTTTTGGACTTCGTGGTTCTGCTTTGAGTAAGCATATGCTACCATATTTGAAAAGCCTTCATTTTTTACCAGTTAAGTTTCGTATTGAATTCAAAATTGCTTTGCTCACACACAAGTGCCTGCATGGTTATGCTCCTACATATTTGAAAAATTTAATCAACTCTCGTTCTGTTTCGGAAAGATATAGCTTGCGTGTTAATGATGATAATTGGCTGCTTCAAACGGTAACTAGCTTAAACTTTGCTAGATCCCAATCTATGTTTTCGTGTGCATCACCCAAAGTATGGAATTCGTTGCCACTATCTCTGCGTGAAATTGAAACTTTGTCCCTTTTTAAGAAACGTCTAAAAGCATTTTATTTTAATTTAGCCTTTGAGGATATTACCACTGTTTGATGCCAGTATTTTGCTGCTTATTACTGTAGAATTAGTACCTCTGTTGAGTATTAATTTTATTTCTGTAAAGCTATTTGAATGTTACTTTGGCCCCTTAGTCAGATGCATTGGCATTTGTTGGTGTTATCTCAAGGGGGATATAAATTGCAATTATTATTATTATATTATTATTTAAGTTCACAGGAAAAAATAGATAAATACCTCACATCTTATCTCAAATGCCTAAACATGCATCTCTGAGCTTGTAAACATAGAAGGTTACCTTGGTAAGTCGAACAAATTTCCAGCGTGGGTCTGGTCTAGACAAGATGTCCTTAAAAACTTCTTCTAAAATGTTGTTCAAAAAATCACCTAACTCTTCAGCACCGGAAATAAATACTTCGGTGTCCAATACTTGTGCACTGTTGAGGTGGATGGTAGCACCGAAATTCCTCAGTTTCCATATTTTGTAGAACGTAACCGAGTCTGTATTTGATTTTGAACCGGTTTGTTTGGTTTGGGATAATGAAAGGTAAAATATTTCTAATCATATCTCTGAAATTTCCGCTAAAATAAAAATTGGACAAATCCTAAATTTCTCGTCTTTTGGTAAAAGATCAGATACTAGATTATTGTGTGTACAGAAAAATACGCATTTCCTCATTTGCTTCTTCCAAAACTTCTTCATCCACAAACTCCAAGAACTTTCGGTTTCTTCGACATTTCTTTCTTGTGGATGAGTTTCCTGCTTTTTTGTTTAGTTTTCTAGGAATAGGAAGAGAAGCGCGATGAGCTTCTGTAGAACTAGAGCTGGCAATTTTGGGGCACTCAACAGGTACTGCATGTGAAGGGGCGTCATCCGATTTTGGTTTTTACTTTGATAGAGCTAAAAATTTTATTTAAAGGGTTTTCAAATAATCTTGTTTCTATAGAGGTAGTTTTGTGAAAAATAGTTAAAGTCTTATCATTTCTTTGTTTAAAACAGTAATTCTGCCTTAAAATAAATATCATTCGATAACTTTTAATCAAAATTTCTCAAAAATCTTGTTATTTTATAACGTAGTATTGTTTTTATAGAATTAAGTTCACCAAAATTTCTTCATTTCTTGAAATTTCTTTGTCTTGAGTAAAAATTGTAACGTAAATAATGAAAAACTTGCCTGATAATTAATCAATTTCAATTTCGTCTTTGCCTCAAGATAACTTCATCAAAATATTCAAACTTGTTGTATTTCTTTGTCTTAAATGCTGGTTGTACCTTTAAAGCGTACCCTAACATTTTAAATTTTTAGCAATTTTCTTGCATTCATGGAAATACTGTACGTGTAGTTTGATCAAAAACCATTCCAAGTCTTGCAATTTCTTTGTCTTGGATAATAATTTCATCAAAAACATCAAACACTTTCTTAAACACTATTAACTATATTATGATATATATAGGATTAAACTCAATAAAATAGAACGAAACCTTACAATTTCTTTGTCTTGAGAGAAAATTACTGGTCGGTTTACTAGGCCTGTAACGCAAATTCTGCTTAACAGCTTGAAACCAGTTCAAGCCAGTTTTAGATTGCACAAAAATCGCATTATGCAACAATCTAAAGATAAGATTGATTCCGCAACAGAAATCAAGATTACGCAACACTCCAAAGATAAGATTCTACAACACTCCAAAGGTAAGATTGTTACTCAACAGAAATCAAGATTATGCAACACTCCAAAGGTCATATTGCACCCTTTATGAATCACAGGAAATGATTAACTTTCTTTGTTCATAGAGAAATTGTAATACTGCATGAAAGACTAGTGCAGACATGCCAATGATTGCACGAAATCGATGTCTAGAGAATTCCCTCTGCACAAACTTTAGGGGATTCCCCAAGGGAAAATAGCTGCATTCCATTGATCTTAGCATAATGCAAAAAAATATAGATAAATATACCCGTTTTGAAATGTAGCAACCGAATATCTCTAATTACTTCTTTGAAAGACATTGAAACCTAAGATCAGTTCTCAAGTGACTTGGTTTTGAATCTCAAGATACTTGGTTCGAATTTTAAAGATGCTAGGACAGTGGTGGTCATTAGCATGGGCAAGCTGGGCGGTTGCCTGGTGCCCCCCCACTTGATTTTGCGCGCTACAAGGGCCCCCCCCAAAAAAAGTTACGTAACATATGTTCCCCAAATTTTTGTAGCGCATTTATGCCTACTGTAGAATCGTTATTTGTACCGGCATTAAGGTTCAGGCATCAGGGGCCCTTTGTGGAGGGCCTTATTGGAGGCTCTTTTTGGGGGGCCTTTACAGAGGGCCCTTATTGAAAGGACATTTTTGGAAGGGCCCTTATTTGTACATTCTTCTGCAAATAAGGGCCCCCTTTGAGGAGGGCCTTTTATGGGAAGCAAATACAGAAGGCCCATTTGTGGGGGCTGTATGAAGAGGGTCCCTTTGCCGAAGCCCTATGAAGAAGACCCATATGAGATCATGAGAGGGCTTTTTGGATAGTCTCTTTGCAAAGGGCTCTTTTCGGCTATGGAAGAGGCTCAATGCAGGGCGCCTTCTTGAAGAAGGACCCTTTACAGAGGGCCCTGTTTGGATGGTTTCTTTACAAAGAGCTTCTTAGACCAGCAGGACCCCATTTTGCAAAGGGCTCTTTACTGGGGGATTTTTGCAGAGAGCTCTTTGTTGAGACTTGAGAGACACTTTGCAAAAGATGGCTCTTCAAATGTCGAAAAACGCCTATCCCGAAGCATTTGCAGGTTACCCGTAGGCCTACTGGATGTCGATTCAAGGACATGGTACAAGCTGTAGGTCAGTCGAGCAAATGATCAAGAGTAAACGGTCTGTCAGTATGCGGTATGCTAGCCTTTTGACACAGTGCTTTTGAGCAAAAACATGCTATAACTAGAAGGGAGTTTGCCAGCAAACCCAATAAACGACCGACGCAAAGCTAATGCTGTGACGCTCAAAAGTACTTTTTGTCTACTGTAAAATCAGCAATTATTCAAAAATATCTGATTATGGAACCTCCAGAAAAGTAGAGTCAAAATATTTGTCAGTTAAATATTTCCTGATATCATAACAGACTGGCACCCTAAGTTGAGCCGTTCAAAAACTTGATTTTGGGGGGTCTATTTGGGGGTCCCGGGGAAGTGGCATCCCCAAACTACGCCAAAATTTTTGTCTGTTAAACATCTGCTGATATCAAAACAGACTGGCACCCTAAGTTGAGCCGTTTAAAAAATTGATTTTTGGGGGGTCTCCAGGAGGTGGTGCCCACAAACTATGTCAAAATATTTGTCAGTTAAATATCTGCTGATATCAAAACAGACTGGCACCCTAAGTTGAGTCATTCAAAAAATTGATTTTTGGAGGTCTATTTGAAGCACGTTTAGGCAAAAATGCTTTAGCAACATTTTTCAAAAACTGAGTTTTCCATATTTTTGCGTTTATTTACTAAATATGTTTTCCCTGAGAAAAAATTTTTTTCAGTTTTAATCAGTTTGCGGTAATAAATAGCTTTTATTAATTCTTGTCCCTGACATCGTTTGAAGCAGAAGTTTATAATGTGACTGATTTTGACCAAAACAGATTACTAAGAAAGTTTGTAGAAACAGCTTGTGACGGGCTTTTTGTGAGGAATAAACTTGCATCTGTGTTCTTGTAGCTACTACCAAAAAAATGATTGATTACGTCAAGTAACTTGAGAACACCACACTCGTTGGCAAATGAATCATTCAAAGCAGAGATGGGAACCGGTCGGGTCGAGAATCTACGACCGGCCGGTCAAACCGGTTGAAAAACCGGTTAAATTCTCCTTTCTGGCAACTAAAAGACACCTAAGCACCAACCGAAATATGCTTATATATTTTATCATAAATAAAACTTTTTATAAAAAATCAATATTAACAAACCACATCTTTTGAAAACACTTGTGGAATGATTTCAAGCTGTGACTAATATGCCGTGACCATTAAGACATGCACATCCAGGGACGTATTTAAGGTGGTAGTATTTTGCCATACCTCCCGACTTTGGGCCACGGCACAAAGCAAAAAAGTGCAAAATATACGTTAAAATCGCGTAATCAGATTCTAATAAAGCATGCATGTGGAAGAGGCTTGCGCTACCTGGCATTTTAGCATCATTTTAATCAGCTTAAGGGTAGAAGAGGCGCAGATTTTACTGTAGATTGTTTACTACATGCTAAAATCTTGCCGCTATGAAAAGCTTGTTTCGACTTAAATTTACCACACTCTACACTGGGCAAGAAAGACATAGCTCTTATTTTTTTATATCTAACTAACCATGGTTTGTTCTAAAAAGATTAATAATATGCATTTCTACAAACTGCTGGGGCACATTATATTTTGAATGTTTTCTAGCCAATGTCGTAACAGTTTAGTGTTTTCAATGAAAATAACGGACGCGTTGCGTTCATCGGGATAGTTATTCATAACGACTTCGTACTACCGATGACTTTATTTATTGGTTTAACGTTTCCCAAACCGGAAAACTTCTTCAAAACAGTTTTTAGCAGTGCTGCCTTTGCAGTTACAAAAAGATAAATGAGAAAAAAATAACAGCAAAAGATAGGTAACAGTAAACATACGAACATCGCAATACTTGTACTATTATACCTAAAAACATTAAAATGATGAAGCGATAACATTATTTAATATTGAAAATTATGTCACTAACAGCGTGAAAAAAGGAATACTGAAAAACTATGTCACTAACAGCGTGAAAAAAAATTAATAATATTTGTAACAACTAGCTGCTTCACTAACAGTTTGAGAAAGTATGAAAAGGATTTAGTGCAAAACATTATGTACTGGAAAAGCTTTTTAGCTCCACAGAGATTTATATTTATTGTTCCGTCCGTATATAAATCTCTGTGGAGCTAAAAAGCTTTTCCAGTACATAAAGTTTTGCAATGGATCCTTTTCATTATTTCTCAAACTGTTAGTGAAGCAGCCTATAGTTGTTATGAACAGGGGCGGCTCGTCTATGAAGACTGCGGGACTGCAGCCCCCCCAAATAAATTTGTGTTTTCTGTCATTGGCGTTGCAACAAAAAATTGAAAATATTTTTACTTTTATATTCAATTTTTATTGAAGAGTTAAGCGATTGCCTCATTTGATGAGCCAAATGAATGCTTTGCTTTCGTAATGCCAAGTAAACAATTTTTGTATCACGCGTTAAATACAATACACCTTTGTGCCGACTCGAGACTGCAAAAGTTACAGTCCAGCTCGCCAGCTTAATTCACATATCTTCGTGACGTCAACTCAATCGAGACATTTTTTCTTTTTCTATCGCGAGCTATTCAGCCGACTGGACTGCAGTCCCTGCAGTCCCAAAACCCTTTTTCTTCCACAAACAAAATTGAGTAGAGCATTGTTTGCGGCAAGGGTTGTTGCAACAGTTCAAATGGTAGCCCTTCTTTTTAAGTTGTCAAGGCTTTCCGTTAAGAAAGAAATGATCAAAAAACACTGATGGCTTCAACAAAAGAGTCATTGACCATTATTCACATTAAAAAAGCGTCGAATGAACTTTTCATTTTAAGAACAATGTACTTGAAATTAAGGTTACGCTATAAACAGTATCCAGAGAAGCACAATCAAATCCATGATTAATAAAATATTGTAAACTTCTTTTTTTGTCTAAGTTCTTGTATTTTGTTACAATCTGATTAATTTGCGATAGTTTGCCTTTCTACGCTCATGTTGATATCTGTAGTCCTAGCTATACTGACGAGGAACAAAAGAAGCATGTCGATTCCGAAACAGTATGTCTTAGGCTATTATTAATCATATGTTTGTTTGTGCTTCTAAGACTCTGGGTATAGTGTCCGGGTGCGTAGCCAGAAATTTGCAATGGGGGGCTGTTTTGGGGGTCTGGGGGCGGAGCCCCCAGCCGCCGGAGGCCAATGGGGGTCTGGGGGCTAAGCCCCCAGCCGCCGGAGGCACGGGGGTCTGGGGGCGGAGCCCCCAGCGCTCGAAAATTTTGCATTTTTTTTGCAAAAATAACTTCATTTTAGGGCTATTTTGATTAAAAAATAGTGCTTTTAAAACGTGGCTTAGAAATTGGCAGTGCAAACAACATTAAACTAATGGCATAAATGGGCTATTTGGGAGGTGGCTAATGGTAAAATGTTAGTTCTCTTGTTTAGATGTTGGCAAATTACAAAATCGAATAGTTCAATAAAACTCACACGGAGTAATCTATTTCGTATACAGTTTATAGAGAAAAATAATTGGGGGGGGGCTAATGAAAAGAGATTTGAGAGAAATGATTGGCAATTAACAAATACTGAATAGCCCCCCCCCCCCCCCCCCCTATTCCTTAGTTTATAGTATATTTGTTGATGACACCTATTTTCAGCATTTTTACACTTGCGATCAAATTTGATTGCTTATTTCTTACCATTTTTCAAAGTTTTCATTTATTTGTTGGTTTTATTTTTGACAAATCAGCCCCCCTGAACATATGTTTCAAAAGATGTTTTAAATCATTATTTAGTCCACTCCAGTGCATAAAACAGTTTCAAAAGTGTTTAAAATAAAGTGTTTTTCCCATTCTGCATTTTGGTCGACATGTCAATGGGGGGGGGGGGGCTACTGGTTAAAAACGTGGTATTTTCCTTATTCTGCATTTTGGTCGGCAGTCTATTAGCCCCCCTAAATAAACGTTTCAAACTATGCTTTAAATCATTTTTTAGTCTAATCAGAGAGTTTTAGAAGTGCTAAAAACGTGGTATTTTCCTTATTCTGCATTTTGGTCGGCAGTCCATTAGCCCCCCCCCCAAATAAACGTTTCAAACTATGCTTTAAATCATTTTTTAGTCTAATCCAGTGCAAAAGAGAGTTTTAGAAGAGCTAAAAACGTGGTATTTTCCTTATTCTGCATTTTGGTCGGCAGTCCATTAGCCCCCCCCCAAATAAACGTTTCAAACTATGCTTTAAATCATTTTTTAGTTTAATCCAGTGCAAAAGATAGTTTTAGAAGTGCTAAAAACGTGGTATTTTCCTTATTCTGCATTTTGGTCGGCAGGCCAATGGGGGGGGCTATAGCCTACTACGCTACTGATAGTGTCAATAGAACTTTATTTTCAAGTACACTTTTTTTACAAGAACCAGTAAATTTTATCGTAAAATTACAAAAGTGCGATTTGAACAAAAACCAAAAGTTTTCTCAAATGTCTTCACAATGCGCAATTAGCACTCTATAATCTCGGAATTGTCGCAATTTTGCTTACAAATTGGGAAATCACTAAAATTTCATCGTTTTGAATCGGCACAAAATTTTAAGTTTTTTTCAGATTCGAAATTTCTTTTTTTTTTAGTTTGTTTTTAATTTTTAGTGCTAAGGATGGCATTGATCCTAATTAATATTTAAATTTTGAGCAAAAATGAACCTCGGGTTCGTATAGAACTGTTCTTATAAAAAATAAGTGTAACTACACCACGTCACTACATTATAATTGTAAGTCGGGTCGGGATTTTTGAGTCGGATTTGGGCTAAAATTGACATCGGGCTTGATATTCGTACTTGCCTTGTGTTTTAGACTTTTACTGTAGGTGCTATGAAACATAATTGAAATAACTTTGCAACATAGAATGACGACTTCGTTTAAGCATCAATACGATTATTACGACACATTTGTTAAAGGTGGTGAATCATCCAGCCAATTTCGGTGGTTTACAACAGCTAAAAATTTTTGATATTTTTTGTTTTAATTTCGGGTCTGCGGTTGCAAAGATATTCAACAAATACAAAAAGATGTCCCCCCGAAAAAAGTTTTTGGAAACTCTAAGTTTTGTTCTTCCCGCCAAAACCACAGTAGGCCTAATGGTTTAGAGAGCTGTGGTAGGCCTAATAGTCTAGAGATAGTTTATTTCTAAATAGTTTAGGCCTAACGATCTCTAAACTATTAGGCCTAATAGTTTAGAAATAGTTAGGCCTAATATTTTGATAAGATTACAGTAGGCCTAATAGTTTAGACGTAGAGAACTGTGGTTTTGGCGGGAAGATCAAAACTCAAAGTTTCCAAAAACTTTATTCGGGGGGACATCTTTTTGTACTTGTTGAATGTCTTTGCAAACGCAGTCCCAAAATCAAAACAAAAAGTATCAAAAATTATAGTTCAATTTTAGCTATTGTAAACCACCGGAATTGGCTGGATGATTTACCGCCTTTAAAGCGTCATAATTGATCAGCAATAAGTAACTTTATTTTATCCACATTGGGGCAACCACGTATTCAAATTTTCAGACCAGGGACGCCCAAACTTTTTGAGGAACGGGTTACATTGACTTTGAGCTGACTGCACAATCAGTGGATGAAAAACTGGCGGAAATTTAGATGAAAACCGAAACGAAAAAGGTTTTTATCGCATTTTAATGCAATTTTTGTCGGGAGTTTAGACGGTGGCCAATTGAAACGAAAGAGGTTTAATTTGTTTTCTCGCAAAATTTGTCTGCTAGTTCATATTGAAACCTACGGCTCCGGGGTTTGGGCAGTTGTGTTTTAGACGAAACTTAACTAACTTTCTGGTTGTTTCGGGCCTGTTTTTGGCTTCAAATCACTTGTCGGGTTCGGGCTTACGCTTTCGGGTTCGGGCGTAAGCCCAGCCTCAAAGGACCATTGTCAGGGATCGGTTTTATCATTTTGTGGAATTTTGAATAACTATTGGTACTTTTTAAGCAATATTGACTGATTCTGGGAATGCACTCCATGTTTCATCATTATTCAATGAACTGTTTCCACTAAATCGTCATTTTGTCCTTCTGTGGTCTGGGTTGGATTCTTTGGATCTCCCCATCAACAAGTTTAGACTTATTCGTAAAGGAGCGCTGCAATCATGTTACCGTAACGAAGCACCGTAGCAAATGCAAAAATAATTTGATATGAAGCGAAAAGTTTATAGATTGGCCTTGGCCTACTAAAAATAGTTTCATTTTGTAGATTAGAACGAAAGACGCAAACAAGCTTTGTACAATATCACGAAAAAAAATATTTGCAGCCCTCCCGTTTCAAATAGGCACGAGCCGCCACTGGTTATGAATATTATTAATTTTTTTTCACGCTGTTAGTGACATAATTTTCATTAATATTTAATGTTAGTGCTTCATCATTTTAATGTTTTTGGGTGCAATAGTACAAGTTTTGTGATGTTCGTATGTTTTTACTGTTACCTATCTTTTGCTATTATTTTTTTCTCATTTATCTTTTTGTAACTGCAAAGGCAGCACTGCGGAAAAAAGTTTAGTGTTTACTGCTCGGCAAATTACAAATAATCTGTCATCAATAGCTAAAAATTGTAACTTCATGTTTTGGCCTTTTGCAAAATATTATTAGAAAGAACGTCATGCCCTCCAGTGCTTTTTATGGTTATTTTGTGCACGTTTTGCTCTGCTCAAAACAGGTCATTCAAACCGAAACTTAATCAAAAAAGGTCTTAAAATTGAGTCATTTTTGCAAAAACGCAAAAGTTTTTTGGCTTTTTTTTCTGAGACCCTCGTTCAAAGTCACAAATTTTGACACCTCAACTATGCCCCCCTTTTGAAAATTTTTCGTTAGATACATTGAACAGTGAACAAAAACCTTTTGTAAAAAAATCGGTCGACCGGGCCGGTCAGAAACCTGTTAACTGGCGATGATTTTGAAATTTACCGGTCGGGTCGGGTCGAGAAAATTCTTACCGGTTCCATCTCTGATTCAAAGGAAACCATTAGCAAGTTTTACTTAAGATGTTTAATAAGATCGATTTTTGCAATGTACGACATTTCTCTAACTTTAGAAAGTTTTCAAAAGTTTTTCCTCTATATTTTTCAAAGCTTTTTTTGCAAAGCCTGTTCTCTTCATCAGAGGTGGAGTCCTCGAGGACACATTTTGAAGTCCTTGGCCTCGAGGCCTCAAGTCCTCGAAAATTGGCCTGTCCTCGGCTCGAGGACAGCACTATTTTTTGAATTGTTAAAATATTGTGGAGCGCTTGAAAATTTTTTTAGAAAACGTTTTTTTGTAGAGATCGCTTGAAAAATTTTTGTATTTTTGTGAAGACCTTTTTTTTTTTTTTTTTTGGAGATCGCAAAACTTTTTGTGAAGACCTTTTTTTTTTTTTTGGAGAGCACTTGCGCTTGTGTCCTTGGTCCTTGGCCTTGGCCTCGAGCATTCCTGTCCTTGGCCTCGAGAGTGTCTGTCCTTGGAAAGGCTGTCCTTGGCCTTGGCCTCGGATTTTTTTGTGTCCTTGGCCTCGAGCCTTGTGTCCTCGACTCCACCTCTGCTCTTCATTTAAAAAAACTAATTCATGTTTGTGAAATGCGGTATAGCATCAATTTGCCACTGTATACTGTCTATGAATGTGCGATGTAACGATTAATAAACTGAACTTTCGGGGTGTTGAAAAAGGGTAGGAATTGCAGTGTAGTGACTTAACAGAGTTACTCGGTTGGGCTTTATTGGTTTTGTTGTTGGAGTGGATACAGTGTGTACAAGCTACCGCATAATCTAAATCAAAACTTTTTAAAGTTTCAAACAAAGAAAAAAATTAAACTTTTTGCTCGTATTATCTATTACATAATGTTCCCTTGCGTTTTGTTATCAAGCCATACAAAAAATACTACAAAAATAATACCATTATCGGTATTAATTTTGTAGTATTTTGTCGTATGGCTATCAACGACATTTTTTTTTGTATTTCTATTATTATATTTTATAATGCTACCGCGATTGGGGCTTTGCTTCTCTTGGGTCTCTAAGGATTCAAACTGTTATCCATTTAGACGTGAAGACAACTTTAAGGTGTTATCAAATGAAGTAAGATTGTAAGACGTGATGTCTCTGTGAACTATTAAATTAATTCTGCCTATTTCACTTCACGAATAATTCAACTTATTTCTATCTGCATTTTAGTTTTCTTATTAATAGCATTGTTTTTATTATTTTTATTATATTTGTGATTGTTAAAAGCAGCAATAATCCAAAAAATAAAGAGATTTTATGATTTTTGTTTTTCGTTGAAGCAAAAGCGCAATATTAAACTATATTATTGAAGCGAAAACACAATCGATTAAACATAACCTAGGATGAAACATTAAAGTGCTAATTTGTTAATTAATCACAATAATCAAATGCTTTGGCGTCTGTCATTGAGCCTTTATCAGAATCAATATCGTACGTCACGGCGTTTTATGTTATAAATTCACGCTATGCTTGCTCAGAAACAGGAATTAAAACCAAACTTGTAATGATTAGTAACGTCGTCAGAGGGCCCCACTGCCTGTCAAGTTCTGACCAAAATGCATAATGAAAAAATGCCACGTTTTTTGTCCTTTTGATGCAGTCTTTTGCAGAGGTATGTACTCTAGAATTGTTGAAACTAAAGCCACGTTAAAAAAATTGCTTTTGAAAATGGGGCTAATATTTGTCAAAAATTTGGCTTACAAAGTAGTACAAACTTTTAAACCACGGCTAAAAAACGGCAAGAAATCATGTTTGATCGGTTGATGGAAAATGTTTACCATGTAGATTTCATAAAAAAAAACTATGAGTATAAGGAGAAAATTAATTTCGATAGCTTAAATCATTTTTAAAAAAAATCTCATTCCAATATTTTCTTTTCCCAATTCTTTTTCTAGTCTATAAAATGCGCAAGAATTAGGGTGATTTTTCGAATGTAATAAATGGCGTGTAAAATATTTAGACCTACGCCATGTAATAAAATGATTGAAGTTTTACCATTATACCACCGCCTACCTATCACCCTATTTTCGTAGCCAGTTTAATCAGGTATTACCAGAGGTGGAGTCGAGGACACAGGCTCGAGGCCAAGGACACAAAAAAAATCCGAGGCCAAGGCCAAGGACAGCCTTTCCAAGGACAGACACTCTCGAGGCCAAGGCCAAGAAGCAAGGACACAAGCGCAAGTGCTCTCCAAAAAAAAAAAAAGGTCTTCACAAAAAGTTTTTAAGCGATCTCAAAAAAAAAAGAAAAAAGGTCTTCACAAAAATTTTTCAAGCGATCTCCACAAAAAAACGTTTTCCAAAAAAATTTTCAAGCGCTTCACAAAATTTTAACAATTCAAAAAATAGTGCTGTCCTCAAGCCGAGGACAGGCCAATTTTCGAGGACTTGAGGCCTCGAGGCCAAGGACTTCAAAATGTGTCCTCGAGGACTCCACCTCTGTGTATTACAGTGCTATTTTATATCCCAAAATTTTTCGTCAAAAAATTTTATAAGTTTTTCATCGTAATGACTTTTGTAATTTTTAGTTATGTAATTTTAACCTTGCAAAAAAAAAATTGACTCAACAATAAACCTGTTGTTTACGAAAAGAAAGAATAACAATTTGTCAAATTTGTACTCGTTAAACCAAAAGCTGCATCATGACATCGAGCGCAAATAAAATTAATGGTCTCCAGCAGCGACGGCGTCTGAGTCAATGAACTTTTTACGAAAGATGTTAGCTGTCAACACATAGAACCGGTTTCGACTTTTGAGTTAACAGTTCTCAGTAAACTTTTTTTGACCCCATAAGTTTTACTATGACTGATCAAAGACAAAATTGTGCACGCCTAACTTGGAAAGCAAGCGTTATTGAAAACCGCGATTTAACTTTTTCGATTCTAACTTTTTTATTTGTTCACCTAAAATCTTGAAATTTTAATGAAAGAAGGGCGAAATCAGGTACATCATAACTGTGAAAGTTATTTTTCATAAACATGTCAAACTTGACGCAAAGTTTGTTTGAGAGTTTTAAAATTTCAAACACGATTTTCTCGAAACGGCGAAATGCGACTTAGTATCTTCTGCTAAAACATGCTTCATTTGGGGAGGTGTCCGGTGGGGAGGGGGGGTTGCACCCCCAAACTATGTCAAAATATTTGTCTGTTAAATATCTGCTGATATCAAAACAAACTGGCACCCTAAGTTGAGCTGTTCAAAAAATTGATTTTTGGGGGGTGGCACCCCAGTAAACATGCTAATATTGGGACAATATTGTTTCGATATTATCTCATATAGTCATTCTGTATCGTATTGATATGGGGTTTTGATATTGACACAACATAGGTTTGCTCATCGGCGATATATTGTTTCGATATCGTCATCCAATGCTGTCTGTATGTTGGCTCATATAGTTACGACATGGTTATCCTATACTGGATCTATGTTTAACAATGCTGGAACCCATATTGGGTTAATATGGAGTTGCTATAGTCACCCTATATTGTCTTTATATAGTCTTGTACTGTTGCGATATGGTCCTGTTTTTATAATCATATACTGTTACAAATATAATCCTGCATTTGCTAATGCTAAAATCTTTGTTGAGTTGAGTTGATACAACGTACAGTATACAAATAGCAAAGCAAGTACATATCAAAAAATGTAATACATATCACGAATAGAAATGTACAGATGTAATAAAACACATCACGCAGCAGCCTTCACGCTCATTAGTCGGTTAGATTTTGATTACAAGATTTTTTTCTTCTGCCACATCGGTCCCGCCAGTTCCTCATCCAAGTGCTCACTTCTTTTTCAACAGAACCCTTAGTATGAGGATTCCTAAACACAGCTTCTGCAAACAAACACACGAAATCGTGATCTATATTTTGTTGATATATTATAGTTGTTTGCATGAAAAAACCGCTTAGACTAGCGACTTCGATTTCCTTAAAACAACCTCACCTCAAAGTAATAGTCGTAAAAAAGAGAAACAATTAAAAGCATACTTGTTGGCAATGTTTTAACAAACATAGGAGTAGTTTCTCAAGCGGAGCGGACATCGACCCTCCAAACACTTCACCAAAGGGGTGGTTGGGGTGGAGCGGTCCGCGACATCCTGACGCGAGACAACTCATCCCGGGAATCCTGACGCTCGGGACATCCTGACCCCAAAAGCTCCAAACTTTCGCGCTCTGCTTTTTTTCTTCTTTTCTCTTCTCCGCGCTACGCTTTTAACGATTAACGTTCAATGATTGTGACGTAAGTAGAATATTTTCCGTTAATTGCAAACTTCATAGGAATCTCTGTTTTGCAGAAACAACTCAAACGCGAGTTGTATTTTCGCGAAAACAATCGTGATAAAATCAAAGTCAAGTTAGCAAATCTGTAAAAATCCTGACGATAAGTTTCAAACGATGACCGAATGCCGCGATTGAAAGTAGTATATGTTTTGCTATTATTAAACGACCACGTAGATATTTCATAAACGATAATACGTGTGGTTAATTTACAGAGAAAAATGCTCTAAAAGGAATTGCATGTTGAAAGAAAATGTTAAAAATATAATTTAAAGTCAAGTACCGCAAATCGAAATTATATAATGCAGCGATCAGTGGCGGATCTAGAAAATTTTGGTGCGGGGGGATTTTAAGCACAAACCCTCAAAAATTCGGATGTCTTCACCGAAATTGAGAGTGATTTTTCGGCCGAAATCGGAAATTCGAACGTTTTTTCCGCCCAAAATCAGGTGGTCTCCAAAAAAAAAAGAGGTCTTCACCGAAATTGAGAGTGATTTTTCGGCCGAAATCGGAAATTCGAACGTTTTTCCGCCCAAAATCAGGTGGTCTCCAAAAAAAAAAGAGGTCTTCACCGAAATTGAGAGTGATTTTTCGGCCGAAATCGGAAATTCGAACGTTTTTTCCGCCCAAAATCAGGTGGTCTCCAAACAAAAAAAAAAAAGTCTTCACCGAAATTGAGAGTGATTTTTCGGCCGAAACCGTTGCCTTTGCACTGGTGGGGGGGATGTATCCCGAAGTGGAGCCTAATTTTTCGAAATAGAGGCTGATTTTTCGGCCGAAACCGTTACTTTTAGGCTGGTGGGGGGATGCATCCCCCCCTAAATCCGCCCCTGGCAGCGATTAAAGTTAATTATTTTTGCCTATTATTATTGGATGACCACGTTGCAATTTTACACACATTTTTCATAAAAAAGTTATTAGGTTTTGGTAAACAATAGTTTTTCAATAGACAATGTTTGAAATTAAAGTTGAAATTACGGCAAAGAATGAAAATAGATTAAAAATACTGTGCAATAGTTTGTAATCATCCAATTAATTAATTTCCCAATAGGCGGTTTATTTAGTTTTAACCTCGATTAGTGAAGCCGTTAGTTTTTGCAATCGCAGTTTTTACTTTGAATGACTTTGAAAGGACAAAACAAGACGGTCACACGCTTCATATCACTATGCCAAATTATCGTAATTTCTTTGCTTGCAAAATCAAAGCATTTAAACAATAACAAGTTGCTAATTTCGATAAGCTCCAAAATTTTCAGTTTATTAAAGAGTAAGATCACAAGAATGACAACAAGTTGCTAATCGAAATGCTATCGACAAATTATTGCTAACCAAAAACTAACAACTTTTTTTATGAAAATGCGTGTAAAATTGCAACGTGGTCATCCAATAATAATAGGCAAAAATAATAAATTTTAATCGCTGCATTAATTAATTTCGAGTTGCGGTACTAAACTTTGAATTATATTTTTAACATTTTCTTTCAACATACAATTCCTTTTAGAGCATTTTTCTCTGTTTATGAAATATCTACGTGGTCGTTTAATAATAGCAAAACATATACTACTTTCAATAGCGGCATTCGGTCATCGTTTGAAACTTATCGTCAGGATTTTTACAGATTTGCTAACTTGACTTTGATTTTATCACGATTGTTTTCGCGAAAATACAACTCGCGTTTGAGTTGTTTCTGCAAAACAGAGATTCCTATGAAGTTTGCAATTAACGGAAAATATTCTACTTACGTCACAATAACCGAACGTTAATCGTTTAGAGAAAAAAGCAAAGCCATGGCGTAGCACGGAAAAGAAAAAAAGTAGAGCGTGAAAGTTTGGAGCTTTCAGCGTCAGGTCGGTCGCGTCATGATGTCCTGCTTCGGGGGTGGAGAGAGTTTGAACATAACAATGGCAAATCAGAGTTAAATATAAACAGGATTATTTTCATCAGTATCTGCTTTTCTGCTACAATACGTTCTTAATGCTGGCGCAATGACATAGTAGTAAACGCAATTAAAGCATCCTTTTTGCTATCGGTGGGCTTGGGACTACTCTCTTATCAAGCATATCGATACCAAAATAGTTTTAGAAAGAGCCCAAGTGAAAAAAACACACGTCTGCATCCAAGATTTCAACAAATTTGATACATACAAACAACAGGCCTACTTACTTATAACAGCGTTGCTTAAACGCTTATGCTGATTGAACGCCTCTTTCTGGACATCCGCTTTAAATGGTCCACTTTTTCCAGTCCAGTTAACGTACTCGCAGAGACTGCTGGACATTAGTGTCTCCATGACACGCCAACTCACTGCTTTGACCAAAGAGCCACCAACGATTGACAACCAATTTACCTAAAGCAAATTGTCATGGATTACTACACTTTAAAACAAAGATACGACAACCGCAGACAAAGACTTATTTACGCACAAGACAATAATACTGCCTTTTCAACTCCGTTAAATTGTCAAAAAACAAACTCAATACACTGTAGTGTTGGCTATCTTTTCGATTTAGACGCAAACTTAAAAGAGCGAAGTTTCAAATGCTTTTTAAAAATCCCGCTTTTGGCTTTCACAAAAGCTGCGCCCCTCTAAATGCATTACTTAAAAAGTTATCGAGCAATTTGCAAACAAGTTTTGCAATTTTCACCCAAATTTGAACGTCCCCAAAACGCATCTGCAATTTCTGATTGTTATTAAGAACTTGAAACCGCTACAAAACGAAACGTGGCTGTTGGCTTAAAATGCTGCCTGGAGTAACTGTAACTGATATTACGCAGAAACACCCACTTCAACTTGAATCAAATGCTGCTAAAGACATCGCACTCAACTTTCGAAGACGTCCGAAAGCTGGGTGTAAATCACAAAACATCTTTACAAAAAGCTTGACAACTTTTTAAATAGAGATTAGATAAAAAAGTGCGCAATCGGTGCCAATTTAAAAAAAAATTTCCTTCATAAAAATATCAACCTAACCCCAAAAGTATGTAAACATTGATCGTCATCATCATCTCTTTCATTCTCACTGTTATCAGTGTCCAAATGATAACTGCTAACAGCATTGCCAGCATAGCGTAATTCCCTATTCTCATTGCTTTGCACAACTGGCACTGCAGTATTATCATCTACCAGTACATTTTCACAAATAGTATGGCTTTGCATTACAGTTTGGCCTACTGTAACATCTTTCTCCTCAACATTTTCATTTGCTTCAAGATCTTTTGACGTAAAAGCAGATAAATTACAAGCACGTTGCTTGGATTTTTCTTTTCTAGCTCCTATTTCATTAGCCAGTTTATTGATTTTCCTCCGCTTTGACCAATATGAAGACTGCACGATATTTCAACTTTCAATGCTACCACACCAGTAGCTATCACCCTAAAGAATAGGTAGTGGCTATTTCGAGCCAAGTCAACTGACCACGAACCAACGGTTTTGTTACAGTGATTTCGCCACAAAGTGAGGGTTTGGGAAAGATGGCTCTGGGGATAGTAAAAATATATTTAGGATCATTCTTTTCATCCAATCGGCGTTGTTCGCAGTCAGTTGTCGTGGTCCCATGGCTATTTTGCCTCTAGAGGCAAAATAGTTCTAAATGCTATTTTGCCTATGGAGAAGTGGCTTTTACCTTACGTTACAGTACTTACGTTGTTGCCCCTAAAATAGTTTAATGTATATCAATTAGGCTACTCTTTATACAAAAACAGCAACTATAAGAGCTGCCAATCCAAAATTAACTCACAGAAAAACAAGATAATTTTTTATTACAAATGCATTTGATATTTAATGGGAAGGTTGATGCTGCTTTTTTGCATTAAGTGTTTTAACTTCTAATCTAGGCTGAGTGGGGTGTAGTTAAGTACCGGTATGAGTCGTTGCTTTTTTGCGGAACGTTTGCGACTCGTGTATGAGCATGCGTGTGCTCTCTCCTTCTCTATGATCTAAGCTATTCCCCAAATCTAGCTCTAACCCTAATAAGTGCATGCATGAGAGGAGCAAGAGTGTGCGTACGCTCATACACGAGTCGTAGAGATTTCAAACAAAAGCAGACAGCTCATACTTAACAACGTCTGGCTGAGTGCAGCAAAGAAAACGTCACAGACCATAATCAATCTTAAGCCTGTTTTGATACTTTGTCTTTATGGACACCATCGAAGAAAACCCCACTTCAGAGCTATAAGTTATAGGAAACTGAATGAAACTCAAAGCTTTAATTGAAAGAATGGGATGTTCATATTTAATACTGGTATCAGTCCAAAGTTCCCCTGTATCCTCTCTGGTTAAATCATCTTCGTGCTGTTGAGGAAATTCCATTTTTGCTACCATATCATCATCATAAATAGAGCTTTCGCCACCTGAAAATGGCTTGCTAATCCACAAAAAATTAGGCCCATGTCCCTCAAAATTCCAGGAAAATATTGCTTAATCACAAAATAACAAATGCTTCCCTCCCACCTATTACTCTGTACTAACTGGACTAGACTATCAATTGTTTGTGAAACAAAAGAATTTAACTAGACCCTATAATTCTGACTAATTAGTATTAATTTGAAGAATGACATCACAGAATACATGGTGATAGTGAAGCAAAATGAAATGTTTAGAGTTGTTAGCCCCACATGATAGCCATGGAAGATTTTTAGTTTTTAGAATGTCAAGTTACCACCTTGGGGGTATTTACCCACAGATTAAGAACCACTGCTCTAGAACCAAAATAGCCCTAAATACTATTTTGCTATCCTAAACACTCTCCTGGTTGTGACTTAGGCCTCCCTAACCTTAACCTTAGAGCAATTTTGCCTCTGTTAGGAAGGTTAGGGAGGCCTAAGTCAATGACCAGGACAGTGTTTAAAATTGCAAAATAGTATTTAGGGCTATTTTGGTTCTAGAGCATTGGTTCTTAGCGTGTGGTAACTTGGCATTCTAAAACTAAAAGGGGTAATGTAATTTTTTGAAATTAAAAAGAAATTTTCTATGGATATTGTATGGGGCTACCAACTCTAAACATTTTATTATGCTTCACTATCACCATGTATTCCATGATGTCATAGTTTTATAGTAATTAGTCAGAATTATAGAATTTCTTTAAATTCTTTTGTTTAAAAAACAACTGATAGTCTAGTCCAGTTAGTAATATGCGTGATGCGAGCATTTGTTATCTTGCGATTGAGCAATATTTTCTTGGAATTTTGAGTGACATAGGCCTACCTGTTTGCGGATTAGCAAGCCATTTTTAGGTGACAAAAACTCTATTTATGATGATGATATGGTAGCAAAAATAGAATTTTGTCAACTGTGCAAAGACGCACGTCTTAAAACTGATTTCACAGGAGAGGCTATAAGAAAACTTTGGGCTGATACCAGTATTTAAAATGAATATCCTATCCCTTCAATAAAAGCTTTGAGTTTCATTCAATTTCCTTCAAGATATTGTTGCGA
Organism: Trididemnum nubilum; assembly: GCA_963965965.1. Classification (NCBI taxonomy): domain Eukaryota; kingdom Metazoa; phylum Chordata; class Ascidiacea; order Aplousobranchia; family Didemnidae; genus Trididemnum; species Trididemnum nubilum. Next base: position 15,082,562 of record OZ014485.1, on the reverse strand, counting down.
CGAGGAGTTTTCTTCAATGGTGTCCAATAAGACAAACTATCAAAACAGGCTTGAGATTGATAATAATGGTATGAGATGTTTTCTTTGCTGCGCTAAGCCTAAATTAGAAGTTAAAACGCTTAGTCTAATAGCAAAAAAGCAGCATCAACCTTCCTATTGAATCAAATGCATTTGTCATAAAAAATTACCATCTTTTAGTGCATGTTTATTTTGAATTGGAAGCTATTATAATTGGTGTTTTTCTAAAAACGGTAGCCAAATTGATATACAGGGTGTCCATAAAATCTCTGTGCAATTTTAAAAAATTACTACAATATCAAATGATGAGACAATGCAATGAGAGTTGTTTAATGTTAATCAGTATTTCATAGTTTTCCTTGACACTAAAATTTATTGTTTGAGATAAAGTTTCAACATGTTTAATGATTGAGTTTAACGAACCTCAATAAAATGACTACTCCAGAAAAAAAAATCAAAATAACCTGTTCAACCAGCTTGTGATGCAAAACCACAACAGCGACGCAAAGTCGCGTGATTAGCATCACAAGCTGGTTAAACAGAATTAGCATAACAACCTTGACTAGTTCTGTTCAACCAGCTTGTGATGCTGATGAAGCGATTTCACGTTGCTGTTGGCGTTTGTATCACAAACTGGTTCAACAGAAAAAAAGACTTCGTTTTTAGTGAGGTGACAACTGTCACGTCCCTGTGTCCATAAATTTCTACCATAAACGAATTGAAGGACGTGATGGTGGGTCTCTTCCATACTTAGTTCTGTAGTCTTGATGAGTCTAAACCATAGGTGGGCACAAGTCCGTTAACTGTTAATAAGGAAGCTAACTTTTTCATTAACTGGCTAATCCGTTAAAAAGTTTTTTCCATGTTAACGGACTAAATTACCTTCCGTTAAGGTTTTTATCGCTAATATCTTATTTCAATCATTCATCAGACTGATACAAACCAGTTTGCACTGGTAACACTTGTTGCATATTAGCACAAGTTTTATAGAAGAAAGCGAAAAAAGGAGCTCTCTTTTGTGGCAAATAATAACCTGCAGCCTCATAGGTCTATGAATTATCGCTGTTCACAATTCCCAAAGATTTTCCGATTGCAGCTTTGTTGTGCATTTCAACTTATTTTTATCTTGAAGTTAGATTAGGCTGCAAAATATAACTTGCAATACACAAAAAGACCACCATAGCAATAAATGTTTCCTAACAATCAAAAGCTCAACACTTAATCACGTCAATAGGTGTTCTAGAAGAGTGAATAAAAAGAAATGTAAATCACGCAAAATGTTAACAAATTAACAAACTTTATTACCTTCCGTTAATTAAAGCTAAAAATAACGAATTAACATTAACGGAGGTGTGAAGTTTGTTAACAAACTAGTTATTAACAAAGCTAATGTTTTGCATTAACTTGCCCACCTATGGTCTAAACACCTGAATTTCTCAATAAACCAAGATACACATACACATTGCGCTTTTTCTAGAGGAGTAGTCATTTCAGATTTTAAGGGGGTATATAAAACTCAATCATTACACTTGTAAAAATTTTATCCGAAACACATAAAAATTTTATCTGAACCAATAAACTTTAGTGTCAATGAAAAGTTTATGAAGTACTGAGTAACATAAAACAACCGTCATTGTGTTATCTCATCATTTGGAGGCTAGTAGTAATTTTTTTAATTGTAAAAAGACTTTATGGACACCCTGTACATCAAAATATTGTAGGAGTAACAACATAACAAAGATAAAGAACCACTGCTCTAGAGGCAAAATACAGTCGTTGGGGGTGACTTTGATTTGTACCAGAAAACAATCACAAATTGCAAAACCCGTAGTGAATATTAAGTCACCTCGTATTTTGAGTTATATGGGGTTGCTTGGTCATGTGATTACTATTTTTATCGCCAAAATTTCACGCGGCACCAATTTCGGCTTTTAAAATGTGGCAGCTCGCCACTCCCATTCAAATTAATTCCAAGTTAATGGAGAACAAAAATAAAGCAATAATCGGCAGCACTTTTAGCAATGTGGTACACTTTCCCTTGTCAGTCTTTACTTTCCCTCATTAATTTTATTATCCAATAAATAGTCTTCAGGTCTTCATTTTCAAAATCGAACACACATTATCAAGCCACCTAGCACAAATGTGCAACGTAATAGCGGTTGCAAGTTAAAGGCGATGAATTATCCAGCCAATTCCAGTGGTTTACAATAGCTAAAATTGAACAATAATTTTTGATATTTTTTGTTTTAATTTTGAGGCTACGGTTGCAAAGATATTCAACAAATACAAAAAGATGTCCTCGAAAAAAGTGTTTGAAAACTTTGAGTTTTGTTCTTCCCGCCAAAACCACTGTTCTCTAAACTATTAACTATTAGGCCTTACTGTGGTTTTGGCGGGAAGAACAAAACTCAAAGTTTCCAAACACTTTTTTAGAGGATATTTTTTTGTATTTGTTGAATGAATAGGCTATCTTTGCAATCGCAGCCCCAAAATTAAAACAAAAAATATAAAAAATTATAGTTCAATTTTACCTATTATAAACCACCGGAATTGGCTGGATGATTCATCGTCTTTAATATTAACAACAAGTGTTATATTTGATCAGTTTAGAAGGAATCGAACCCCTACCCTCCCGAACTCGAGGCAAATGTGAGATGGCCATTACCTGAAGCATTGTTTTTACCAAACCTCCTGTAATTGCCCTTCACTCTAATAAAAACTAAATTTTAGTCCTCGACACTTTTTAAAAAGTATAAAAATGAACAAAGTCACCCTTCAGATGAGTTTACTTTTTATAAAACGGCAGTTTTATATGAGTGATCAAAGTCACCCCTGGCAGGGGACATCACGTGACACTAATCGAAAAAGCAATGTACGGTATGACAAGAAAGCTCAGCCACGGAGTGTTATGACCAGTTGCTAGAGAAAGATAGAGCGGCAGTGTGGTAGTACCGCAGATCACAGCACTTGAAGACAAACAGGTGATCAAAGTCACCTACGACGACGATAGCATTTAGAACTGTTTTTATTTGGCTTTTAGAGGCAAAATAGCATTTAGAACTATTTTGCTTCTAGAGGCTAAACAGCATTTAGAAATATTTTTTCTCTAGAGGCAAAATAGCAATTAGGACTATCTAGATTCAGCCTCTAGAAGCAAAATAGCCACTGCGTAAATAATAGCTTACCTTGATGCATTATTGTTTATCACCAGCAAAGTAAAGTTTTTTCATCTCAACACTCAAAAGTGCTGGTAGGAAACAGTGAAAGACCAGCACCTTACGCTCGTAATTTAAAAATTTGGTGTAAGCCTCCTCTCATAATTTACTCAGCCTAATTAGCCATATTACCTGCATACCCTAAAAGTTATTGTTAAATAGCATAAACTTGGTGGTTTTAGAAGATAATAGTTTAACCTAGGGAAGTTCAACCTGATAGAGAAACCAGAACTTGAGTAGGACTTCATACTCAAGTCCAACTTGCTTGGCTATTAACACAATTCTGCTAATTCGTATAGCCAAGTTGGACTTGAGTAGCCTAATGAGTACGAAGTCCTAGGTCTACTCAAGTTCTGTTTTAGAATGCGCGCCTTAAACTCCACAACACAATCCAGTCAGAATTTCCTGTCAGATCTGCCGGCAGCACGAAACTAAACAATGTTGTCCCTGGCAAGTCGGTAACCAGCATGTGCACAGTCTTTGTTCTACCATAGTTCTACTGCCTTGCCCTTCCCGCCAATCTGTAAGCGCGATAAACCATGCGTGAATTTATGGTCACGCTACCTGATTTCGCAAGTATTGCACTACCCAGGATCCTACCACCCGATTGGTTTTGGATCAAGGCTTCTTAATGCAAAAAAGTACATTAATCCTTCGGCTTTCAAATGCAGAAAATGTGTACACGTTAGTACCTTAAGGTACACTGGATTAGCATTTAATGCAGAGAAAGTACAAATCACGAGAAAAAAGAGAAAGCTCGTTTCTGATTGGCCGCTGTGATTGCTCAAGCGTGTCACTTGTTTCCAACTTTTGCAGAAAGTTCATATTAATTTAGATTACCGTGATGGACAGGTCAGGAAGAGCTGAGGGTTGGGGTTCTATTCCTCGATAGCTACGCACTGTCGTTTGGATAATTCAGGATTAGTTACTGGTGTTAATCTATAGTGTTAGTAGGCTAAGGCAAGATACTTTCTGGGGAATTTAGTTCGGTTTTGTTTATAAAACACTTGATTAATAACAATATCAATCAGTCAATGTGGTTGGCCTACTCAGTTGTTCATCGTCATATTTATTTAGCGGTACCAATTCATTAATGTTTAGTTGCTATCAGTACAGTAACCCCTTTAAAATAAAGCTGAAAGTCACCAGCATATCTTCCAAAGCGGCAGGGTGAGAAAGCAAAACAATGTAGGCCTGCTAGAAATGAATAGCAAAAAATTAAGCCAGGGCTACCCCATGATGTGATGGTAGGGATTTTTAGCATTTCTGTTTTTTTCTAACTGACAGTGTGGCAGTTGTGGATTTAACTCGAAATTGGGCTCAGAGCAATTGCTCCTGTTGTAGTATCTCAGATCTGGTATTGTGGGTGTTCATGCCCTAGATAGAGTAGCCTAAAGCACTCGGACACATCTGATATCTTTGTGTGTTGGATCTCTCCAAAGATGTCCCAGTATTTGTGGTAGAATAGGCTAATTTAATCTGCCTTCTTACCCGGTACCTCGAAAGATTTAAAGTACCCCAACTAAACTCAACTTATCCCCTAAAAAAACACGTATCCTTAAGTTTAAGCCGTTCATTTTTTGCACAGAAGCTCTGTGACCTCAGACCTGTGTATGACCGCACATGCTCTCTCCTGTCATTTCTGCATTACTGGTAATTAAGGTTATATACGTATATAAGGCTAGATTTTAGGTAATACCGGTAGGTTAAGGTTAGATTTTGGGAAATGGCTTGGATTTGAGATTGGAGCACTCATTAAGTTTAGGGTTAGATTTTGGGGGAATAGCTTAGGGTTAGACTTTGAGAAATAGCTTAGATTGGAGAGAGAGCGTTTGCACTCAGTCATACACTGGTGGCAGAGCTTCCGAAAAAAAGCGGAGGCTTATATATACTTAACGACACCCAAAAAATTGTTTGCACCGAGAATTGAAACCCATACCAGACCCATTTTTATGCCTGTCCATTTTCTGTGAATTCTATGATGTTAATTGACTGATTAAATGCTGTATTTTTACCCTTGACAAACATTAAAAGGGCTAAAGCTTCCAGGGTTCTGCCCCAAACCGTGCAAGGTAAGCTTACAGCACTACTCGGACATCTACTGGTATATAGTTGATGCACATGTCATCATTCCTTTACTTTCAAATGGAGATGTACATTCGTAATAACTAATATTGGTATGATTAGTGATTATACTTGACAACAACATAGGAGTATATAGGTACGGTAACATTTGGGCGGCTCTAAATCTACTGGCCCAGCTACAAATTAAAAAAAGGGGTGACAAAATTTTTTACGATTGTGATTGTGCAGTAGCATTGTGCTTGTGGTTACCTTCAACAGATAATTCTGAATTGCCCTGCATAAGCCGGGTGTAGTTAAGTATAAGCCGTCAGCTGTAATTTGGAATCTCTGCGACCCGTATATGTGTGTTCACGGCTGCATGCGCTCTTGCTCTTCTCATGCGTGCACTCATTAGGGTTAGGGCTAGATCTGAGGAATAGCTTGGATCGAAGAGAAGGAGAGAATGCACACGCGCTCATGCACGAATCGCAGAGCTGCCGAAAATAAAGCGGCAGCTCATACTTAACGACACTCGTATACTGGCATAAGCCATCTGCTGCTTACAGCTTATGATTTTCGTGGTAACTGCGATGTGCTTTTGTTGAAAAAAACAAAAACAACAGTCAATTGGCACTACAACAAATCTGGATTAATTTTTTCACATGCTTTAGTTACTGTTTGGAATGATTTGCCTCTTGATATTTGGAAAAGTAGCAGCATTTTATTGTTCAAGAATAGATTGAAAATACACTTTTTTAATATGGCCTTTGTCAATGTGCCTATTATTGATTAGTATGATTAAACACTGTATATTATAATACAATCTTAATAATCTTTCAACAAGTCCTATTTTTCATTTTATAATCTGCTATTTTTTGCTTTTTCACCTGCTTTAGCAGCGAGTGCCCCCTAGTCAAATGCTGGCTTCTTGCTATCTCATCGCAAGGGATTGACAAATTGATTTTTATTAGAATTATTTATATGCATTTCCGAAATTTGTAAACTATGCAGATTGTGAAGTCATGAAATGCAAGCTCTAGGTATAGCTGGCAGCAGTCCAATTCTTGTTTGTGCAGCAGACTCCTGAAAACAAAAAAAAACAACTATAGCAAGAAAATGCAAAAATTGTGGTTTCACGATACAGTAGCAGATGCAAAAATTGCATGTGCAAGCAATCGATGCAAGAATCATAGATTATATACTGTTACTGTATAGTAGGCTGACATAGTACAAGGTTTATAACAAATGAGGCAGACAATTCGCAAAACAAAATATAAAAACAACACGCCTCCCACCAAAAGTTACTAGCTGCATTATTTATGTTGCCACCATGTACTGTTTGCATTTTTAAACAGACAAAGAAATTGCATTGTATGGTAGCTTGTCAATACTAAGTCAAGATCCTATTATTATTAATGAATCAGGGGGCTGATGGCGCACAAAGAAGTTGGGGGGCTCTCAACATATTTTACTAAAGTAAAAGCTGATTTGTATGAATTTGCAAGTCGAGTAAACTTTGTCGGCATAATTTTGCGGCATGGTTTTTATGACGACCGTGATCGCATGATTTGGGTTTAATCGGCAGTCCCGCACCGTGGTCATGTTGCTGCATTCTAGGTTAAAAATGCGTTATGATGACTAATATCTCTGCTTGGTGGTTCCAAACAACACCAAATTTAGTGGACAAGTATTTGTAGATATAGGTCCAGTTAAACATTGGAACACTGGAAACTCTTGTTTGCTTGAGGTGCAAATTCTTCCAAACACGAAGTAGTTATTGCAATGAAAACTGTGTGGATCATATAATAGTCAGCATTCGATGCAGTCTGGCAGCAAGAGATCAAATATGCACATACAGCAACAGACATCAACAATCATAGACCAGAGTCTAATGGCAAACTAATGCGAGTCTTAGCGAAGTTCTCTGGTGCTAGGTGATCTTCACAATGTTTTACCAAAATAATGGCCGTTAATCAACATGTTTGCATTAAATTGTAAAACTATTTTGTTTTGTTTTCAAAATATCTGAAGTTATGTCGAAGGTAGCACCACCAACCACCATTAGGAAAGTTTTCCAAAACCTGCATTAACATAAAGATTAGCAAATTGAGCATTAAGTAAAAATTATATACACCACATAAATGCTTAAGGCACCTTGAAACATGTTATGAAAACCTGTTGCTTTTACCACATGTAATGCAGTAGTAGTGGTAAAAATTTGCACACTTTCAAAACAAAATGAAATTAATTGCCCCTAATGCCCCCCTTAGTATGGCCCCGTACAAATTGATGACTTGAAAAGTTCATAGCTGTTGATAAAAAATACGAATGTGAGCATTAACCAAGCAAGATTGCATCAACAATCAATTTTTTCTTATGTACGACTCACTCAACTATCGAGCAACAAATGCAAACCAAAAACGACATGCTTGAAAGACATTATTGTTCCAAAAAAGTGAGTCACAAACTACAATAACTTATCTATCATTTAATCGGTTAATGATCAAACATTTTCATTAAATGTCAACACTGATAATGATTGCTAGCATTCCTCCCCTTTGGATTTGTTGGTGTTTAGAGGTTGGTGCTTTTTTTTGTATTATTTATATTTTAAATAATTATTGTGAAATTGTGTGGCACTTTCAAAAGGGAGGACTGGTTCCCTAATCCCCTCCTTTAGCTGTGTCGATGCCTGTATCAATCTTTGCACTCCCTGAAAAGTACTTTTCTTCCCAGCCCTGATCGCAATGACATAGGGTATATACTAGGGTAGGGTTACTTTAGTCATTTAAGCTTGTGCTTTCAATATTTGTAAACGTCCATGTCAATGGGCTATGAATGAATATGAATACTTGCTTAATAATATCATATGAATAATGAGGGTTGCCAAGTAATCAACTTTTGACCCAGTTAGTCAGTTATTAAATTTTTTCTGAGTATAATAATAAACCATTTTAGTAGTTTAGATAAAAATGAGTTGATGGACAGAAAGACAATCTGCTGCTGAAACAGTAGACCATGGTTTGATTCTTGGTTTGGTAAAGTTAAAGACTGCAGTTTAGAGATTGATACCAAAGCTTCCCTGCTTAATGTTCTCTGGTTTAGCGTTAAATTAAAAGGGAGTGATACTTCCATCGACATCATGATTGTGTTGTAGCAGGTGGGCAAGTGGCAGATCGAAGCTTTGGCTGTGTTGCCAAGAAGGTGAGGGCATCGTTTTACAATGACCCTGATCTGGTAATCTCGGTTCAGCTCACACCCCACTCACGTTGTTGCATCTTTGGATAAGATGCTGTACAGTATAATGGTTATCTCTGCTTGGTGGCTTTGAACAAGCAGCAAATTCAGTGGACAAGAAGTGAAAAAATCCGCAAAAACATTAGATCACTGTCGATTGTCGAAACTCTTATGCAAATACGGATTCCTCCAAACCTTAAAGTACTTACTGCAATGAAAAAAAACAGCCAATGAAGTCTATCCCCCCATGGATGGTAGTGGTTTTGAGTTTATTGCAATTCAAAAGTATTTTGGATTTTTTAAATTCTGAAACACCACATAAAGTTAATTGTGTCTGTTTATTATTAACCTTGAGTGTACATCTGATGCAAACATTCAGTTTAAAAAAATATCATGAAGTTATACGTAAGGTATTCATACATTATCAGTGTTGGACAAAATCGGGAATTGACCATTTAGACAATGTTTGGCATAAACATTTTCGACATTTTTGCTAGGTGAATGCATTGATATACAACAGTTTTGGGAAACTTAAAGGAACATTTGCGTAACACGAAACGTCACAAGCAGTGGTGTAAAAAGTACTTGAAACTTGTAAGGAAATAAAGTGCAAAGTATTATCCAATAGAAATACTTGAGTAAAAGTGAAAAACATAGTAAATTTAGAAATGCTCAACTGTAAGTACTTCTAAAAGTATCCAAGCAAAATAAACAAACTTTTTAATCAAGATCATGACAATTGGTCAACTACCTTTACATCATTGCCACAAAGCACTTGGTCCTCTAATACCTCACTATCTCGAGAAGTCATGAATTAATACTTGTCGCAAGTTTTTTGTTACTCCGTTTAAGACAATTAATTAAAAAGAACAACAACTACAGCTAAACTTCAAGATTTGAAAATTATGCCATGCAGAATTTATATGGAATCGGAATCGTTTAATAGAGTCTTTGCTCAAATCCTCATTCAATGTCATTGTTTACATCACATGCTAAAAAGTACTAATCTACTGTATCTACAAGATGGGCCAAAAGTCACAAACCATAGCCAATTCAGTATCTTTGGTGATAAACTTTTTGGTTTAGTTAATCAAAATTGTTGTGAATTAACAAATATTGTGTGATATACAAAGCTTTACATGCTAGCTATTAGCATGAAAGTATGCAAATCTTTCCGAAAATTAAGTGATATATCTTTTCTGATCTACTGCTATTTCCATGTTGTCTTATTGATGGTATGTTTTGATTGCCAAATATTTCCCAGCATCTTTAAAAAAAGTGATAAAATTTTAAACAAATTTATCCTCATTGTGGTTAATGGTTACGACATGCGAGATAGCTGTCAGTTAAGAGTTACTATGCTCTTTATCAAAACTTGAAAAATGCCTAGATTGGCTATAAGCTGAAGTTATAAAAAAGAAGCTTTCACTTAACATTGGCTGTTTGCATTCATGGTAACTACTCAGTTTTCATCTCTCAGTGCTTACTTGTTGATTTTTGTGCTGTGTGTGCATTAAGTGATTTGAACTATGAAGTGCTAAATGTTTTGTGTTTTCCAGATTGTTTGTTGAACAAGCAATAATTTAGCTTTGTATTCCATGACAGATGTCCTGTAATATCAATCAGTATCATACATTTTTGCTTGAAAGTATTGCTTGCCTTCCAATGCGCAGTACTATTTTTAACATGATTCAAAGAAAATTTTAACTGGTTTAAGAAATGATGAAGAGCAACAGAGCTTTTGTGATTGGCCCAAATGCTTCTCCTACAATGACACTGACTCGAATTCACAAGCAGCAAATTATCCATCCTTTGAAGACCAGTTTTGGAAAATTCTATAGTAAGTAACTTTAAAAAGCTAATCTCTGAATTGAGGGGGTGAAGCATCCAGCAATTGTGGTAGCTTATAAGTTAGTTAAAATCAAAATATAATTTTTGAAATTTTTTGTTTTTTATTTCGCGGGCTGCGGTTGCAAAGATTATCAAGAAACACAAAGAGATATGCCCCCTAAAAAGTTTTAGAAAACCCTGAGTTTGTTCTTTCAACCTGAATTGTAGGGAAAAAGAGAGACTGAATTATAGTATTTAGTATTATTATTCAGTCTCTTGTGATCTTCCAATGACATCCTATTGTGGTAAACCTTTTCTTTTCTGGAAGCTACCGCAGCCCCAAAATGAGAACCAAAGTTTAAAATTGTATTTTAATTTGAGCTTTTGTATTTGTAAACTACCGGAATTTGCTGGCTGCCCCCCTCCCCCCTTTAATAGCTAGAGATTATTAATTAAGAACTTAGCTTGTTTAAAAATGGTTTTGATGATCTGAACCTACTAAGAGCTTGATAAATGATGTAAGTAGAAATTTTGTGTGAAGAAAAGTTTTTTCGAAGAAAATTGCAGACACAAATGCTAGTGCAGAAAGTTGCATCAGAAGTCGATTACCCTTTATTCCTCTGATATCTTTTCGTCGTATTATTCTGAACTCTTCCAACATGAATGCATTTTCAAGTTCAAGAACGTAAATCATTGTTGTGAACGAGAATATCTTGTAAACTGCAGAAATTAAAACTCTTGTGGTTTCGTAAAGTACTTTTTAATGTCTTTCAGGATATGAAAAAGCGCCTAGAACAATCTTTCGGTGGCGGATGATGACAAACTTTCAATAAAATGCTGTGCTATTCTACTGAAAAGATTTGTCAACTGAAAACGATACTATTTTTGAATAAACACCGAGATTTCACTAGCAGAAGACTTCAATATCAAAAAACAGTCTCAACTATTGTTCTGCCAATCAATTGACCGACGTGTGCTAAACGTTTAAACGATGCATTTGTTCATGTCAAAACTCGCACAAATATCACAGTTTTCGAGACGGTTTAGATTACGCATCAAATCTGTTATGATAGTTTTCAAATATTATTGTTGATTATTTATTAGTGTCCTTTTTTCAACGCCGTAGCCAGCAGACGCATTGTACACAGTGCAGGCGTTTGTATTGATGTGAAACTTTCAAAAACCTTTGTAGCTCAGTCTCGGCAAGTGTTATTGCTTGTTTTGTATAAAAAAAAATCAAAAAGTTTGTTCGGATGTTAAAATAAGCGAATCGTTACGGAATATTTTGGAGTGAAAATATATTAGCTCCACTCCAAAAAGAGGGAGTTTAATTTTCAATTGGTACCGGTACTTCGGTATCAATTTTGACAACGTACCAATACTTTGTACTCGATACTGCCCACCTCTGATAATGGATAGTGTTTTCAAATTATTGTTTTCAATGTAACGTGCAAGATCGCTGCCTCAGGCTCTTTTGTCATGGGTAAAACTCGGTAAATTGTTCTGAAGTTTTGTCAACCGTTTGCTAAGTACTTGGTATTTCAAATCAGGGCCATCCATCCCAGCTTACCTGAAAATTTTTGAAGAAGTTCTCTGTATTGTGTTAATTATTACCGTAATTAATGTATTATTACCGTAAGTTTCAACTGAGTTAATTATTGCCGTAAGTTTCTACTGAGCTATTTTTCATTTCAAACTTCTTGTGTTTTCGATTTTCATCATTTCAAATTTCTTCAAATAACTAAGTTGAACAAGACCTCATAGGTAAAGAATCAAAAAATGAGAAAAGTTTTTCTTCACCTTTTTCGCGATTTGCTTAGATTATATCTCTCACAAATAAAGTATATGGGGCAGGCAGGTGGAGGCTTCACAGAATATGAATGGTTTGGTGAAAACTTAAGTATTATGCCCGTTCTAAATCAGTGTATCTTGATTACTTTGTCATTCTAGTTTGTGATGTGTTGGAAGAAAGCTCAAATTTCGAAACACCCTGCAATGATTGTTGAAGGCGGTGAATCATCTAGCCAATTCCGGTGGTTTACAATAGCTAAAATTGAACTATAATTTTTGGTATTTTTTGTTTTAATTTTGGGACTGCAGTTGCAAAAATATTCAATTGATACAAAAAGATATCCCCCCAAAAAAGTTTTTGGAAACTCGCAGTTTTGTTTGTTCTCTAAACTATTAGGCCTTACTGTGGTTTTGGCGGGAAGAGCAAAACTCTAGAGTTTCCAAAACCTTTTTTCCGGGGGATATCTTTTTGTATTTGTTGAATATCTTTGCAACCGTAACCCCAAAATCCATACAAAAAATATCAAAAATTTTAGTTCAGTTTTAGCTATCGTAAACCACCGGAATTGGGTGGATGATTCACCGCCTTTAAGAGTGTTTACACTTTACAATATATACCTAGTTATTCGAAAGTGAGCGTAATTTATTCTTGACGTGTAATGAGAAGTTCAAACGGGATGTGAAATTTTATTTTACCGGACAACTTTTTGTACTGCGTCATATGTATTTGTCAGTTTATAAATCCGGCAATAAATTCTTGATACAATGATTTTGTAAATTACTAGTTTCAGAGTTTGTGCATTCAAATCGGAGTAATTTTGCAATTAGATTTATTCAGCTCTCATATTTGTTTAACCACACTAACTTTGGATTTCTGTTCGCTGTGCAACATCACGACGGATAGACTGTTGGGCCCCTAATGAGAAATGAGCGTTAATTATTTTTATCAAAAAACACTGCACGCATGAATATTGATGTTAAATTAAGGTAGACTCGGGTTCGAATCCAGGTCGGTTTGATCAAACATCCAAAGTTGTATTTTAAACTACCTGCTTTCGAGTCTAAACGGGTAGGTGCACCACGAATAGCGACTTGAGTCGAATATCGAACCTTTTTTTTTGCTTCGTTGCCCAAGATGATTTGCCAAATTAGATACGTGCAACTTTTAGCAGCTAGATTTTTTAAGTACTGTAGTTTTTTCGTCTATTGATTTCAATTTCTTATAAAAATGCGAATATCAAGTAGCCCTGCAGGTAACTTGTGAGACATTTCGTTAAGTGTATGTATTAATCAACCTCTCTCCTGTTAGTTTTCGATATGATAATTCGATATGCGCATAGACAATTGTAGCCATAAATAGTATGATGTAGCTTTAGAGTACTTTTTTTTTTGAACGCTAAATTTTTAAATCACTACAAAATGTAAACCAGAAAAAACGAAATTTTAATAAAAAAAAAAAAAACGTCAATAAAAAAGAGAAGTTTAAGTAAAAGGAACAATTTTTTTAATTTGGAAATTTTATAGTAACTTAAATGGCATCCCTTTTTGTCGTAGTTTTTTTCGACTAATCAGCTCTTTTTAGCCAAAATCAAAGCATGAAATTTAAAAACAGAACGAGAAAAGCTTGAAAAAAACAAAGCCAAGATATAACAAAACCCTCTATTTTATACGAGACGTTTCAACATGACCTTACGCCGTTACTTTTTAATCCTATTTCACAGCATAAAATTCATGATTAGCTGTTTTTCATGCTCAATTGACGACATTATATCTGTCTTATTATATTGTTACCCAGCCAATAAACTATCGTGTGCAATGAACAAAATTCATGCCAAAGTAAAGATTAGGAACATACGTCTCAGTTCATCATTACTAATGAACCAAACTTTCAATATTCTCGCTGTGCAGTATTATGCCAAGGTATGTAACGAGTTTGCGGCGTCCATCTCCGCGTCAATGCGCCTTCGGGCTACATAGCTTTTTTCGAAGAAATATCGCAGCAGTAGCGAGCCGCTGGCTAAGATTTGAGCCTCAGACCTCCCTCTTCAGTCACATACGTGTTACCGCTCGACCAACTAATGGCCGGTAATTACTCATATCTAATGTTGTAAACGAAACAGCAATGAGTTTACTTAGCATAGATTTTGTATTAATGGAATAAGTAACTTACTCTTTGTTTCGATTCAAAATTAACGACTTATTATATTGGTCGAGCGGTAACGCTTTCGTCTCTGGATCGGAAGGTCAGAAGTTCAAATCTCTGGCCGGTCAAATCGGACACAGTGCTGCCAACGGCTAGCCAGCGCTGCGACATTTCTTCGAAAGGAGCTGGGTTGCCCGGGCGCAATGAGGAGGGATGGGCCCGCCAACTCGTTACACGCTCCGGCGTATTACAGCGAGTATAATAAAAGATTTGATTTGTATTCCAAACAGAGGTGGAGTCCTCGACAGTGGCGGATCCAGAAAGATTTGGTGGGGGGGATTTGTAGCCAAAACCTCAAAAATTCGGATGTCTTCACCAAAATTGAGAGTGATTTTTCGGCCGAAATCGGAAATTCAAACGTTTTTTTCGCCAAAAATCAGGTGGTCTCCAAAAAAAAAAAAAAAAAAAAAAGGTCTTCACCAAAATTGAGACTGATTTTTTGGCCGGATTCGTTACGTTTAGGTCGATGGGGGGAGATGCATCCCGAAATGGAGCCGAATTATTCAAAATAAGGGCTGATTTTTCGGCCAAAATCGTAACTTTTAGGCTGGTGGGGGGGGATGCATCCCGAAATGGAGCCGAATTATTCAAAATAAGGGCTGATTTTTCGGCCAAAATCGTAACTTTTAGGCTGGTGGGGGGGGATGCATCCCCCCCCCTAAATCCGCCACTGGTCATCGAGGACACATTTTGAAATCCTTGGCTTCGAAGCCTCAAGTCTTCAAAAAGACAGTACTATTTTTTGAACCGTTAAAATTATGCTGGAAAACGCCAGAAATCTATCAGAAAATTTTCGAAGACCTTTTTTGAGTTCTTTTTTGGAGATCGCCTGAAAAAAATTTTTGAAGAGCTTTTTTTTGGAGATCGCCTTAAAAATTTATAGATATATTTTTGGAAACACTTGCCCTGTGTCCTTGGCCTTGAGCATTCCCAGTAGCGTAGCGAGGGGAGGCTATAGCCCCCCTTTGGCCTGAAGAGTATGCAAAATACCAGGGTGTCGAACCGAACCTGAACCCGAACCGTAAACCCGAATGAACCGCTTCATTTTGGTAAACCCGAACCGAACCTGCACCAGGAAAATTTTACTTCAGTGAACCTGAACCAAACCTGAACCTCTAACAAAACTAAGAATATATTTTTCCAAATGTTTGTTCAGTTGCGTTGGGAGGATAAGGCCAAAAGTAGATTAAGAAGACAACAATACTTTTCAATTGTGATACTGTACGAGACTTATGTGCACAATGAGGTAGGATAATGTGTGACTGTGAACATAGTCACTAATAGTGACTATGGTGTGAATGTTTGGGTAAATGGGATATTGGTTTTATGTTAACTTGCTGAACTGATTTTTTTCTGGACGAAAGGAGTAACGACAGTTAAATTTCAAGTTAATGAACCCGAACCGAACCGAACCTAAACCAGTAATATTTTACTTGCGTGAACCTGAACCAATTAAACCTGAACCACAAAAATGGTGCTCAAGTGAACCCGAACTAAACCTGAACCGCTAAAATATTTTGAGCAGGAGCTAAACCTGAACCCGAACCAGTATTTGAAACGGTTCGACACCCTGCAAAATACCCCCTTTTTAGCATTTTTAAAGGCGGTGAATCATCCAGCCAATTCCAGTGGTTTACAATAGCTAAAATTGAACTATCATTTTTGATATTTTTTGTTTTAATTTTTGGACTGCGGTTGCAAAGATATTCAACAAATACAAAAAGATGTCCCCCCGAAAAAAGTTTTTGGAAACTCATAGTTTTGTTCTTCCCGCCAAAACCTCAGTAGGCCTAATGGTTTAGAGAACTGTGGTAGGCCTATAAGTTTAGAGATAGTTAATTTCTAAATAGCTTAGGCCTAATAGTTTAGAGATAGTTAGGCCTAATAGTTTAATAAGATTACAGTAGGCCTAATAGTTTAGAGAACTGTTGGTTTTGGCGGGAAGATCAAAACTCAGAGTTTCCAAAAACTTTTTTCGGCTGGACATCTTTTTGTATTTGTTGAATATCTTTGCAAACGCTGCCCCAAAATCAAAACAATAAATATCAAAAATTATAGTTCAATTTTAGCTATTGTAAACCACCGAAATTGGCTGGATGATTCACCGCCTTTAAGGCCGATTTTTGCCCAGAAAACAGAATAGCCTCCCCCCAATGGCATTGGCGATAAGAAGTGGTCAAGGACCTGATGTGATTACGACCAGACAAATTGAGCCTGGCTGAAGACCGTTTTTTTTTTGAACATCACCTAAGTTTGGACAGAAAAATCGGCTCAATCTGAGTGAAGACCGATTAAAATCTGGATCAAGATTGTTTGATGTTGCTCAAAGCCTCCAAAACAACCCCCACATTCAGGCGCGTAGCCAGGATTTGGAAAAGGGGGGGGGGCTGTTTTGACAGAGTGAAAAAAGTGCAAACGACCTTGACCCGAATTTTCATTGTTCTTAAATCAGTTTCACACGGTTTGTCCGAAAATTGAGACGAAATTTGTCGGAAAGCTCAGAAATTCAAACGTTTTTTCCGCCAAAATCAGGTGGTCTCCAAAGAAAAAAAAAAAAAGGTCTTCACCGAAACTGAGACTGATTTTTCGGCCGAAATCGGAAATTCAAGCGTTTTTTCCGTCCAAAATCAGGTGGTCTCCAAAAAAAAAAAAAAAAAGGTCTTCACCGAAATTGGGACTGATTTTTCGGGCAAACGTTTCAAACGTTTGAGGGGGGGTTGTTTTCCTATGGGGGGCTATTTTCAATTTTTCACAAAAAATCGGCCTCAAAAGCACCAAAAACGTGCGATTTTGCACACTTCACTAGCCAATGGGGGTGCTCGAGCCCCCCTGCCCCCCCTCGCTACGCTACTGCCCCCATTTCAAATTCCTGGCTACGCGTCTGAGCATTTCTGTCCTTGGCCTCGAGAGGGTCTGTCCTTGGCCTCGAATATTTTTGTGTTCTTCGCCTTGGCCTCAAGCCTTATGTCCTCGACTCCACCTCTGATTCTAAATATTAAAATAATTATTTCAAAAAAACAAATTAAACAAAGGACGAAAAAAAATCATTATACAAAAAAATAATAAACAACAAATTTAAAGGAAAAAAACATTCAAGCATTCTAGAGAAACAGCAATAATATTATTTTTATATAACTTAATGCGCATGCATAGTAATTGCATGATATAAGTTGACCTTTGAAACGTTCTTGCCTCCCTTTAGTATTTTTCAAATGAAATATTATAAACCAGTGTAAGTTAAGCAGTTTTAAATTTTTCCAAAATCTGTTCATGAACTATAGCTACAAGCCCCCGTACAGTATTTTGAAAGTTCGTCAAAACGTTGGGTAGTAAATCGTGCGGTTTTGCGTGTAATTTTTATAATTTATAGATAATAATTAATACACTCTTGTTTCAACACAACGATCACAGCCCATAGCAGCAAAACCATTAAAGAGGTACTGCTCGAGATCGTTTTTAATGAAGAAATGAGAACTACTTGGGGTAAAAAAAAGCTTCTACTATTCCCCTTAACTGCATATATACGGTAGATTTAGTCCGTTTGACTCCGTACCATAGGCAACCCGGCATTTTAAACTTTCGTGGAACCAAAATAGGATGACTTCGCAGAACTTCTTGCAGAATATTAAACATCGTGTTGCTGATTCTGCAAGAAAATTTGAAAAGTCATAAAATTTGGTTTGAGGCTGCTGGCTTTACTTATAAGTTTTCAGACTAATATTTTTTTCTTGATTTGTTCTCAAATTTTATTGGGAATCAGAGTAACACAAATGCATTTTTGATGAATTGAAGAATCTTCGTTAAATGGAAAGTACTGTAAGTTGCTTTGGCAATTGCTTGCGTCTGTTTCAGATTTTAAAAAATATTGCAGGTTAATGGACGTCCAATACCTTAAAATATTGTAAAGAGATAGATCGATTTCAGCTCCGAAATGGGACATCATCAGTGTAAAGTAAATGTAAAAAAGGTCCCACCTTTATCGATTTTTTTTGACTGATGATAGTCCTTTTTGGAACCGAAATCAATTTTTTGCAGTCCTTCTTTGCATTAACGAATATTGGTTCACAGGTTTGTGATTTGAGGAACCCGTACACTTTTACGAACGCTTCGGCTTAGCTTTATTTTTTTTGTATTTAATCTTGAATCTCGAATATTAAGAAATAATGTTTCCGACTACACAACACTTTGCTGGAGAAGAGAAAGACATGTAAATGATAGTAATACGTTCAAAGTTTTTGAACCCACCTACTTGTAATAAATCTTCAATTCTACTGCCTTATAATAGGCTACACCCAAAATTTTTTTAATTACCAAAGAAAAGGATCACCAATGGACTCATTGAACTTGGCGTCAAGGTTTTAGCATGTTTTGCGAGATGAAGCGGAGCGGAGCTTATCATATGTTGAAAGATTATTAATTTCTCAGTCATAACACTGGTTAATCAGTTTTCATCATATTGACCGGTGAACGACACATACCATACGACCGTTTGTGGCTTCTTCATGAACTAAATGCAATAAAAAAACTAAGGCAACTTGCGTAATTACTGTACAAAACAAAAGAAAATTCAGGCATCCATGTTCAATTTTTTCAGCTAAATTACAGCTGTGTTTTTGTTCAAAAAATCGATCATCTCTGTCTCACCCTGATGACCAATACGATGCTTATGCTTTGTTTGTAGCGCATATATATTCTCATGTTACCGGACATCGTCAGACGCTAAATAGTGGACAATCCCCGCACTTTTCATTGCTATGACTACTTCGTGCTTGGAGGAATCCGCTTAGGAGTTTTCAGTGATCCAATGATTTTGTGAATTTCTTCCAGTTGTTGTCCACGAAACTTGCTGCATGTTCGAAGCCACCAAGCCGAGATAATTATCGTAAAGCATCTTATTCAAGGACCCAACAACGTGACCAGGGTGCGAGTTGAACCCAAATCAAGCGATCAGGATCGTAGTAAAACAAACGCCTTTATCTTCTCGGCCAATGCAAATCCGTACGAGACTGCAAATTAGACTAAAACTGCTGTTCATATTCATCATATTGACTTGGCTTGCTTTAAATAACTGCATTTCAACGAACTTTCTCAATTACATTATCACCACGGCTATCACTATTTCCAGGGCCTACGAGAGGGGGGCTCAGGGGGTATCGCGTGTGGAGTGTTTTTTGATAAAAATAATTAACGCTCATTTCTCATTAGGGGCCCTGCAGTCTATCCGTCGTGATGTTGCACAGCGAACAGAAATCCAAAGTTAGTGTGGTTAAACAAATATGAGAGCTGAATAAATCTAATTGCAAAATTACTCCGATTTAAATGCACGAACTCTGAAACTAGTAATTTATAAAATCATTGTACCAAGAATTTATTGCCGGATTTATAAACTGACAAATACACATGACGCAGTACAAAAAGTTGTCCGGTAAAAATAAATTTTACAGTATTAGTAGTTTATTCTTTCAGCCTGCACAAAAAGAGGCACACAATGATATCTGTAAAAGCTGAACAATGCGAAACCACTGTCTATGCATACTGTGGATGAAGCGATGGAGCAGTGCTCATCAAGTCAGCTTCATCCACACTCCCACTTCATACTTCAATTCTAAGCAAATGGCGATAAGAAAAGCGCAAGCAAAAACAAGCCAAAAAAAACAAGGCATCATGTAATAAACATAGTAGTCAACTGCTGTGCTGCTACTGCAAAAAAAGCACCATATACAAGTTCAAAAGACAATGAATACATTGTTACATGCAGTAAGTCATAAATATGTAATAGTCAGCCTACTGATAATTCAACAGTAATCATACTCTCCTTTTATGGCAACAAACTTAAAATATAAATCAAGTCGTATAGAGTATTAAATTAAATTCAGGGAGCACACCCACAAACTTTAAAAGGAACAGACTTAATTTACTGATAACCTTCCATCGAAATTTTCTCACAAACAAAAAAAAATTCTCATTATGCGCTACCAGAGCATCCGACCCACTACGTAATAACTTACACAGTCCCCGAGATTCGACCACTCAATCTTAACAATGCATTAAAGATCAAGAAGTCAAAACCTAGAACAACATCCCACCAAAAATTTAAAATCCCTTCCCAAGACTCTTCAAAAGCAAACACAAGAAATATCTTTCTCCAAAATATAGTTGAAAATTTACGTTTCATATGATTGCATTATCCTGTTTTTGATTTAATGAATGAGAGATAACCTTAATAAATTAAGTTTTTCTCTGGATGAACATGGGCTGCAGAATCACATCCCGTTTGAACTTCTCATTACACGTCAAAAATAAATTACGCTTACTTTGGAATAGCTACACAAAGACTGTAAAGTGTAAACACTCCTAACAATTGCTACAGGGGTTTCGAAATTTGAGCTTTACCCCAATACATCACAAACTAGAAAGACAAAGTGATCAAGACATACCGATTTAGAACGGGCATACCGGCATATACTTAAGTTTTCACCAAACCATTCATATTCTGTGAAGCCTCTACCTGCCTGCCCCATATACTTTATTTGTGAGAGATATAATCTAAGCAAATCGCGAAAAAGGTGAAGAAAAACTTTTCTCATTTTTTGATTCTTTACCTATGAGGTCTTGTTCAACTTAGTTATTTGAAGAAATTTGAAATGATGAAAATCGAAAACACAAGAAGTTTGAAATGAAAAATAGCTCAGTAGAAACTTACGGCAATAATTAACTCAGTTGAAACTTACGGTAATAATACATTAATTACGGTAATAATTAACACAATACAGAGAACTTCTTCAAAAATTTTCAGGTAAGCTGGGATGGATGGCCCTGATTTGAAATACCAAGTACTTAGCAAACGGTTGACAAAACTTCAGAACAATTTACCGAGTTTTACCCATGACAAAAGAGCCTGAGGCAGCGATCTTGCACGTTACATTGAAAACAATAATTTGAAAACACTATCCATTATCAGAGGTGGGCAGTATCGAGTACAAAGTATTGGTACGTTGTCAAAATTGATACCGAAGTACCGGTACCAATTGAAAATTAAACTCCCTCTTTTTGGAGTGGAGCTAATATATTTTTCACTCCAAAATATTCCGTAACAATTCGCTTATTTTAACATCCGAACAAACTTTTTGATTTTTTTTTATACAAAACAAGCAATAACACTTGCCGAGACGGAGCTACAAAGGTTTTTGAAAGTTTCACATCAATACAAACGCCTGCACTGTGTACAATGCGTCTGCTGGCTACGGCGTTGAAAAAAGGACACTAATAAATAATCAACAATAATATTTGAAAACTATCATAACAGATTTGATGCGTAATCTAAACCGTCTCGAAAACTGTGATATTTGTGCGAGTTTTGACATGAACAAATGCATCGTTTAAACGTTTAGCACACGTCGGTCAATTGATTGGCAGAACAATAGTTGAGACTGTTTTTTGATATTGAAGTCTTCTGCTAGTGAAATCTCGGTGTTTATTCAAAAATAGTATCGTTTTCAGTTGACAAATCTTTTCAGTAGAATAGCACAGCATTTTATTGAAAGTTTGTCATCATCCGCCACCGAAAGATTGTTCTAGGCGCTTTTTCATATCCTGAAAGACATTAAAAAGTACTTTACGAAACCACAAGAGTTTTAATTTCTGCAGTTTACAAGATATTCTCGTTCACAACAATGATTTACGTTCTTGAACTTGAAAATGCATTCATGTTGGAAGAGTTCAGAATAATACGACGAAAAGATATTAGAGGAATGAAGGGTAATCGACTTCTGATGCAACTTTCTGCACTAGCATTTGTGTCTGCAATTTTCTTCGAAAAAAACTTTTCTTCACACAAAATTTCTACTTACATCATTACATTCATTTATCATGCTCTTAGTAGGTTCAGGTCATTAAAACCATTTTTAAACAATAAGCTAAGTTCTTAATTAATAATTAATCACTAAATGATAACAGAGAGTGACTAAAAATACCAGCATAAATGGGCAACTAAGGCATATTTGTCACAATACAAACGTAGCAGTATACTTTATGCATTCAAAATAATCTCTAGCTATTAAAGGGGGGAGGGGGGCAGCCAGCAAATTCCGGTAGTTTACAAATACAAAAGCTCCAATTGAAATACAATTTTAAACTTTGGTTCTCATTTCGGGGCTGCGGTAGCACAAATATTCAACAAATACAAGCAGATATCCCACTAAAAAGTTTTTAAAAACCATGAGTTTGTTCTTTCAGCCTGAGCTTCCAGAAAAGAAAAGGTTTACCGCAATACGATGTCATTGGAAGATCACAAGAGACTGAATAATAATACTAAATACTATAATTCAGTCTCTCTTTTTCCCTACAATTCAGGTTGAAAGAACAAACTCAGGGTTTTCTAAAACTTTTTAGGGGGCATATTTCTTTGTGTTTCTTGATAATCTTTGCAACCGCAGCCCGCGAAATAAAAAACAAAAAATTTCAAAAATTATATTTTGATTTCAACTAACTTATAAGCTACCACAATTGCTGGATGCTTCACCCCCTCAATTCAGAGATTAGCTTTTTAAAGTTACTTACTATAGAATTTTCCAAAACTGGTCTTCAAAGGATGGATAATTTGCTGCTTGTGAATTCGAGTCAGTGTCATTGTAGGAGAAGCATTTGGACCAATCACAAAAGCTCTGTTGCTCTTCATCATTTCTTAAACCAGTTAAAATTTTCTTTGAATCATGTTAAAAATAGTACTGCGCATTGGAAGGCAAGCAATACTTTCAAGCAAAAATGTATGATACTGATTGATATTACAGGACATCTGTCATGGAATACAAAGCTAAATTATTGCTTGTTCAACAAACAATCTGGAAAACACAAAACATTTAGCACTTCATAGTTCAAATCACTTAATGCACACACAGCACAAAAATCAACAAGTAAGCACTGAGAGATGAAAACTGAGTAGTTACCATGAATGCAAACAGCCAATGTTAAGTGAAAGCTTCTTTTTTATAACTTCAGCTTATAGCTAATCTAGGCATTTTTCAAGTTTTGACAAAGAGCATAGTAACTCTTAACTGACAGCTATCTCGCATGTCGTAACCATTAACCACAATGAGGATAAATTTGTTTAAAATTTTATCACTTTTTTTAAAGATGCTGGGAAATATTTGGCAATCAAAACATACCATCAATAAGACAACATGGAAATAGCAGTAGATCAGAAAAGATATATCACTTAATTTTCGGAAAGATTTGCATACTTTCATGCTAATAGCTAGCATGTAAAGCTTTGTATATCACACAATATTTGTTAATTCACAACAATTTTGATTAACTAAACCAAAAAGTTTATCACCAAAGATACTGAATTGGCTATGGTTTGTGACTTTTGGCCCATCTTGTAGATACAGTAGATTAGTACTTTTTAGCATGTGATGTAAACAATGACATTGAATGAGGATTTGAGCAAAGACTCTATTAAACGATTCCGATTCCATATAAATTCTGCATGGCATAATTTTCAAATCTTGAAGTTTAGCTGTAGTTGTTGTTCTTTTTAATTAATTGTCTTGAACGGAGTAACAAAAAACTTGCGACAAGTATTAATTCATGACTTCTCGAGATAGTGAGGTATTAGAGGACCAAGTGCTTTGTGGCAATGATGTAAAGGTAGTTGACCAATTGTCATGATCTTGATTAAAAAGTTTGTTTATTTTGCTTGGATACTTTTAGAAGTACTTACAGTTGAGCATTTCTAAATTTACTATGTTTTTCACTTTTACTCAAGTATTTCTATTGGATAATACTTTGCACTTTATTTCCTTACAAGTTTCAAGTACTTTTTACACCACTGCTTGTGACGTTTTGTGTTACGCAAATGTTCCTTTAGGTTTCCCAAAACTGTTGTATAACAATGCATTCACCTAGCAAAAATGTCGAAAATGTTTATGCCAAACATTGTCTAAATGGTCAATTCCCGATTTTGTCCAACACTGATAATGTATGAATACCTTACGTATAACTTCATGATATTTTTTTAAACTGAATGTTTGCATCAGATGTACACTCAAGGTTAATAATAAACAGACACAATTAACTTTATGTGGTGTTTCAGAATTTAAAAAATCCAAAATACTTTTGAATTGCAATAAACTCAAAACCACTACCATCCATGGGGGGATAGACTTCATTGGCTGTTTTTTTTCATTGCAGTAAGTACTTTAGGTTTGGAGGAATCCGTATTTGCATAAGAGTTTCGACAATCGACAGTGATCTAATGTTTTTGCGGATTTTTTCACTTCTTGTCCACTGAATTTGCTGCTTGTTCAAAGCCACCAAGCAGAGATAACCATTATACTGTACAGCATCTTATCCAAAGATGCAACAACGTGAGTGGGGTGTGAGCTGAACCGAGATTACCAGATCAGGGTCATTGTAAAACGATGCCCTCACCTTCTTGGCAACACAGCCAAAGCTTCGATCTGCCACTTGCCCACCTGCTACAACACAATCATGATGTCGATGGAAGTATCACTCCCTTTTAATTTAACGCTAAACCAGAGAACATTAAGCAGGGAAGCTTTGGTATCAATCTCTAAACTGCAGTCTTTAACTTTACCAAACCAAGAATCAAACCATGGTCTACTGTTTCAGCAGCAGATTGTCTTTCTGTCCATCAACTCATTTTTATCTAAACTACTAAAATGGTTTATTATTATACTCAGAAAAAATTTAATAACTGACTAACTGGGTCAAAAGTTGATTACTTGGCAACCCTCATTATTCATATGATATTATTAAGCAAGTATTCATATTCATTCATAGCCCATTGACATGGACGTTTACAAATATTGAAAGCACAAGCTTAAATGACTAAAGTAACCCTACCCTAGTATATACCCTATGTCATTGCGATCAGGGCTGGGAAGAAAAGTACTTTTCAGGGAGTGCAAAGATTGATACAGGCATCGACACAGCTAAAGGAGGGGATTAGGGAACCAGTCCTCCCTTTTGAAAGTGCCACACAATTTCACAATAATTATTTAAAATATAAATAATACAAAAAAAAGCACCAACCTCTAAACACCAACAAATCCAAAGGGGAGGAATGCTAGCAATCATTATCAGTGTTGACATTTAATGAAAATGTTTGATCATTAACCGATTAAATGATAGATAAGTTATTGTAGTTTGTGACTCACTTTTTTGGAACAATAATGTCTTTCAAGCATGTCGTTTTTGGTTTGCATTTGTTGCTCGATAGTTGAGTGAGTCGTACATAAGAAAAAATTGATTGTTGATGCAATCTTGCTTGGTTAATGCTCACATTCGTATTTTTTATCAACAGCTATGAACTTTTCAAGTCATCAATTTGTACGGGGCCATACTAAGGGGGGCATTAGGGGCAATTAATTTCATTTTGTTTTGAAAGTGTGCAAATTTTTACCACTACTACTGCATTACATGTGGTAAAAGCAACAGGTTTTCATAACATGTTTCAAGGTGCCTTAAGCATTTATGTGGTGTATAAAATTTTTACTTAATGCTCAATTTGCTAATCTTTATGTTAATGCAGGTTTTGGAAAACTTTCCTAATGGTGGTTGGTGGTGCTACCTTCGACATAACTTCAGATATTTTGAAAACAAAACAAAATAGTTTTACAATTTAATGCAAACATGTTGATTAACGGCCATTATTTTGGTAAAACATTGTGAAGATCACCTAGCACCAGAGAACTTCGCTAAGACTCACATTAGTTTGCCATTAGACTCTGGTCTATGATTGTTGATGTCTGTTGCTGTATGTGCATATTTGATCTCCTGCTACCGGACTGCATCGAATGCTGACTATTATATGATCCACACAGTTTTCATTGCAATAACTACTTCGTGTTTGGAAGAATTTGCACCTCAAGCAAACAAGAGTTTCCAGTGTTCCAATGTTTAACTGGACCTATATCTACAAATACTTGTCCACTAAATTTGGTGTTGTTTGGAACCACCAAGCAGAGATATTAGTCATCATAACGCATTTTTAACCTAGAATGCAGCAACATGACCACGGTGCGGGACTGCCGATTAAACCCAAATCATGCGATCACGGTCGTCATAAAAACCATGCCGCAAAATTATGCCGACAAAGTTTACTCGACTTGCAAATTCATACAAATCAGCATTTACTTTGGTAAAATATGTTGAGAGCCCCCAACTTCTTTGTGCGCCATCAGCCCCCTGATTCATTAATAATAATAGGATCTCGACTTAGTATTGACAAGCTACCATACAATGCAATTTCTTTGTCTGTTTAAAAATGCAAACAGTACATGGTGCAACATAAATAATGCAGCTAGTAACTTTTGGTGGGAGGCGTGTTGTTTTTATATTTTGTTTTGCGAATTGTCTGCCTTATTTTATATTTACTAAACACCCAAATTACTAACGTCAATATCACAATTGATAATTCCCCGATAACAATCTCAGAAACTGCTAAATATTTAGGAGTTATGATCGATTCCAAACTGAATTTTCAGAACCATTTAAAAATCATTGAAAGCAAATTATCTAGAGGCGTCGGAATACTATATAGATTGAAAGCCATGCTGCCTCGGGAGGCATTATGTAAAATTTATTTCGCACTATTTCACCCTCACCTTCTTTATGGATTGGTCACATGGGGATCTACATTTCCTACCTATATGAGTAAATTAGAAAGTCTTCAAAATAAAGCTGTTAAAATTATAGGTGGTGGTACTACCAGAGAAAGTCCAACTCCATTTTACAGTCAACTAAAAATTCTGAAACTTATTGATTTGTATAAATTTGAAATTGCCAAACTAGTTCATGATTTTTTACATGACAAACTGCCATCCTCTTCCGTATTTTCTCATCTTTTCCAAAAATCCTTGCAAATTTCCCATCGCTTTACCAGATCCAGTTCAAACAAAAACAAATTGCATATTCCTCTTTATCGCACAAACCGCTTGCAACGTAGCATCAGGTATCAGGGTGTTTCCGTGTGGAACTCAATACCCATGGAAATACAAAATCTTCCCAAGCATTCCTTAAAAGTCAAACTCAAAGAATATCTTTTACAATTGTACATCTGATTATGAACTTGACCACTTGTTGTCGCATTTTACTCGAGCAATTGATAGACTTAAAGTTCTTAAAAAGAAAAAATAGCATTTTGTTTTTTTGACGTTCAACAATTCTCTTTGAATTGCGGACATATAGGGTGGCTGCTTTGACTCGATGACCGATGAGGTCTTTTCGTAGCCTCCCTGTCGTCGAATTATCTAAATTTTTCAAGCTGCTTTTTTACTAATCGTTTGTTTTTACTTTTTCGTGATGATATCAATTGAAACTGTGTTGTAATCGCGACAAAATAAACAACTGATTGATTGATTGATTGCCTCATTTGTTATAAACCTAGTACTATGTCAGCCTACTGAACAGTAGCAGTATATAATCTATGATTCTTGCATTGATTGCTTGCACATGCAATTTTTGCATCTGCTACTGTATCGTGAAACCACAATTTTTGCATTTTCTTGCTATTGTTGTTTTTTTTTGTTTTCAGGAGTCTGCTGCACAAACAAGAATTGGACTGCTGCCAGCTATACCTAGAGCTTGCATTTCATGACTTCACAATCTGCATAGTTTACAAATTTCGGAAATGCATGTAAATAATATATGCTAATAATAATAAAAATCAATTTGTCAATCTCTTGCGATGAGATAGCAAGAAGCCAGCATTTGACTAGGGGGCACTCGCTGCTAAAGCAGGTGAAAAAGCAAAAAATAGCAGATTATAAAATGAAAAATAGGACTTGTTGAAAGATTATTAAGATTGTATTATAATATACAGTGTTTAAGCATACTAAACATTAGGCACATCGACAAAGGCCATATTGAAAAAATGTATTTTCAATCTATTCTTGCACAATAAAATGCTGCTACTTTTCCAAATATCAAGAGGCAAATCATTCCAAACAGTAACTAAAGCATGTGAAAAAATTAATCCAGATTTGTTGTAGTCCCAATTGACTGTTGTTGTTGTTTTTTTCAACAAAAGCACATCGCAGTTACCACGAAAATCATAAGCTGTAAGCAGCAGATGGCTTATGCAGGGAAATTTAGAAGTACCAGTTGAAGGTAATCAGGAGCACAATGCTACTGCACAATCACAATTGTAAAAAAAATTTGTCACCCCCTTTTTTAATTTCTGGCTGGGCCAGTAGATGTAGAGCCCCCCAAATATTACTGTACCTACTCCTAAGTTGTTGTCAAGATTAATCACTATTCATACCAATATTACGAATGTATATACATCTCCATTTGAAAGCAACGGAATGATGACAGTTGCATCAACTAAATGTCTGGGTAGCGCTGTAAGCTTTAGTCCATTCAACGTTTGTCAAGGGTAAAAATACAGCATTTAATCAGTCAATTAAAATCACAGAATTTGCAAAAAAATGGACAGACAAAAAATGGGTCTGGTACAGGTTTCAATTCTCGGTGCAAACAATTTTTTGGGTGTCGTAAAGTATAAGCTTCTGTTTTTTTCTGGAAGCTCTGCCACCAGTGTATGACTGAGCGCGCACGCTCTCTCTCCAATCTAAGCTATTTCTCAAAATCCAACCCTAAGCTATTTCCCCAAAATCTAACCCTAAACTTAATGAGTGCTCCAATCTTAGGGGGAAGGGGCCTAAGATATATATATGCATATGCTGTTCTCCAAAACTAACCTTAACCTAAACCTATTCCCTAAAATCAAGCCCTAACCTTAATTAGTGCAAAAATGACAGAGAGTGCATCCGCGCTCATACACAGGTCGCAGAGTTTCTGTGAAAAAAAGCGGACGGCTTAAACTTAACCATACGCAATTTTTTTTTGGATGAGTTAAGTTCAGTTAGGGTACTTTACATCTTTCGAGGTACCAGGTAGGAAGGCGGATTGAAGTAGCTTATTCCATTGTAAATACTGGGACATCTTTGGAGAGATCCAACACAAAGATATCAGATGTGTCCGAGACAGGGGCATATTTAGGGGGGGGGCCATTGGGCGATGGCCCCCCTTTGGGTAGCCAGGATTGCAAAATTGCATAGGAAAGTGAGCAAAATTGAGGCATGGCCCCTTCCCCTTTGCAAGTTGGGCATCAGGCTTTGGGCTTGAAATCACCTGATATTGGGCGAAAAGTGGGACGAAATTTGAGTGAAGACCTTTTTTTTTTGTTCGCTCTTCACTTGATTGTGGGCGAAAAATGGGACGAAATTTGAGTGAAGACCTTCTTTTTTATTTTTTATTTTGCTCTTCACCTGATTTTGGGCGAAAAACAGGACGAAATTTGAGTGAAGACCTTTGTTTTCTGCTCTTTACCTGATTTTGGGTGAAAAATGGGACAAAATTTGAGTGTGACAATTTCAAATTCTGATCTATGTTCCTCTCAAACTTTCTGAAGTTTCTGGCCCCTCCCTTTTCAAAATCCTGCGTACGCTACTGGTCCGAGAGCCTTACTCTACCTAGGGCATGGATACCCACAATATCAGATAGGCCTACCGTACTACAACAGGAGCGATTGCTCTGAGCCCAATTCCAAATTAAATCCACAGCTGCCACACTGTCAGGTACGAAAAGACAGAAATGCCAGAAAATCCCTACCATCACATGATTGAAACCTGAAGCATCTGACGAAATTGCCACCCTAAAGGTCCAGCAGGTCTGGTGGATGAATATTCTTTATGTCTACAACTACCGGTAGTTTACCATCCTGCCTGTAGACTACTGCATATGGCTATCACACTGCACATATTACTATTAGTATCCTTCAGCCTGTAACCCCAGGCTTGGGCCCAGGTACATGCAACCACCTTCTGAGGCTCTAGTACTAGGCTAGTAGGTTACTGTGATAAGCATATCGTACCTACCTACGATGCAACCCCTTCAGTAGCCTACCCCTAGCCTCCATAACTGAACAGATTTCTGACAAACAATGATAAACTCGAGCCTACTAGCACTATAGATTAACACCAGAAACTAATCCTGAATTATCCAAACGACAGTGCGTCGCTATCGAGGAATCGAACTTCAACCCTCAGCTCTTCCTGAACTGTCTATCAGTATCACGGTAGGCTAATCTAAATTAATAATAATCTGTTTTATTTTAGACAACTACGGTCCATAAGTTTAAAGAAACAAAATAAGCAAAAACAAAGACAAGAGGCACATATGTACAAGCGACACGCTTATTTACAGATTACACCAGAAGAGTACGATTGTAGTACTCGTAATACTTGGACAAACTGAAACTGTCCGAATTCATAAGAGACTTTATCCAATTATTAGGAGACTTCAAGCATCTCTGCACAAATCCATAGGCCTAAACATTTCTGCGAATTAGGGCTTGAAATGTTGGGATCTCTGCAGCTACGAGACCTTCATTGGCACTCATAAAACGGGGTATGCTATGCAAAATTCTGTAAGCATCATTGTAGCCAACGCGTATGCGATTAAAAGTATATTGCGTGTAATTGTGCCATAAATGACAACCATAATATGAACTTTCTGCAAAAGTTGGAAACAAGTGACACGCTTGAGCAATCACAGCGACCAATCAGAAACGAGCTTTCTCTTTTTTCTCGTGATTTGTACTTTCTCTGCATTAAATGCTAATCCAGTGTACATGTTTTCTGCATTTGAAAGCCGAAGGATTAACGTACTTTTTTGCATTAAGAAACCTTGATCCATAACTAATCGGGTGATCCTACGCACTTTTATTTAGATCGTTGTTTTTTTTTATAGTTTCGGCAAAGAGGTCGACTTTTTATACCAAATGATCGCAATATACAGCAACCACAAAATTTGGTGCATTTTAGGCTTAGGCCTATCACTTTTATTTATTTACATTATTTACAATTTCACTAAACGAACGTTTTCGGCACTACCACTGGCCCTCTTCAGGAATATCTAAATAGCAATAATAACTTTAAGAATCCGAATCAAATAATAAACTAATCTTCAAAAGGTTAAAACATTGCTGTACTTTTTTAGTGTCTACTAGCCTACGTTAAGCTCAGCAAGAACGATTCAAATTTACAATTGGAATGACAAGAGTTAGCAATTATGACGAAACAAGCATTATGATTTCAGAAATAAAGCAAACACTAAGTATGTCCAACAACTGTCATAGAATTTTATGGTTAAAAAACTTGCAGCAGAAATGATGATCCGTTAGCGTAAAGTTGACGATTGAGAGCAGGAGAGTGTTTCTTGATCAGGAGAGCTTCGTGAATTTTGGTGTCATACTCAGAACGGCATTTTCGAATTATTTTGAATGAATCCAAGCCAGTTTTTTTAGTAGAGCAAATGCTGCAGGACATTATGTGGTCTTTAATTGAACTTTTCTGGTTACTATTGAAATTTAGATGTTCTTGGACTCTAGTGCTCAGATGTCTGGAGGACATACCAATGCATGTCTTGTTCGTGTCACACGAACATGTAAAATGATAAACAACATTTGAACACAGAGCCACAGGTGTTTTGGATTTTAGTTGAAAATAAGATTTGACCTTAAATGATTTGTAGATCGGGATAATTTTAACATTCAGTTGATTTCTGATTATTTTTGAAAATTTGTTAACAAATCGTCGTGAATCTTTACCAAAATACGGAATAACAATTGGATATTCATGGGTAGAACTGCTAGAAGTTTGATCGGTATCAACGGAAGACTGATTACTGTTGTTTTGGCTTTGAAATTGTTGCAATAATTTGTCAAAAAACTTGCTGGGATAACCGTTGGCCTTAAACATAGCTTTCATATTTTCTGCTTCTTTCTGGAATAGTGTGTTGTTGGAGCATATTCGTTTAGCACGATTTAAAAGGCATAGAATCAAACCAGATTTCCACTAGAGTGGGCAAAATGCATTAAAATTTAGTAATAAATTTGTATGAGTTGGTTTCTTCCAAATCCATGTGTCTATGCCAGAGTGATTTAGTTTAATTTCAACGTCCAAAAAAGGGATGGTTTCAGAAGCATGCTCTACTGTAAATTTGATACTTTTATGTTGAGAATTTAGAAGGTCCAAAAATTTTGAGCAAGACGTATCATTATTAAAAACAGCAAAAATGTCATCGACGTAGCGAAGGTATAGTTTTGGCTGAAAGTTTAAGTTTGAATTAAGCAATTTATTCTCCATGTGTGCAAGGAAAAAATTGGCAATGGTTGGACCTAAAGGGGAGCCCATACTAACACCGTCATGCTGTTCATAGAATTTATTCCTGTGCATAAATATTCCTTTGGTTGCTAGCCTTAAGAGTTTTGCAAATATCTCTTTGTTTACAATTGGCTGATTCTGGCTCGATTGGTCGGAGTATATTGTATCAGTTATAATTTGGATCGTTTCTTCTAATGGGATGTTCGTAAATAAGGATGAGACATCAAAACTTACTAATTTATGAGCAGGATGAAATTGAAAATTGGCTAGATGATCAAGAAATTGATTGGCCGACTGTAGCATGTATGTTTGCGGAATGTACGGTTTAATCAACGAATCAAGAAATTTAGCTAATTGATATTCTGGTGTGCCGATCATCGATACAACGGGTCTTAAAGGATTGTCACGCTTGTGTATTTTCACTAATCCGTATATTTTTCCGGGGTTGCTGCCACTCGGAATTAGTCTTCGCATAGTTTCTGGACCAAAATCTTTAAGATATTTGCGCACATAATAACTAATCGATTTTTCTTTTGCAATTACCGGGTGAATTTTGGAATTCACTTTAAGTTCATGGAATTTGGATTGGTCGTTAACGATATCATCTAATTTTGAGTAATAATCATTAGAGTCCATAATTACTACACCTCTTCCCTTGTCGAAATTACACACTTTAATGTCCGGTTCTTGACTTAGGTTATATAGAGTCCGGTGTAGTGCTGTGTTTTTTCGATCCGAACATAATATTTTGGCATTATTGGTAAAATTCTTAGTGGCAAATTTTATTTCATCTCGGATTTCGTCATCAACTGCCAGTCCTTCAATCGTTTTGAGTGAGTGCAAGGTTCGTTCTATGCTACACTTAATATCATCAACTTTTGGTTTATTTGGTAAAATATGATTATCAAGACCAAATCTTAGGGTTTCTTTTTCTAGTATTGTTAATTCTCTTTTACTTACATTGATTATGCATTCTGGGCTACATCTCCGTTGCTTCAACCAAAGTTGTGTAAGCTTCTTTTTATGAGTCACAATGGTATTATTTGCTGCTTTTTGAAACTTTTCTTGTAATAGAGAAGAAAGACATCCTTTTTCTACTATTCCTAGATGCTGTAAGACACTTTTCTTTCTTACATATTCTATTTCTGTTCTTGCCAAATCTTTTCTCACTTCTTTCAGTTTTTTGCTGACAACAATTTGATACAGTTCTGACGAGTTTTTGTAAACTTTTAATTTTGGAGCTTTGAACTTGAGGAATTGTGGACACAGGCCTAAATCAGTACACGTTTCAAAATATTTGACATCCAACCTTAGTTTCAAAACTTTGTAGCCAAACTTTTCAACCTGCCTCAGGTCTCGAACTGTTACACCTCTTCTGTTGCTAATGGCAAAATATAGTTTCGGCAAAGAGGTCGACTTTTTATACCAAATGATCGCAATATACAGCAACCACAAAATTTGGTGCATTTTAGGCTTAGGCCTATCACTTTTATTTATTTACATTATTTACAATTTCACTAAACGAACGTTTTCGGCACTACCACTGGCCCTCTTCAGGAATATCTAAATAGCAATAATAACTTTAAGAATCCGAATCAAATAATAAACTAATCTTCAAAAGGTTAAAACATTGCTGTACTTTTTTAGTGTCTACTAGCCTACGTTAAGCTCAGCAAGAACGATTCAAATTTACAATTGGAATGACAAGAGTTAGCAATTATGACGAAACAAGCATTAAGGTCAAATGTTATTTTCAACTTATCTTTTAAGGTCAAATCTTATTTTCAACTAAAATCCAAAACACCTGTGGCTCTGTGTTCAAATGTTGTTTATCATTTTACATGTTCGTGTGACACGAACAAGACATGCATTGGTATGTCCTCCAGACATCTGAGCACTAGAGTCCAAGAACATCTAAATTTC
Organism: Trididemnum nubilum; assembly: GCA_963965965.1. NCBI lineage: Eukaryota > Metazoa > Chordata > Ascidiacea > Aplousobranchia > Didemnidae > Trididemnum > Trididemnum nubilum. The sequence goes on along the minus strand of OZ014485.1, from coordinate 15,048,087 downwards.
AATAGTAACCAGAAAAGTTCAATTAAAGACCACATAATGTCCTGCAGCATTTGCTCTACTAAAAAAACTGGCTTGGATTCATTCAAAATAATTCGAAAATGCCGTTCTGAGTATGACACCAAAATTCACGAAGCTCTCCTGATCAAGAAACACTCTCCTGCTCTCAATCGTCAACTTTACGCTAACGGATCATCATTTTTGCTGCAAGTTTTTTAACCATAAAATTCTATGACAGTTGTTGGACATACTTAGTGTTTGCTATATTTCTGAAATCATAATGCTTGTTTCGTCATAATTGCTAACTCTTGTCATTCCAATTGTAAATTTGAATCGTTCTTGCTGAGCTTAACGTAGGCTAGTAGACACCAAAAAAAGTACAGCAATGTTTTAACCTTTTGAAGATTAGTTTATTATTTGATTCGGATTCTTAAAGTTATTATTGCTATTTAGATATTCCTGAAGAGGGCCAGTGGTAGTGCCGAAAACGTTCGTTTAGTGAAATTGTAAATAATGTAAATAAATAAAAGTGATAGGCCTAAGCCTAAAATGCACCAAATTTTGTGGTTGCTGTATATTGCGATCATTTGTTTTTTTTTACTTTTTGAATATTATTTTTCTGCATTCTGTGCATCTATGCTATTATTACAGCCTCACAAATAGGCCTATTTTAGTTATTTAAGGCAAAGTAATCATGAACCAACCTTTAGCCGTTCTGCTGTAGCCTATTCCAGCGAAAGGTAAAGCAGACCGATTAGTTTAAACCACGTATTTATTCGTACAATTTAACTACACACGAACTTTGTCTCTTTAGCTGCCTGAATCTGTTTCGACAGCGGCTCGCTCCAGGTTTATATACCAACCGCCATTCTATATCATTGTTACGTCAACTTGACAAGAGCGTCACAGTGATAACAGGAATGGGCAAATTTTATTGGTGCGCTGTAGTTTAGAAACAATGGCGCAATTTGCGGGAGCGGTAATGAGTGCAATCGCTACAAACCGATGAAATGACAGCATGTACTGCAGAGAATGAATACAAAAACCGCAAAGTGAAATTGGTAATGCTGATTTAATCGAACAATTGCCGTTGATTGCAAACGAACTAAAAGCTACTAAAATAATTCTCCGTTAAGCGTTACCAGTGGTGGCCTTAGGAAAGGGGGGGGCCCTGTGCAAATTAAATGGGGGGGGCCTTTTCTTTACACACCACTTTACCATGATTTATCTGCACTTGCAATTAAGCGCAACAATTCATTTCACAAATAACAAGACCAGAAGATCAATGCTATTGCAGCCCTAATTAAATCAAATGTTTGTTCATAAGTTCCTCTCATCTAGATTATCAACTCAGTTAATTGCAGTAAATTAAGGTAAACTTTCAGCAATTGCTTTCAGTATGCTAGTGTTATTACAGAATATGTTTGAGTACTTAGCAATAATGTTTGAATGCTTTATGCTGCTTAGCATATAATATACTGCATAAACCTATTACTGCCAGTTGCTGAAATCAGTTGAAAAAAAAACAAGTGGAAAAACGACTACCTGAGTCATAGGCGTAGCCAGGATTTTTGATTGGGGGGGGGGTAAACCACAAATCACATGCAATATCGTCATCAGAAACTTCGAAAGAGGAATTTTTTGGTGGGGCAAAGATATCGTAGAATGGAAGATCAGAAGTCGTGGCCTGGTGTTGGCATGTAACTAGGAACTCGTTCAAGGAGAGAGCTTAAACCAATAGCGTACCGGTAGTAAAAATGCGAAAATGTGTAAATTGGGAGACGTGCTTAAGTAAAGAAGTGTACTGTACTTCAAATGTATCACAGACGGGGGTCTGGGGGCGAAGCCCCCAGCCGCCTGACGATTTTTCGTAATTTTTTGGACAAAAAAAGGTATTTTAATACCATTGGATCACATTTTGCACATTTTCAGAGCCATTTGAGAGTACTAGATTTTTAACATTTGAAAGCCAATTGAAAAAATTAAGTTGTTCTGTCCTCCTTTTGCTTGCAATTTAAGTCCAAAACACGTTTAAAATCTTGCATTTTGTGGGTAAATTTTATTATTGATTTCGCCCAGGTAAGGGGAAGTAAAGTACAATCCATCCAGCAATATTTTAGCAGTAAATAACAATTCAGTCGATTATTTTCTTTATAGATTATTGTTTTGTCTTGAAAACAACCAGTTATAGAAGTACATATACGGCCAGGGGCCCAGGCTCTCTCAATTTAAAAATTTGTTTAATGAGCATTCCCCTTACTAAAACTAATTTTTTTCAAAAGTATTTTGTTGCATAAAAACTGGCGAGGTAGAGGTGAATTGTAATTGAAAAATGTACATTAGATAGTTATGCCTACAAACCAAGTTATTGCCCGAGTCGGATTTACATTGAGTTGGGCCCCTGGTACTTTAAGATTTTTCCAATATTTTCGTGCCAACTACAGGTGAAGACCAAAAAAAGTCTTATCTGAGCGCGGGGCCCCTGGCACTGTGCCATGTGTTAAATCCGTCCCTGGTTATTGCATTACATTCATAAAAGGGTTAGATGAGAATCTCAGCAACTTTTAGGATAAAAACGCTTAATTTCACTTGGGTTATAGGCCTACGTTTAAATTGGTTGGCAACATTAAATTGAAGGAGCCCTGGCCCCCTGAAACAGTATTATTGTTGGGGGCCCATTTAAATTAGAGGGCCATATAAATATTCTTGTACGGGGCCCATTTAAATTGGTTGGCAAAAATTAAATTAAGGGACCCTGGCCCCCTGGATCAATATTGTTGTTGGGGGCCCATTTAATTATTATTGTAGAGGGCCCATTTAAATTGGTTGGTAAAAATTAAATTGGGAGGACCCGGGCCCCCTGGCTCAATACAATTGTTAATTACTGCTGTACAAGTGTACTGTTGTATGCGAAGATGCTAAAAGAAACTGAAGCTGAAGAAACAACAGTTTTTTTGTGACATTTTTATCATGGGTAGCATTTCAATTGGGGGCCCCCTGGTTACGCATATGACCTGAGTAGCCTAACAGTAGCAAGTAAAAAAAAAGAGTAGTAAGTTGACTTTACCAGTAAATTTTATTATCTGTTTACTAAATCTGACTTAAAAGTGAAAACTATTTTCTGCAATTTTCTGCGCGCAGTAGGTCAAATGGGGGGGCCCCCAGAGGTGGGCGAACCAGGACAACTGACCGCGAACCAACTGACCGCTGAACAAACTCACCTCCAGACCAACTGACCGTAGAACCAACTGACCGCCGAAGGTGCTAATAGCGCTTGTCGAGCTAAGAACAATAGAAGGTTCTCACGCTAATCCCGCTCAGAGCAATAGATGGTTCTCACGCTCAGTACAATAGAAGATTAGTACGCCATTAAATTAAACTAATTGTTTGTTTTTTACAATTCACGCTGTTTTCTTTCGTATGGCAAGTACAGATAATTGATTAAATTAAATTACGATTCACGCTGTTTTCTCTCTGCCAAGTGCAAAAAACTGATTAATACAAAATACGGAAATCATAACTCGCCTCGGAATTGAAATAATTGTTCGTTTTTTGCGATTAACGCCGTTTTCTTTGTTGTTTTTTTTTTCCCTTGCGTCTGGCAAGTATGAAAAATTAATTCATATAAAATATGGAAATCATACCTTGCGTCGGAATTGAAACGATTTTTTACGGCGGTAATCAAATTCTCTACGTCACATGCAGCCACTAGGATGCATGTTTTTAGTCATTAACTACCGTAGTGAAATAAATAATCAAGCAAATTTTGTGGTTATTGTGTTTATGGATTCAGTATTCGACAAAAAATCATTATTTACGTTACAAGTATTGATGCTGTTATTACATTAGGAGCAACTTACAAGCTAAAGGTATTTGAATTGCAAATTTAAAGACATACTTATCAGTCGCGTTCACACAATAGGTTTTACTGCACTTGCCTTGATTTGAAAAAGCATAGTTTATGGAGGTCATACAAGACGACAATACTGGCAAAGGCCGCCGTCCCCCTTTGAGAATGTTTAATGTGAATATTGTACTGTACAATGCACTTTAACTTTGTTTTTGAAATTGAATGACAAGTTTATTTTTGATCTCAGTGTTATGGCTACGCCGATTTGAAGTGATTACTCTTTCCTTATCGTTTCATTTTACGAAGCATCATATTCAAATGGTCATATCCAATTCAGGCATATCTTTTTATCCTTCTGTTAAAATGTTTTTGTTGGCGTTTTCAAACAAACAAAAATCCGTGAATCAACCATCATTAAGAGCTATTTAATGGCTGAAAAAAATTATTTAAAACATGCAATATTAGTTATTGATCGTTTGAGTCGCATGCAACAGAACTCGCAATGTCACAGTCTCGTGGAGACAAATGAAACCTTACAAAATAATTATGGCCCAAAAATTTTGTGGATTGAAAATCATCAAAAGTCATAAAAAAAGCGTTCAAGCAATGGTTTGGTCAATTAGGTGCGACTAGTATCGTTTTAAATTTGAGTAATTAATAAGAAAAAGCAATCTTGTGCAAGAGAAAATTTTGCAAATTTTCCTTAGGAAAGTTTTCGATGCTTTTCCTGCAAAATAAAGTTTTAGCGTTGCGACAACTGATGGGAAAGATGCAAAACATCTTTTATCCAGGTGGTAACTATAATCAGGTTAATTAATTTTGTTTATGCGCTTTTTGGCATAAGCAAAAGCTTAAATCTACAACGTTTTGCCCCCGCTGCGACACGCGTTGCACGTTAATACCCAATTACCCACTAGGAATGATCATCAAAAGTCAATCTAATTGGTAATTATAAGAATTATTGACAACGGCATGCATCAAACTAACATTGTCAGTGCAATTTGGAAAGTTTACAATGTTTTTCTGACAAATCTTATGGTTTGAATCGAAACCGAAAAATTGCTCCCAGCTTCGAAATCAATTTTTGCAAAATTCTTAATCACCTTACTTGCTCTACTAAAAAAGTCATTTTACTTGCCCCACAAAAATTGCTACATCAAAAAAATTGCAACACCAAAAAACATCAAACTAAACTTTGTGACTATAAATACGTCTTCAATCGTCCGTTTTCGCGAGTTTTACGAGGAGGTTGATGAGAGCAACATTTGCAAGAGGTTGAGTATGGCTGAAGTAAAAGTGTTATCGCAGCGAAATAAACCAAAGTTTGTGCACGATGGATGCACTTATATTTTTGATAAATTAATTGCAGATAAACTGAGGAAGTTTTGGCGATGCGACCGCAGGTGGGAAGGATGCAAAGCACGCATTCACACTGATGTGTCAACAGATCAGGTTAGTTCATTTTGTAAGATTTTGATTCAAGCAAAATTTTCCAAAAAATGACGAAGATCATACCAGAGCCTGTTTTTAATTAAGTCAATAAAATACATTCCTTTTCATTGCAATTTTCGTGTCGAAGATTTTTAAGTTGTGTTTATGTGAAGTAGAATAACTACTTTTAATTCATAAATCAATTTTTATAAAATTGCAATTCTGTGGTTGGTAATGAAGACATACAGCGTGCCAAAAAAGTACAGCGTATTCAAATTTTGTACATCGTTTTTATTTTCTCAATCCTGAATCATAAAAAGTCGAAGTCAAGTTGGTTAAGTCAAAAAAACGTTTAGTGACATCATTTATGTTAAATATTGGCAAAAAGTTGCTCCGATTTTGGAAAGTTCCTTTGGAAAACCTATAAATTTTCCGTTACCTTAGGAACTTGAATTTTTTGCATGAGTTTTTGTCAATAAACTTGATTCAAAGGCTGGTTATTTCAAAAAAAACATTTTTTTCTCTGAAAAGAATTATCACGAAAAACCAAGATGTGGCAAAAAAGCCCCCTCCTGTAAAGAAGGTTAAAATTTAAAAGTTTAAATTCTGTAACTGGTAACAAAAATTTGAAAAATTAAAAAAAACACTTGACCGCAACCACGAAATTACTAATTCTTATTACAATAAAACATTGTATGTTTTCATTCAACTGGTAATTAAAGCTTTACAATAATGTTATTGGCTTAAACAGCAACTGCAATTTGATCATAACGTAATTTAAAATGTGGTTTAATCAGTTTTGTGCAACTAATTCTTACAATATTGAGATTACTGCGTTTCTAAACAATAGTTGCAATATCCAGGTAATCAAATCACTCAATCACCACAATCATGGTGGAAATCCAGTGTTGGTAGAACTGTCTGAAATATCTTCACAAGTTAAGCGTGCAGCAACGCAAAGTATGGAACGACCTGTACAAGTATGTATATTTTATCATAGCGGTATTCGATCAATTTTGCAATAACAACTGAAAATATCCGATGTACGGCAAAAAGCGTACCGCATTCTCATGAGCATGTACGCTATAAGCTTAGTTATAAGTGGACAAAAACATAATCCTGTGATCTGCCCTCATTTGGAGAATAATGTAGCAAGTTAACTTTTATCAAAAAATTTATCAAGATTGTAAACTTTTTCCAGCGCCAAAACTATAATGACAAATTGATATTACTATGATCTTCACTCATTTTTATGCCAGTACTCTGGCTTTTCCAAGTTCAAAATATTGCAAGTATTTTTCAAGATTGGGTTTTGTAAAAACCAGCTTACATTAAAAAAAACTTTAGTTTAATTTGGAATTACTGTACACTTGGGGTAAAAATTTGATAAACGAAAACGTTTAGAGCCAATGTCTCGTAATGCATTTTGTAGAACTTTTTGTTGATTTCACGTACGAAGACAGTATGATTTTCAAAATAAATTACAACAATTAAACATTTTTTTGCATTATAAAGTACATTTCTAAAAACTTTGAATTGTAACTGCAATTGGTTTACGTCCATGCGATTAAGCAACGTCACTGCTTTGCAGCACGACGAAAAATCGAAAAATCAGCAGATTAAGTGCAACTAATTAATGATAATGTGTGAAACCAAAGCTGACGTAGTTGGCTTTTTTTTCTGCACAAAATTCATCTGCAACAACCGTGTAAATGAAATTAATAAAATCATTGAGAGCAGATCACTGCAAAATTAAAATATTAAGCATATAAAAATAAAAAACCTAACAGTCTGTTTGACCCGTAAATGCCATTTTCAGGAATAAATCTAAGCAATTTAGAATAGTAGCAATCGACAATTAAATGTTTACATTTACCCCATATCATTCCATTTATGGGTGAAACAAACGGTTAGATTTATAAGTTTTTAATTTTGAATGTTTTAATACTGTGGTAATCTATTGTGATATATTTCTAACTTTCATTATCGAGCATTTTTTGAAACCACAGACAGAAATCACTGAGAAAACGATTCCTTCTTCAATATACATCGCTTCCTTGAGCGTAGTGTTTTCGCTAATTATGATTCGCAGCTTACGTTAATTACTGATTAAAAGCAGCGGTGCGAATTCAAAAACAGTTATTTCATTCAATACTTGAAAATATTTCAAGTCCGCGGAGTTCTCTGAGATAATAAAACAAAACAAAAAATATCTTGTGTTAACTGGCTTCTGTAACTTGCTTTTTAACAGCACACTCGAACTTATCTAAAAAAATCAAAATTTTTACCAAACTTCCTCACGGTAAACTCACAAAAGTCGCATTAAAATGAGTCGAATTGATAGTAATATCAATTTATAATGTTACGTTTGCCACTGGAAAAACACTAACACTTTGGTAATTGATTTCTGATAATTAAGAAATAACTTCACGGTATTATTTTTGAAAGTACCAAACGTTATCACAAATTATGCTCGGCGCCTTTATCCGGCAAATATGATATCGGAAAATGTAACAACATCTTTTTTTTGTGAAGCAGTAGATATTTGTTATGCAAAGTGACAATATTGTAAAAATTTTTAATGAATGAGCTATTTTTTCTTCCCGACTGTTTATCCCCCAAATCGGTAAATTGGTTTTATGTTACGTCTTGGAAGATTTCATTTTCCTGCAAAAGCTAAGGTTTTCATCAGCAGCGATCAAGGTTTTATTTGATGCATTCAGTGCAAATCTTGTTTCGCGCGCCCATGATTCATTGAACTTGCTTAGTTTTAAATAGGATTTCAGAAATGACAAAAACTACTTCACTTAAACAACAACAAACGTACATTTTCCATTTTGGCAGTAGTTATTTTTTTGTTGTTGCAGCTAATCAACAGGAAAATACAACAATCTTCGTCGGCTGCATTGGTTGGGGTGTCTCGTAAGAATCTGACACGTCTCATTCAAAGACGACGAAACGCGGTAAAAGCGATTCCCCCTACCCCTCAGAGTTTAGCAATGCTAGCTTTTCCCCGACGATATACAGGGTGTCCATAAATTATCGCTACAATTTCAAAAATTCACCAAAGTGTTATTTCTTAAGATATTTTCAATCGGTTTGTTTCATTGTGAAGGAAAATGCTTCAAGTTTTTTTTATTCTTAACAGGTTGTTGTGGAAATATTAGGTTTAAAAATTACAACTTATTTTGTGATTACGCCGAATATTTTTGAAAAGTAGCGAAAGCAGAGTTCATGAAAATGAGCACTCCGCAGGAAAAGGCCCAGTGTGTTTCCTGGTTTATAGAGACAAAGTCAGTCATCCAAGCACAGCGAAACTTTACACGCAAGTATGGAAGAAAGCCACCTGCACGATTTACCATTCGAGCATGGCATGAAAAGTTTATGGAGACTGGTAGTGTGTTACAGAGAAAGGGAGCTGGCCGACCTCAAATATCAGAAGAAGAAATTGAATCTGCGCGAGTGGCATATGCCAGAAGCCCTAGAAAATCTATTCGCAGGGCTTCTACCCAATTGCAGATCCCACGCTCCACTATTCACAAAGTTTTGCATACAAATTTGCGACTTTATGTGCAGTTACTGCAAGTCCTTAAGCCAGAAGATAAGCCACGACGAAAAGAATTTGCCGCGACGATGCTAGACAGATTAGATTCAGACCAAGGGTTTTTGAAACGTGTTTGTTTCAGTGACGAGTCAACGTTTCTGGATTCATAAACAGACACAACTCAAGAATATGGGGCTCGCAGAATCCGCATGAAACCTACGAGCTTGAACGAGACTCCCCTAAACTAAATGTGTGGTGTGGAATCATGAATGATAAAATTATTGGTCCGTTTTTCTTCGCTGAGAAATCAATTACAGCTCAAATTTACCTCGACCTTTTGACAGAATATGTGTCACCACAGCTTGAACAGTATCAACCACGAGATACTTTCCAGCAGGACGGTGCACCCCCTCATTGGGGTCTTGAAGTTTATCAATTTTTGAATGACACATTTCCAGAAAGTTGGATTGGACGTGATGGTCTCATTCCATCGCAGCCACGTTCCCCTGATATCACACCATTGGATTTTTTTTTGTGGGGATATGTAAAGAATATCGTTTACCGAACCACAGTCAGAGACGTTGGTGATTTGCAACAACGAATAATTGAAGCATTTGATACAGTCACTGTGGATATGTTAGCAAGAACATGGCTAGAAACTGAATATCGATTGGATATCCTACGTGCGACTGATGGTGCACACGTAGAAGTATACTAAAGCATCTGCGTAAACTTGAAGCATTTCCCTTTACTATAAAACAAACCGATTGAAAATATCTTGAAAAGTAAGACTGTGGCGAATTTTTGAAATTGTAGCGATAATTTATGGACACCCTGTACTGTGTACTGCCCCGCCCGCGAAATTTTTTTTTCTACCATGGTTTTGCAGATTTATTACGTCTCATCCGTTGTCCCAACCTTGTGATTCATACTCCGCTCTCGCTTTTCGCTAGATCCGCTATATTCACAGGCTAATTGGCACAATGGTACTGGGCAATTAGGCTAGGCTTTAGTTTGGAATAAAGTTCTACCGTAGGCAGGGATAGAATAGGCTTGGAAGAATAGCAAAACGCAATAACAGCAGTTAGTCAATAAGCCTAGACTTACGTTTTATAATCAAGTCAAAATATTAAGATAAAATTTGTGATACAAGCAAGTCAAAATAGCCTAGCCTAGTAATCTTTTTTAAGCTTGTAAAGGGTTGAGCTGCTGAGTCTTCAGCGATTATTGCATTATAGATAGAATAGGCCTATCAGAGGGAAGCCTAAAACATATTTCTTTAATTGATGCGTAATTCAAGTTACTGTATGCGAATTGCAAAAATAAGTAGCAGATCTGAGATACCGGCACCAGTACCAGTAGGCCTACTGAGATCTGGATAGCCTAGTCAGACAGTGCAGTTGGCTAGGTACCGGGTTATCGTAAATGACTAGCCTAAACTGTGTAGGCCCTGAATCTGGAAAAATGAAATGTCAAAGTTATTTTACTACTGTAATTTCACCAATGTTGTAAGTAATTGCTTTCAAATTTAGAGTCAGAATTAACTAAGCAGATTCGCTTACTGACTTCATCACGCAGAGTCATTCATCTGCTCATATTCCTCTCTCAGTACTGTCATAGTGGATGAAATTAGGACAAAGTTTACTTGATAAATTGATACTGTAAAGTATTAAACTCTGAACTGATAAATTGTTGAATCAGTTTGAAGAAAAACTTGCAAAAAAATTTTCATATATACCGGTAGGTTGCTAACTTTACTGGCTTCACACAGTACTGCAGCAGGTACACAGTCTGAAGATCTGACTGTTACAGTACATTTTCCTGGTTTTTAATTCGATTTATTTGGACAGCGAAAAGACTGTATAAGTCATCAACGTCTACTGTCACGAAAAAAAGAAACTTTATGCAGTAACATATATCAGTAAGAAACGGAGCAGTACGCTAAAACTTACCGGTACTACTGTCACAACTCAAAACAAAAACTCACTATATCAAACTTAACAATTATGCTTTGTATCAATGTATGTATGGCATATGCTCAAAAACTTGATTACCTGGCCCCCCTTATTCAATATTTTGTGTTTGAGTACTGTAATATATGAAGTCTTTAGTTCTTTATTAAACTGCAGGAGTTTCATCTCTCTAATTTCCTTTGCAATTTGATTCCATATTTTAGTTCCATTATAGATCAGCAATTTTTGAGTTTGTGCTGCGTTAACTCTGGGAAGAAAGTAGTTTGTTTTGATTTTTTTTTCAATTGCTGTAAGAATGTATTTCATCCAGCATTATGAAAAGCCCTAAGTTAGACCTGGAAGTGTGAGATGATGTATTGCTTATTCTGTACATCAATTTTGCTGTTTCCATTTTGCACATGTCATTCAGCTGTAATAGATATAAGCTTGAGAATAACGGTTTAGTGTCAGGTATGTGTCCTGATGTTGTTGTGAGTTATTATTCTTACTGCTTTTTTTGTAAATTAATCAAAGGTGAAAGGATAGATGCTGATGCACCACCCCAGCTGCTAATACAGTAATTTAGATGAGAATGGATGAAGCTGTAATAAATCAACATTAAAGTTTTACAATCCCCATACTTCTGTCAATGATACAATATCCAACAACCACTGGCTAATTTTGAACTAACTTTCTGAATTTAGGGTTTCCAATTTTGTTAATGATCAATCAGGACACCCAAATATTTAACACATGTATTTGCACTACATGTACTTTAACACATGTACTACGCAAACATGTAGAGCTGTGTTTCCTCGAACTTTATGGCTAATTGGCAAGTGTCCAAATTTTCTTTAAACAATTGTGCCCAAAGCCCTAAAAAGATGTTTATGTGCCATAAATTTTGTACCAATCCAGTATTAATGTATACCAAATGTCATATTTCCACAAATTTGTCAAGTTTTCTAGAGCTATGTTTACTGTTTTGCCAAAAACATTTGCCCTTGCTCCAACAAATCGTCGATTCGCTGAAAAAAATTGGCTTGGTGGGGACACTGATGTAGAGTGTTTGCGCAGACTTAGCTGATGTTTGCAAATTATAGCTATTCATATTCTATAATTGTTTTAAATACAAAATTGCATTTCAGGCAGAAAAAATAGCCTACTAAAGCTAGTTTGAAAGAAATCTAGTATGTACTGTAGATGTGCGTGCGAAAACAAATGGTTTCTGATGTAGTGATTAATCGCCCAAGCTATGCAGCATTGACTGATTGATGCCATCTTTTAAGTCATTGTGTTACCCAGGAAGATTGATGAGCAATCCACAATTATCTGGCAATAGTACAGGAAGTTTTTAAAAGATTTTTTGGATGAAAAAAGATACAGCAGCAAGACCAATTTTAAATGGAGATTCTGGTGAGTTTATCTCGATGGATTTTTGATGCAGATTCCAAAAAGGATTTTATTTCTACTCTTGCACATCAAGTTTTTGAGATTTTTCGGTTTTTATAATTTTAATTCAACTTTTGTTGTTAAGCATTTAAAGTCCAAATACAGTGGAACATTGCATTATGATGTCACAGAATAACATTTTTAAGTGGTGAAACAATTTAAGTGCAAGCTCTGAGTGACAAGGAAAGGATGGATGCAGGCAGTTTTGCAAGTTATTTTAGTAGTCTACAGTAAGTGTGGAGAATAAAAAATGTAGGAACATACGCAGGGGGAACTGAGGGAATTAATATTAACAGTGTATAGTAATATGTTATGTTAAATAAAGCAGTTATTTCTGCAGGTGTAAAACAGGTAGATACACATAGGTGTCGATTTTGGGTGGTGCACCGCTTCCTCGCCTCGCTAAGGAAAGGCGAAGCTCCTTGCATTAAGGTTAAAAGAAGGAAATGTGGTTGAAAAAGATGTCAAAGTAAGTTACTACAGGAAGCGCAATAGGGATTTATCTTTGGCCTTCAAAATTGAAAGACCTCCTTGTTACTGCCATGATATGGAAGAGCTATTTCAAACTCTGGGTGTAGTTCACATTGTGAAGGAATGGAGGGCTTTTATTGATTCCTCAAAGAGAAGTTTGAAAGCAGTTCTTCTACATATCGGAAATAAAATACCCTCCATCCCTATTGCACACTTTGCCCTGTTAAAAGAATCCTATGATAGCATTGAAATTTTGTTGAATACAATTTGCTATTCTGACTACCAGTGTAGCTTATGTGGGGGTTTTAAGGTAATTGGAATTTTGATGGGATTGCAAGGAGTTTTACAAAACACTGTTGTTTTTTATGTTTTGGGACGTTTGCACCACTGCACAGCACTATGAAACAAAACAATGGCCGACAAGGAATTCATATGCACCTGGAGTAAAAAATTTCTAACACATCCTTTCAGTAAATCCCGATAAAGTTTTAATGCCACCATTGTATATCAAGCTAGGATTAATGAAGAACTTTGTGAAAGCTCTGGCAAAACAGAATTCGAATGGTTTTGAATTTCTCTGTGAAAAGTTTACTGAGCTAAGCCAAGCCAAGTTGAAACAAGGAATCTTTGTTGGTCCACAGATTCTGGAAGTTTTTGAAGACCCAGAGTTTGAAAATGCATTAAATGCATTGGAACTATGAGCTTGGCATTCATTTAAATGGATTTGCTCCAATTGTTTTGAAAATTTCAAGGCAAATTCAAATCAAGGTGTTGCAGAGTTGCTTGTGGCATACAAAGAGATGGGATGTTGCATTTCCTTAAAGATGCATTTTCTTCATTCACACAGAAAACTTTGGAGCAGTTGGTGATGAGCAGGGTGAAAAATTTTGCCAAGATATCCAATCTATGGAAAAAAGGTATAAAGGAGTTTGGAATGAGGGTATGATGGGTGATGATTGCTAGATGTTGTACTGTGATGATGCGAACCATCCATACAAACGAAAATCATATGTCAAACATTTTAAAGTTTTCCTCATTTGAACTGGTATTGATTGCAGTATTAAGTGATACTTAGATAAACAGCAAGCATTTTCCACATGTGTTATTTTGAAAAACACTTTTGTTGAAGCTACCCCAAAAAGACTTTTTCAAAATCATCCAACTACAGGCTGTTTAAAAGCTGCCAATAAACAGTCTTTTTCAAGACTACAATTAGCAAAAAAGAGTTTGTCTATTGTCCAATCTTCAGTCTTCAGATCAAACAAGTTTAATGTGCTGGTCAGTACATTAAACTTGTTTAATCTTTTTTGTTCGACCTTTTTTTTCAAATTCGTTTAATTAGGTATAACAGCATACTAATGTGATTAGTAGCCTTTGTTAAAATCTGAACAACAGCCATGATAATGGCAAAGGTATTGTCATTAATGGGGTACCAAATGCATGGAATGTAACTCACCATGCCCCGTCATATCTCAAAATCCTGATGTGCTAGAAGAAAACTAATGCCAGATTCAAAATCAGTGTCCCTATGTTACCCAGAAATTAGGGATCTTGATCTTGTTTAAAAAAACAAACCATTATTTTGTTGACCGGTGTTATTTTTTGCATTTAGCAAAACTTGTAATGTTGTCAAGCCATGTTGTGAGTCTGATTATGGCAAGTGGCACATAGTTGCTCGAGCAAGAAAACATTTAACATTAGGTATGTCTTAATTGTTTTTAGCCTTTGCTGCTAATTGCTTTCATTCTTTCAGGAAAAATCTTCTGGGTCTTCAAGGAGCATAATTCACTGCTTTAGGAAAATCGCCTGCCCTGCTGCAACCACTCAGGCTACTACTAGAATATCGCAAGCTATGAAAGTGGAATTTCATCGATTGCTTTTTGAATAGTGGAATTTTATTTGCTATTGACAACAGTATTCAGAAAGGTATAATTTAGAATCATAGTTGTAAAGTAACGAAAGTATCTTTACTTAACTAGTCTACTCAAGTAGATTTTGTCTGTAACAAGCACTTCTAAAGCAATTATGTTTTTGGATACTTTCTATTTTGCTTACTTTTACCGTGAAGTAATGCTACTTAAGCAGCATTTTGATTTAGAAGAGTAGAAAGTTCTGTAGGTTTAAATGAATCACAAATTATCAGAACAATTGAGTTTTCTACCGACTAAGCAACGGTTTTATGAAATGATTCCAAGTAAATTTTGCGTGACGTGATTTTCAAATTCCAAAGTTTCCCTGTTGTTCGTTTTGATTTGATTATAATAAAAAAAACTTGTATCAGCCAATAATTCATAAAAACTTGCAAAATAATTCATTATAATAAAAAAAACTTGTATCAGCCAATAATTCATGACTTCTTGAGATAGTAAGGGGTTGAAAGACCAAGCATTATGTGACAGTGATGTGAAGGCAATCGACTAATTGTCATGCACTACAGTTTGTGGATTGAATAATTTGTTTATTTTGCTTGAATACTTTCAGAAATTCTTCTACTTGAGTACTTTAAAAAACGACTACTTTTTACTTTTACTCTAATACTTTTTTGGTCAATAGTTTGTACTTTAGTTTAAGTAGTTTTTCTTTCAAGTAACAAAACTTTTACTTCATTACAGTTATCAAGTACTTTTTACACCACTGTTTCAAATGTAGAAGTTGTTTTATACTGATATGGTTGAGACCAGAAGCAATGCAGTGCTATGCTGATCTTTGCAAGTGATGTCAGCAACGACGTGCAAAGATGCTTCACATTGCTCAATGTCCGATCAAAATACACTTTTAAGTTCACGTTCAATTTATTATTTGTCATTATAAGATGCAATAAACCAGTGGTTCTCAACCTTTTTTCAAAGCGACCCAAATTTATTGAAAAAATCAAATGTGTAAAATTTTGCGAGCCATGTCCAGGATATTCTGATACATAGTTGAATTAAAAGCTGTTATGAGCAAAAAAAATTTTATAATGACAGAACTTTGTTGCAAATACAACAAACAACTTTTTACTGAACATACATTTATGAATATTTGCTATTCAGCTTTGAGGATTGCAGGCTGTCAAGTGTGTCATTATTTCATTTTTTTGATTATTGTTTTTCAATTTCGTTATTTTGGAACCATTGTCATTATTTCATTATATTTTAAGTAATCTACTGATATTTTTTGAGATCACTCGATAAATTGCAATCAATCATGAGTCATTGAAATGAAAACCTTTTTTTGGGGGGGAGATCACCAAAAAGATCTCACTAAAACTACACAAAGACCTTTTTTGACTGGTCTTCTGTTTAGTTTTTTGGATCTTTTTGCCTGTCCCGGTTTTCAGTGTTGAAAAATATGATAAGTCTAATTATAATATACTTGAAAATTGTCATTATTTGCCATTATTTTATGTTCTGTAGTCATTTTTTATTCATTTTTTTTAAATTCAAGGACTTGACAGTCTGATATTGTTACCAGGCGCGTCGCCAGAAATCTGCAATGTGGGGGTGTTACGGGGGTCTGGGGGTGGAGCCCCCAGCTGCCAGAGGCAATTAGGGGTTTGTGGCAAATCCCCATCTGCCAGAGCCTGAAGATCTGGGGGCAAAGCCCCAGCCAGCAAAGGCACGGGGCCTGAGGGAAGAGCCCCCAGCGCTCAAAATTTTTTTTTGCAAAAATAACTTAATTTTAGGCCTATTGTTTACGAGTTGGTAAATCATAAAATCGTTTACCGGTAGTTCAATAAAACTGTCAAGGAGTAGTCTGTTTCGTCTATATGTTATAGAGAAAGATTTGGTTTGGAGGGCTATTGGAAGAAAGTTTGAGAGAAGTGATTGGTAATTAACTAATAATAAATGAATATCCCCCCTCTATTTCTGAGCTTATATATTTTTTGATAAAACCTTTGTTAAACTTTTTTCAATAAGCGATCAAATTTGATTACCAATGTTTGAAGTTTTTTTTCCGATCTATGAGTTTTGTTTTTGACTAAGTAATCCCCACCCCCCCCCCCCTCTCCCCCTAAATTAAACGTTTCAAAATATGCGTTATATCATTTTTTGAGTCTATTTCAATGCAAAAGACAGTCTCAGAAGTGATAAAAACGTGGTTTTTTCCTTATTCTGCATTTTGGTCGGCAGGCCAATTGGGGGGCAATAGCCCCCCTGGTCATACTGCTGATCGTTATCAATTATGCCTGATGTAGTCTGACATACATGACCTTTGATTTCTAGTCTCCACGCACACAAACCTTCTTCACTGCGGGAATTCTTTGTTAACATCAGTACTACAGTATATTGCTTACTACTTTGAAGCGTTTTACAACTGTGCGGTCTCCAGAAGCTGAAAATGTCACTGTTTGAGTTTTTCGTGTACAAAAATGCAACAAGGGTTGATGACCATCTGACTATGAAGCGGCATTGCGTTTATTTTATTATTTTTTGTGCAAGTTTTACTCTTTGTAGATGTTTACAAACAAAAAAACAAGTGACCCAAAAGAATTTTTAGGCTACCCAACTTTGGGTCGCGACCCATAGGTTGAGAATCATGGCAATAAACGAAACACTACATAAAAAATAGTTGAGAAGGGACCTGTTAGGGTCTTCTAGTCAATAAGCCCCTGTTCCGTAATATTTTATTTTATAATTTTGGATTTAATTGATTATGGGTCATACGTACAAGCCAGTTAATCGTTGTTGTTTTTTGTTATTGTTTTTTAAAGAGAGGTACTTTGTGACAAAATTTGGTTTATAAGTAATGTTGTGGTTTATCTGGTGATAGATGCTAGTCAATAGTCAGTCATCCCAGTTAGACTACAGATTTGTTCGTTTTTTAGTCATTTATACTCGATTAGTTTATTTGTGTCACTGTGTGCATTTGCATTAATTGAAAATGCAATTAATCAAAGAATAGAGTTTCACAGATCATATCTTTTTAGAAGTCTTGGACCATGGATTTCAGCCACAGAAAGCACCCACTACTTCCCATCGTCGAATCAACTGCTTTCATGTCTCTGCATTAACAATATCTTCGACTGTGCATTTGTGCAAGTGTTCATGCAGCATTGCACAGTCCAAGTCAAACAATATCTGCACACTGCCTAGTCAAACAATATGTATAACTAAAGATTGTGCATTTGCGTTTCATTTACATCTCCGGTTTGCAGCGTTTATTCCGAGCCAAGTCAACTGACCGCGAATTAAAGGTTACCAGTGATCTCGTCACAAAGTGATTTCGTGACAAAGTGAGGGTTTGGGCACGATGGCTATAGGGATAGTAAAATATTTTTTCGACCCCCTTCTAGACCAATCTGGTTCAGTTGGTTTGCGGTCAGCTTGTTCATGGTCAGCTGTCGTGGACCCGTTTATGCAACCACACTATTTCAACAGTTGGTAGTTAAGCTTCAATGGAATGCGGGTTATTATTTTTGTTGAAATTTAAACGAGGACTGAAGGCAACATCAATGGAGTAGACTTCATTTTTATTTTTCCAGCCGTTCCACAGATATTCTACTTCAAGCACGACATAGGAATCTCCAAAGCACAATTTTTATTGGCAACTCTGACATTTTAATGCAGTATTCTAACATACTGAGGTCTATATTAACCTAGCTATAAATAGGTTAAAACTTAAAACGCTTCTGTGGCTTAATGTAATGGCTGCATTGCCTTAGGATAGGACTAAGATGGCGTCGCGGATGTTATCAATGCCAGGGTTGCCAATAAAAATTATGATTAGAGAGGTCCTTACGTCGTGTTTGAAGTAGAATATCTCTGGTAGGGCTGGATCAAGAAGGATGAAGTCAACGCCGATCTCATCTAATACGATTTGCCAAATTTAAGATACCCCCGGTGATTTTACCTTCAGTCCTCGTCCAAGTTGAGATTAAAGTTCAAGTTTGAGGTTAACATTTATTGGAGCTGGATCAAAGTGTTTTTGTATATTACCAGAGGTGGGCAAAGCTCAACTTATGAGCCTCTGCAATTGCTTAAGTTGCGTTTCACTTTGATGTTTTATTTGGAGATGTTGAAGTTGCGCTGCGGACTAATGTACCCTTAAAAGGAATTGCGCTACGCTTTCAAATTTTTGTTTTGTTAGTAGCGCTATTTTATTCGATAAACTTAATTTTGTTTAATTTCAATCCTAATGTTGTCAAATGTCGGCCATTTTCAATCGTAATGTTGTCAAATTGGCTTAAATTGCCTCTGACTAGAGGGAGGTTGCTTGATTCGAAGGATCGTCAGGCTTTTTGCAACTTCCCTGTCGCCTTAAACGAATGCTGAGTAATTTTTACGTCGTGCTGTTACTGAGCGATGAAATAAATTTGTCTAGCCTTCAGCAAATTACTTATTCCTTTTCCGTCTAGAATTGTAAAAATGTGGAGTTTGCATCGCGTTATTTTGTTTCCGGAAGTTAAATTACTCTTTGACTTGGTATATGCATTTCGTTCCGCAATTACAGAAATTGCGCTACCCTTCAGAGATAAAAACTTTAAGTTTGCGTATCTTGCGCTTTGCTTTAAGTGATTTGGAATTAGATAATCATTGCCCTGCGCGTTTGGTAAATTGTTATTCGTGCCCACCTCCGTTTATTGTTATAATTTCATATTAATTAGCCGTACTCGTGAGTCGTGTCTTATGTTGTGAAATTATAACGCTGCAGCAGGAGGCAACTCAATCTCAGTTTGCTTGTTGAAGTGCTTCCTCCTAGAGGTGGAGTCGAGGATACAAGGCTCGAGGCCAAGGACACAAAAAAAATCCGAGCCCAAGACCAATTACCGACTTTCCGAGGACAGACCTTCTCGAGGCCGAGGACAGGAATGCTCAAGGCCAAGGACACAACGCGCAAGTGTTCTCCAAGAAAAAAAGGTCTTCGCGCAGAAAGTCGCAAATTTTTCGTGAAATTTTAGTCGAGGAAAAAATGTTTATGACCTTGGCCGATTTTCAACAAATCAAAAAATAGTGCTGTCCTCGGCCGAGAACAGGGTATTTTCGGGAACTTGGAGGCTTCGAGGTCAAGGACTTTACCTTCGAGGCCAAGGACGTCCTGGAGGACTCCACCTCTGAATCCTCCTTTATTTTTTTATACTGTTGCACTGTAGAACTGGCTATTTATTTGGTATTTCCATTTGCTAAAGTTAATAAGTCGCTTTTTTTAGTTTCTATTCGGATTATCACATATTGATGCTCCTATATATTTATTAGCTTTTCATTTATTTACCGTATTATACACCCTAGCATTTGATTGATGTGTGAACCACGACTGCGAGTTGTCAACTGCTCATATTGTATCTTTTCCTTTATTAAAAGTCGTTTGGTGGCATTAGTTTAGGTATGCTTGAACGTAAACTACATGTAAATTTGAAATTTGCGGGCTGATGCCATTAAATTTTTTTGCGGATTTATTGCGCTGCGTTTTCTTTTCTAACTTTTTTCGGTTAGTCGCGCAAGTTTATACTTAAAAAGTTAGTGTTGTGTTTATCGTATTATTGGCAAATGTTAGCCTTCCTCAGTAAACAATTGATCGTTTTTCTGCCTAAAATCAAAATGCGAAATTCACATTGTGTGTTGTAACTTGATTGCAAACGTTAAGCTGCGCTTTATCTTATTCGAGCCTACCTTTAATAACAGCATAACGAAGTTTGCTTTTGTGTTCATACTCATTTTAGTTGTTTGCAAAGTTATTGAAAACCGCTATTTTGACGAGCAAGTCACTATTTTTTTCCAACCGACCGTACATCAAAATTTTTCAGCAGGTTGAAACCCCGATGGCCCACGGAAACTATGAGTTTTTTTGCGTTCAAAGTATTTGAGCTTTTTCAACGCACCGTACGTGGTATGGAAAGAATTTTTGGGTGTCGAAAATCAAATCTTTTTAATCGCTAAATTACGCCGAAGCGTATAACAACTTAGCCGAGCCCATCTCCGAATCATCGCGCCTTGGCAACACTACTTCGAAAGGTTGCGTCAACGGCTTGCTGTTGTTTGTAAATCCGTGTCCGAATTCACTGACCCCAAATTTAAACTTTTGCAGTATCTATGCTCCAAAGACAAACGCATTTTTATTCCTTAATCAATTTTGCGCTGGTGCTAAACATATTTGTCAGCTTCTCAGCGAAACCTTATTGGTATGGTACCTGAGGACTACGATTAGCCTCTATATTTCAGCATTTTAGATAACTGCTCTAAATTTAGAAAGATTTTAAAGTATGTTTTAAATGTTGATTTTTGTATCTCTGTAATTTTATGCTGGACTTGTAAAATGAGTTTTATTTTTTTCATTAATTCGCGTTTCTGATTTTTCAAATGTATAAGTTACTTCACTCGGTAATTATTGCATACCTTTTGTGGTTGATATTTTGCATAAATTTTCAAAAAAATGGCCTGAATATAATATGAAAGTTTGTGGAGCCCTGCGTTCGCAAACAAAAACCGCTCGACGCTCGCTCATTCTTTTATCATCGTTTGTTTGCTGACTTGCATTATGTTGCTGTTGATTACTGCTTAATAAACCTCGATTTCATTACACACTGTCGTAAACGAAGTAGAATTGCAAAGCTTCATCGAGAATCGAACCCTTACCACGTGTCACTGAAACCCAGATGAAGCGTCAATTTGCCAATCGTTTCCACTTCCACCTACAATTCAGCAACTTCGTAAGCAAGTTTTGAAGTAGAATTTTTTTCAGAAAATTATTTTAGCAAGTATTTTTTGTGCAGTTTAATGGAATCGTCGAAATGGTTTACATCATCATTATCAGACATAAAAGAATGGAATTGCGTGATTGGTTTTGTCATCGTAGAGATCTAAAGTTTTAGCGTAGACAGAACTAGGAATGTGAATTGGAATGATTCAAACGTGTAATCGCATGATAAGTAATATGTTATAGACACAAGGAGTAACCACTTCGGGCGCTAAGGGCAGAACACGCAGGTGACCCAACACTCGGAGTTTTGAAAAGAGTTGCAACGAGAAGGTATTGCATGGCCGCTAACCATCTACGTTAACTAAAGCCGTTTCAAAGACTTTGCGAATGCTGATCTGACACATAATGTACTGTAGTTGTTCGAAAGGAAGCGGTTCACTTTTAAAACCATGGTAAAAAGTTTACCAACACCATGTGCTTCGTCCCCATTTGCAGTTTTGCGTATGAGTGCATATTTACAGTAAAGCAATCATAATTCACTCCGAGCGTAACATCCTCCTGCAGTATCTGTGCACAGAGCGAAGATACTGCAGTAGAGTATTTGTGTTGATTTGGCTTACTTTTAATTGGTTTTGCAATCGCAACTTTCTAGCAAGCACGAAGGTTATTTAATAGATACGATTCTTACAAAATAACATCAATCAACCAATGACGTGTTATTTGTAAATTAAAAAGTGCTACAACGACTTGAAAAACTTCAGATATGCAAGAAAAAAAAAAATTACTGTAGATTTCATTCAAAAACATTTTAATAAATTCTAGAAGCATCGCCATATGTACGGGGGTCCAATTGTCTGTAAAAATCTTTGCTTGGTTGGTCCTCAAATTCGGCAATCTCTGGTCAACCAATGCACCACCACAAACATGTTGGAGGCTAGCTAAACAAAACATCGTAACCCTGCAGTTGCTGCAAGCCATACGATATAAATTAAGCTTTAACTCTCCTTCAATATATAGTTCAGTTGCCTAATTTCAGATTTGTGTAATGGGTTGGCAGAAGCTCGAGCTGAACTGTTTTTATTTAGAAGCGTAAACTTTGTTTTTTTGATAGAACATTCATAAACAAAATCAGATCCAGCACGCATTCTTTTTGAAACGTTTCATTACTTAAACCTACATCTACTACCAGCAATTCTACACTTAGCCATTAAGCTCATGCAATTGTGGAATAATTATGGAGTGAATTTTCGTGCTTAAGTGCTTTTGCACCAGACTAAATTGTCAGACAAACAAGTTTAAAGGTTTACTACTTGAAATCGGTATTAACAACTGAGAACTACTGGAGGTAATAAAGAAGTGCCCCAAACCTTGTTTCACTATTTTTTATCCTCAAAAATAAATTTAATCCATTTGACTCCGTACCATTAGCAACCCTGTGTTTCGAAATTTCGTGACAACATAAAAGTATAACTTAAAATTATTGTAAGAACGCAATGTTTACAATAATAATCGAACATCGCGTTGCCTAATTCGCAAGAAATTTTGCAAAGTCATCTTTTTTTGATGTCACGAAATTTCGATATGCAGGATTGTCAATGGTACCTAGTTAAACGGATTAAATCTTTTATTGCGGTACAGGAAATAGTGGGAAAAGTTTGCAGCATCTCTTTGTTATCTCAAGCGATTTTCATTTCTTCAATGAAACCGATCTCGAGCAGTATCTTTTCAAAAGAATTCGATTAAAAGCGAGTTAATATTGTCAGCAGCAAACGCGTTAATTAAGCTAGAAAACACAAAATGGCGTTCGTTTGGTTTGGCAGTCAGATCATAGACTCTTTATCTAGTAGGCTAGAAACAAACGCACGGAGAAAAAGAGAAGAGGATTGAACAAAAAAAAGGTTGCTCTTGTTGCGAAGATTTTTTGCAGTCACGCATATTCGACTGATTTGATTCGACATATTCGAAGAACAAGTGAATTGTGAAAAAAAAACGTTATAACTGTCAGTTTCCAACAACTACTAAAAAGTTCTATGGTCAAACGTATCACAGACGAATTTGTTAACCGAAAAAGTACTACACGTAATTAAAGTAACAAAATGCAAGCTGTCAAGCGGCCTAGTACCGAAAAATGATGGCGCTTTTGAAAAAAGAAAAAGAACTTTGTAACAAAAACGAATGAAAAAAATGAGTGATAAGTTAAGATATTCTAACGAAAACCAGAGTCATTTTGTAGCATTTTTTTCAAAAATCATCTAGGCAATGATAAATTACATACACAAAAGTTGCTTACAATTTTGATAGCACAACTCAATTTAAATGAATTAAGAACAGCATGTACATACACAAAATCCTCAAAACAAATAAATGTCATAGCAGTAAAACTAAAATGCAGCTAATTCTGGGTGGTACAAAAGTCATTCCTCACTCTTTTTGTTTAACACTCGAAACCAGTTTATACATCGCCATTTTTATTTTTACGGCAATTTGTTTTCCCGTTTTCTGATGCTGCTGCATAGTTGAGCAGGATTTTTTCCAAGGTAGCATTCGCAGCAGAAACTACTTTCTTTTTGCCACTTCAATAGCGGGCAAGTGTTCACTTGCGACAGCTATTTATAAGCTTCCGCTTGCGTGTTCCCACAGTTTTTGTGCAACTAGCAGATTCTTTTGAGCTTTCACTTGTTCTTGCTGCATGTGCACAGAAAACATATTATCCTGGATAGAAATAGGGTACAAACCAGATCCATACATGACACGAACTGGAAGATTAAAGTGCACGTTGTACTTTTGAGATAATCTAGGTATTTTACGTGGGTCTTATGTCCGAAAAATAGGGTAACTAAACTAAAAATTAGTTTACACCTAAACAAAATCCGGAAAAAATAATGAAAGAAATGACTAATAAAAAAATAAATATATAAATAAAAATGAAAAAAATGAACGCTTGACAGCCTGAAAAATGGAAATTTAATAAAAGCGTTTCGAACGATAATCCACAACTGCTTGCAAATCTCAACAAAAAACCATGGAGATCGCATGCAAGTTCAGGAAAATTTGGTGCTCTCTTAGTTTTCGGAGGAACATTTCTTATCGAGACTTCTTCTCTTCTGATTATTGTTATTCACGTGGCATTATTTCTACTGTAGTTCTGTCGTTGCACATTTTTTGGAAGTCCATGATTCATTCATAATATTCCAAAAGTACATTTCAAGATTTTGATGATATTTTGTGAAGATCAAAATGCTGCATGCACACTTGCATAGTCGAAGATTTGTTAATACAGAGACATGAAAGCAGATGACTCGACGTTGGGAAGTAGTGGGTACGTTCTGTGGATAAAATCCATGGTCCAAGACTTCTAAAAAATATGATCTGTGAAACTTTATTCTTTGATTTTGTATTTTCAATTTTAAAATGCAAATGCACACAGTAACACAAATAGACTAATAGAGTATAAGTGACCAAAAATAAACAAATCTGTAGTCTAACTGGGATGACTATTGACTAGTAAATATCACCAGATAAACTACAATCTTACTTGTAAACCAAAGTTTGTCACAAAGTACCGCTCTTTAAAAAACCAAAAAAACAACAACTAGGATTAACTGGCTTGTGTGCATAACCCTAATTAATTAAATAAATGATTACAAAAAAACAAAATAATACAAAACCTTGAAACTTAAAAGCGCATTTAAATTGGACACAGAGCAATGTAAAACAACTTTGCGTGTTGCCTTACATCAATTGCAAAGATCAGCATAACACTGCATTGCTTCTGGTCTCAACCATATCAGTATCAAACACAATCTACATTTTAGATTGTACCTTATCGTACCTTTCTGAATACTGTTGTCGATAGTTAATGAAACTCCACTATTCAAAAAGCAATCGATGAAATTCCACTTTCATAGTTTGCGACATTCTGGTAGTGGCCTCAGTGGTTGCAGCAGGGCAAGTGATCTTTCTAAGGCAGTGAAGGTATAATCCTTGAAGAACCAGCAAATTTTTCCTGAAAAAATGAAAGCAATTAGCAGCAAAAACTAATAAAATATTTTCTTGCTAGAGCAGCTATGTCCCACTTGCAATAATCAGACTCACAACATGACTTGACAACATTATAAGTTTTGTTAAATGCAAAAAAATAATCAGCAAAAAAAAGATCTTCTGTTGCCAATTTATATGTTGCGAGGTTCTGACTACATCAAATCTTTCACGATACTCATATTATGCCAAAGTATGTAACACGGAGGAAACCCCCTCAGATTTGTGAAGGGCAACACAGCTCCTTTTGAAGAAATGTTGCAGTGGTGGCAACACTGTGTCTGATTTGACTGGCCTGAAATATGAACCTCCCAATCCAGAACAATTGCGTTACTGTTCGACCAACTGACCAGTTTTAATATGGTTAAATCTTGCTGCAAGTGAGATTGCAGTCAGCATCAAAACTTGTATCTGATATAAATACTTAACAAGTTTGAAATATCATTGCAAACAAAACGAAGCTACAAACGATTACTTGAAGAACATACCCAAACACTTGGTAAGTCTTGCTGCTGTATCTTTTTTCATCCAAAAAATCTTTTAAAAACTTCCTGTACTATTGCCAGATAATTGTGGATTGCTCATCAATCTTCCTGGGTAACACAATGACTTAAAAGATGGCATCAATCAGTCAATGCTGCATAGCTTGGGCGATTAATCACTACATCAGAAACCATTTGTTTTCGCACGCACATCTACAGTACATACTAGATTTCTTTCAAACTAGCTTTAGTAGGCTATTTTTTCTGCCTGAAATGCAATTTTGTATTTAAAACAATTATAGAATATGAATAGCTATAATTTGCAAACATCAGCTAAGTCTGCGCAAACACTCTACATCAGTGTCCCCACCAAGCCAATTTTTTTCAGCGAATCGACGATTTGTTGGAGCAAGGGCAAATGTTTTTGGCAAAACAGTAAACATAGCTCTAGAAAACTTGACAAATTTGTGGAAATATGACATTTGGTATACATTAATACTGGATTGGTACAAAATTTATGGCACATAAACATCTTTTTAGGGCTTTGGGCACAATTGTTTAAAGAAAATTTGGACACTTGCCAATTAGCCATAAAGTTCGAGGAAACACAGCTCTACATGTTTGCGTAGTACATGTGTTAAAGTACATGTAGTGCAAATACATGTGTTAAATATTTGGGTGTCCTGATTGATCATTAACAAAATTGGAAACCCTAAATTCAGAAAGTTAGTTCAAAATTAGCCAGTGGTTGTTGGATATTGTATCATTGACAGAAGTATGGGGATTGTAAAACTTTAATGTTGATTTATTACAGCTTCATCCATTCTCATCTAAATTACTGTATTAGCAGCTGGGGTGGTGCATCAGCATCTATCCTTTCACCTTTGATTAATTTACAAAAAAAGCAGTAAGAATAATTACTCACAACAACATCAGGACACATACCTGACACTAAACCGTTATTCTCAAGCTTATATCTATTACAGCTGAATGACATGTGCAAAATGGAAACAGCAAAATTGATGTACAGAATAAGCAATACATCATCTCACACTTCCAGGTCTAACTTAGGGCTTTTCATAATGCTGGATGAAATACATTCTTACAGCAATTGAAAAAAAAATCAAAACAAACTACTTTCTTCCCAGAGTTAACGCAGCACAAACTCAAAAATTGCTGATCTATAATGGAACTAAAATATGGAATCAAATTGCAAAGGAAATTAGAGAGATGAAACTCCTGCAGTTTAATAAAGAACTAAAGACTTCATATATTACAGTACTCAAACACAAAATATTGAATAAGGGGGGCCAGGTAATCAAGTTTTTGAGCATATGCCATACATACATTGATACAAAGCATAATTGTTAAGTTTGATATAGTGAGTTTTTGTTTTGAGTTGTGACAGTAGTACCGGTAAGTTTTAGCGTACTGCTCCGTTTCTTACTGATATATGTTACTGCATAAAGTTTCTTTTTTTCGTGACAGTAGACGTTGATGACTTATACAGTCTTTTCGCTGTCCAAATAAATCGAATTAAAAACCAGGAAAATGTACTGTAACAGTCAGATCTTCAGACTGTGTACCTGCTGCAGTACTGTGTGAAGCCAGTAAAGTTAGCAACCTACCGGTATATATGAAAATTTTTTTGCAAGTTTTTCTTCAAACTGATTCAACAATTTATCAGTTCAGAGTTTAATACTTTACAGTATCAATTTATCAAGTAAACTTTGTCCTAATTTCATCCACTATGACAGTACTGAGAGAGGAATATGAGCAGATGAATGACTCTGCGTGATGAAGTCAGTAAGCGAATCTGCTTAGTTAATTCTGACTCTAAATTTGAAAGCAATTACTTACAACATTGGTGAAATTACAGTAGTAAAATAACTTTGACATTTCATTTTTCCAGATTCAGGGCCTACACAGTTTAGGCTAGTCATTTACGATAACCCGGTACCTAGCCAACTGCACTGTCTGACTAGGCTATCCAGATCTCAGTAGGCCTACTGGTACTGGTGCCGGTATCTCAGATCTGCTACTTATTTTTGCAATTCGCATACAGTAACTTGAATTACGCATCAATTAAAGAAATATGTTTTAGGCTTCCCTCTGATAGGTCTATTCTGTCTATAGTGCAATAATCGCTGAAGACTCAGCAGCTCAACCCTTTACAAGCTTAAAAAAGATTACTAGGCTAGGCTATTTTGACTTGCTTGTATCACAAATTTTATCTTAATATTTTGACTTGATTATAAAACGTAAGTCTAGGCTTATTGACTAACTGCTATTATCGTTTTTTGCTTTTCTTTCAAGCCTATTTTACCACTGCCTACGGTAGGACTTTATTCCAAACTAAAGCCTAGCCTAATTGCCCAGTACCATTGTGCCAATTAGCCTGTGAATATAGCGGATCTAGCGAAAAGCGAGAGCGGAGTATGAATAACAAGGTTGGGACAACGGATGTGACGTAATAAATCTGCAAAACCATGGTAGAAAAAAAAATTTCGCGCCCCGCCCCAGGTCAAGGTAAACCTGGCAATTTAGTTATTTATTTACTCATATACCGGTACCGTACTACGGTATAAAAGCCCGTTTATACAGAGCGCGAAAACGAACTCAAACTAGAACGTGACATTGCAAGCGATATCTGGGGACTTCGCGACATTATCCAACTTTTACTGAACTTTATTAAGCTTTAAAATAGTGATCCGATTGCTTTGAATGAATTTGTAAGAAATGTAGTCCATCAATAATTTAAATGCGACTCTTCAAATTTTGTTTCAAATCGCTTTGTGGTTATTCGAGTTCAAAATTTAAATCTCTCGAAGTTATCAAAACTAATTGTGTAACGTCATTCAAAAAGCTTGCTTAACCGTTTGCAATACAACGTCAAATCTCAGCACTTTTTACGAGTTCTTAACAGTTTTTCACTTCATTTGAAATAACATAAAGTGGTCTTTAAAAATTCCAGCGACTCACAAGCAAATTTTGTTACACCAACGAAACTTACAGCGATGTATGATTATGAAAACGCTCTTTTGCATCGTTATTCAACATAATTATAGTATTGGCATACCGGTTGTTTGGAAATTATAGCCCCCTCCTCAATAGCATAAACTAAAATTTAAAAAATGCTAAAATTATGCGAATTTAAAACAGGCATTTATTTAAGTTTTTACTAAATCATTTATGTTTTTGCCACATAGACGTCATTCTCGAATTGTATAACTTGACAAATTGAAAAAAAAGGAAGAGAATTAAGATTTATTTTCTCTAGTTAGTGCTTCACTCTCACGTTGTCACAGGTCGATAAGAATAACTTTGTAAACCATCGCAGTTTTCTATACGTCCTTTAATTAACAAGATCTTTCGGGCTAATTATTGTCCTTCGTGGCATTACCAAGTTTGGCATGTTTCATCTTTTTCTAATATTAGCCTACCGGTACTCTTAAAATTTGATATGTCTAGCTGGAGTACTTCGTATTTAAGACTTTAAAGGGCCTATTTGAAGTGGTCTCCTCGATGCGGCCCACCAAGTTTTGTTATCTATCTTTGATTTACTATTAGTATGTACTATCATTATTATTTGATTTGTTATCTATCTTTTATTTGATCTATAATGTTATCAACCTCTCCAATAGCTTTAATTCCTTTAGATTTTGTAGTTAATGGGGGTGGTGTCAACATAATTGGAGGACCTCAATAGTATGGGTTCCTCAATATCTTTTCATGTGTATTTTTACCTATCTTGAAAATTTCATTTGTCTAGCTTGAATGGTTAAAATTTTTCAGGACCCGTTGGAGGAGGGCTCTCCAATTGCGGCACCTAGTCATATATATATATTTTTTTATATTTACGTATTCTGGAAGTTACATGTGTTTAGCTTGAATGGTTGAAAAGTTTGAATTTTGAAGGATCCAATGGAGGGAACTCCGATTTTGGTGCCTCAAATTAATTTTGTCTCTCCTTGATGTGTCTAGCTTAAGACAACCTATCCTGAAAATTTGATGTGTCTAGACTAGCTTAAGAAATAAAAAAGTTTGAATTTCGGCATCCTGGTTTGAGGGAGACCCCATTGTGGTACCCCCTGATTTTATCTTTTTTTCATATTTACCTATTCTAAAAATTTCATCAGTCTAGTGTAAATGATTCAAGTTGAATCTTAGAGTCCTTGTTTGAGAAGAATCTCGTCATTTTGGTACCCCCAAATTTTGTCAAACATTATCTTTTCTTCGTACTTGCCTATCCTGAAAAAGCGTGAGATGACGTCTAGCGTGAGTGGTTAAAATGTTTAAATTTTGATGGCCCCCTTTTGAGAGGGATACCCTAATTGTGGTATCTCCAAATTTTGTCATTTTTGTCTTTAACTTATATTTATCTATTCTGAAAATGTCATCTGTCTAACGTGAGTGGTTAAAAAGTTTGAATTTTGGCAGCCCCATTTTGAGGAGATCCCTTATTTTGGTACACCCAAATTTTATCAAAAATTATCTATCTTCGTAATTGTCAACCCTAAAAATTTCATTTGTCTAATGTGTATGGTTAAAAAGTTTTGAATTTTGGCGCCCTCGTTTGTGGGGGACCTATGATTTTGGAACCTCCAAATTTGGTCAAAGTTATGTTTTTTCACATATATTTAGTTACCTTAAAAATTTCATGTCTCCAGCTCAAAAGGTTCAAAAGTTTGAATTTTGGAGGGCCCCGTTTGGGGGAAACCCCGATTTTGGAACCCCAAATTTTGTTAGGTTTAGTTTATTTTTCGTATCTACCAATACCGAAAATTTGATCCATCTAGCTCTAATGGATCAAAAGTTCAAAATTTAAGAGGGCCAAATTGAGGGGGATCCTTCCAACCTGGCACCGCCGATTTCATTCCTGCACAAGTCCTCTCTGATATCTTCAACCGACCAAACTTTGAACACAATGCGTTAAGCGGTTTAAAAGTAGATAGCCGGAGAAGACAAAGAAAAAAAAGTAAGAAAACAGACAAAAAAGAAGATAAATTGCATGTGGGAGTTGAAGATTTTACGAGAAGTCGTAAAAAAAATTAATAGGAGTAGACGTCGACCCCTGGTAGGTACCCACTCACTTTGTTTGCTCTGGCGACGGTACTGTCGAGCAGCCAATCACAATATCGACTAGCTTTGTATGTTTTATTTTTAGAAGAAAATTTTCTTCTCTACGATTCTGGACAATCTAGCGGTCGAGATTGAATTGTTATATTTGGTAAAGAATCCAATGTTCAATGGGCAGGGAGAAATGGATCGCCGGTTCAACATCTCTTTTTGGACGGAACGTTTCGTATTACTCCAAACATAAACAAAGATGGACAGGTAGATAGATACGCATTGCAATTTCTGGCATCATTAGTTATTAAATTTCTTGGAGATATACATTTCCCATTGCGACGAAGCCAAAAATGGTTCGATTATATCGATTCCGTCGATTACGATTACGCACCCGCGTAATTAGTTTCCGATTGCGGTTATTTCACCTTGCAGTTTTTGAGGTTCCATCGCTTCGCCAAATTTAAAAATAATGTTATTATAGCACTTACGAAGTCGGAATCTATCAAAAAATGTAGAAATACATTTTTAAGCATTGCATGAGAAAGTTCAATTCTTCAAAAAGACATGAATCAGGAGTGTACACAGACGTCGATTTTTTTTAAAGCAAATTACAGAGGGGCGAGAATTTTTGTTCTTGGAAGTTTTTCCTGGAAATCAAAGATAGTTTTTCTTGAGAGTTTAAAGAACTTAGAAAGTTTTTCTTGGAAATCAAAGATAGCTTTTTTAGCGTGTTTACGGGAGTGACAAATGCGGTTTTTATGTCCTTCTGACGGGCAGATCCTCCCACATTTAGTCGCAATTTTAAATTGTTAGCGTACAAACATATCGTTTGTTTCAACCATCTAGCATGTTAACAAGTAGGACGCCGGGCGTATGAAATGTCACTTTAAACTTAGTATAAAATCGCATGCTCTTGAATTACAAATTTACACCAAATATAAACCGATCTTTTTGAGGTTAAGTAATAACCGAAGCTAGATTAACACAAAAATATTAATACATATCTGAATTCCGAAATTTTTCTCTGCACGTACGATAAATCACATTATTATAATATATAGTATTGTCAATAGAAATGCGTATTTCGACTTGGTCAACACGTACTTGCTTTATACTAATTTCTTAGCGGCGAAATAAATTGATTCGAAATAATGCGTGCTTTACTGCAAATGCCTGAATAATATTGGTTTCAAAAATGCGAGAACGCCATGAAAAATCTTCATTGGGCTAATTGACGTTTTTGGTTTAAACAAAAGTATCTATGTGATTGTCTATTGGCATTAAAATTTACCGTAATTTAGCTCTATGTTGTTCTTTGCACTTTCAGTACGGCAAACGCAGTCCAAATTTTATCATTTTGATTTTTTTTTATTGTATTGTAAATTGTTTGTGCAATCAACTGATTGCAAATTGCTTTTCTTATTTTTTTAGTAAGCATTTAATATTAAAAGCACTTGGATTTTTACTTTACAATTAGCATCAATGTCTGTTCAATTAATATTTTGAAATACTACGGCGATGGAAGTTTGTAATTTTAAAATGGCGGCGTAGATTTTTCTTTGCATTCCTTAAAAAATCACATCATCAACTTGTCACATTTGCCAATTTCGCAACAATTGTCTGAAAGTTATATTTTACTAACCCGCTCGATTACGTTTTAGCGAAAATATTTGATTCCACAAACAAAGCAAACTTGGCATGTTAATTATTATTAATAAACTAAACTATTTCTGATATAATTTTTGATTTTTAACTCGCTTGCGTAGCACGTAAATTACTCAGCAAAACCTGGAGGCGAGATACGTTTCGTCTCCTTGATTGTTATACTCGAGGGAGCGCCACCTCCCAGAAATCGACGCCAGTGAACACATACCAACACAAGTGATCGTGTAAGATTCTTAAAAAAAATTTAAACCTAAACACTGGTGTTGTCCTACATACGAGTTATGGTAGAACCTTTTTGTCAACTTTTCCAGTCGTATGGCGTTGTCAACCTCATAAAATTTGGATTTAACTACTCTCATAGCATTAAAAGTCAAAACATGTTACCATTTGCAGCAAGCCTTATGCCTGCATTCTGTTCTGAAGTTAGAACCGGCATCACTACCATTCTCTCATCACAGCATTCACGCTTTTGCTTGTTACTGGTAGCCTATAGCCCAGTAGTAGCCAGCCATAGTTCGATTATATTTGTAATTAGTAGATTATGATTACGACCCTTGGATTTGATTTCTCATTACAATTACGATTATTTGAGAATGACGTAATCGATTACAAATTACAGATTACGATTATAATCTAGATCTAGGCTATCTCTGATCATAGTCACTAAATATTACTTACAGTTCAGTATTTAGTGACTATGCTCTGATCGAGGCCAATAAGCGCAGAATTATAACAGGCGATAAATCGCAAGTCGTTAGTGGTAAATCTTGCTTTCAGACAAAGACAATATTTTTAAGCTATAAATTTACGATGGCTATCATATTTAAGAAAAAAAACTCAACAATTGTTTACAGTTTTACGTGGTTTTGGTCAAGGCTAATGGATGGGTCTTTCCTCTGCTGTACGCTCTTCTACCAAACAAAACCAGATCAATGTACAATCATTTTTTTGCAGCAATGCAAAACTTACTGCCGCATTTAAATGTAAGTTGCTTTGATATATGCATAAGCAATGTATGCTTCCTTGTGTTATAGTTGCTCATTATAAACCATTTATCACACCGTACTAGTAAGGTATGGGTTGCTTTTATGTTCTACAACTATTTTACAGTACAATGCCTATCGTTGAAAAGCTTGCAAATTTTCGTCAAAATGGTGCGGTGGCAGTAAGGAATATAAGTCATCATTAATTTTATGCTCTTCGATCAACTTTAGCTGCGGTGGAGATGAACAAAATCGTGAGAGTACGAGCGCATTATCAAACTTTTAATTTACTTATGTACGCTGATAAGGCGGTACGCCGGGAGCACCGAATTTCTTTTTATACGGGCTAGTTGCGCAACGCATTTTACACGAGTAGGGGTAAAAATGCATCCCATATTCAACTCCTAAACCAAAAATTACAGAAAGACTACATTTGGCATGCGGGTTCGTGTTCTTATAATTAAAGAAAAAACAAAGTAGTTTTAAGTTGATGACGTCGTCATTTTCAAGTTAGAGCCTTCATAGGCGGTTCAAATTGTGTATATAGGTTTGTTTTTTGATACTGATTCGTATAATGCCCTAGTCAAAGTAGTTGAATAACAAAAGCGTATTGTGGCGTCATTTAAGTTGAATTTCGGCCAAAAATAGCTTAGGTTTTAGAAAGTAACGTCGGAAAACCTCAAAATTGGGAAACTTTCCCTTGCTTTAGCAACTTTCAATTTGCAGGAGTTAATTGTGGAGAAATTTGACTCAAAGTCTAGTTGGCTTCATGAAAAACAATTTTTACAGGAATTTATCTCAAAACAACCGAGAGGAAGTGCAGTTTTGTCTCTTCCCCGTGCAAAATAGAATTAAGATAAACTAAGAATACGCGTGTACGCTCACAACTTCGCGCACAGTGTAGACTAGGTCACAGAACAGCTGCAGTGTTTGTGTTTGCGAGTGTGGGTCTAAAATCCCGTTATTGTCATTTTTTGACAAAGCAAATTTGTGATTAAATGACTTGTGTCTTGTAAGGAAACAATCAGTCGTAGTGTAATTGCGACTAGCTTCGTTATCACACTTAAACCTACACATGATTTGTTGGTTTTAGTGGTTGTAAATTTTTTGTGCGAATCATATTTGCCCTAAAAATATGTGATTTTGTTTTGCATTTTCAGCCAATGGCAATTTCAATGGACTATGAAATTGCTGCTTTTCAGGCGGCGCAGTTAGCGTTTCCGGGCACACAAATTCTTGGATGTTTTTTTCACTTCGTAAAAAATATGAAAAAGCATCTCACTCAAGAGCCGGATGCGACCCGGCGCTACAGAAATGACGCTGATTTTTCCCTACACTGCAAGTGTGTAGCTGCGGTAGCATTTGTTCCGCTACAACGGATTGATGAAGCGATGGCCGCACTGCAAACCCACCTTCCACCAGAGTGCCAGTTTTTACTGGACTGGCTTGAAGATAATTACGTGGGTAAGAAAAATTCTACAGATTATATTTATCGACACAAACATATCCCTTGTGAACCAGACTATTTAGGTAATAAGGTTCATGCGCTTTTTCCTTTCAGAAAAGTAGTGGCTGATTGGGTAAAAAATTCTGGTAGTGAAATTTGTTTCAGAGTCAGCTGCAGGCCGCCCTCAAAGAGAAGGTTGCTGGTCTGCTGCTAGGTTGTTTTTATCCCCTTAGGTTTTTGCGTGAAAGTCTCTCCGAATATTCAAACTATATTTTATATAAAAGGCAGAGTTGGAGTCCAGGACACTAGGCTCGAGGCCCAGGTCAAGGACACAAAAAAATCGGAGGCCAAGGACAGACCCTCTCAAGGCCAAGACCAAGGACACAAGTGCAAGAGTCCCCCCCCAAAAAAAAAGGTCTTCAAAAATTTTTTTCAGACGTTCGCCAAAACAAAGTCTTAATAAAATTTTTTAACCTATCTGCAAAATTTTGACAATTCAAAATAATAGTGCTGTCCTCGAGCCGAGGACAGGGCAATTTTTCAAGACTTGAGGCTTCGATGCCAAGGACTTCAAAATGTGTCCTCGAGGACTCCACCTCTGATAGATTGAGTGAATATACAAAAATTGGAGTTTTGGCGTTTACGTCATGGGTTTATCGCCGTTTTTTTTCTGAGATATGCGATACATTACCGGTAACAGTTGTTTACCTTTTATTTATTTAGTTTGCGAGTTTTGTATTTTAAGCTATAGCCTACTTTTGGATGTCAAATAGTATTCTAATCCAGATACGCAAATTATAACTTAGATTTCTGTCTTATTTTTATCTGTTGGCAAAACAAGAAGTCGGGTCCGTCAAACTAGCTCACCACTGACTAAGATTACGGCACAATAAAAATCGCTAATCCAAAGGAAGAAAAACAAAACAGAATTTTCGTAGCAATAGTTTGATAATCGCAGGACTGAAATTCAGTTATTTATCAAGTAAAAAGTCAGAGTTCACAAGTTTTGTAGGCTACAGGCTACCATAATGCAAATAAAACTTTTAGTTAGTCTCTGTCCGCAATTTCAGCGTTTTTTTTTTTTTTTTTTTCGTCGACAGATTTGTGAAAAACTTGGCGTACGCTCATAGTTGCAGTAGTTGGCTGTTGATGGAATCTTTTTGACTGTAACTGTGCCAGTTATGTGGTTGGGTTCAGCCTTACAAACCTTGTCCCGAAATGCACTTATCAGCATTTTCGTTCTGATTAGGGTTTAGTCATCCGTTTACGCTGACTGTTAACTTTATAACTTTTACAAAACAGCAATTTAGTGTGCTAGTGTTTATAATACAGAAACGTTTGCTATTGATATATATATATATATATATATATATATATATATATATTTTTTTTTTTTTATAGGGCGTCCGAGACATGGTGGTGGGAGACGCAACCCCATATTTCCTCCACGGATATGGAACGTCCATGATCGTGTGCTCTGCGATCAAGTAAGTTTTGAAACGAATCGTAAGTTGTCAAACTATTTTTTTGCAATAAACATGATGTTGTTTATTCTCTTGATTAAAAAATATGCTTCGGTGGGGATATCTGTAGGCAGGGCCAGATCTAAATTGCGCAAAGCCACGGTCACTTTTGAGATTTTTACTACATTTCAGCCTGTAGGAAATAAACAAAATAACTTAGCAATTAGTCTGTTTATTGAACTGCTCTTGGACCTTTTACAAATATCGACCACTCTTTCAGTTGTGCCAGCAGCACAAATTTGTTATTTAAATCAGTCCATATAGGCATACACGATTAGATGATAGGGCATTAGTTTTAAATTCTGGTTGAGTATGGAGTATGCTTGAGAGGTATCCAAATTTATCTTAAATATGTTTTTGGTCTTTATAAATACTCTATGATGGAATTGCTACGAACTATGGCAGTATTTTTTGATGTTTTTATATATAAACTGTATATTTTTAGGACAGAACCAACAACTATGCGGAGGCAGCTCATCGGCGCCTCCAAACCGAGATGGGGGTGGATCATCCCAGCATCAGTGGCGGATTTAGGGGGGGGATGGGGGGGATGCATCCCCCCCACCAGCCTAAAAGTTACGATTTTGGCCGAAAAATCAGCCTCTATTTCGAATAATTCGGCTCCATTTCGGGATGCATCCCCCCCACCAGCCTAAACGTAACGATTTAGGCCGAAAAATCACTCTCAATTTTGGTGAAGACCTTTTTTTTTTTTTTTTTTTTTTTTTGGAGAACACCTGATTTTGGGCGAAAAAATTGTTTGAATTTCGGCCGAAAAATCACTTTCAATTTTGGTGAAGACCTTTTTTTTTGGAGAACACCTGATTTTGGGCGAAAAAATTGTTTGAATTTCCGATTTCGGTCAAAAAATCACTCTCAATTTTGGTGAAGACATCCAAATTTTTGCGGTTTCGTGCTTAAAATCCCCCCCCACCAAAATTTTCTGGATCCGCCACTGCCCAGCATATGGAAGCTTATCGATGTCCTACAAAAAATCCAAAAGGCTCGGGACAGCGACCAACTAAAGATGAACGCCGGTTATTTGCCTCCACAAAAAAAAACGAAAATACAGAGAAGCAGATGATCGGATCAAGCGGCTAGTGACAAGATTTATCGGCAGCCAGCCGCAATCTATGATCGACTTTTTGCGAGGTGTAAGCCATAATTTCGAGATGGACCCGTTATGTTCTAAGTTCTTGTTGCTATTTCCTTTTTATGTTTTTTGGTAATTATTTTTTGTGTTTATTTTATTGAATTTGTTACAGTTTTGTTGCAAGACTTTTTTTCGTGATCAAAAAAGAATTTGTTTCAATAACTTTAGTTCTTTCGGTCCGTGAAGTGATTTCAAGTTTTTGCAGTGATAGAAAATCCGCGAAACTATTTTTTTTCGAAAACGTTAACAAATACATTTCAACAGAAGCATCAAAATACAACTTAAAATATGACGAACTATAAATAACGGGTAGCATCATCAGAAAACACCAAGCAACCAGGAATGTACTCTCAGCAGCGTAACGGGGGTGGAGGGGGTAGTTTTTCAGGTTTGCTTCTTTTAGATTGGAATCGGAGCGGTGTGGTCCAAAATGACACTCTTGAAGTATGTACTCCGTTGTTGGTAGATTGCTGCATGAGCAGTCACTGGTAGTGCTGAATGTATGTGGTAATAACAAGGGTTGTTGTACAATCTTGTTTGTAACGTCAGAAGAGTATATTTCTGTTTTTTTGGTATTTTTTTCTACTCGTTTCATTTTTATTTTTACTAGAAATAACATGTTGCTGTTTTGATGATGCTCCCAGATTGCGGAGCAAAACGTTAATTTTGATAGAAAACACTAGATCAAAAAACGTTCCAAATATGTTTTATCCCGGTGAACGCGGCATTCCATTAGCTTCATTTTCAAATAGTTTATGCATTTGCCGCCCGACGCAAATTAACTGTATTACGATAAGACAACAATAAAGCTTTTTTGTCAAATCTAAAGACTTTTGCTTTGTAATCACAAGCATTAAATCAATTACGACTAAAAACTTGATATTTTTCAACTTAAAAAACGCTCTGACAAAAGTTTGGTTTGATACAATTTTGTAATTGTGTTTCAAATACTTCTATTCTTGCCGCATCAAATGCAAAAAAAAAAAAACAGCAGAAAACGTAAAATAACAAACAATCATTTTAATTCCGAGGCGAGTTATGATTTCCATACTTTGTATAAATTACTTTTCTATACTTGTTAATAATAATTTAATTGTGATGTTTTGACGTTATTTTTCTATACTTGCCGTGCGCAACGAAAAAAAAAAAACAGCGTTTGGCAACTTTTACCGATCACGCGTATTTATCTACAGAAATACGCCTGATATATTTTTCAAGGCAAATGCAGAAAAAAAGGCCAAGTGCATGCAATCCAATAATACGTACATTTCTGCTGCTTGCCCAAATACGCGTGATCGGTAAAAGCCGCCTTAAACGTAAAAAACAAACAATTTTTTTAATTCCGAGACGAGTTATGATTTCCGCATCTTGTTTGTACTTACTAATTTTCTGTACTTGCCGTACACAAGGAAAAAAACAACCATTTTGAAGCAACTTATGATTTCCATATTTTGTATTTTCCATACTTGCCGTTCGCCACGGAAAATTAACAAAAAAAAACGTAAATCGTAAATCACAAACAATTATTTCAATTCCGAGGCAAATTACGATTTCCATATTTTGTATTTATTGTTTTTATACACTTGCCGTACGCAACCTAAAACAAAAAAAAAAAAAAAAAACAGCGCGAACCGATAAAAAAAGCAGCAACAATTAATTTAATGGCGTACTTATTATTTTAAATTTTTGGAAGCTTGACAATTTTTTAATGATCTTTTGCTCTCAGAGATTAACGCTATAACCAAAGGTGGGCATCGGTACTTTAAAAGTAAGTCGGTACAGGTACTCGGTACTTGCCCCTAAAAGTAATTCGGTACCGGTACTCGGTACTCCGTTTAAAATGTACCGACTTACTTTTGCGGTACCGGTACTTTTTGAAAAAAATGTGCAATATCAAAGTTCGACCATTGGTGGCAAAAAAAAGTGAACTTCATGCATTATTCCGGTTAGGGGGTGTCCTCTCTCGTCTTCGTTGCCACACGTGTTGTAGGCACAGCTTCAAGTTCTGCTCATGTCGTCGCAGAAATGGTCGGAGACTTCTTATTGCAGAACCTGTGGTCATGAACTACGGGATATTTCAAGGTTTCAACGAAGTTTCAAACAGCGCAAATGGTGCTTTTACTTTAGATATTTAGATTAAAATAAAATCGCAAAAATTTAATAATTTAGACAAGACATCGAAGTAGTGAATCTTAATAAAACAAAACATTTACTAGCTCTCGGTGTGCAGAAATTTAACCTACACATGTCACAACAATGCTGCGTCTGAAACTCTTAGAAGAGCTACATTTGGAATTTTACTTTCGCTTGATGGGGTAGCTGTTTTGCTTGAGTGGGATTTACGGTCAAGACCTTGATGGGGTAGCTAGCTTCGTAGAGTTTCTCCACCCTCAATCTTCAAACGGGATCACTGGTGTCCAACTATGCTGAGCATAAGGAGGGAATTTTGATACTTTACCCGATTTGGAACATCGTGGGGTTGCCACTTTCAAGGTTAAATGAGAGTGACTACCTCCAACAAAAATGTAGTAAATTTTCTCCCCAAATTAGTGCACCTCTTTATAGATATTCTGCCTTCAATGTTAGGGGATGTGACTAAAATACTGGGAGATGAAACCCTCCAATACCCACGTGTTCGGCACCATTAGACGGGATACACAATCATATATATAATAACAACAGCTAACTTAATAGGAAATTAAAAGAATACAATCAACATCAGGAGTGCAAAAGTTGAGATTCTCAAATTTTATTCAAAAAATTTCAGAATTAAGAAAATAGCACGTACTGGTAAGTTTTTAAGGTAAAAAGCCAAAATAGCCCACAAAAACTTGTAGAAATGACAGGATTATTGCTAAATGGCATTAATCGATTAAATATTTCGTAAAGATATATGTACTGTTAAGTGTGAACATCAGTGGCGTAAAAACTAGTAATGAAATTAAGACAGGTTAAATAATTAACAACTACAACTTAAAAGGAAAAAGCAATACCGGTGCTAAAAATTATGTTAAAACACAGAATTATTGGCAGCTACTAGCTACCATGCTATTAGGAGAGTTTTACTGGCAATCGTTTTGAAGTCGCTTGAAACAAATAAAAAATAATGACGTCGTCATAAAAGAAGTTAATCATCATAAAAGCAAAGCTTCACTTAGCGTTTTGTATGACGAATGCTCAATTCCCCCTCCTTAAAATTTTTCTCACCGGTTTAGGACACAAAAACGACCAATTTGTTCAAAGAAAAGGGCAAGATATGCACGAAAGCGCTAAATTTGCAAAATCTTAAAAAAACTGAAGGGTTGCCACAAATAAAATCAAAAGTACCGAAAAAAGTACCGATTTTGCAAAAGCACAAGTAAGTCGGTATCGGTACTGTTTTCAAAAGTACCGGTCGGTACCGTTACCGGTACAAAAAAAGTAATTTGGTTCTGTAATTCGGTACAAAAGTAATTCGGTACTGCCCACCTCTGGCTATAACTCCTATTGTTCTTAACGCGACAAGCGCTATTAGCACCTTCGGCGGTCAGTTGGACCGCGGTCAGTTGGTCTGGTGGTGAGTTTGTTCCGCGGTCACTTGGTTCGCGGTCAGTTTGTTCGCGGTCAGTTTGCTGCGGTCAGTTGTCGTAGACCCGAAGTGGGGGGCCCCTGTGCATTTGCACACTTTGCACATTTCTAAGGCCACTACTGAGCGTTACTATCATTTGCAAAAAAGATATGCCTTGCTTGATACGCATAACAATAAAAAGCGCTGTTAATTATTGTTGTAGAATAATTAGGCTAAATCTAAAGATGATGGTGTCTGCCCAGGAACCTATTTATAGGAGGGGGGCCATGGCCATGGCGCCCCATTTGGGTTGCCAGGATAGTATAATTAGCATAGAATGGTACGCAAAAGTGTGGCATGCCCTCCTCTTTGTAAGTTTGGCACCATGTTTGAGCACACAAACGGACAGAATCTGACTGAAGATTTTTTCTTGTTTTTAGTCTTTACCAAATTTCAAATTTTGGGCCTAAAACAGGACTAAATCTGAGTGAAGACCTTTTTTTTTATTTTTATTATATTTGGTCTTCACCTAATTTTGGGCCAAAAACCGGACTAAATCTGAATAGAGAAATTTTTCTTTTCGAAGTGACTTGGCGCACGGAACGTGCGCGGTTAAATAAACAGAGGTTCCAGTGACGTCACTCGTTTTCAGAAATTTTTATTTTGATTATTACAGTTATCAGAGGTGGAGTCCTCGAGGACGTCCTTGGCCTCGAGGACGTCCTCGAGGACACATTTTGAAGTCCTTGGCCTTGGCCTCGAAGCCTCAAGTCCTTGGCCTTGGCCTCGAAGCCTTAGGTCCTCGAAAATTGCCCTGTCCTCGGCTCGAGGACAGCACTTTTTTTGAACCGTTGAAATTTTGTCGGAAAACGCCAGAAACCTTGCGGAAAATTTGTAAATACCTTTTTTATTTTCCGCAATTGGAGCATATAGGCTTAGCCAAGCGGGCATCCCCCCGAATTGCAATTTTACCAATGACAAAAATGTGACAAAAAAGCCTATTGTTTCTTCAGTTTCAATTTCTTTTTAGCGTTTTTCGCTTACACCAGTAGCGAACAGCAATATTGAAAACCAGGGCCCCCGGGACCCCCTCTAATCAATTTTTGCCAGCCAATTTAAACGTAAACCTGGAAGAAATGGATAGTTTTCGTCCTAAAAGTTGCTATCTCAGGATCACATCTAGCCTTTTTATGAACGTAATGCATTAACAAAGGCTGGATTAACCACAATATGGCTCAGTACCAGCTGAGGGCCCTGCGCTCAAATCTTGACTTTTTATGGTCTTCACCTACATTTGGCAGAAAGATGTTGCGAAAATCTGCAAAGTGCCAGGGGCCCAGCGCGATTGAAATCCGGCCCGGCAATAACATAGTCAGTAGCGTGGCTAGGGAGGGGAGGCGGGATGGGCTATAGCCCCCCCATTGGCCTGTCAACCAAAATGCAGAATAAGAAAAACACCACGTTTTTAGCTCTTCTGAGACTGCCTTTTGCGCTGGAATTGACTAAAAAGTGATTAAAACCATTTTTTGAAACATATATTCAGAGGGGGGGGGGCTAATTCGTCAAAAATTAAAGTCACCAATCAATGAAAACTTTTAAAAATGCCCAAAAATAAGCAATCAAATTTGATCGCTAGTGTAAAAACGCCAAACATAGGTTTTATCAGCAAATATATTATAAACTCAGGAATAAGGGGGGGAGGGGTATTCAGTGTTAGTCAATTACCAACCACTTCTCTCAAATATCTTTCCAT
Source organism: Trididemnum nubilum (assembly GCA_963965965.1). Taxonomy (NCBI): domain Eukaryota; kingdom Metazoa; phylum Chordata; class Ascidiacea; order Aplousobranchia; family Didemnidae; genus Trididemnum; species Trididemnum nubilum. Next base: position 15,005,110 of record OZ014485.1, on the reverse strand, counting down.
TAGCCCCCCCCTCCCGATTATTTTTCTTTATAAAATACAGACGAAATAGATTACTCCGTGAGAGTTTTATTGAATAATAGGATTTTATGATTTACCAGCATATAAACAAGAAAACTGCAAAGTTTTCATTAGCCACTTCCCACATAGCCCGATAATGCAACCAGTAGAATCATGTTGCGCAGCTAAGTTCTATGCCACGTTTAAAAAGCATTATTTTTTATTAAAATAGCTCTGAAATTAGATTTCATTTTGCAAAAAAATGCAAAATTTGCGAGCGCTGGGGGCTCCGCCCCCAAACCCCCATGCCTCCTTCGGTTGGAGGCTTTGCTCCCAGACCCCCAAAACAGCCCCCCATTGCGAATTTCTGGCTACGCGCCTGACACATGGTTAGTAAGCAAAACTACCCATCTATTGTACTATTTTTCAATAACAATTCATAAATTCACTTCAACCTCGACAGTTTTTACGCACAAACTACTTTTTAAAAAAATTAGCCATGGAAAATGCTGATTGGACAAATCGTTGAACTTCAGTGGAGGGGGCCTGGGGCCCCTGGCCAAACATGCACTTCTATAACTGGTTATTTTCATGACAAAACGAAAATCTCTAAGGAAAATCTTCGAGGGGGTTTTCATTTAGTGCTAAAATTTTGCACGAGACAATGCACCTTACTTCCCCCTACCTGAAGCAAATCACGCACAATTAAACTTTAACACCAAAATGCAAAATGTTAAACGTGTTTTGAACTTAAATTGCAACTAGAAGGAGGATTAAACAATTTGATTTTTTTGATTGGCTTTCAAATGTCAAAAATCTAGTGCTTTTTAAATGGCTCTAAACATGTGCGAAGTGTGATTCAATGGCATTAAAATAGCTTTTCTTTTCCAAAAAATTACAAAAAATCGCCAAACAGCTGGGAGCTTTGCCCCCAGACCTCCTCTGTGATACGTTTGAGTTACTCTGGTTTTCTCAAAACGTCTCCAAAGTTACGTATTTGCACTTTTCGACTATATTAATTCAGGCTCTCTCCATTTGCAAAATCCTGGTTAAATGCCAACAAACAAATTTTTGATGACGTCATTGCATGTGATTTGTGGTTTAGGCCTTTCCAATCAAAAATTCTGGCTACGCCTATAAATTGGAGAGTGCCTTAAAAAAAATTTTGAAGACCTTTTTTTGTGGAAAACACTTGCGGCTGTGTCCTTGGTCCTTGGCCTTGGCCTCGAGCATTCCTGTCCTTGGCCTCGAGAGTGTCTGTCCTCGGAAAGGCTGTCCTTGGCCTTGGCCTTGGCCTCGGATTTTTTTTGTGTCCTTGGCCTTGGCCTTGGCCTCGAGCCTTGTGTCCTCGACTCCACCTCTGACAGTTATAGGTTTGGGTTAGGGTTTAGGTTAGGGTTTGGGTTAGGGCTAGGATTAGGGTTTGGGTTAGAGTTAGGGCTTATAGTTAGTTTTTTTAGTCTTTTTTACAAAATGTCTGTGCGCACAGAACGTGCGCCAAGCCTTTTCCTTTTCTTTTGATCTTCAATATTTTCAAATTTCCTGCCCCCCCCCTTTTCAAAATCCTGCATACGCTAGTGTGTCTGTTGCCTGGAGCTCACAAACGGCGCATTACTGTATGTGGATGCTTGCAGCAGTGCAGTTGTTATTGCTTCAATTAAAGGCGGTGAATCATCCAGCCAATTCCAGTGGTTTACAATAGCTAAAATTGAACTATAATTTTGATATTTTTTGTATTGATTATGGGGCTGCGTTTGCAAAGACATTCAACAAATACAAAAAGATGTCTCCCCGAAAAAAGTTTTTGGAAACTCTGAGTTTTGATCTTCCCGCCAAAACCAACAGTTCTCTAAACTATTAGGCCTACTGTAATCTTATTAACTATTAGGCCTAACTATCTCTAAACTATTAGGCCTAAACTATTTAGAAATATACTATTTCTAAGCTATTAGGCCTACCACAGTTCTCTAAACCACTAGGCCTACTGTGGTTTTGGCGGGAAGAACAAAACTCAGAGTTTCCAAAAACTTTTTTCGGGGGGACATCTTTTTGTATTTGTTGAATATCTTTGCAACCGCAGTCCCAAACTTAAAACAATAAATATCAAAAATGATGGTTCAATTTTAGCTATTGAAAACCACTGGAATTGGCTGGATGATTCACCGCCTTTAATGACGTTCTTTGGCAGTTTTGGATGTTCTATGCATTTCATGATTTCGCGACTCTTTCTGTATGGAGTTAATGTTGCTCAGTATTGGTAATCCGGTACTGTTTTGACAGTATTGAACAATTCTTGCACAATATTGTGTAATAACATTTGTCTTTTGACAACACGCTAATTAAAACATGCAAACATGAATGACGGATGAAGTTAAATTGTGATATAAAGCAGTTTAATAATATTTTTTGTATTTCACTTATATGCGTTTTGTAAAATAGGCCCAATGTTGTTTCTATATTGGCTAGACAACATCGATACACACAATATAAAACAGCACGCAAACAATATTGGTCCGATATATGCATGTTTACTGGGACCCTCAAACTATGTCAAAATATTTTTCAGTTAACTATTTCCTCATATCAAAATAAACTGGCTCCCTAAGTCAAGCCATTCAAAAAATTATTTTTGGGGGGTCCCTGGGGGGAGTGGCATTCCCAAACTCTGTCAAAATGATTGTCTGTTAAATATCTACTGATATCAAAAAAAAGTAGAACACTAGCTTGAGCTGTTCAAAAAATTGATTTTTTGGGGCCCCATTTTGGGGGGTTCCCGGTGGAGTTGCCCCAAAAAATTTCGGGAGAAAAAATTGCGTTTGCAGCTCAACAACTTTACACAAAAATTAGATTTCCATGTTTTGTGGTTTAGGAGAAGAAGAGCGCACAAGAATTAGGAAGAAAAAAAGGAAAAAAAAAGAAACAAACCTCATCGCGGCCAAAAATGGGTTGATTGGGATGAAAGAGTGTCTTGAGACATACAACCCTATGAAATATTTTTAGCCGTACTTAAGCCGTTTTTGACTGAAACCGCTTTTTACGCCAAACTTGCGGGGAGGTTTTCGGGTTCTAAAACCAAAGTCAAGGGATCTATTGCCTCGAAATTTGGTACAAACATACAACTTATTAATCTCAAACTGCTGTCCAAATTTCATGTTGCTAGACCCGACCGTTCTCGAGTTATAAGCTTTTTACGCCAAATCTGAAGTCTGAAATTTCGCACTCGTTAGTTGGAAAATGGCCGAGTAAAAACAGAGGAACACGCGACGCGAGCGTCGGTCGTTCCAAATAGTGAGTAACATCACATAGTGAATATAAGTGTAGGTAAGGTACCGTAGCTCATAAACAGCCTTGTTGATGTTAGTCATATGTGTTCTGTGAGAATAATGCTACGCTGCTAGTTCTGCGTTTTTTGTTTGGAAGGCTTTATTTCACCGGAAATTTTTATGTAGTTTTTTATTAATTCTGACTCAAATCAAACCTAAACTCAAACGCTTACTAAGACTATTCCCAAATCGAACCCTAACCCAAACCCTAACCTAAACCCTAATCTTAACCCCTAAAAAAGCAAATGAAAAAAGTGCGAATGAATATTTCTCATTTTCGTTTTATTCTCTTTAACTTGAAAATTTTCGGTGAAATAGTCACTACCTTTTTGTTTTATGGTTCGTGGAAATCACTGGCAATGTCACGTTATTATACTTATAGTAATAGTCTATTTAATGTAACAACGAAAGCAAGCAACATCTACAAAGCTATTTAGAACCGGTAGGCTATATTATTAAACAAATACCGGGACGAATTTGCATAACAAACTATATTTGCCACAGTGTGAGTTAACAACGTTTGCTTTAAAAGATTCTTTAGAAATCCTTTCACACCATTACTGCTGAATGAAATGGGAGCCTACCAGTATGTTTAAATGTTTAGAGTTTTGCTTGTACAAGAACTTAAGTCTGTTTGTACAGTTTTGCAATTTACAGCCGTGAAGAACATATAAAGGCAGCAATGTTGCCTATCGTTATTGTTGTGCTGCTCTCTACAAGATATTTATGTAGGTGCTGCATATAAGACTGCGTTTAGAAATGGATGTAGATATTTACAGTGCTTAACTGATGCTATCTGCTTTGCAGATAATCGCATTTCAGAAATTTTTTGTTTGTGCTGTACAACGTGTGACATAGGCCTAAATCTCTTGAGCTTGCGCAATTTTTCCAATGTTCAGTGTAGTAGGCCTATCTAAAGTTGTACTTTTTTTAGTATTCCCCTCTGTCAGTTTTAACTTTTTATTTTTTAGTTTCTGTCTTAGTTATTAGTACCTTTTTGACCTTATTTTTAGTTTCTTGCAAGAGCTGTTTTTTTGTTTTTTCGCTTTTGGGAAGCACAGTAAGATGTACTAGATGTCAAAAGCATTTAAATTTCAGATGTTCAGTATGTTAACACATTAAGATTACTATAATCTAGAGTAGACTCTGCTACAGTGTACTGTACTTCCTGTTTTTTTATGGGAATGTAATTGTATTAGTTTATTTTTTGAGAAAAGCTAGTACCGGTATTGCCAGCCAAGATGCAAAATGGGATTGGGGGTGCAGTGAAGTAAGTTCGTGGTTAGCTCTAGTTCACGATGAGCTAGATCGTGTAGTTGTGACTTCTGTCTAATTTTTGCCCATTACACTCTTTTAGTTTTTATTTGGTATAGTAGGAATCAGTATTCATTATGCACCTCCTTTTCAGTTTGAGTGTTTATTAAGATTAAAGTATTCACTGCTCTTATATTAAGTTTCCAAGTGCTTTCCTGTCTGCTTTTTTAAGTTGCAAGGCAGCCAGTTAGGTGCTGAGTTTTCAGAGTGTTGTTACTACACGGTACTGTAACTTCAAAATTTGTATTTAGCTTTTGCATGTCACCCACTTTGAGTGTCTGTTGAGTGTTGGCTGTTGTCATGTTGAGATATGACATTACGTCTGAGCCTACATTCTGTACAGTAAAATAAAGTGCTTACTGCTTACCACTTGAAAGTTTCCACTAAAAATGCCTAGTTTTATGGTATTGAGCATGTATGGGTAGGCCTAATAAGTAACTTGTTATGACACTGCTTTTCACTCTTGAATGCCAGTATGCCACTATTGCGGGTAGCATAGCCAAAGTCTTGTTTTACAAGCTACCATATCGTAGGTAGGTCTACTAAGTTTAATGTGCTGACTGCTGTGCTAACTACAAATATTTTTTTGTTGAGATTTATATACCGGTAAGTGTAAGAAAGAATAGACTGTATGTGCATATAAATAAGAACTTATTGCAAAGTTCTATGATTTGTGATGAATCAATTTAGTATATCTATGCTTGATAGTACACCAAAAACACAAAAATCTAAAATTTCGAGAATAGAAAGTCCATCAAAAGTTGAACTCATTAGTGTTATGACACTGCTAGATATGTATGGTATTCGCCATGGTTCTTTGGTTGAGTGAGTATGAGCAGTTGACTAATATTCACTTCACTTTCACTTTTTCAGATCCTGATCTGCTAGATGTGAGAGTTGATTGATTGATTGGTGCATCTTTATCCTCCTATCATGAGAAAGCGACTGTGCGCTATGTTTTGGACGAATCCGCACCCGCTTAGGAGTTGACCACTTTTCAAGCTTTCCTGTTGACGTTTTGACTTCTTCCCATGTAAATTTGCTGCTTGTTCGAAGCCACCAAGCAGAGATAATTATCGTAAAGCGTCTTATCCAAGGACGCAACAACGTGACCAGGGTGCGGGTGGAACTTATAATCCTGCGATCAGAGTCGTCGTAAAAACGATGCTTTTACCCATTCGGCCACGCTGCCGACTGCTTTTTTAAGTTTTTGGTTGTGCTCACCCTCACTCAGATTTACTATTAAAACTGATGGTAGGCTACATGCCTACATTGGTTTATGTAAGACTGAAGAACTTTTTTGGGGGGACAGCCTTGTGTTAAGTACCAACCGGGCAACGCTGATCCTACACGATTTTAGTAGCATTAGATGTTGCTTAAGGGGGGCCCATTTTTTGTCTCCTTGCCCGGGGCCCCCCCAAGTCAATGACCACCACTGTGCTAGGAGGCTTAGGTGGTTTGAATATACTTGACTTTGAATCTCAAGATTTCCCATTCTTTGAAAACAAATAGCCTGAGTTCGAATCTTGAAGATGCTAGGGGTTGAATTTTAAGATAAAGGGGCTAAGGGGGGGGGTAATGGGTAGAGAGTTAGGGGGTATGGGGATTTTTTTGGGGGTAAGTTTTTTTTTGGGGTGAGGGGTAAGGTTTTTTTTTGGGGATGAGGGGGTTGAAGAGGTTGAAGGGGCTAAGAAGTTAGGGGGTAAAGGGGTTAGAGGAATTAGGAGGGTTAAGGGGGTTAGGGGGGTTTAGGGTTTTTTGGGGGTGAGGGGGGTTTTGAGGGTAAGTGCCACCACAAGGTGGCACCATAAGAATGTCCAGAAATTCCACATCCTATACTACTGACATTGAGGCCTTTTTTGGCCGAATTGATGGCGAAGACCAAAAAAAAAAGGTCTTCGTCAGAAATTCAGGTTTTTTCACGGCCGAATTGATGGGGAAGACCAAAAAAAGAAAAAAAAAAAGGCGAATCGGTGGCGAAGAGTACAAAAAAAGGTTTTCGCCAGGAGATAATCATTTCGACGATTTATTGCTGCATGTCTGTCATTGAAAAAAGAAAAAAGGTTGCAGGCCAATCGACAATAAAAAGTCGCGGACCGGGTAGAATGCCTTGGCGGGTCGCGTTCGGCTCGCATGTCATAGATTACCCACCCCTCGTATAATCCATGCTATTGTCTTATACAAAAGGTGGGTAGCTTTGAGTCAAATTCTGGCCAAATAATTTGTGAAAATTGTACAAAATAGTTTTTTCCGGGGCGGAAATTTGGGCAGTGTTTTGTCACAAAATAACCAAAGACCAAAAACAAAAAAAGGTCTTCACGAAATTTAAACTGGTTTTTGTCCTTCAATTGAGTAATAGGAGGGCTATAGCCCCCCGGCTATGTTACTGGGCTGAGTCTACTCTCGATGGCAGCACTGCCATATGCGCATAAAATAATTTCAATGAAAATTTACTGTCAATAAGGATTAAGCGAAGTGAGCAAAATAACCTTTTGAGTCTACTTCCATCGACGTAAGATTGAATTTAGGATATCTGGCCGAAGTAACGTCTTTCGCTAAACAAACAAAATGCAGCAAAAACAAACAAAAAAGTGAAACGGTATTTACAGCAGAAAGAGGTGCTATTGCATGGCACTACCATTGTATGGTTCTGTTCTTTGTTCTGTATCTGTAGAGATTGGCGCGATCCTCCAAATTTTAGTTTAGCGATACCGATTCGCGATACTTTTGATATTCTTTAATTCGATACGGATATCGATACAGTATTGCTGATACGTTTTAACGATACTCTTTTTGATATATTTATATAAGCGTACTGTCAAATCATTCAATATTTTTGTCTTGGCAAGGCGCCTACAATTTTTCATGACTTGGTTAAATAAATGTATCAAATGTTTGGTGAAAAGTACTTTACAGAACTGTGCACACAGAACGATGTTCTTTACAGAACGGTATAGTGTTCAGTAGCGTATGCAGTGTACGTCAGTAACGCAGGGTACGCAGACGTGCGAAAAAGGGGGGCTAGGAACTTCAAAAAAGTTGAGAAAAACAAAGATCAGAATAAGAATTTGTTCCATCCAAAATCAGTTCCATTTTTCTCCCAAAATTAGGTGAAGAACAAAAAAAAGGTCTTCATTCAAATTTAGTCTGATTTTTCGCCCAAAATTGGGTGAAGAGCAAAAAAAAAAGGTCTTCACTCAAATTTAGTCCCAGTATTTGGGTACAGGCCTAAAACCAACGCATCAAACATTCCCCTTTGTGTGATCAAAGCTTCTGCCCAACTTGCAAAGGGGGGCATGCCGCAATTTTGTATACTATTCTAGGCTAATTATACATGGCCTAATGGCCCCCCCAACAAAACGCCCCTGATAGTGTTCACCAATATTTTAGTGTTATGGAAATCTTTTAAAACAAAGTCTTTTGTTTGCTTTGGGTTTATGTAAATTTTGCGGTTAAATCGTAGTTTTGCAAATAACGGAATTGTTGAAAAAGGTTTGGGGCAGCTTTTATTTCCTCAAGTAGTTCTTATTTGTTCAATAAAACCAATTTTGAGCAGTATCTCTTTAAGAACTTGTGCTATGTGATGCAGTGTGGTATGTTTAAAGGCAGTGGTACGTGCTATTTAGCCTGTTCGCTCGAACCGGTTCTTAAACTTGAGTTGGACTCTTGGTCGCAAGATTAAAACAAGATTTGGCAATCTAGCAACCATTCAGCATAATGATAAAAGAATTAAAAATGTAGTAATGCATAAAAAAGCGCGATTTAGCATTGTTTGCCATTTTTCGAAAACACTAATGGTTTCAATCAAGTTGTGCATATCAGCATCTCGATTGTGTACCAGTATGTTGAAAATGATAAAAAAGTATTTTTCAGCACTCAATTGTTTGAAACACGCTGGAACTGATGACTGTCACAGTGCCACACCATAGACGTAGCCACAGGGGGGGCCCAGGGGGCCCAGGCAGTCCCAATTAAAATACTACCAATGACAAAAAATTATGACAACATAGCCTAGCGATGCTTAGTTGCAGGTTTTTTTCAGTAATTACGCACACAACAGTAATTAACAATAATATTACTGACGTTGAGGGATCCCCAGGGCCCCTAACCGACAACCCTAACTGACAAACAAGGGCCCCGAGCCCCTAACTGACAAACAGGGGGCCCTGGGGCCCCTAATTGGCAAGCAGGGAGCCCTGAAGCCCCTAACTGACAGCCAGGGGGCCTCAGGGCCCCTAACTGACAACCACCAGGGGGCCTTAAAGCCCCTAACTGACAACCAGGGGCTTCGGGGCCCCTAACTGACAGCCAGGAAGCTTTTGGGCCCCTAACTAACAACCTTTTGCGCAACTGACTCTTTTTCTACTTCAGACTTCACCCAGTGGACGAATCTACAAACTTTTTAGACTAAGTCTGAAAACAATTGAACAAAATAATAACAATTAAGTTTAATTAGCTTCAAACTTTATTGTTTACATTGGCGTAAACCCATTGCACAATCAATTCAAAATAATTTATTTATTTTATCATAAGTTGAAACTTTTGAACTACATCCCAATGCATCTTCTTAAATTCAAGTTCGATTTATTATTTGTTGCTCTAAGATGCAATGAATGACACACTACATAAAAATTAGTTTACAATAGCAAAACAAAAAATAACTTTTTTCACGACTAGCGACTGGAAGGGATCTGTTACGGGCATTTAGTCAAACAGCCCCCGACTATGCACCGTCTTGCTCATTAGAGCTTCAGGTATATTTGAAGTTATTGCTTTTAGAGAGATGAGACAATTCTAGTAAAAATTTTATTCAGATTTTGTTAAAAAGAACTGCTAGGAATCAGATTTAGATATAGAGGAGAAAATTTTGATGTGGGAAATAGAGCTTCAGGTTTTAACACCCTGGTATAAAAAAGATTGTTGCAGCTTCGTACTTTTCATAAATGGGATAGTAAGCATGAGAGAAGTGGAACTGCGTGTAGGGCGGTAATGTCTGACATTGGACTTTGTGAAATATTGGTTTAGGTTACATGGATGTTGCTTATGGTATAAATTATGCATTATTTTTCAGCTCCATATAGGTAAAGTTTGTTCAGTTTTAAGGCCATTAGGTTGGTATATGAAGGGTTTGCCCTGGAACTCCATATTGCCTAAGAAACAGATCTTAACAGCTTTGTTTTGGAGAATTGAAATTTTGCGTGGATAAGATTTGCAGGTCGAACCCCATATGGAAATCCCATAGAGAAGATGAGGATAAATTAATCATGATAGAGTTGCAAAAAACTTTTCTTGGGGAAATAGCATTTCAATTTATTGAGTATACCCACTGCGTAGGTGAGTTTACATTCAACAAAGTTGAGATGAATGTCAGAGTTAAGGTTTTCATAATCCACTTTTAGCTCCTTGAGTTATATATAACTAATCACTTGATTTAGCAGCTTTAATAGTGAGCTTATTAGCTTTCGTTCAAAGACTAAAGCTATTTCTTATGTCTAATTGAATTCTCAAATGGTGGATTAAAAAGACATAAAAATCAGGTTAATGACTTGAATGCTTTGGTTACTGATACATTATTTCTGACGTTGTCTGGTTGTGTTGAAGTTTTATATGGTGATCTTCAAACGGTATTGTGTCTAACAGAGGTAGCACGTTTAGTATGACCAGAGATGGGCAAGATCACCATCTTTGGGTGATCTTGAAGATCAAGATCAGATCACCATCTTGATGTTTAAGATCACAAGCTGATCTTGAAAATCAAAATCGTGGCCATGTCTGCATACTGCTTCGTACCTGTCCTGTCTGTACTACGGCAAATGCTGATTACTTTCTCCAGTTTAGACTCCATTCTGTCTCGGAGACATAAAATAGCTTCCGAATATCACATAACCTGGCCTCGGCATTGCTTACCCTACGTGACATTTAAAAATGAAAGTGATCTTGATGTTCAAAATCAAGATCACACAAAAAATGTGATGTTCAAGATCAAGATCAGATTACTTCAAAGATCAGATCATGCCCATGTTGAGTATGACCATGTACGGCTTGCAAAATATCAAGCTAATTTTGATAAATGGCAAAGACTTGTCTTTCAGGCATGATTTAAACAAAGAAATGTTATTATTGAAAAGTAGAAGAGTTATATTTAAAAAAGCATTGGAAAAGTTGGTTATTGTGGGTGACATGTTCTAAAATGAAAAACTGAAGAAATGCATGGTTCATAAATTTTAATGCATTATAATACATGTTAATTCAGTTTGACCATGCTTGGTTTCATATTAGCCATGAGAAGTAGTCATTCAAGACGGGGTTATAACATTTTTTAGGAAAAAAAAAGTCAGAGCTCCCCATAATCAAGGCCCAAAGAGAAACACCTGAATTATTAAATAACTCAAAAAAACAATAATTTTAGCTTAAAAATTATCATTTTGTGGGATTTGGTGTGGTAAAAAATGGGGGGGTAGCAATTTACTGCATCGTTCTACCCCAACTTTAAGCGTTAGAGGTCAAAATCACTCATGCGTATCCTCAAAATTCACTTTTTTTGCACAATTTTAAAACTGCCATATCTCGGGAACGGCTAGTGCTAGAAAGGTGAAAATTTTTTGCAAACAGGTTTTTTTACTCTGTTCTACCCCCATGCCAACTTTGGAAAAGATTGTAGAACATGCTTTGACATTTCCCCAAAGAAATAATATAAATTAAGCATGGGTTTATCAGTGTTCCCTCTAGCTTTTGGGCTAATCGGTGAGTGCCCAAATTTTCTTGAAACAATTGTGCTCAATGCTTTGAAAAGATGTTTTTGTGCCCCAAATTTTGTACCAATTCGTTATTGAAGTATACCAAATGTTATATTTCCACAAATTTGTCAAATTTTCTAAGGCTATGGTTAGCCTACCATATTGCGAAAAATTATTTGCCCTTATTCCAACAAATCGCTGATTCGCTGAAAAAAATCGGCTTAATGGGAACACTGGGATTGACTCAAAATCAAACTTACAAAATAATTGCAGCTTTGGACATAGATTGGACATGCCATACAACAGGACCGTAAGTTCATAGCAAGATGCGTTAATTGTTCAAATAAGACTTAAAAAAATTCAAGCAGTGCTCAACATATTTTGTTCATACTTAAGAAGACAAAACAATAAAAATTAAAATCGTCCTTGGCAAAAATTTGGGCCAATCGTCAAACCTGAGCTAGAGATTAAAAAAGCTAGTCCTAGGCCAAAGTAGGATATATTTTGGTTCAAAGCTAATTGGAGACGTTATTTATGGCTAATATGCGGTGTCACTAGACAGCACCACCATCATTTGAAGGTTTTCCAGACAGTGCTCAAGTTTTCCTGCTTGGCCTTCTCCTCTTGGTACGGCCTTGCGATAGGAGCGGTGTAAGGAACACAATGCAAGTGAGTAAATTGTTAGCAACTTGCGTGCTAACATGATTTTATTAAATCTGCTCACAGTCAAGAGTAATCAATTGAACATAACCGTAGGTGCATGATTATTCTGAAACTAGCTTGTTCTGAACTATTTTGTCTTGATTCAGTTGTATCCGGTACCTGGTTGATGGTATTTCAAAGTAGCTGTAAACACCACATTGCAGCGAGCTTCACCTTCAAACAGAAGCGTTCACTGCAACTAAGTGTACACTGATTATAGGGCTCAATTGCTCATAATATTAATATCCTGAGTACTTGAATGTTTGTAAATTTAATACTGAGGATATTACTGTACTTTGCTTGGCTTACTGGGTTATTTGTGATGTGCTTGAAATGCCCTACTGATAGTGCATGATTTCGTTTTTTACGGTTAATTCTAGCACAACTATTTTTCAGGAAATTAGCATGTGCTACCAATGCATAATGTACTTCTTTCAATAGATTCGGCTGCAGTTTCAGTTGAGCAGCAAAATATGCCAAAATAACACATTTTTGCTCTATCATAGGACCTTTCTGCTCTATCTACGAAAATCGGGTGAAATAAAATTTTACATTTGAGCTTGTTTAACAATACAATCGAATTCCTGATCAAAAATTATTGAAAGTGAATGGTGAGATCACATATTTATCTCAAAAATTGGACAAAATACCCGACTATCAAATTTTGGGATAAGCGCGATTAAAAAGGAGGGTGGTGCCACCCTTAAACGTCATCCAGTTGGTTTGAAATTTTTTGGGAAAGTTTTTTAGTGATGTGATCCCAAAATCGCTGATTGAGCACAAACTTTCAAAACTTTTATTTTTTGGGGGACACGCTAATGTAGCAGTAACATGCAGTAGTCTGGCTGCAATAGCATACGCTTATATTTGCATCTTCACAGTTTTGAATAGGTTTGTAATCTTTGTATTTAGTGTGCTATCGTACTATTGTAATCTCACAAAAATTCGCTTGGGATAACGTTGTTAAGCAGAGTTGTTATTAAGACAAAAAGGGTAGCAATGGTAGCGACAGCATTGTCAAGATCCAAGGACCAAGATGCTGTAGCCTCCCACTTGTGTCAGAAACGCTTATGCATATCAGCAGTCAGTGGTGCTAAATATTGCCCTTAAAAAAAAAAAATTAGCAAATCAGTAGGTTATCACAGAATGAGGATAGGGCACTGGCGTAGCCAGGAATTTTAATTGGGGGGGGGGGGTGGGCCAATGGAGACTGTGGAACCATGTTTAACATGTGGTCAAGGACAAGTGCAGAAGTTTTTGCTTATGATTGGGTCAAAAATGCATTGGAGGTTGGTTTTAAAACAGAATACCTAGTTGCTTGCCAATGAGGTCTCTGATAAGCTGAGATTCCAATTAAATGCATTGCAAAAACGAAAGTGAAGTATGTGAAAACGTTTTCAAATCCAGCTAGGGGGTTTGGAGGAGTACTGTAAGCTCCCCAGTTGGTTCCGGGGCAAAGTCCCAGATGCTTTAGCCTTTTCGATGTTTTTCTAGGGTAATATGCAGCATTTGGTAATGTTGTAACACCAAAATTTGCAAGCCAATATGGTGACAAAAAAGTGCAACTGTGTAAATATCAAAATTCAACTGCAAATAATAAATATAAGATTATGCATCAAAATTTATGTCAGCAAAAGATATCAAATGGTTTAGCTTTAAATTTTATAGCCTATCATCAATAGGCTAAAACATCACCAAAGCTGGTCTAACTTTGATATAACAGATAGGCTAACTCGTATATATTATCATCTGTTACATCAAATAAAAATATTTGGTGAAATGTTTTTTTCTTTTTAGAAAACTTAATTAATATTTAGTAGCATTAGCTGTCCTAGTGAGTATTGCAATCTATGTCCTATTAAAGTTGATTATGATGATAGATCAAACTGCTGATTTTTTCAAGGTTGTAAAGCAATGTCGAAAGGATGCTGGAATTGTTAACAAAACATTGCTATTATCCAAAAACTTGAAGCCAACAACTTCTTTTGGAAAACATTCAACTGAAATTGTAAGTTTAGTGTTTAGACTTATTTTAGTCTCTTGAGTGAATAAAGCTGACTATATTTCATCGAAAAATTTAAGTTAAAAGAGGATGAAACAAAAATGAATACTTAAGCCTATTTATGCATTTATTTGGTATTCTTCAGCAAAAAATAGCAAATGTATACTAAGATAAAAATAACATGAGATAAGGATTATGTCTTTTACTTGTGTGCAATGCCTGATGCTGGAAGTCATGAACTTTTGCTTGTTAATGACGAATATCATATTCTTGTTGTTTAACATTACAAAAACTTGGTGCACCCATGCCCCGAAAAACTCTTCTTGTTCACTGAAAAATCATATTTTAATTACCCATTGAAACAGAACGAAAATAGCTTCGTACAGCATATGAAAACTTAATTAGTAAGGGGCACACCTAATCATTCAAATTAAGTTTGTAGTAAAGAGAAGTCATGTTTAAGGTAACTTTTTAAATATCCCTAAATATTTGTAATGTTTGATGGTTTTTTAAATATTTTTTGCGATACTGATTTCTCTTTTGGCTACCACGTTTAATCATGCCATCTCAACTGCTGATAGAAGATCAGCCCAATGAGTGTGAATGTCAATGTTTTGAGCATGCTATGAAGAGTTATGGCTAGTTAAAGTAGGTCTTAGTAGGCCTATATTAATTGTTACTTCTTTCATGCTTCTGTCTACTCGGTTATGGTTTACAGTAGATGGTTTTATACTGACTTGTTGCTTTGAAATAACAGGAAAATCTCGCTTTTGTCAAAGAAAATTTATATTATGGTGGTGCTGCTGTCCCACTAGCCACAGCTTTTGTTTGGAAAAACCTGACAGGGTTTGAAAAAATTAAAACAGCTTCAAGAAAAATTTTGTCAGAGGACGCCCACCAAAATCTGAAATATACAGGGTCAGGTAAAATGATCTAACACATTTGTAAATTAAATATAAGGCAAATAAAGTAGAGAAACAAAAAAGTTTTTATTTTTGAAAAGTATACATATTGCCATTTTGCTTTGTTGCTTTATAATGCCATTGTTTTTTGTTTTTTTTGCTGCCATAAATTGGGCTTGTTTTTGTTTGCTGCCATAAATTAAACTGGTGAGCATCATGCTTTTACAGTGGAAACGTTAATTAAAACAAAGGAATCTGTAGCTGCAACACAACCAGCATTCTGTTTGCACTTCAATCTTGGTAGACATGATCTCGCACCAGCTCGAAACATGAGCTTGTTAGTGATTACCAACTTCAGAGCTGCTGGATCTGCATTGGAACAAAAATCAGTCGGTCGACCTCACATCACCAGAATTCTAGAAAATGAGGCAAACTTCATGAAAGCCTTCGACAATGTGTGGACAATAATAGATCCCATTTGACTTATTTAAGTTTTAAAACAAAGATATAGAATGGTGTTATATGTACTTTTCAAAAATAAAAACACCTTTTTGTTGCTTTACTTTATTTTCATTTTATTAAACCTACAAATCTGTCAGATCATTTCGCCTGACCCTGCATAACTTAAAACACAAAAGCCCTTTTAACGATTAAGATAGCTATATGAACTATTAGCTAATATGTTTCACTGCTTTGAGCTTTGTTGCTAGTTAGATCATTGAAAGTGCCATTGGTAATTTTTCAGAATTTTTTGATTTTGTTTTGGCCTTGCTATTTCATGTTGTTAAAAATTCCTAATTTGCAATAGTTTGTTTTTTAATTTTGGTCATTTAACAGTCACTGACTTAAATTTAAGTGATTAACTGAAAAAAATTTTACCATTTTGATTACAATGACCAAAAGTAATTGAAAAAGTTTTGTTTATTTTGGGTGAATTGCCCCCTTGCAATCACAAAAATGACCTCAAGATTTTAAAAATAACAAAAAATTCACAGAATCGGACATTTGACCTTAAAGTTTGAATAAAAAAATAAACCCAAGACTCTGATATCTACAACGGTCTGCTTTTTCATTGGCATTGTGGACAAATCTTTCAATGCACTTTCATCAAAGAAATTTTTTCTGTACCGTTACCCAGTGTTTCCTTCAAGCCGATTTTTTTCAGCGAATCAGCGATTTGTTGGAACAAGGGCAAATAATTTTTGGCAATATGTTAATAACTTTAGAAAATTTGACAAATTTGTGAAAATATGAAATTTGGTACACTTTAATAACAAATTGGTACAAAATTTAGGGCACATAAACATCTTTTTATAGCATTGGGCACAATTGTTTTAAGAAATTTTGGGCTCTCGCCGATTAGCCTAAAAGTTAGAGGGAACACTGCCAGTACCGTATTTCATCTTTTTTAAGTTGGTCCAATTTAATTGGCACTTTGATTTATCACAGCCTTGTTTATGCAGCAGTTTTGCAATTTTTACAGCGCTCATGCAAAACAGCAAATTTGGAATGCAAATAAGCTTTGCTGACGAATATAAAAATCTGTCCTGAGAATTGAACAAAACTATTGCAACAGCCAACATTCAGCTGTATTTTGTATGATCATGTTCGCAACTTCAGCTTTACTAGATGTATTGCTGAAAGAGCAATTTCACTATTTTACATCAAACTTTTGGCTATTGGTACATAAGTAATAGGCCCAGCAGGCCTACCTAAAAGTTGGATTTTTTGAGCATTTTGTGTGTTTTTGTTTTTCACTAGTTGCAAGAAGAATCACAAGAATTTCACGTCAGTTCCATTGCCAATATTATTAGTCTCCCCTATTTTTTAAAGCTTGGTTGTGATTCTTTCTACTATACTGTTAACCAGGACCATTGGCATCAATTTTTTGTTCAGAGAATGCAATTTCCAGGGGGGTGAGAATTTTTTGTCGGAGATATTTTTTAAAAGCTTTTTTGCAGTAGTGACAAATAAGTTTATTTTGTCTGTCTTATGAACCAGATTGTCCCATGTTTAGTCAAATTTTAAGTATCGTGTCTGTTCGCTCATAGCATTGTGATATTTTTACGGTGACGATGTTAAGGGTAAAATTGTTTTTCTGGCACTACACTGACTTAATGCTAAAAGCAGACATCACAAATTTGTCTAGTGTTCATTTACAAGTAAATTGATCTAGTCCATAGCTTTTCAACCCGTGCAATCGTTCGCACTTTTACAAATGAAAAAAATTGCAGTTCGGATGACAAATGAGGTGCAGATGGGTGCGGATTAGGCTGTACCAAATTTGGGTGACTTTCTTCGATTTCTTCGGAACTCTCAAAGTTGTGGTTCAACTACCAATTCAATTTACCACCTAACTTTTTTGATTATAAAAATGTTCATAACTCCGCAACCGCTCATGCTAGATGCAAAATTCTTTTTCTGAAGATGCAGAATACCAAAGTTCCTATCTGCTCTCAATACATTATATTGGTCTAATTACTCAATTTTTCAAGTAAAATCAAGAAAACATGTTTTTTGATTAATTTAATTAAATTTTCTATCTATTTCTCATTGCATAGAGGCGTTATGAAATTTTTGTAGTAATGTATGGTAACTTTTGATTAGCTATACTGTCATTATAGAGTAATTGTTGCATTAGAACATGTTAATTGATTATCACAGTGTTCACTGATGGGATAGCTAGTACTGTAAATGTCAAAATAAACAAGCTCAAATGTTAAATGTTAAATATTGTTAAATCAAAAGCGAAAAACAAGCTCAAATGTTAAATATTGTTAAATCAAAAGCGAAAAACACCACGACAGAATTTAATGTTTTTATCGTTTTGCGTGCTTCTGGCCTAAAGGCTACCAGCTCGGAAGCCTAGGGAAGAGCCACCAGAACGACGACTACTTAAAACAAGTAATGCGAAAAATTGTCTTCCCACAGGAATCAAACCTGCAGCCTTTGGATTACCGGTCCACTGCTCTACCACTTGAGCTACAGAAGACGCCTCCTCGCATGCTTAATTTTGGCTATTTAAACCCAGCAACTTGTTTGTTGTATGATTGTAATAATAAGTCAATTAAGATGTTTTTTGACGTACAAAAAACATCTTAACGTCAAAAAACATCTTAATTGACTTAATATTAGAATTTAATGTATCAATTTATTTGTAATCACTGACTGTATTCTTGTTATTTTCACGTCACAATTCTTTGCAATTGATCTAAACTAGCATTGTATTTCGACTCAGGACAAGATCATGCTTATTATGCCTAGGTTTAGCAATCACTCAATAGGTAGGCCTATAGTATAGTATGCTCCCGGGCCAACATGCTCTTGGTAGGCATCATAGAACTTTTTAGGAAAACAACCTAATTCACTTTTCGTAAAAAATGTTTAAACTTTTAGTAAGATTTGGCTGCTTTCTGCCCACAAAAGAAACAAACTAATGCAGCATGTGCTGCTGAGAAGTTTGCTTTCAAAGTGAAGGATTGATGGACGAAAATTGATGTTGACTTGGCATCAGGGTTGGAAAAATTACTTGTTTTTGCTTTAGTTACAATTTCAATCACAACCTAAAATTTTCATAAGATGCACAGAGCTGGACAGCGCTGTTTCGAGCTTTTAGCTCTCATCGGCAGCCCTCAGCTTCTCTAACAAAGTTATTCCCCCGCTGGACAAGACTCTTGGCTGAACCGGACAAACCTTAAGGGCTTGCACAGCGGCAGAGGCTTTGTAGGGAATAAACGATTTTTCACTTGTGGTACTTAAAATAAACTAGTGAAAAAAAAGTGGAAGTCGTTATGATTTCCCAGGAGTCGACCACGAAGGACGTCAAACTTGTCGACTAAAATTTTCAATTGCAATTACAATTATTCAAGTTCAAGTAATTGTAATTCAATTACAATTTCAATTACTACTACAATGAAAAGATCTTCAAAACATTGCTACCAATTCACTTACATATGAAGCCACGAGCTCTTCTTGTGTCAACACTGTAGATTTGTTTTGTATTTCTGTATCAGACCTATTAAAGCCCCATTTCTCTCTATCCTTGTTCTTCCATCAAGCTTTGCTTAACTTTAATTTTTGCAGTACATATTTTCGTTTGTAAGCAATTGTTTAGTATGTCATTGAATTCATATCACTTTCAGCTACATTATGGTTTTTGCTAAACCATAGTATCACACCGCAATTATTTGTGCAAAAGAAAATAGGGTTTAACACAATTAAAAATTGTAAAAAAGTTGAAATTATGTACGTTACAACTTCAAGTTACTACTACTATTTAACACTATTTTAACTTCCACCAATAATATCGTATATTTTAATGATCATACAAAATAGAACCATTAATGTCGCTTTAATATGCACACAAGGGCAAACAAGCAAAAAAGCACATAAAATCCTAATATCATAAATTAGCATTGCAGTTACAATCATAGGGGTAGCCATCAACGATAAAAATGTGACTAAAAAGTCTTGTTTCTTCATTTTTAGTTTCTTTAAGCATCTTCACGTACAACAGTACACGCACGTATAACAGTACACGTGTACAACAGTAATTAACAATAATATTGACACCGAGGAGTCCTGGGCCCCATCAATTCGATTTTGCCAACTGATTGAAATGTATAGCCCACGTGAAAATAAGGGGTTTTGTCTAAAAAGCTGCTACTTCAGGCCCTCATCTAACTTTTTTGTGAATGTAATGCAATAACCAGGGCTGGATTTACCATATGACAGAGTGCCAGAGCCCCACGCTCAGATGGTAATACTTTTTTTGGTCTTAACCTTATTCGGCTGGAAGATGTTGCAAAAATCCCTAAGTACCAGGGGCCTCGCGCAATATAAATCCAGCTTGGGAATAAGATGGTTAGTAAGCGTTACCATCTAATGCAGTTCTCTTCAACCTTTTTTGTCATGGTGCACCCTAAAAACTCTTGTGACGAGCTCATGCACCCTGAGCTTAAATTTGATATGAGGTAAAAATCCACTTTAAAATTAACATGCAAAAAGACAACTGCACTACAGTCTGCACTAAAAACAACATAAGACAGAGCACACAACAAATTCAAGAAATTATCTTTAATAACTTTTTTGCTGTTGCATATTATTAACCAACATTCTATACCGATATCTTTTTTGATTGCTCCCCTCATCAATGGATTGATGTAATTGAATTTCTTTTGCGGGTAACATGTTCATCTCTGGAGTGGGAGGTTCGAGATTTGAATCTCGGGCTGGTCAAATCGCTGCGACATTTCTTCGAAGGAAGCTGTGTTGCCCAGGCGCAATGACACGGAGATGGGCCCCGCCAACTCGTTACATGCTTCGGCGTAATACAGCGAGTATAATGAAAGAGTTGAGATTTGATCTCACAGAAATAAGAAAAACCACTTTCGTATCCATACGTTGAAGGCATTTGAATGAGAATAGAAATCTTTTTTTTGCTATGCTTCTGTGGTCTGGCACACTTAGTACTTGCACCAAAATTCGGTATATTCTGTTTCTTCGAATAATATCGTGCCGAAATCTGATTGAAGGTCAATTAGATATTGGTTTCAGTAGTAATATTATCATAAGTGAAATGGTATAATATCCAAAAATTAGCATCAAGTGTGGCATTTTATTCAGCAGCGAAATACTTCTCAAATTTTCTTGCAGCAATTTAATATGTGCTTCTGTACCTAGAAGCAGTTGCATCTGAAAGTTGCTTCCATGTTCTGTTATGAAGTCGTGCAAAAGGGGAAAGTCAGAAAAATTTTTTGATGCAACTTGTTTTTGCAACAGAGGCAATTTTTTAGGGTATGACCGTAAAACGTAGATTCCAGTTTTACACACAACTGCATCAGACACCATGTCACAATACCACAAACATGGATTGCTTAAAAAAGATTATGCTTGAGATCACATGTCACCATTTCGAGAAACGCGATAAAAGGCTTCGCTGATTGTATGTTGTGCGATAAAAGGCTTCGCTGATTGTATGTTGTGCGGCCCTGGTGTTCTCCATGATGTGGTTTAGTTTAGTTGGCTGCTGTACCATAAACCTGCAGATAACTAGTCCACTGGCGATTGTGGTCTAATTTTGTATCGCAAGTACCATGGTCTGCTAAAAGAAGACAGCCGCGCATGTCACCTAATTGCAAGAAAATTAGAAGAGCAACTTTTGCGGCTTCACTAAACAAAGTGACGCACAAAACTTGTCCTATAATTTTCTGGTTGTTAGGTGATGTGCGGCTGTCTTCTTTTTGTAGGCCATGCAAGTACATGAACACAAACACACAACTACCCAAAACAAATAACAGGAAAGTGTCTGATGCTTAATAATTGCTCTACTGCTACAAAATGTGTTTATCTAGTTTCAAACTTATGGTTACTGCCGGTTTGTCTAATCATAGTTCATTTTTACAATTTTTTAACATGTTTTGTGTGTGTAGCCGGTTAGCTTGTGATGCACCCTTGTGTACCCTTTTGTAGTGGTGCACCCCTAACACTTTTTGGTGCACCCTAGGGTGCACCGTGCACACCGGTTGAAGAGCACTGATCTAATGTACCATTTTTCAATAATGCACCTTCAAACCCTCGTCTGTGATATGTTTGTGGTACATTGGCTTACTCAACACGTCTCCCGAGTTAGACATTTGCACTTTTTAACTAGGCGTATTAGTTTACCTCTACCTTTAACAAAATTCTAGTTAATTGCCAACAACACGCCACGACTTTAGATCTTCCATTCTTTGATATCATTGCCCCACAGAAAGTTCCTCTTTTGAAAATTTCTGAGGACGTCATTGCTTGTGATTTGTGGTTTGGCCCTTTTTGAATCAAAAACCCTGGCTACGCCTAGGTTGACAATGGTTACTTACCACCGGTTACAGTCACATCTGACTTCATAAGCCAATTCTATGTTAGGCTGTTTTTTGGCTTAGAGTTAGTGCTAATTTTGATTAGAGTAGGTTCTAAGTTTAAGTAATGGATATTATTAACCTTATCTCTAACACTTACTCTAACTATCCCTAACTGTTTGGTTTGTGACGTCAGATGTGATTGCAACCAGTAGAAAATTTTGATATCAATTTGCAATTGGAGGAAAGTTGATATTGTTCAAACACATTTTGTTATTACTGATCTTAGTGAATAATAAAGTGATTGTAATTGAAAATAGGCAGAAAATTTTTCAATTACAATTACAATTATCAACTTTTGAAAATTCTCAATTACAATTACAGCAAAATTGTGTCATCAATTACAATTAAAATTTTTCCTAGCCTGCTTGGCATCACATGATACAAACCATGTTCTGCTGTACTAAGATCTTTGGAAAACCAGACTCACTTGAGAGTCAAAACAACTGTTTCTAGAAATCTAAACAATTATATTGTGCTGCAACTGGAAAGTTTAAACTAAAAGCAATGTGTGTCACGTAACTTAGCATTAGTAGAAGGCTTTTAGTGCTTACAACATTAAAAGCCTAAAAAGACATCGTCACGAAAAAGGATGTGAAAACTAGAAAATTTTTCGAAAGATTAGTGCAGAAGTAACGAGTAGAAAAAAGAGTAAATGTTTAGCAGCAAAAAAAAAAAAATCCAAAGCCAAAAGTTTAAATACTAGGAATAAAACTAATATTGATATCAGTAGTTAAAGAGATGAAGAAAAGTTTGAATTGACATGTCCAAGTCAACCAGCATCCAAGAGCAGAGCATAAAGCTTCAGCAAAATTAGTGGTTGCTAAAAGTATAACAATTAAAGAGTCAGAAACAGATTGCTGTTAAACTTGCTTCTGGATACAGCATTGAGCCTTTTTTTGTTTTTGTCTTACTGCATTGAAATGGTAAAATGCTTCAAGGTATGCAACACATCATCAAGAGTGTTAAACATGAGTCAATTACCCTTTGTTCCAATAATGTCTGAATCACATACACGATAAGCTGAGCATTTTCATCACAAAGCAAGTACCGTTACCAAAACCCTTATGGATTTTAGATTAATAGCAAGCTGTTTATTAAGCTTATTTAAAAGATTTTCAGATATATATTCCAGTGCATAGGGTTGGTCATAAGTTGTGCAGTGTGCACAAATCAATATCTGGCAAGTGATGTGAAACATTGCAAAATCAACAGGGTAAGATAGCTTTTCCTTTTCTCGGGCATAGGATACATGTTTTTTTATAGAGTAACAAAACATTATTTGCATTTATAAGTTCAATTAACTTATCAGGATTGCTTTACATGCTTTGGTGCAGGACTTAGGGCCCACTGTGTATTTGTCTGCAGTAATCTCGAGTTATGATTTACTTACGTTTCTGAAAAACAATCCAGTGCATGGTATGCACCACGGGATGCCATAATTTTGTGATTGAACCCTGACACAGTATAAGTCAAAATCATAGTTTAAACACCATCCCTTTTTTTTAAAAGTAGTCTTTTCATTAGCACCTGTTGCTTTTGATTAGTGTTTTTATTTCATATTGAAGTTGAGCATGCTAACTTTTTAAAATCCATGATCAGTTGAGCTCATCTTTAACTGCAAAGAAATTTGTACTGAGAAGTGCAGTTCTGTCAAAGTCATTTTCTTATGTGGGCAGAGCGCAGCCAAATTTTTATTGACATTTTAACATTTTTCAAAGCCCCCAGAAATAAGATGTGAAAATAACAGAACATAGCAGTGATTAATAATAAGTTAAACATTACAGTTCTGTCATGATTTTAGTGCTTTTCAGCACTTGCAGTACTAGCTTTCCTATCAGTCAACACTTTAGGAAGCAATCAACATTTGTTCTAATACAATAATTAGTCCAATAGCAGTATGCTAAAGTATAGCCAATAAAAAGTTACTACCGTATATTCCGGCGTAAAAGACGACACTTAAAGTGCAAAAAACCGCCCTTAAAAATTAGGGTCGTCTTATACAACCGATATAAAAGTCATAACTTAATTTTCACATAAAGATTTTTTCTATGAAAAATGCATTGGTGCATAAAAATAAAGAACATGCAAGAAAAGTATTTTTATTTATCATCAGTAGCGTATTTTCTGCCTAATAATAATAAGGCGATTTTCTGGACCTAGTTTTTTAACCTAATTTTCTAACACTTTGCACTATTTTGCACTTTGTACTACCATTCCTATTTACACTTTGCACTATCGTATTTTGCACTTTGCGCTATCGGTACCTTATTTGCATTTGTGATTAAAACAGATAAAGTCTGCATTTTCTGCTTCAAATTGGTACAAAATTTTGTAATGCTGGGCGCCGGATTATTCTGGCGCTGCGCCACGCTGATCAAATTTTCTGCCTTGGCTGATTTGGCGGTACAATGGCAAAGCGTGCATTGATGCGTAAATTGGAAAAAAGCGAGAGAATAGCATCGATATTAGGAAAAAAGTGTGTGTTGATGCGTAACAAATGTTACTCTTGTAAGAAAAACATGCAAGAATTTAGCAGTCATCGTATACAACTGATATAAATTATGATAAATGTTCGTCTTATTTGACGATCGTCTTATATGCTGGAATATATGGTATATGTTACCAGAAAAATTCCATAACATCTCTATGCAATGACATGTATCAAAGAAAATGCAACAAAATTAGTCAAAAAACATGTTTTCTTGATTTTACTTGAAAAATTGAGCAGTTAGACAATGTATTAAGAGCAGATAGAAACTTGGGTATTCTGCATCTGGAGAAAAAGAAATTTTGCATCGTGTTGCCATGGAAACGCACTTTGAAGAGGTGTAAAACAAAAATATAATCAAAAAAGTTTGGTAGTAAATTGAATTGGCAGTTGAACCACAACTTTCGAGAGAGTTTTTAGGAAATTGAAGAAAGTCGTCCAAATTTGGTACAGCCTAGTGCAGATGAAAATTGTATATGACTTCTTACTTAATAATTTAATTGTTCAATTTTTTGTCAAAATTGATAATCAACTTGTTAGGAAAAAATTCCTTTGGCAGAGCAAGACAATGTCATGCAGTGTGTTTCCATTAACATGGTTGATCGCATTATCTCTAAATTGTTTATTATTGCGGATGAATCAGTTTTAGAATCATCAATTAGAAACAATTCGACCAATTAAAACAATGGAAATGCAGTGATAGCCTGGGCTTGATTCAGCTCAATTTTCTTTTGTAGCTTTTATCTTTCGAATGAAATAAGGATTAACATTGGACGACATTTCAATTTGTGACGTGTTGGTAGCTTTGTCTTTTGACAATATTATATAAATACAGTGATACGTGATTCGGGCTCCATTTAAAAATTTCTTATCTGCTTCATTCAGCAGTCTGTTTGTTACCATGCTGCATGCTAGCAAAGTGGGCTATACAATTTGTTTGATTAGCCTTTGCCAGACCTGACCTACTTCAGTAAGTGTCAGCCAAACTCAGGATACTCTCAGTAGCTGAGAATAAAATCCAGGAGGGATCCCAGGACTTATGAAAAAATTATAAGAATTAGTATAGACGTACAGTAGGCTGAGTTTCAGTGCAGTATTTTTCATTAGCATTCCATGGTTGGAATTAATAATTAGGTTAAGGTTAAAATCCATGACCCCATGTTTCTTGCAAATTTGGCTTTCAAACATAAGGAAATAAGCAGTCAGCATTTCAAACGAAAAAGCAACAGTGTAGTAAAAAGCGAAAATGGAACGATGCATTTGCAGAGCTGGGATTTATCAAAAATTGAGGCAAAAAGTACCCTTCAGTTCGCTGTGTTTTCTGCCACATCATATAGAACAATTTATCAATAGAAAGTATAAGCTGAAAAAGCATACAGACACTAAGCATTGTGATTACAAAAATAAGTCGTCTTAATAAGTGATTACAATATTTTTCAAACAGCACATACGACAATTTGCTGAACAAAAGCATCAATTCCAGCAGTTAATGGTGGTGCGCTTTGATTAACCTCTTGTATCATCACTAAAAATAGCTCATGTTCTTATGTCTCAAAGGAAGCCCATTATTTACTGTGGCAGAAAGTGTCGTAAAAATGTGTCTAGAGGTAGTAGCGCAGAAGATTCATGGAGGACCCATGGCTGTAGTCAAAAGTGCACAAGCTAGCATTTTCTGATTATAGCTTGCAACAGAGATTTTCAATGATCACCAAAAGAAATTGTTGTTGCCAAATCTTCATGCTTCAATTGGATAAAACAACTAATATTACCAGCCAAGCTCAATTGATTGTGTATATTCGTTTCCCAGACATGGAATGCAAGAAACTTTCAGATCACTGTTTATTTTGTCTTCCTGTTGGCGTGGACTGTTGAACACCACTGCTTCAAGTATATTTTCAAAAGTAGACTATTACTTCTCAGACCATGAAGTGATGTGGTTGAAATGTGAGGCTGTGTCCACCGATGGTGCCTAGCTATGATTAAAGTTCACAACAGGGTTGTTGCTCTTATAAAGCAAGTTGCATCGGAGGTTGTGAATATTCATTGCATCATTCATTGCAAAGCATTGGTAGCCAAAAAACTTGTCAGTCAAGAAAAAAACTACCTACTCGCCGATGTCATTAGTGATGTCATTAGCAATGTGACTACCATACTAAAAAACACAAAATCAAACCGCATGTTTTATGAACTTGTCAAAGATATGGGAGATGATTGGTGTCTCGTTTACCACTCTGAAGTTAGGTGGCTGTCTCGCAGAAGAGTAATGGAGAGAGTGTGAAAGATGTGAGAGGAACTTGCTGTGTGGTTCAATGGAGTTGAAGATCATAGAGCTCATTTGATTTAAAATTTGTTTTGGCTTGCCAGGCTAGCTTATCTTGTTGACATATTCAGTATGCTTAACGTCCTCAACATCTTTACAAGGATGTGGAATTGATATATTTGAAGCGACCTCTAAAATTGCTTCATTTAAGGAAAAGCTTCAAAGTTTGGAAGAAGAAGTTTGCAATTACAAATCTAAAAACTTTGAAGATGCTGTATACCTGCATGTCTACATGCAAGTGGGAAGAATCAGAGCTGGATTTGGAGCAGTGTATTATCAAGGCAAGTTCTCATGTGCACAATCAAGCAGCAAGTTCTCATGTGCACAGTCTGCTTGCTAGGTTTGAAACGTACTTTCCTAGTCATCAGACAATCCAATTCAAATCAAAGCTGTGAATTTTAAATCGTTTCGAAGAACAGCACCCTCCAGGGCCTTTATGGTCATATCCTTAAAAACGATGTTTGTCAACAAGCATTTTTCAGCCACTGCAAACATGCTGAATTATGGGTGAAAGCTTTTAACGCATCGTACAAAAAGCTTGCAATCCAAGCATACAATGCTCTTGTGCAAAATCCCACAACCTACTTAGCTGAAAAGGGTTTACTGTGCTAGTTTACATTAAAACGAAAAGAAGCTGTCTTCTGAAGGAGACACTCATCCATGAATCACTACTTGTATTGTGATACCAAGCAACTCGATGTGACCTTATTTCAGGAGAATCTTTCGTAGTTATTGCATTGCTTTTCTACACTTGCTACACCTGTTTCATATAATTACGTCATTTTTTTATTTGCTGATTTCGTCAAGATATTTGAATGTGTAGTAGACAAACATGCGCCACTGAAACAAGCTTTTCAAAAGCATCAAAAATTGATTCAAAAACCTTGGATAAAAAGGTGTCTTTAAATCTAAGAAAAATTAACAAAAACTTTATAGGAGTCATTTTCTAGAAAGAACTTTTATGCAAAAACTCTACAATAAATAATCGGTTTAAGACTTTTAGGCACGGACGTTTAGATGTAAGGATCTTTATGTGCCTGGACTTTTAGGCACGGACGTTTAGATGTCAGGATCTTTATGTGCCTGGACTTTCAGGCACCAGAGGTGGAAAAAGTTTTTTTCAATTCTAAAAATTTTTTCAAAAACAAAGTTTTGTTTTAAAAACAATTTAAGCTTCAAATAACAGGTTTTTTGTTTCAAAAAAACGTTTTTAATGTTTTTTTTCAAAAACAATTTTTTTCCAAATACATATTTTTGTTGGATAAAAGCTTTTTCCTGAGAAAAAATTTTTCAAACAAAAAGTTTCATTTTGATGGAAATGTTAATATCTTCGAAGCTTTTTATCTGACACTTGTCAAGAAGAATCGTTAGAATAGAGAGCGCAGGAAAAGGAGCGGCTACAGGAAAAAGCTGAGCAGTGATTGGCTGGAAAGGGATTGATGAGAGAGCGTCATTAGTGTACAATCTCTAAGCTGTACACAGATTTTTTTTTGTTGGCAGAGGGCAGGGTTAAAAGTTTGAATAAAAGTGACCTCAAAAGCAGATAGATGGAAGGAGAGTGGAAAAAGTTTTACTAAAAATTGATTTCATATTGTATTTTTTTACTAATAAAAATTTTTTTCACTACATGTTTGCAAACTTTGCTTACCTAATCTGAATGCATGCAATTTCCAGCCGGCGGTCTCAAATTTTTTGGCGCACTGGCACGAGTTGCTTTTGTGATATTGACACATGCAGCAAGCTGCTTGACGTTTCATGGTTATTTGGAATTTACCTCTACCAAACAATACAGTGCAAGCTTTTTCAGGAGCTAAGGATACATTACTCAGC
Organism: Trididemnum nubilum; assembly: GCA_963965965.1. NCBI lineage: Eukaryota > Metazoa > Chordata > Ascidiacea > Aplousobranchia > Didemnidae > Trididemnum > Trididemnum nubilum. Next base: position 14,976,593 of record OZ014485.1, on the reverse strand, counting down.
TGATTAGTAAAAACAGTGTTTAAATGGATAGTTGTAAGTTTATCATTACACCTCGTTGTAAATACAATCATAGTAAAAACGATGTTAAATTCTAGCCGTTAACTTCTTCAGAATTGCTTCAAAAACTTTTGAAGTTGTACAGGATTGTATGCTGCTTCGAATTATTGTTTTCCTTTGAAATTATTTTTGTACTGTGAGTTGAATTTGAAGTGGCTGCAGACTTGACAACCATTTTCGACAATTTTTCATGTAAAATTTTTCATACAAGTGCTATATAACTTAAATTTATCACGATCACTGCATTCCATTGCAATTACAGTTTGTTATCGTTTTACTCATGACAATTGTTCAGCACTCCAAAATCCAATTTGTATGCTGTTAAAGACAACCTTATCCAACACATGCAAGTGAAACGAACAAGTAAGTTATATCTTGGTTCGGCTTTCCCCTAATAAGTACAGGATACGTGGGTGAGATCAGCCTGAAAATGGAGTTTGCTTTTAACTCAAACTATTTTATTTGTGCTTCAAAATCGATTGCTTTTGCTAGTTTTTTAAGAAGGACAGATCAGCTCAAATTTTGTCCTGGGTTACAGCACGATGACGAGGGTAATTTGTTTAAACCCAAACAGTGACTTTTTCATGTTGTATATGTATATTTTTCTCCTAAATGTAAGATTAAGACCAAAAACAATCAAAAAGAAAAGTGGCTCTAATTTGTGCACGAGAAAGTAACTCGCAGAAGCAACTCGTGCCTGTGCGCCACAAAATTCGAGATTGCATGCTTCTGGATTCGGTGAGAAAACTATGCAAACGTGTAGGGGAACACATTTATTATTGAAAAAAATACAATAAGAAATCAATTTTTTGTAAAACTTTTTTCACTCTCCTTCCATCTATTTGCTTTTGAGGTCACTTTTATCAAAACTTTTAACCGTGCCCACTGCTGACAAGAAAAATTCGTTTCCAGCTTAGAGATTATGTACAAATGATGCTCTCACATCAATGCCTTTCCAGCCAATCACTGCTCGGCTTTTTCCTATAGCAACTCCTTTTCCTGCGCTTTCTATTCTGACGATTCTTTTGACCAAGTGTCAGATGAAAAGCTTCAAAGGTATTAACATTTTAATCAAAAGTAAACTATTTTGCTTAAAAAAAATTTTTTTTTGGAAAATTGAAAAAGCTTTTATTTAAAAAAAAAGTTGGTTGGAAAAAAGGTATGTTTTGGAAAAAAAACATCAAAAAAAAAGTTATTTAAAACAAAAAAATTTTTTTGAGAAAAAAATTTTTTGAAAAAAATACTTTTTTTTGAATTTTTTTTTTTCCATCTCTGGAGCATAAAGGTCTCTGCGCATAAAAGTCCTGGTGCACAATTGGCTAAGCATAAACATCTCGCGCCTAAACAACGTCTGCGCTGAAAAGTAATGGCCTGATTGAAAGTATGTGAATAAATGAACAGAAGTGACATTACTTTCAAAAACATCTTACCATGGAGATGAATTTGCAGCTAATAAAAATAATAAATCAAAACTGCGGCAAACAGTAAAATTCGCAGACTGGAGATTACATGTGTCCGGAAGGAAAGGAAACTTTTCAAACATGTGGTGGAAACATTTTTAATTATTGAAAAAAATACAGATTGAATTTAAAAATTAATCAGTTTTTTGAAAAATCAATCAATTTTGTTCCCGAATCTTTTTTTTTTCTGAAAGGGAAAGAATACACTTCGACCCCTGCTTCGACTGATTTGATATTTTTCACGAGTTTATGGATGGATATTACGTTATTAGAGTTATTAGAGTATGGATGTTAGGTTATTAGAGGATGGATATTAGAGTTGATGGATATTAGGCTAGATAAATTGATTGATGAAGCTTAGCATTAGACTAGGAAAATTGATTGATGAATGTAAGTATTGGTATAAGAAGGTTAATTATTGGATGTTGGCATTAGACTTGGAAAATTAATTGATAAATGTTGGCAGTAGACTAGGAAAATTGATGGATAAATGTTACCGTAGCATTATGCTAGGCTAGGAAAATTGATGGGTAAAGGTTAGCATTAAACTAGGGTAATTGATTGATGAATGTTAGTATTAGATTAGGAAATTCATTGATAAATGTCAGCATTAAGCTTGGAAAATTGATTGATAATGTTACATTAGAGTAGGAAAACTGATTAATATTACCATTATTGGACTAGGAAAATTGATTGATAAAGTTAGCTTTGGAGTAGGAAAATTAACTGATAAATGTCAGCATTAGACAAGAAAAATTAATTGTAAGCATTGGCATAAGAAGGTAGATTGTTGGCTGTTGGCATTGGACTTAGTAAATTGATGTATAAATATTAGCATTAGGCTAGGAAATTTGATTGACAACTGTTAGCTCTTAACTGGAAAAATTAATTGATGAACGCTAGCATTAGGCTAGGAAAATTGATTGATAAATGTTAGAAGTAGACTAGGAAAATTAATTGATGAATTTAAGCATTGGTATAGGAAGGTTGATTATTGCATGTTGGCATTGGGTGGAAAAGTTGATTGAAAATGTTAGCGGTTGGCTGAGAATATTGATGGATCGAATGTTAACATTAGGATAGCACTCCAATCCGATATTTAGACAATGACACTCTAGTTCCTGCTAAAAAGTGCAAAATTCGACTTCGCCTAGACTCCAGTCTATAAATTGCAAGGCTGGTTTCCAGAGTGGATTTGTTTTACCTTGGTAGGTGAATAATTATGGTTTTGTTTATGGTATAGCATGTAGTAGGCTTAGTATTGCACGATAGGCATAGTATAGCAGTGTAGACTTAGTATGGTATATAGCAGGCATAGCATGCCACAGTGGGTGTCGCAGCTTAGCACAGCATCGTAAGCGTAGCGTGATACCCTAATAGGTTTAGCATGACACGCCTGTATGCATAGTGTGGTGTGACAACCATATAGTAGGCTTGTTATGGCACAGTAGGCATAATATAGTGTAACACTAGGCAAATGGCATAGTTGGCTTAATATGGATCAGTAGGCACCGGAGGTTAGTATGTCATAGTAGGGATAACATGACACCCTAATTTGGCAGAGTATGACATATAATAGGCTTGTTATGGAACAGTGGGCATAGTATTGGTAAAGATAATATGCCACGTATGCGCTACAGGCTAGTTAGACATTGTAGGCATAGAATGGCAGATAGTACGCTTATTATGGCAAATGGGCATATAGTAGGCTTATAATGGCACAATAGGTATAGTATGCCGTATTGTAGGCTAATTATGGCACAATAGACATAGTATGCTGATTATGGCACAGTAAGCATAGTATGCCACAGTGGGCACTAGGGTGTTGCAGCCGCTCCATAAATTTAAAATTTTATCGTGGCAACTTCTACCTTAGCTCAAGTTGGAGGCTTTGCACAAAAACCCTTTTGGTCAATAATACAAAACACAAAGCCAAAATAACTGGAAACATATCTTGACGTTTCGTGAAACTACTTCTCACATTGTCAAAAGTAATGAATGGCGAAAAACACAAAGCACAAGCATATAAAGCAACAAAAAAAAGCAGCAGCAGGGGAGAGAATTATTCATATTACTCATGTGTTAAACAATTACAGTGGTATGGAGGTCCTGTCAACATTTAAATTGGGATTTTGTTTTTGAATTAGTAATGTTTCGGTGATCAGTAATTTTCGCCAGTGATTGGTTTGGGCCATTATTTCTGTTTTGTCAAAATCAATTTTATGATCGGGGTTATCTGTGAAATGATTGAATACATCGGTATCTTGTCTATTTGGCGAATTGGGGTCATGATTTTTTAACCGAGTAATTAGATTTCTGGAAGTCTGACCAATATACGTGCTTTTACAGCTGCATGTGATGCGATAAACCACACTAGAATGATGCAACTTATTTTGGCGCTCTTTGAAGGTAAAAAGACGCTTTAAATTGATCGTTTGGTTGATTAAAATAAATGTAACTTTAAAGTCCAATTTTTTCAAAAAACCATTAATTTCTTTTGGTATACCGGTATGGCCGTTCATTTCTTTTATGTAGGGAAGTTTCATTAAAATCCGTTTTGTGTCGTCCTTCTTGTCTGTTTTGGGTTTTTTCGACTGCTTTTTGGCAAGAAAGTGTTGTATTTGCCGGTTTATGTAATTTAAGGGAAATCCATTTTTCTCGAGGATGTTTGAAATTTTTTGAAATTCTTTTTTTTGTAACTGTGCACTATTACAAATACTATATCCCCGGTGCAGTAATGTCCAGACCCAGTTTTGTTTGTATCGATTCGGAACAAAGCTGTCCCATTTTGTGTAGATGCCTAAGTTGGTATTTTTTCGAAATATTGATGTTTCAATGCAATCCGAATTTTTTGTGATTTGGACATCCTAGAAAGCCAATTTATTGTTCTCTTCGTTTTCTTTTGTAAACTTAATTTTCTGGTGTATTGAGTTGAAAGTACCAAAAACATGATCGATGTGGTTGGGGTCATCAAAGGTCAGAAATAAATCATCTACATAATGGTGAACTGTAAACTGATGATTCGTAAAAATTTGTCAATGTTTAGGGGTCACACAGTGACATCAAAATTTTGGCAATTTCAAAAAAAATATGTTTTTTCATTTTAAATGTTTTTGGACTATAAGTCGAATCTATGATCCCTTTTGATCATTACTACTGTTTTTGGGAGTCGTTGTTTAGTACATAGCCAACTAGGAACTTCTTATATCAAAAGTTACATTATAGGCCTACTGCCACAAGCATAATTAATACCAAATTATTGCATATTTTTCTAATTTTTAACTAATTTCATATCTGGCTCTGATTTTAATCTGAAAAGTGCTCATTATTGTTCCCTACCCAATTTCAGTCTTTTTTTTTATTATAGACAGCTGTGTTAACAAAGAGCATCTTATTAATAAGCTGGTATAATTTTCGTTTCTTCTTTTTAACAGCCAAAGTTTTTCCCATATTCTCGATACTGGTTTTTTAATCATACATCGTGCTATGCAAAAATGTTTTTCATTTTTCAATCATGTTAAGGCGTTGGTTTGATGACCAAGATTTCATTGTTGTGTTCAATCTTTTTTCCATGTTTGAGAAATCTTGGAAGTATGGCAAAGATCTTTTTGCATGCTTTGTCGATCTCAAAAAAGTATAATATGATTGCTTTTCTATCTTTGGAGGGTTTAGAGAAGAATGGCGTTGATAGTCAGTTGTTACATGCCATTAAGGCATTCTGTGAGGCCTACTGGAGTTTCGTGGTTGAGTAAATGGCAGTCCATATAGGCATTGAACTCCAGCAAGAATGTGATTTGTTTCTTCTCTTCTTCATTGTTTACATGAATTGGATCGACAAATGCAATCAAGCTGATGAGTTTACCATAATAAGAATTTGAAAAATCAGGTGCCTTCAATGTGCTGATGATTTGATTCTGCTTTTACAGAATCTGGCTTTCAGTGCACATTACATAGGTTTGCAGCTGCTTATGATTGCAGAAATAAAATTAAGCATGGTCAACACTGATATGCTTCATGTTTCAAGAAACACTAATCAGTGCTCGGTGCAACTGAATGGAGCGACACAGAAACAAGTATATAAGTTCAAGTATCTTGGGGTTGCATTCACAAGTGACGGAAGGCGAAACAAAGAACTGGGTATCCCAATTGGCAAAGCAATTGCAATAATGAAAGCTTTACACTATTCAGTAATTATGTGACGATTCAGTAGTTGTGAAACGAAAATTGTCAAAAATGAAGCAAAGCTCTTAATTTTCGAAACAGTCTTTGTCCCTTCTTACCTACACTCTGTATGGTCACGAAAATTTGATAATGTTTAAAAGGATGCGATTGCAAGTGCAAGCGTCCAAAATGAGATTTCTCCAAAAAAATCAAAGTAGTTACATCATTGACAAGGTGTACATTTCTTAAGACTTGAAAATTTCTAGAGCCGCGACTTCTTCAAATTAAAACATCTCAGTTTAGATGGTTTGGCCATGTAAGCAGAATGAATCAGGAAAAACTTCCAAACAAGCTTTACTTGCCCAAGCAATAGGGAAAAAAACCAGTTTGATGACCCAGAACTACTGTAGATGAATTAATATTACATTGAGGATCTTGGATGGAATTGTTTGGGACTTCACTCAAGTGAAATGATAAGGGTGATGGAAAACCGTGAAGTGTGGTAGCTTAATCTCGAGCTGCTGCCCCAGCAACCCTCACAGGAAAAGGGCTATTAGAAAAGAGAAAATTTTCCTTGAAGTTTTCAATGGTTTTGTTTGCTTTTCTACTGTTTATTCTGTTTGAGCCAAGTCAACTAACCGCGACAAACTGACTGCGAACAAACTGACTGCGAAGCAATGATATTGTTACATGATTTTGTCACTGATTTTGTCGCAGTGATTTTGTCACAAAGTGTGGGTTTGGGCAAGATGGCTCTGGGGATAGCAAAAATATATTTAGGATCGCCCTTCTCAGCCAATCGGCATTGTTCGCGGTCAGTTTGTTCGTGGTCAGTTGGTTTGCGGTCAGTTTATTGCGGTCAGTTGTCGTGGACTCGTTCTGTTAAGGTGGCATTTGTGCAAATTTTTTATTTCATTTACCAGTTTCTTTACTTCCGCAATTATTTTTAATTGACAGTTAGTAAGAATTCCAGCTTCGTGGGGGGAAAACATGCGCTTTTAATAGTATTGTCATTACGTCTAGAAACAGTCCCTGGCAGCCAATTGCAAGAATTTACAAGTCTAGCAATAATATACTGCTGGTAGGTTTACTAATGTTTATGCCAAGTAGATTGCAATGATTTCCAATGTTTATGCCAAGTAGATAGAGCTTATACCAAGTAGATTGCACTAAACTCCGTATCTTACACAGCAAAACATTACCAATACTGTTTCAGTAAGCTATAGCTGTAACTATGTAAGTTAGAACAGCAGTTTAATAGATTTCAATGACTAGACCTAACGCATAGTCTGCACTGTCATTCTTTGAGAAAGTAACATTGTAGGCTATGTTTTACTCTATTTTACACAGCCAGTCAAAATAGATAGTGTAGATATAACTCAAATAGAGTTCTGTTGTAGTTTCCCCGCACATAAACGTGATCAATTTTGACTACTATTGATTCTGAAAAAAAAACAACAAACAATAAAAATAAATGTTAACAGTTTTAGAAATTGTACTGATGTTTTTTTGACTGTATAAGACTAAAAGTGAATGTTCAATTTTGCAATGACTCATTGGTAACAAACATTTCACATAGCACCATCTAGCGACACAAAATAAAACAAATACCAAATCCTGGGTAAAAAAAGGTCTCTGTTTGACCTCTAAACCTCAATTTTTTTTTCTCAAACTTTGTATTCCTGAGTTTTTTCGGCAACCTCCTATTTTGAAGAAGGTAGAAAAAAATCAGAATAGGTCGGGGCAACTGCAACACCCTAATGGGCACTGTAGCTTTGTTGGCATAGTATGGCATAGGGTTGGCTTATTATGGCACAGTAGGCACTGCAGCTTAGTATGTCATAGTAGACGTAGTATGGCATTGTAGACATAGTATAGCATGCGAGTATAGTATGTGTGGCATATACAGTAGTAGCCTTAAGGCACATTAGGCATAGTATACCACAGTAGGCGTAGAATGTCTTAGGAGGCTTAGTATGGCATTTTAGGTATAGTATGACATGAAGTAGGCTTATTATGGCACCCTAGTATCCATAGTATGTCACAGTAGGCTCTGTGGCATAGTTGGCTTAATATGGCACAGTAGGCACTGGAGGTTAGTTATATCATAGTTGGAATAGCAGGACATCGTAGTAGACAGAGTATGGCATATAGGGGGCTTGTTATGGAACAGTACGCATTGGCGCTTCAGGCTAGTGTTATGAAACGATCGCGTGGCCCAGAGGAGCTCTAAGGCCTTCACCGGTTTGGTCTGCTTTGCTAAAATAACCAGAAAACTTTTCAACTAAAATATGATATTGTATTTTAACAGAAATAAAACAGACTTCCACACGGCAAAAAAAATAACTGAAGTTTTGGTACGTTGAATTAAATTAGAAGACTAAAATTGCCGTGTGTTGACAGTACGCTTGAAAATTAGGAATGAAATTAAAAACCAGGTGTCGGGTCAGTCGTTTCTTTCTTTGCAGATTGCCATCAGCAAAAAACTAAAATTCGCAGTAACGTAAACAACGAATGATCAAATAATATGCAAATAAGGTGTAATTTTGCGACGCAACAAGCTGAGATTTCCTGCTGCTTGCAACAACGCATGAAGGTGAAAATTAGAATTGTGGTAAAAAAAATAACCCTGCAACGAAACACAACAAAGATACAGGTTCGATTCCAGGTAACTACAAGTAAAAAAGGACTGTGCTGAAACATCGCGGCCCCTTGGAACCGACAATAATTATGAGGTTACAATAAACAATTAGTGAAAGCACTGTCTATAACATAACGGTATCTGTCAAATCAGGTGACAAAAAATCTAAGACAAAAGTTTATATACATATAAAAAGTGCAACACACAGTTCTGTAAATTAATTTACGATAGAATGCTAACGACAATCAAAGGTTCCTGACCCAACATAGATAAAAGATTTGGCAAATTCTTATAACAGCGACCAGTATCAGTATATTTAGCACAGGATCAAGCGGAGGACAGGCAGGAATACAAAGCACGAAATCACAAAACAGGATTATGGTAAACATATTAACGCATACATTGCACCTTTTTAATATTCTAGCAAACGAAAAAACTACAACACAAACAAAGTCAAACTGGAGCTATGTTTGATATATCCCGCAAGATATATTCAATCGGACAAGAGTCTGCTGCTGCTGTGCTCTTGCCAATTACTGCCACCGTTGCACGGCGAACAATTTCGGACCCTTTGCGGACCTGAGGGTGTAAACAATGTATTCGGCCCAGCCGGTAAGCCCCTTTATGACGGAGGTCTTCACTATCGCCCACCAGAACAAGTTGCCCAGGGACAAGATTAGTTTTTAAAGTTCTCCATTTATTACGACCTTGAAGGGAAGGAATGTATGATCTCATCCAGCTAAGCCAAAAACGATGAGCCAGAGAAGAGTTGTACAAAAAATCTTTTCGAATGTCTCCTTTGTCATGGTACTCGCGAAGGGGAGTGTTGGGCGACAAATGTTGGCCCAAAAAGGACGACGGTGTAATAGGGGACAAGTCATTAGGATGGTCGCTCACTGTGGTGAGAGGTCTATCGTTAACAATGCGCACAGCGTCCGCAACAAACGTTTGTAATTCGATTAAAGAAGGTAAGCGGCGAGTATTTCCAATGGTTTTGTTAAGTGCGCCTTTAAATAACTTGACCATTATCTCCCAACTTCCACCTTGGCTCGGGGCGTAAGGTGGAATGCGAACCCAATTAATGTTACATTTACGTAACGAATTATGAAATTCTGTAGATTTAAGCAAGTCCGGTAAACGATCGGCCGCAGCGCAAAAGGTGGAGCCATTATCCGAGTATATGGTATCCACTGCTCCGCGCAAGTTTGTAAAACGCGAGAAAGCAAGGAGGAAGCTATTCAAATCGAGACTAGTGACTACCTCCACATGCAGGCAGCGGATGCATAAGCATGTAAAGAGTAGGCCCCAAGCCTTGCAAGAGCTACGTCCAACTCGAAAGTGAAAAGGTCCTAGATAATCCAAGCCGCAAAACTTAAATGGTTTATTGCACAAGGCAACTCGACACTCTGGAAGATCCGCCATGAGCTGTCGAATCGGCTTGGCTTTACGTAAGCAGCAAGGTTTGCAATCAGCGATAAAATGTTTCACATTTACTATGCCATGAATTATCCAGTAACGCTGGCGCGTCTTCATTAACGTGTAAGAAGGTCCAGCATGTCCGCAATTTACATGTTCAAAAAGAATTATTAAACGTGTCAAAGGGTGCCTTCCCGGTAAAATGAGAGGGTGTTTGGTGTCGGTAGGGAGATCTGCATTCTCTAGCCGACCATCGACACGCAATAGCATATCATTTCCGACGCAGGGGCGCAGGTTTCTCAAAGTTTTCAATTCATTTACTTGCCTTTTTTCATCGGGGCTGTTTACGTTATTTACTCTCCGTTTAAGGAAGGTTTCAAAATCGTCCGGCGAACCTTTGCTTAAGACGTCAATGGCAGCCTCGAAGTTCTGTGACTGAACGTATTTTACCGCTTTAATGAGGGCGCGATCCAAAAAATCAGCATTAAGATCCGGTTTTTTAAACGTTGTTCCTCGAAATTTAGCAGTGACATATTCTGCAAAGGCTACGAGATAAGCCAAGCGCCTTTTTAAGGTGTACAGGTCACTAGCAGTAATAATGATTTGATCTAGGCCATTTTCGCCTTCATCACGAGATTTCTTTTCGAGTAGGGCCATGCAAACAACAGGCACACACTTCGACCCAGCGACACTCACCGGCTCCTGCCGAAGGAAGACAGGCTCCCCCAACCACAAATCAATACACTCAGGGTTCTTACCAATAACATAGCGGGTACCGACGTCAGCAGGATTCTGTGACGTTTCAACGTACTTCCAAACATTACCAGGAGCAACTTGAAGTATTCTCTCTACTCGACGCTTAACAAAGCGAGAGAGGTTCAAGTCCGGGTTTGTCAGCCACCCAAGAACAACTTGGGAGTCTGTCCAACAATGCAAACTACAATTCAGATCTTTTAAAGAGTTTTTAGCCTGTAACAACAACTCGCTACACAATTTGGCGGCCTCAAGTTCTTTACGTGAAATGATCCAGTTAGTCTGATGCGACAAAACTAATTTAGATTTACCAAGAATAAATTTTACCTCCGTTTTACAATCAGCCAAACTCCGCAAATAGGCGACACAACAAAGAGCCGAATTCGACGCATCACAGAAACCATGCAGTTGATATTTGACTTCAGCATTATCACACGAATATTCAGGCAAAATATTACGAGAGATAAAGAACTTTCGAAGCAAAGTTGAACTCTCTAACCACCTTTTCCAACTATGCTGAATGTCGACAGGAACCAAATCATCCCAGCCAGCGCTCACAGCGGTAGCTTTTTGCAAAATTAACTTACCCCCGAGAATGTAAGGTCCAATCATGCCTAAGGGATCAAATTGACTAGCCAGCTGGCTGGTCATCTCGCGCCTCGTAGTAGCATGAGAAAACTCTTTAACATTAATCCGAAAATTATCATTTTGAGGGTCCCACGTTAATCCGAGGGTTTTCGAATTAGGAAGGGGATCTGAACAAAGGTCAACTTCTTTAAAACAGGTTGCAAGATCAGAAGGAGAAACAAGGTTCAAAATTTCCTTGGCATGACAGTTCGCTACCCACTTACTCAACTTAAAACCCCGGCTATTAAATAGGGCAATTCCTTCCTCAGCAACAACTTGGAGATGCTTAAGCGAGCAAGCAGCCAACAGCAAGTCATCCATATAACGATTATTAGTCACAGCATTTAAAGTCAATTGACAAGCATTGGTAGGATTTTCCTCAGCTAAACGCTTCATAGCTAAAAGAGCTATAAAGGGACTAGAATTTACCCCCCAAACATGGCGGGTAAAGCGATAAATTTGAGTATCAGTATTATCAAGATCATTATCTTTAAACCACACCAAGCGAAATAAATCCCGCTGATCGGTGGGAATTTTAATCTGGAAAAAGCATCTACTCAAGTCTGTAACACAAGCATATTTACCCATGCTAAACCGAGTCAATACTTCCACTAATCCATTCAATAAGTTTTCACCAGCCAACACCAATTGGTTCAAACACACACCATTAACAGTAGCTGCACCGTCATAAACCACACGGGGTTTAACCGATTTGGTCACGAAAAAAGGTAAGTGCCAAGTAGGTTTTTTGTCAACTGAACACTCAACGGGTTCGATCCATTTTTGAGATATCAATTCATCAAAAGTATCAGTGAGAGTTTGCCTCATTTGAGGATTACGCAAGGCGGTCTTACGCAATGACAGCGTGCGATTTAGTGCAATATCATAGTTGTCGGGCAAGATTTCAAGTTTTTTTGATTTGAGAGGGACGGGGATTTCGTTCCTGCCCTCATCTACCACTTTGATATGGGGTACAGTCAGTTCATGAGCAAGTTCTTCATTTCTTGATGGTTGAACCATCTCGTCCTGAAGTTCCAGTTCAGACAAAGCCTTTTTTAGGGCAGCGTTTTCCTCTTTTAACTTCGTGCAGTCACAAGGGGCTGCGTTTACAGGGGCTTTAGATTGAATGTTAACCCTTAAAGTAGATAATGAATTTGAAGAGCTCGTATTAGCATTTATTTTCCCTCCACTTGCAATGGGCCCCAGACGCGTGAGCACATAATTCGGCTCCTCCGGATCCGCGCCCTCGTGCTCCTCAAGGACGGCCAACAACGACTTGTCAGCCTGACCAATCAAAACGTCGACGTGCGCCCTGCCCGGAGCAACAGGAATGTGAACTCCTTGAAAATGTTTCAGCGTTGTGGTGTCCAAAGCATGCGGAAGAGTATTGACATCATCAGAAAATTTGGGGACCACAAGGGCATCCCTAACCATGAATTCTTTACCACTGTGAAGAGATTCCAATTTAAAGTTAGTGCGGCCCCCGCTCGCGACGGGGAGATCTGCAAGAGTCCGAAGACTTACCGCAGGGTCAGGCGTTACTTTTAGACCAAGCTCAGATTTTAAATCGTCCGAAATAAGTGTCGCTTGAGATGCCGTGTCATGTTGAGCATACGCGAGGGTTGATTTTCCCGTCAAGGGATTAGCAATTTTTACGGCACTAGTGCGAAGCAGGATTATGCTATTTTCATGAGCGCTAATTTTGTGCACATTTAAGCTCTGTTTGTCATTCTTTTCATTTTCAACGGGAGTAGAATAGGGACCGGTCTTTACGCTTTCTCCTGCCTTCGATCCTTCCACGTAGTAGTCGTGTAGCGCGCCTGAATGTTTATTTTGACAATTAGGACTACATTTGCGACACTTAGAGGGGTGAGGACAGTCGCGAACAAAGTGTTCTAATGACAAACAATTTAAGCAACGTTTGGCGTCCATCACAGTTTGCCTTTTAAGTTTATCAGAGTAGGATTTGAAAACTTCGCAATCCGCCAGAAAATGTTTTAATTCAGGTCGCATGCACACAAAGCATGTCGGTGCAGGTTTATCTTTAGCACGTTTATAGTCAAAGGTCTTAACATTAGCCGCGTAGTTTTCATGCTTAGCAGGACGAACAGAATTAGAAGATGTTGACAAACTATCACTTTTAGTACGCTTTTCCGGTCCGACGGTCGTTTGACAAACTCTATAGGTGTTAGAACCAGAAGACTGTGCATGTTCTTTATCGTCAGATTTAAAAAATGCCTGCGCGTATTCAGATGTCATCATGTCAATTTCATGCGCTACAAAGTCTCGCAGAGAATCGAAGCCAGGACGACTCATATTTAACCCTTTTTTATCGAGATAATCAAGGTAGCGCCGCTTTAACAAATTAGGCAAACGACTTGCGGTGTCAATAAGTAATTGTCCGGAAAGTTTATCCACCTCGTCATGAGCAAACGCATAGACCTCAAGCGTATTGAGATCCTCATTGTACATTTTCATTGAGCTAGCATTAAAAGCCACTTTAGAGCCATTACGTATAGCAATTATTTTTGGTTCTGAGGTCAAGCCCCCCGAAACACCATATCTTTGCCTCAGGCGTCCGAGCGCTTTTTCGATACGTTGGGAGGTAGTTATACTTTTCATGGGGGCACAGAAAAGGTTCACCATCTCGCGCGGTTGACCAACGCAGGACGCCCTCAGAACTTCGAGCCTCCGTTCATCATAAGGGCTCTCGTTCATGAGCCGGCGAATCTGGTTTTCATAGAAGATAAACGCGATATTCTGGCCATCATAACCGATTTGAGACGCAAGATTAATGTACTCATTGCGTCCTTGTCTCTGAAGGTATTCATGCAAAGTCGTTTCATTATTTGAAGGTGCGCTAGAACGTCGTTGATCAAAACGCATTTTAATTTCGTCATCAGGTGCTGAGTTAATTCCCGCTCTCGTGTCACGATCACGAGGACGAGCATCAGTACAGGAATCAAAATTCATATTGCAAGTGAAATGAGGATTAGTTTCGACGCTTTCATTTTGCCAATTTAAAGAGGGATTCTCAAAATCTTTTAATATCTGTTCTTTGTAGGATGCGACTTTTGCAGTAACGAAAGGATTATGCTGTACAGTGTCAGTTAAATTAATCGCTGGTTTTGCAATTTTGATTTTGGGCTCAAGTTTACCATGGTTTTTTTGGACTTTAGAACTACTTTCGCCAGGCCAACGTGAACGCGTAAATGATTTTGATACGCTTCCGATTTTAGAGCCTCGCTCAGAGCAAGCAAGCATTTTTTCCTCGGCTTCAAGATTCGCAGTTTCTAAACGTAGCTTTATCGAAGCTTCTTCGGCCTCAAGCTGGGCCTTACGCGCTTCCGCCTCAAACTGGGCCTTACGCGCATCCGCCTCAAACTGGGCCTTACGCGCATCCGCCTCAAACTGGGCCTTACGCGCATCCGCCTCAAACTGGGCCTTACGCGCTTCCGCCTCAAACTGGGCCTTACGCGCATTAAGTTTATTAAGTTGTTCAAGACTTTGTAATTCAGCCTTTTTATGCTCTAATTTGATACGTTTAAGGACAGAAGAAGTATTAGAAGTCCCACTAGCATTCGTAGTGGTCTGAGAGATGCTATCCGCAGGATCAACGTCATCCTCATCGGAATCATTAAGCAACGATTGGTTCGAGGATTTGTGGCAAAAAAGCAACTCACTGCGTTTATAGATTTTAGCGCATTTATCGAAATAATCTGCCATATTTTCCGACAGTTGATGGAGCACGGTGGCATCATTTATATTTTTTAACCCATCGCAGAAATTATCATACCCATCTTGAATCAGCGCAAATTGAAGCGCATCAGTAGCAAAATTGCCTCCTGATGTTCGATCAGGGGCTTTCACAAAATCTTTCATTTTAACCATAAGTTTACGTCGCATTGTAAGTAGTTTTCGAGAAGGGTCTCCAGGGCCCACATCCACATAAGATTTTGATGCTCCCTTGGGCATACACAACTCGTTACTTGCAGTAGGTGGGTCAGGATAATTTTGCCCACTAAAAAATCTATTATCTAAGCATTCGGCAGACTCAGCAGCAGTAGACTCTGCATTCACTGCAGGATTACTAAATAAAGCGTTTGGAGTGTTAGTTAAGCCTTTTCCAAGTGATAGGGCAGTACCTACACATTCATTAGGCGAAGCTTGGTCACCACCAGCATGGTCGGTATTTTCCATAACCAAAGTAAACAGTAAGTCTCGATATAAACGGTACTATAAAAAGCACAAAAAGCAAAATACTGTAAAGCAGTACCTTAACGAGAGATACAGTTCGTCAGTCGACAAATTCCAGATTGCCACAGTCTAGGATGGAAACGGATAACGATGTTCCTTGAATGCAATAGACGAAACGTCGACGAGAAATTTGGAGGACAGAACCAATAGAGCACAATTTGTACGACGAAGTAGGTTACGGTCTCCAACAGCAGGTGAAGTGCCTGGAATTGGCCACTTCCGAGGAAAGCGATGACGCACGTCCAATCCAAAGGAAACAATCGTGAAGAGCCGTGCAGCAAACTAGAATCGTTCGACAAACACAAGCAAAGGTGGCGCTTCTCCAACACCAAATCAAAGACTTTCCGCAAAATTCCCAGTTTCCAAGTTCTTGCCAGCTTCCAACAGATATACCATATGCAGTTATTTTTTTTCTTTTATGTTATGAAACGATCGCGTGGCCCAGAGGAGCTCTAAGGCCTTCACCGGTTTGGTCTGCTTTGCTAAAATAACCAGAAAACTTTTCAACTAAAATATGATATTGTATTTTAACAGAAATAAAACAGACTTCCACACGGCAAAAAAAATAACTGAAGTTTTGGTACGTTGAATTAAATTAGAAGACTAAAATTGCCGTGTGTTGACAGTACGCTTGAAAATTAGGAATGAAATTAAAAACCAGGTGTCGGGTCAGTCGTTTCTTTCTTTGCAGATTGCCATCAGCAAAAAACTAAAATTCGCAGTAACGTAAACAACGAATGATCAAATAATATGCAAATAAGGTGTAATTTTGCGACGCAACAAGCTGAGATTTCCTGCTGCTCGCAACAACGCATGAAGGTGAAAATTAGAATTGTGGTAAAAAAAATAACCCTGCAACGAAACACAACAAAGATACAGGTTCGATTCCAGGTAACTACAAGTAAAAAAGGACTGTGCTGAAACAGCTAGTATGACATTATAGATATCGTAGGCTTATTATGATAGGTGTAGTTATGCTATATTGTAAAATCATTATGGCACAATAGACATAGTATGCTGATTATGGCACAGTAAGCATAGTATGCCTCAGCACTGTAGCTTTGTTGGCATAGTGTGGCACAGTAGGCACTGCAGCTTAGTATGTCATAGTAGACGTAGTATGGCATTGTAGACATAGTATAGCATGCGAGTATAGTATGGCATATACAGTAGTAGCCTTATGGCACATTAGGCATAGTATACCACAGTAGGCGTAGTATGTCATAGGAGGCTTAGTATGGCATTTTAGGCATAGTATGGCATACAGTAGGCTTATTATGGCACAACAGGCATAGTAGGCCAAAGTGGGCACCGTAGCTTAGTAGGCATAGTATGACATTAAAGTATGACATATAGTTGGCTTATTATGGCACATTAAGCATAGTATAACATTGCTCGGCAATTAGACCTACAAGGCATAGCTTTTCCATGAACTATCACTGTAACGAGGTGGAAATGTCTATGTGCCTCAATGACCTGCAGAGTTGTGCTGGCTGGAGATTCAATTCTCCTGATAGGGTTACCCATGCCAGATAGGTCTGATGGTAGAAGCGAGACGAAGTATAGTTCAAATAACACAAGTTGGAAAACTTAAAACCTGGGTTGGTTATACCCATCAGCTGTGGTAAGCATATAACCTAGGAGAAGGACAACTCTGATATAAAACCTCTTTGCAGTTAGATCAAACTGCAAAACAAAATCATGATGAACACAAATAATGAAAATTACGTGAACGACGTTAATGGGGCCACCTTCACAAGTGGAACCTCGTCCGGCAGGGAGCGCCTAGGGACTCCCAGGTCCCGACTCCTGGCACTTAAAAGTTTCGATGCATAATTGGTGGTGCGTAAGTGTCCCACACCTAAACAGTGTGCCTAAACGTCCAAACCTAAATGTCGTAGATCGGTGTTAATTGCGATTAATGATTTGCGTACAATTAAAGTGTTGATTGTGATGATTACAAAGTGCAAGCAGCATCTTTCTGTACTCACTTTTTATTTTATTGCAACAAAAGCAAACCTGTTTTGTGTCTTGAAATAATCTTGTTTCATGTTGCTGAATACACTTTCTGTATTTTGTTAGGTTGCCCTTTGGGCAAGTAAAGCTGAAAAGTAACTTGCTCGAGGCAATTTAGCTTGCTGCGGGTAAGTGTTAATTTCAAACCCTGTAAAGATACTGATAGCGCAAGATTACTGGAAGCCACACACGAAAAATAAAGATGATATATTATCATGACTCACCGATTTATGTAAATTTAAAGAATTGATTACATTTATTACCTCGTTTATTTTTGGTGGTTCCATGTAAACAGTTGAACTTACTCTATTTTGAAGAAATTGTTTATATGTTTTAGAATCACTAAATTTATCAGTTAATTTTTCTCCAATTGTTGAAAAAAAATTGTTGAATTCATGCAACATTATTTGCTGGTTGGTTTCTTTACTGCCGTTCAGATCAATAGCAGAAGATTTTGTTGAATTACTGGGAGTAAAGTCGTGGCCACTTAAACAGCAAGGCCCTCACGCATGGTTTGTGACATCATCAACAGTAGTCCGATTGATTGTTCTACTTTTCTGCGCTGTTTGTTTTGTTCGCTGACTGAAGTGCGAAATCGGCTGGATTTTCATTAGTTTGTAGCACTTAGTCAGAAGCGTAGCAGTGATAGAGTAGCAGTTTACCAAAGTGTTTTTACTGAGCTTATAGTACAGTATTAAGCTAAGAAATGTTACATGTTGTTAACGTTTACCGTGTTTAGCAATGTGGTTTTGTGATTGGTATGTCAAGAAATCACCCAATTATTGCCAGCAACTAACTTGATTAGTGCCAGTGTATAAATTATTTGCAGCGTAAGCCATTTCATTTTAATTTGAATCCTTAGTAACGACTAAAAATAAAATATGGTTGGCAGCATGTGATAGTTTTAAAAATAATTAGAATCACACTGAAATGGTTAGAGTATTAGAGCAAGCAGAACCGCCAAAAATTGTGAAACCATGATTGTGTAAAAGTTTTCAGTTAATTTGATCACGTTCATTATTGTGTTGTGTGAAATCGATTGCAACAAGAACGTCTACCATGTTTGCTTGCATCAGCATGCACGCAAAATATTGAATGTATGAGTTAAAACAAGAGTACAGTACTTAGCAAATGTTGCTGAACTAAGTTTTGTACAGATGTAATACTGCTTTTGTTTTCAGTTTACTCCTGTTGTTGTAACAGGACAGAACTTTATTTTATGCAGTTAAAGTCTGTCAACCAATTCTCACTGTAAATTTACCTTTCATAGTGATGCCTTATAGATGTAGCGATAAGTGAATTATGGGCTAATTTTCAACTTCAAATGGGTTAATTTTCAAACTGCTGGTGGAAAGCTGACAAAGAAACTTTTGGTGCTTTGTTATATCGCACTATGCTGTTTAAGAAATAACTGATTATTGCGTTTACGAACTCTGAGCAAAATATGTTTTACTTGGCAAATTTCAAATTGATTAATTTGAATCCGATTTGGACAGTACAAACGATAACGATTTTTTTATTGCAGGAAACACAGCCAATAGGATAAAATAGTAACGTAATCTGAACAAAATTCTTGAAGCTGTTTCCTTAAATTCTTGAAGCCATTATCAGGCTGTGAAAGACCAAAAAATGCCATTCTAGAAAGACTGGCTAGGTCGTCGAGTCTGCAGCCTCTCACAATTAAATTAAAACAACAAAATTAATTTCTAATTAACAATACTTGAGATAACATAGATTCGTACAATTGTTGACAAAAAAATAAAATAAAACACAAAAGCGGAAAATAATGGTTTGCAAAAGGCTAACGGTACTGTAAATTCAAACAAGGGCAATTTTTTGGTTTAGCTATTAAAAAAAAATTTAGGTACCGGTAATGATCCTAAGATGTGAAACAGGATTATTTTTCTTCAGAAGTTTCAAGTTGTGCAGTTTTGATTTTTTTGGAGAACGCGCTTAATCCTTTATTAATGTAATTCAGTAATTGAGTTGGGAGTTTGTTCCACAATTTGTTCCACATATTTTAATTGATGTTTGAGTAAGTTTTTGTTGACTTTTGATAAATAATAATTTTCTTTTTTCGAATTTCTCATTGAGTAGAGATAAAAGTTTGATGCAGGTGTAAAATAATTTCGAAAGGTGTTGGCAGCGTTTTATTTTTGAGTTTACACATGAATTTCAGTGTTTCAAGATTGTATATATCCTCAATTTTTAATATATTCAATTTGCTGTACAAAGAAGAAAGTTTTACTTTTTGTTTATAGGTTTTGGACAAGATACGAATTAGTCAATTTTGCTGAACTTGAGCTTTATTGATATAAGTTACTAGTGCCTTTCCCCAGCTTGTAATGGCATATTGTAGGTTGGGGGTATGCAATACTGTAATAAACTTAAGTTTCGGAGTTAAATAGTGTTGCAGTCTGTACATGATTCCTTTGGCTATCCTTATAAAGGTTTTTAGAGACATATTGCAAATGCTCAACCCAGTTCAAATTTTCGTCGAGAATTATCCCTAAATACTTAGGTGAAGTTTCTGGAAACAATTTTTACCACCTATGTCTAGAGCAAAATCATGATGTTGGGGTTTGCTTTTGTTTGTGTACAACATGCAATGTGCTTTGTCGAAGTTCAAAGAAAGTTTATTACTAGCTACCCATGATTTCACATTTTTTAATTCTTTTTCAGTTTTTGCTTTAAGTGTGTGTTTTGATTTTTCAATGTGCGTACAAAACCATTTTTGAGTCCGTGCAAGTTGGTAAGTCATTTATATTCACTAGGAATAAAAACGGGCCTAGAATACTTCCTTGTGGGACACCGCAAGTTATCGGAATCATAGATGAGCAATAATTGGCGTTAGCAGAGGTATACTGCATTCGATTACTTGAGTATGATTTTAGAAGTTGAAGGGGTTGGCCTTTCACTCCGTAATGCTCTAATTTATGTAACAAAATTTTGTGATTAACTGAATCAAACGCTTTCCTAATGTCAATAAATGTACTACTCACAATATTGTTTTTGTCTCTTAGATCTAATATCGTTTCAATGTAATCAAGGATAGCAAGGTTTGTGGAATGTTTTTTTCTGAACCCAAATTGATGATTTGTAAATAAATTAAAATTTTCCCTGTATGCAATTAGTCTTTTATGGAGTAGATTCTCAAATACTTTATTAATGGGAGATAGAATTGGTATGGGTCGGTAATTACAACTTCAGTTTTGTTGCCGCTTTTGTATAAAGGAACCACTTTTGCAATTTTTAGTTGGTCTGGATAATATCCTTTTTCAATACAGGAATTGAATGATGTATTAAGATAACTAGCTGTGATAAATTTTGCATGCCTGAATAATTTAGGCGGTTCGTCGATATATCCCGGGCTTTTATGGCAATTTAAACCATTTGTTGCTTCAATTATTTCATAATCATCTGAAGGATTTAGTATGAAAGATTTGCACTGACGTTTTTTCAGATGACAACAATAGTCTTCTTTTTTAACCAAAACGGGAGGGGCAATTTTATTACCTAAATTTGCAAAATAGTGATTAATAGCATTGCATATTTTGTTTGGGTCATGAAGCACTTCGCCTGGGTCATTCAGCGATGTTGGCAGTGTGGCAGAGCTTTTTTAATTTTTTCTTAGATTGGTGTTAATATGGGTCCATGCGCCAAAGGTGTTGATGCTGCTGAAAAGCGATCGATAATATTTGCCCTTTGATAATTGTTTTGCATGAGTCAACTTGTTTCTGCATTTTTTATATTCTAAAAATATTGCATTGCTTTTTGTTTTCAAAAACCAACTATACAGTTTATTTTTCTGTTTGATTTGATTTAATAAGTCTTTGGTAATCCAAAAGTGGTTAGATGTTTTCTGCTTTGTTTCTTTTTGGGGAAGTAAAAATTTGTTAATGAAGTCAACAAATTCAGCAGTTTTGACAAATCTGTGCTTGCCATATATTCAGGGACTGATAGGAACTCCTCAAGATCAATAAAAAAATTTTCTGTCTTTTCAGGAGTAAAAATTCTTTTTTTTATGTTCGAGGTTTTGTATTCTACTAACAGTGGTAAATGATCACTAATATCATTAGTGACTACGCTAGGACAGATATTGATAAGCAGATCTTAGTTTGCATAAATGTGGTCTATTATAGACATTGTAGAATTTGTTATTCTGGTTGGTTTGTCAACTATCTGAATGCAACCAAGCAGATTGGTACTATTGGCATAATTAGTTACTGATGCAGGTGCTACACTCAGTTTCTCCGAGCAGTTATATAGTTTTGTTTTCTTATTTTTTTGAGAGAGTTTAGGTACGCTTCCTCAAACTCAGGCAAAATACTTGATGGATGTCTGTATGCTTACCCTACAATTACAGAGGTTTTTGAAATAATTTCTACCCAAACATCCTCGCACCCTTCACAATTAATTTTGTTTTGATGCAAGTGGCGACACTTCAGGCGCTTGGAAACATACATTCCTGAACCACCCGCACAAGTAGGGGAATTACAATAGAAAAAATTGTAACCATGTATATTTGTCATAGCAATTTTGTCAGACGTTTGACTAGTTTCGCTTAAGCATATAATATCAACCTGACGTGTTAATTGATTGAGAAAAAGCTCAAGTTTGTCAAAATTTTTCAATAAACTAACAATATTAATATGTACAACATATAAGTTAGATAAAGCTG
This sequence comes from Trididemnum nubilum, assembly GCA_963965965.1. Taxonomy (NCBI): domain Eukaryota; kingdom Metazoa; phylum Chordata; class Ascidiacea; order Aplousobranchia; family Didemnidae; genus Trididemnum; species Trididemnum nubilum. The sequence continues at coordinate 14,954,524 of OZ014485.1, read as the reverse complement.
ATACACTCATTTCGCCAATTGATTCGGCAAGGGTTTTGTTCATACACGCGTTTCGCTGGATTAAGTCGTCCGGATCACTATGTTGCGTGAAAATGCTGATGCGTTGTACTGATAAAAGAACTTACATCAAAAGTCCAAGTTGATGCAGTAATCATTTTAAATGATTGCTATCATTTTCATTTTTAATCGATATCTTCTCAGAGTGCATGTCTTTGCGTACAAAAATGTACCCATTATTTGTCCAAATGAACTTGGATTGCAGAGCCTTAACTTTTTGTTTTGCCAGCCAAAAATGTCTTTCGTTTCTGCGTGAGATTTTCATTAATGTAGATTCTTTCTGGCTATCGTCGTGTTTTGTGAAGGTCGTTGAGTAGGTACTGTTTGTAATATACTTCATTGTGAACTTTGCGCTTAACGGATCTTCCAATAACAGTATTTCGGTCGTTCTTGTCTTTTCCTGGTTTTGTTGGAAGTCGGTGAGCGATCAAAATATCAGCTTTCTGTAGTTTGACACCTATTTTTTCAGCCACGTCTATGACTAGTTGGGAGACATCCTCGTCTTTTTGACATGCCAGTCCTTCGAATTCTAAGTTTTGACATCTGTTATATTGCACAAGCTGATCAATTTTATGTTCATTGTCGCTACTTTTCTTCTCCAAATTTTTGGTTGAAGTTATTAGTTCCGTAATATCTACTTTTTGCTTGTTACCGTCTTTTTGGAGCTTTGTGTATTTGCGGCTAATGTCGTACCTGGCTGATATAAAACCTTGGCTTTCACGAAGCTCAGTTACTTCGGCTTTAAGCGCTTCAATTTCACTCTTCAAAGGGCTACTTCTTTTGCTATCATTCTTTTAATCATTTCTTCTGATTGAAATTTGGCTGCCATTACCAACTGTGGCCTTTTCACAATTCAAAGTTGATGTTGGGTTAGTTTTGGCTTCGTCAGATTTTCTTCTTTTGCTTTGCTTACCACAATTGTTTTCTTTCATGTTGTACTTTGAATTTTAAAGCTTTGTTCACTCCCAAAATTTCCCAAAATGAGTGTACTGCAAAATTTTGGCTACTCTAATCTACTTTAATACTATAGTTAACTAGCCTTATTCAAATAGAATGACAACTTGCTGGTGGAAAGTTACTGTTAAGGAAGACTGCTAACGACTTCGTTTCTGTAATCGCTTATGTTGACAGTTATTGTTGTTATAACATCAAGCAGAAATTAAATAGCGAGGATGTAAACTTTGCACAGTGTCCTTTCCGGCGATGAGGACGAAACCGGCTTCAATTATTCTTTGATCAGAGGCATAAGTGGAGATAATCTTTTATATCCTAATGCTGACATCATGCGCTTAAGACTCATTAGCTATGTCGTAATCCAAAAGATTGCATGCTTTGAGAAATATCTACAGTTAAATTCATAAGGTGGTCTTTTCTTGATTCCATTTTAGCCGCACTGGATGACAAAGAGAAGTGCTGTTGCTCGATTTTTTTTGCTCTCTGTTCATCCTATCATGAGTCAATTCATTTGATTAAAATCGAGTCTACTTGTGTTAACATATTACTAAGCTATCATTGCTTTACAAAAATCGATGTATTAAGGGCCACAAAGTTGGCAAAAAGAAAATTGACAACTCTTCAGTAGCTTATTTACTGTACAATACCTTACAATTGTTCAATATTAATTATTGAGCGGTACAGTAATGTTTTTTCTTTTGTTAAATTGTTTTTTCTCTCATTTGATTTTATGTGTAATAGCTACAATCAACTTCTGTCAATGCATTGCATTGAAAATCTAGTAGCTTAATTGGAAATCGCATAAGTGTATTAACTGTAGTATTGTACAAAATGATGTATAATATGTTTTTGTTTTCCTGCAAAAGTTACTGGAAATGAAGGTGTAATTTTGTTTTTAATGTTATGATCAGCTGTATGTATTAGTTAAGTAATTTCAAAAAGAAAATAGAACTGTCTGGAACCATATTCAACATAAATTTTAAACTAAAATAATAACTCAACAATGAAGGTTTGTCACTGAGGTCAAGGTTTGTGCTGTTAAATACTTGGTTTATTGTTACAATGTCTAATTTTGCTCATCACAATATTTCTACTGTAAGCTGCATTTGGTAAAAAAGCAGTATTTGCTGTTTCACAATAATTCTTTGATTTGTGATACGGTATTCCTACTCTTATCTCTAGTACTAGTTGAAGCGTGATTAACTTATGCGATCGCACAAATCATTATGTGCTTTACTGAGCTAAGATAAAAACAAAATGAATGTTTGTTTATTTTAATTTTTTAATATTACAAGAATATGGTGTATCGTTTCATACACCCATAATTTTTTGTCATGCATTGTGTTCACAACATTCTTAATTACAGTACAGTACTTGTGTTAACTAGTGCAGTTTTTCACAGCAGCCACCAACCGCTAGAAAGCAAAAAGCTTTGCCAGACAGACTACTTGCTATGACGTCGTCGCATTTTTTAAAACAACGTGAAAGGCCTTGTTGTTTCGGTGGCCACAGTAAAGGGCGCAGCACTTCCCACATCTTTCGCAAATTGCCCGTATTTGTTTCTAATTTTTTCGCATAATATTGTTTTGAGGCAATTGATTTAATTTCGGTCAAATTATTTCAATACTTTTTGTACTCTTTGTTTTATTAAAAACACTAAAAAATCAAAAGCACTAAGAAATCAAGAATTTCTTTTAGTTTACACTACGTTCATAGGCAAAAGAATTTCCATGTTTTATTATTATAATCTGTAATATTCATCTATAAATATGAAACAAATTGAGTGAAATTTAATGTTTTTTTTTATTAAAAAAGGCTGCTGCAACTACTAGTACATAGATACCAATATTTGTGAACAGCAACGTTGGAACCACTCCAAAGTTAAACTTGAAACTACCAAAATTTAGTTTGACAGCTTAAAGAATTATAAATTTTGTTTCTATTAAAATATACGATAGATCAGGTATGCAATCAAGTGAAGAGATTAAAAGTATTGAAGCTCCCCTTATATATATCACCCCAAAAAAGCCTATATGTACTAATTTACTGGTAAAAGCAAAGCATTTCTATTTTGACTATTCATTTCTTTTATTTAATGTTCATGTCTTTGAAGCAGCTTTTCATCTTTGTTGCAGCTTTTCATTTAGGAGCGTGTTGTGTAATTCTGTCCTACAGCCTTCAAGAGGTAGGTGAATACCTCCCAAAGGCTGCAAGATAGAATTTAACAACATGTTCCCAAATCTATTCGCTGTCACTCTTCTGCCCTGAAATGCATACTTTCTGCTCATCTGGGCAAATTTTTCACCCAGTCACTTGCTTCTGATTCAAACATTGGACTTCATCGTTTACAAAGTCCTGCCTGTGGTCAACATTATGATATCAGTAGTAGATTCTTTATTCTTGGCCAAGGCTGCTCTTTCTTCATCTATATGCTTGTGAAGCTGAAGTTTACTATGAACTATCACAAAAAGGCTGGGGGCAAAGAGACATACCAGTTTTTTTACTACTTGCACATTCAAATAAATTATCATTTTTTCCAGATTTGCGAGTTATATGATACCACCAAGCTAAGATAATTGCCATTGAAATAAATAATCTAGAGAGTAAAAACGTGACTAGGGTTAGAGTTGATTCTGATGATTATGGTCATGGTCATCGTAAACATTTTTATCTAGCAGTGAAAGTTTATGTCAGTGTAGTATTTGCATTATTGTAATATCTACATACCAAAGATTCATAAAAACCAAGTCAAACAGCAGTTCTTATGACGTCATCAGGCGATGTCATGGTGCCACCATTCTGATTTAAGCAGTATGTCTCATTGTGACTAAATGTACTGGATTTAAGGAGCCTAAGATGTCATTATTGAAAAAGTTATAGTCGTTTTTGCTAATTACTTGAAAAAAAAATTGCCAATGAAGTCATACACATGACATGAAGCAGTGTATACAAAATTTTTCCTTCAAAACGTATTAGCAATAGAGCTACTGACCAAAATTAGGTCAATTTAAATAACTGAAAATTGCTAAGTTGGACTTGGAGCCGCCTAGCAAAAAATTGGATTAACATCGCATCTAGTGGTCAGAATGTTTGCATCCTCAAAAAATTGAGAAGTTACCGCTTAAGAAATGTTGGTACCAAATTTAGTGCTTTTGCGTGAGTTTGAACCAAATGGGATCTAAAGACCCTGACTGTATGCAGCGCAAAACAAAACAGAATGAGTCTTAAACAACAATTATTTAAAATCAAATCAAGTTTATTAGCTCAACTGGTGGTGCAGAAAAAAAAAATTGCCATTGTTTCGATAGGCTATGCTCATGGCATGTACTACCTATCTTCGTCAGGGGTAAAATGCAAAGTTAAAAACAGGAAAACGATAGAAGCGAAAATTACGTCAGGCAATGAATCATACGGTAATGCAAAAATTATAACAAATTGGAAGCTAAAAACTGACAGATTGCGGAGCATGAAAAACAACAATATTACGTTATGGGGTTTGAAGTAGAGTAGCCGAATAAATGCTAGGGAATTTGTCATTTTGCTTATAGTGTTGGGGATTTGGTAAAGGCAATACGACTTGATAAACCGGCGTTTTGTGAAGTCATACATTGACAAAACAACATGCAGTTTTTCCATCCTCAAAAACGAGCACTTATCAGACTTTCAGCATCTACGATTCGGTAAGTCAGCACCAAAGGTGGAGTCCTCGAGCACACATTTTGAAGTCCTTGGCCTCGAAGCCTCAAATCCTCGAAAATTGCCCTGTCCTCGGCTCGAGGACAGCACTATTTCTTGAATCATTGAAATTTTGTTGGAAAACGCCAGAAACCTTACGGAAAGTTTGCGAACTTTTTTTTCATTTTTCTCAATTGGAACAAAGGCATAGCCAAAAGGGGGGGGGGGGGACGAGGGAACCCTCCCCCCCCAATCGAAATTTCACCAATGACAAAAATGTGACAAAAAAGCCTACTGTTTCTTCAGTTTCAGTTTTTTTTTAGCATTTTTTTTACTTGCAACAGAAACTAACAACAATATGGAAGACCAGGGGGCCCGTTAAACGTACAACCCGGAAGAAATGGAGAGTTTTTCTCCTAAAAGTTGCTCTCTCAGACCCTCATGTAGCCTTTTTGTGAACGTAATGCATTAACCAGGGCCGGATTTACCATAATATGGCGCAGTACCAGCTGGGGGTCCAGCCCTAAAATCGTAAGACTTTTGTTTAGTCTTCCCTATATTTGTCAGAAAGATCTTGCAAAAATCCCCAAAGTGCCAGGGGCCCAGGCGATGTAAATTTGGCCCAGCAATAACATGATTAATAGGCGTAACCATCTATTGTACCATTTTTCAGTAACAATTCAGTAATTCACCTTGAACAATTCAGTTTTTATGCACAAAATACTTTAAAAAAATTAGCTATGGAAAATGCTGATTGAACAAACCATTGACTTTAATTGAGGGGCCTGGGGCTCCTGGCCGAACATACACTTCTACAACCAGTTATTTTCATGACAAAAAAAAAAATCTCTCAGAAAAATCTTCTAGTGGATTATTATTTCCTGCTAAAATGTAGCCAGAGACAAAGCACTTTACTTCTTCCTACCTGGACCAAATCTCTTACAAATAAATTTAAGTCTAGAATGCATAGGGTGCGGTGAAAAAACAAAATTTTTGAATTTTAAAAAGTGGTGTTTATATATATCCCCAAATGTGGAGTAAAAGCCATTGGAACCAATTTTGGGATAGTGCACCCTCTAGTGGCCGTGCACATCTGCCGAACGCGACAAAAATAGCTATTTTGGCCATATCTCAAGAACCGGTTAAGCTAGAAACCTGGTTTTGGGCTTAAAAGATGCAGGGACACCACTTTCATATCCACTCTAAGAGAACTTTTCTTTCTAAACTACTTCCAAAAAAAGTTATAAGCAAAAACCATCTTTTTTCATGAAAAACATACATTTCCGCATATGGAATGAAAGCTTTCTTTGAAATTTTTGAAGGATTTTATGTTGTTGCTGATAACAAAACATATTTTAAATGAGATTAATTGATGACTTGAAAATGGCATTGCTAGCATGCATCTTTGGATGTGTTACATCATTCCTAAACTGCAAAGAACTTACTACAGCTAACATAAATAAGTGAATAGGAGTGTAATACAAAGCACTGATCACAAATCTGCATTCAGATTGCAATTATGACCACTTTTAGAAAGAAATTTTTGTAAGTGCAACTATCCTAAAAAACCACAAACACAAAATTACCTTGGTCTTAAATATATCGTGCTCACCTATCAGCCAAGTAGAAAAGACATCATCACAAAACAAATCTGCCCACAGAAGATGTTTCAACGACCTAAGGTAAATTTGTGGTTGTGATATTTGGGAGAATTAAAATGCAGTGGTGACAATAGTAATAAAAAAATGTGAAAGAATTGACTGTGGAAAGTCAGATCGAATTGCAGCACTACCTCAAAAGTTTAAAGTGATTGGGTGTTAAATTTAAAGTAATGTGTAAATTAATTTTGTTTATCAGGTAAATATATTACAGTACTTTTAATTGATTGAAGTAGCATTTGACTATACAATTAAGGCTGAAAAGAACTATGCTAACGAGAAAAAGAGCCCATTCTGGTGCCACCATAAAAAAAATGCACGGTGGAGAAGTTTTTGAAGCTGCTACATTATTTCCACCGGGAGAATTGCCTACAAAAAAACAAGTAATTGAGAGAATGCTGAATTTTCCTGACTATCGAACTCTTGGTGCAGCAAGGAATGTCGCCCAAGAAGTGCATGAAAGATGGGTATGGTGTAATGTCTACCCACAGCATCACTACACCATTGCTACTAAAATACAAGAAACCATGGCAAATTTCAGTAAAATCACTCGATATCCCAGAAAGAACTCGGAGCCTTACAAGAAATTGGAATCATCTTTTTTGGAAGATGTCGAAAAACTTTTTGACGTTTACTGTAGTGATGAGCAGCAAAGAAGACAAATGGAGATGAGACACTGCCTAAGAATGGCTACAGAAGATTATGCATTTTATGAAGACCAAAAGACTGAACGTAAATGTCGATGTTTAGATGACGTTGTTCCAATGACACAATCAGAATTAAGGTTTAGTCGCGATGCCCAGCAACTTATGTCATCTGCATATGCTTCTGCTAGTTCTGAAGAACCATTTTCCTTGATTCCCGACAGCAATTCAGAGAGTTCTATTTCGGAGTCGTCACAGTTGTCTGAGGATTCAAGTTTTGCACCTCCACAAGATAGCCACCGAAATCAATTAACATTGCAAAATCGTCAGAGGTGGACCAATTTGGCAAGAATGTGTGAAAGATATCAGCTTTCTGATAGAGCTGGAGCAGCTATTGCCACCAGTACACTGCAAGATATGGGAATGATTACTGAAAATGACAAATCGCTTATAATTGACCCGAGTAAATTGAGAAGAGAAAGGGAGAGGTGCCGCGAAGAAATTCGTCAAAAAGAAAGTTTTAATTTCAAATTTGTGACTGGTTTATACTTTGATGGCAGAAAAGATGCAACTCAAACTATGAAAGAGGGACCAAATGGGAAAATGTACCGATCCATTGAGCTTGAAGAACATTATGTACTGGTAGGTGAACCTGGAACATACTATCTTACTCATTTATCTCCAGCTGATGGCAAAGGTCGTACACTAGCGCATGAAATATTTAAAGTTATATCTGAAACTGAGCTGTTCACAAAACTCACTGTCATTGGAACCGATGGAACAGCCTTGATGACCGGCAAATACAATGGTGCCATACGATCTTTGGAAGAGTTACTGAAAAAGCCACTGCAATGGTCTATCTGCCTTCTTCACACCAATGAGCTTCCCCTTCGACATGTTTTTATGGAAATAGATGGCACAACCAATAGTCCTGATAGCTTTACAGGACCCATAGGAAAACAACTTGATGGATGTGTTTCAGAATGGCCAGTAGCTAGTTTCAAAAATATCTCGAATGTACATTTTCCAGACTTACCTCAGGCAGTTGTTGACGACCTAAGCAGTGACCAGCATTATGCATACAGGATTTGTATGGCAGTCATGATTGGCTCAGTGGATGAAGACCTTCAATATCTAGAAGTAGGACCAATTGTCCATTCAAGATGGTTAACTCTTGCTAGCAGGATTTTACGATTATATGTTTTCAAATGCAATCCTTCAGAAAACCTTCAATCTTGCGCCCGATTTTACATCAATGTTTATTTTCCAACCTGGTTTGAAATCAAGAAGCAAAGTCAAATAGTTCAAGGAGCAAAAAATTTTTTTAACTTGGTGCATCGCATTCAACAGTTTCCCCACAGCAAAATTCGGTCCATTGCGCTTAAGGTTGTTCAAAGAAATGCTTTTTTTGCTCATCCTGAAAATGTTTTGTTAGGTATGTTAGCAGATAATGAAGAAGAAATTCGAAGATTGGCAGTTAACAAAATTCATGGTTTAAGGGGTAAATCATTGCAACATATCATACCAAATGGAAACTTTAAAGGTGGTTACATTGAAGATGGTCTAAACACAGAAGGTAATACCAGCAATATCAGACTCTTTCAAGTGCCAATGATCAATGTCAATGCCAGATCTTATCATCTCATGGTGAATTTAAATGGAACAGAAGTAAATCAACCACCTGTGATAAAACATCTAACAGACGCAGAACTAGAAGCCATACGAACAAATCCCCTAAGATTGAGTCATCCATGCCACAATCAGCATGTTGAAAGACACATAAAATTAGTGACAGAAGCTGCAACTCAAGTGTGTGGATTTGATCGATGTGATGGTCTCATAAGACAAAAATTGAAGTCTCGAAAGATAATGAAGAAATTTGACACGAAGCATCAATTCACCATTTGACTGGACCTTTAGGGTGATTGATTGCAAGTAGAAACACATTTAACTCAGCCTGAGATGTATTATGTGATATTTTGTGCATGATATTATTGTTGAGATGTTGGGGATGGGAACATTATCTGTGAAAACTACATCTTTTGTTACACTCGTGTCACATTTTTGCTCACACAGATGTGTGATCAGTGCTTAGCTGTAGTCAGTTTTTTGCAGTTTAGGAATGATGTAACACATCCAAAGATGCATGCTAGCAATGCCATTTTCAAGTCATCAATTAATCTCATTTAAAATATGTTTTGTTATCAGCAACAACATAAAATCCTTCAAAAATTTCAAAGAAAGCTTTCATTCCATATGCGGAAATGTATGTTTTTCATGAAAAAAGATGGTTTTTGCTTATAACTTTTTTTGGAAGTAGTTTAGAAAGAAAAGTTCTCTTAGAGTGGATATGAAAGTGGTGTCCCTGCATCTTTTAAGCCCAAAACCAGGTTTCTAGCTTAACCGGTTCTTGAGATATGGCCAAAATAGCTATTTTTGTCGCGTTCGGCAGATGTGCACGGCCACTAGAGGGTGCACTATCCCAAAATTGGTTTCAATGGCTTTTACTCCACATTTGGGGATATATATAAACACCACTTTTTAAAATTCAAAAATTTTGTTTTTTCACCGCACCCTAATGCAAGATGTTAAACGTATTTTGGACTTAAATTGCAAGTAAAAGGAAGATTAAACAATTTATTTTTTTAATTGGCTTTCAAATTTCAAAAATCTAGTGCTTTCAAATGGCTCTGAACACGTGCAAAATGTGATTCAATGGCATTAAAATAGCTTTTTTTTTCAAAAAATTACAAAAAATCACCCAGCGACTGGGGGCTTTGCCCCCAGGCCCCCAAAGCCTCCGGCGACTGGGGTTCCGACCCCCAGACCCCCATCTGTGATACATTTGAGTTAAGTTAGATATTTGCACTTGTCAACTATTAGTTTGACCCCTCTCTCTTTGCAAAATCGTGGTTAAGTGCTGATGGGCAACGATTTCAGATCTTCCTTCCTACGATATCTTTGTCCCACGAAAAGTTCCTTGTTTGAAAATTTTTGATGATGTCATTGCATGTGATTTATGGTTTAGGCCCCCCAATCAAAAATTTTAGCTAGGCCAAAGAATTGGAGATTGCCTGAAAAACTTTTTTGAAGACCTTTTTTTTTTTGAAGAACACTTGCGGCTGTGTCCTTGGTCCTTGGCCTTGGCCTCGAGCATTCCTGTCCTTGGCCTCGAGAGGGTCTGTCCTCAGAAAAGCTGTCCTTGGCCTTGGAGTTTTTTTTGTGTCCTTGGCCTTAGCCTCGAGCCTTGTGTCCTCGGCTCCACCTCCGGTCATCACTTACTAAGCATGTTTTTGACAACGAACATTAAATGGATTGGACCAATGCTAAAATTCTAGATTTCGAACTTGACTTCACAAAATGCTGGTTTATCTATTCACCAAATCCCCAACACTATAGATAAGCAAAATGACAATTTCCCTAGCATTTATTCGTCTACTCTACTTCAAACCCCATGACATAGTATTATTGTTTTTCACACTCCGCCAATCTGTCAGTTTTTAGCTTCCAATTTGTTATAATTTTTGCATTACGGTATGATTCATTTTGAGACCTAATTTTCACATTTATTGTACTCCTGTTTTTAACTTCGCATTCTACCCCTGACGAAGATACGTATATAGTACATGCCCACGAGCATAGGCTATTGAAACATTCGCAAAAATTTTTCTGCCCCACAGTTGAGCTAATGAACTTGATTTAATTTATATTCCTGGTGACAACAATGGAGATGAACAATTATTTTAATTTCGAGGCATGTTAATTTGTTATGATTTCCATATTTTGTATTAGTAAACTTACCATACTCAATGTAAAACAAAAAACAGCGCGAATCGCAAAAGAGGCATTCCATTATAATACAACAAACCAATGCAACCACTATGTCATGAAATTCTTTGATTGCCACATATGTTGTAGTTTTCAGAAATTGAAAACGCAAAGAAAATTTTTTTTCAAATTGCATCAGTAGTTTTTGAGATACTGGGTCTCCACTAGGTGTTGCTCTTCATTGCTTTACTATTTTTTGTTTTCTGAGCGATTTATGGGTGATTTTTGAGGTAGAAAGATAGTTGAAAAGTCAATTCCACCATTTTTGAGGGTGGAGAATCCAAAAATGACATTGCTTTTTTTCTAAAACAAATATTTCAGCAGTTGTTGGCAATTCAAAATTTTTTTGGAAAGGCGATAAAATGCCCTGAAATCCCCATGTGCAGAAAAATGCGATAAAATGCCCATGAAAACCCAATGAGCAGAGTACCAAACCAATCTAATACTCATTGGGTTGTTCCATAACCATACAAACCATGCATAGAATAATTTTCGATAGCATATTTGTTCTTTTTGATTGAAAAGCTATAGTAAACATACTACGATTTTTTTTTCAAAATCTCATCCAGTTCTACAGTATGGATATTAATGTCTTGAAAATAGTTTTTTCTTGAAGACATGGTTGTTTTTGCTATTGAACCAAAGATAAAATACATTAAGAAAAATAGGAAATCACTGAAATTTCAGCAAAGAGGCGTTTATAAGCGCATTATTCAACTTCCAAGTTAGAATTGAAAGCATATTAAACATAACTACTGCTAATAATTCATAGAATCAACTTGGACTAAAACATGTAACTACTAGCACATTAGCTTGGTCAGAAATATTCTGATTCTTCACAAATGTATAGGTTCTGGAAGCCTTTAGTTTTCAATTTTGTGGTTCAATTGCTAGATGACTAGGCATGGTGTTCACTTCTAAATTATGGATACTAAAATTTCATCAATTTAGTATTTGAGGTAAAAATATTTGTTTGGTTTTTACTTTTTTTCCTTCAAATACTAAATATTTAAAATCAATATCTTAAGAATTAAAAATAAAAATTATACATAATTGGCATGTTTAAAAGCTTGTTTTTAATTTGAATTGTGACATGAAAGAAAAATTATAGATTTTCTGAAAAAAGTTTGCTCTTGGAGAGATCATGTAGCTCAAAACCAAAGTGTTAAATATGGGTGCAACAAAATACTGAGAAAGAGTTTAGAGAAGCAAGTGGGAGGTTACCCTATCCGAACCTCAACTCTACCTGGAGAGTTTCCCATACCAGCTAACCCTAAAACCTAACTGAACTTCAGTCCAACTCAAAACCACATGTTCACTTTCACTTTTGCAGTATTTAATACCAGTAAAAGAGATCAATGCACTAAAGATTTGAAACATGCTCTGATTTGGTTGAGTTCTGACTGAAGAATAGTATATTTTAGGCTGGCACTTCTAATAGTTGCAGCAGTTGAAGCCAATCTAGGTTGGTTAACTTTACAAAGCACATGTGATGATGGAACCCAGCAAATGTCATCATGAGATGGCCAATAGAAGTATTTAAAAGGTCCACGTGGATGTAGAAAATTGATGCGAATATCATTTTCAACAGGATCAGTTTCAAGAACATGGCCAATCCTCCACTTTGAATCATAGACACATCTGATGCCTGAAGAGATGTTGATTGAATAAAAAAAATTATGATTTCCACGAGAAGATTTATCATCTGACACACATTTGAATTGAAGAACTCCAACCGAATCAAGACTCAAAATGGTGAAACGATCTTGTTCCTTGAACAGTGCTTGCCATCGCATATCTTCTATGTAAAAATTCTCTAACATTTTAAAGTGGATCCTTTTCAATAAAAAAATACCTTTCTGCTTGTAATTTCTGTTCTACAAAATTCAAATACAGCCTCCATTGATAAAATTTGGTTATTTGTGGGTCGCTTGAGACTTGCTTGGGTCAGTTTGCGTTTGATCATTCCTCCTACACCATCACAAGGAGATTTGCCATGGCTTGTGGAAAAAATGACCAAGAAGCTTCCAAATCGAAATCGTGAAGATGGTGTGTTAAATTAAAAAAGTTTTTATATTGACTGCTGCATCCATCAGCGAAGTATTCCAGTCTTTGATTAAAACAAAATTTTTTTTGATGTAACTTGTTAAAATTTGCTGAACAGCATACACAAAATCAGTTTCCTGATTCAAATCTTCAGAGAAAAAATCGAAACAAAGAGCTTTAAATGAATTGTCGTTTTGGTCTCTAACATATATTACTACTGGATGAAGAGTGCACTGGTCCTTGCTCCAGTGAAATCGTTGTACCTCATCTTGAACAACAAATGAAAAATTTTTAGAAAAATCAAGCAAAACAATTGCAGTATTAAGTTGAATTGATTCTTTTCTATTTTTTAAATGTTGTGCTTGGCTTTTTGCAATGAAAGAGTAAGCAGTCATCTTGTCCAGTTGAGATGCAGCTAATTCAATAAATTCATCAGTGGGAAGTGTCCAAGTATTCAGTGTTGTTCGATCAGTAGATTGCCATTGTTTGAATATTACTTCTGAGTTTTGCTCTAAACTTTCCATTTGTTGTAATTCAGATATTAATGCTTTTTTCCAGAACAATTTAGGTAGCGATGAACCATACAAGTTTTGCTTGATGTATCGCAAACTATGATATGCAGCATTTCCTTATAATCTAACTGTCAAGCTGTAGCCAATAACTTCGCATTTTGATGGATCACACAGACGCAAACTGCATGACTACCTGATGAACCTAACAAAACACCATTTTGGTCGGAGAGAACAAAACTTGGAAAAGCTTATCTTAACATTTGGTTGGAGATTTCTAGATTCAATAAATAATTCTTTCAAATTGCATAAAATTAGACGTTTTTGCTGATGGACTTGATAACCGATACTGACAATATCTTTGGAACCTGGCAGCAACCAAGTGAACTCATCATCTTCATAAAAGGCCTGCACTAAGGATGCTGTTTCTTCATCAATGCCTTTTCTAAAACCTTGAGTAGGCATGGCAAGAACTCCTTCTGCTTTCAGTACTAGAGCTTGTCAGACAGTGTAAATTTTGCACCGAAAAAATTCTGCTGTCTTTTCAACAGTCCATGAGGATGGTTTGCAAGTCAAAATTTGAACTTTGCCAGAGTGTGACTTAACAGTTTGGAATTTTGTTTTAAGCTCAAGCATAAGTTGCATTAAATCTTGAGCAGCTATTGCATCTGTGCTCGTGCTAGGGGTCTCATCAACAGTAATATTTGGGAATTTTTGCTACTTCGGAAAAACTTTCGTTTAAATTTTGAGCAACAGATGAAAGCTTGCAAATAACAAGAGGCTATCTTTGGTGGAGAGCCTTACTGTACATAGCTACAAGAGATTCACTAAACAATTGCAAGACAGTGTTGACCTTTTCTTGAGCTATATTGCTAGAAGCTGATTCCCAGTCACTTGCAGTACTAGCACTTCGTTTGCTCGATCTGACAATTTTAGTTGATTTGGATTTTGCTGTAATCCAGCACGAAATGCACATCTTTTTGCCTGGGATAATGTAGGAAAAGTGGGAGCCAAAACTTTAACTAGTTCCAAAGTAATTTCACGACATCCTTTGCGAGATTTTTGATTATGATTACCAAACAAATTGCAACATTTTGAACTGACATGACTTGAAAACTTTTTCAAATAATAAGCATGATGATGCAAACAAATGTGCTTGGAAGAAATATTTTCTGTCAATAATTTGGTTTGAGATCTGAAAGTCAATAATACCAGTTTCGTTTCAGAAAGTGAAGACAACAACATAAAGCCAGGTTTTCTTACATACCAAGTTTCGTGACTGCTACTCTAAGCAATCCTATGAGGCAAGGCTCCATGAAGTTAATCAATTGATGGCACTATGATTATGCATACTAACAGTTTAGCTTAAATGTGCAAAATCAAACTAATTCATAATTTTACTGACACTGAATCTTTAAAGTATAACACTGTTAATAAACATCTCAACCTGTTTGCCTAACCACCAATGGTACTGTATTGTCTGTATAAGAATACTCTGAATTTTAACTTAAAATGCTGGAAAGTTTCAATTAATAACAATAATACTAACAATACTATATTGTTATGTCACTATTGCTATGTAACACAACTATTTAAATGGACAATTATGACGTCATCAAAGTTGATGCCAACCAACATAAATGCAGCAAAACTTAATGCAATTTTTTAAAATTAGTGTGTTTGGAGCATAGTTTTATTCAAAAAGGGCAAATATGCTCTCTGAAATTATTCTTTGAATGGTTAGTATGGTTATGGAACAACCCCATGAGCATTGAATTTGTTTGATATTTTGTCTACCACTCGGGGTTGTCAGGGCATTTTATTGCTTACCCAAAAAAATTTTTAAATGCTAAAAACTGCTAAAATAATTGTTTTGGAGAAAAACCAATGTCATTTTTGGATTCTCCACCCTCAAAAATGGTGGAATTGACATTTCAACCATCTTTCTACCTCAAAAATCACCCACAAATCACTCAAAAAAACGAAAAAATAGTTAAGCAAATGAAGAGCTACATCTAGTGGAGCCCCACACTTTGAAAGGCTATATCTTGAAAACTACTGATGCGATTTGAAAATTTTTTTTATGGTCTTCAATTTATGAGAACTACAACATATGTTAAAATGACACAATTTCGTGACATAGTGGTTGCATATTTTTTGAAAATTTATAGTATTATAATGGAATGCCTCAAAAACAAAAACTTACCATATTTATTCTAGTCTAAGTCGCATTTTTTTGTTAAAAATATTGTCCCAAAGTTAGGTGGGAAGAAAACTGGGGCAGACTATTTGAAGAAAGTGACAGCAGTGATGACTTTAATGTTTTAAGTTTTTTGTTATGTGATTGCAATGAATAAATAATAAAAAAAAATTTTGTCATGTTTTTGTAAATGAAAAATGGGGTGTTTAATTTAATGCTGTACTTGTTTAAGTTTTTCAAGAGTTTGATTATTTAGCTTTAATGATGTATTGTTTTCTGAGTGATTAGCGCTATCACTACCTTTTGTTCTCAGTGCAATGAGCAGATTAGCACCTTTGGTCGTTAGTTGGCCCAGAGGTGAGTTTGTTCAGTAGTCAGTTGGTTCTCAGTCATTTTTTAGCAGTTATTTTGCAGTGGTCAGTTTTCATGGACACAAAGAGCTTTTGTTGTTTATTGTAATTTTGGAGCTACTGTTTTGGCATAAACTAGCAGCTGTCAGCTTGAGTCATGTGACCAGGTTTGCCATGCACTAAGTAGCTAATATGAGCCTGCCCTAGCAGCTAATAAACTAGCCTCTTGTGGTTGTGCCTTTAGCGGGCCTCTTAGCCAAGTTTGCCCCTCTTGGCTCTAGCCTTTCGTTATGCCACTGCATGTGTTTACCACACACACCATGCATGGTAAGAGGCAATAGTACTTAGTTGTTCAAAAAAATTTTTTTCCAAACTTAATCCATCATCTCGCAAATTGTTTGATTGGTGATAGAAACCCCACATACCAAATTTCAGCTCAATCGGTTCACTGAGAGCGGAGGGCATGCAATTTGAAATTTTGAATTTTCGTCGAAAAATATGGATATTTTGCCCACTTTAGCATTAAGTTTTTTAGTCAAAATATCTAGTATCTAAGCTTTTTTGGATTTAATATTGCTCAATTTACATATGAAACCCAGCTTAAACCAATTTGTAGTGTTTGTTTTGTAAATTTATTAACAAAAAAACTTTCTGTTTTTTCGCTGTTTTGACTAAAATATGTTGGGTGCTTATGCCATTTTGACTGCTTTCTAACACCAATACTGCTCGACAAACCACAGCATAAAATGAGAAAAACACCTGATTTCTACTTAGATACTCATCGGAGTTTGTCGTTTTAGTAGCAGATGCTCTAGCCACTTGACCACTGATTGGTAAAGTTAGAAAATGTTGTAAAGTACCCAGATATCGCTTGTGGTGTCACATTTTGCTATATATCACTATAATCGAAATAAACAAAATTTTGTAGGTGTCCAGCATCACAAGGCTGAGAAATTTTTTAATCCAAAATGAAAAGGTGTATGCAGCAAGCACGAGTGATTTCTCTCAACTTAATGAACAGGAGAGTATGAGCTTTGATGCTGAATCTGAAAAATGCATGAAAACTTGTTCCGAAGCTTTAACATCGTTAAAGCAAAGAGGTATATATTATATTGTTATTTATAGTTTCAGAAAATTATTGATAGGCAATCTTCTGAAACAGCGGTCGATGATATACAAAGTAAATTCAGCAAAATACAACTATAAAATTACAGTAAAAGTTAAAAGCACAGTCTGTTTCGTTCTAAGGACTTATCAGGTGCTACTGTAGTCTGTAAAAAAATTGTTATAAACTAAAACGTCAAAATTCTCTAAAAGCTAAAACTGCATAGTGTTGAAGAACCTGCCAAGCTAAAACACCACGACAGACTGGAAGTTGCAGTGTTGTTGCATTGAAAAACTGCACTAATTAAAATATTGGTTAAAAACTAAAAACTATTGTCAAAAAGTTTTCGGGTTGTCTTTGTTTTTGTGCCTGCATTTCCCCGTAGGCTCTGATCTTTTGTTAAGCACAGTACATTTGTCAGCTGAAAGAATAGCAAGTTTCTTAGTCAGGCATAAATTGCAGGATCGAGACCTTGGTTGGTAAGCAGTGGCTTGATCAGCAATAAACGATTTGATTACAGCCTCATTCCCAGAATCTTTAGCATTTCAAAATGCTTTTGAAAGTTCAGTTGCATTTCTTTTCTCTCGATATCTGAAGGAGTGGATGTGATTATAGTAACGGGTCTTGAATTCCGTTTTGGTGCACACAATACAATGTATGGAGGAGCCACCTGGTGTGATCGAGGCTTTGTATATGACAGCCTTTTAGCAGCATTTTTCATTGAGAGGGCAATTTGCTGAGTTGAGGCAATTGCAAGAAAGGATGGTGGTCTTCGGCTCCTCTTTGTTACTGAGAAGGTTTTTGTTGTGGCTGGATATAATGTAATCAGCTACAGTTGCATGCCCAAATTGGCTACAGTTGTATCCAGCCACAACAAAAACCTTTTTAGTAACAAAGAGGGGCTGAAGACCATTATCCCTCCTTGCAATTGCCTCAGCTCAGCAAATTGCCCTCTCAATGGAAAATGCTGCCATAAGGCTGTCATAAACAAAGCCTCAATCTTACCGGATGGCTCCTCCATACATTATATTGTGTGCACCAAAACGGAATTCAAGACTTGTTGTTGCAATCACACCCACTCCTTCAGATATTGAGAGAAAAGAAATGTGACTGAACTCTCAAAAGCATTTTGGAATGCTAAAGATTCTGGCCATGAGCCTGTAATCAAATGGTCTATTGCTGATCAAGCCACTGCTTACCAACCCGTGTCTTGATCCTGCAATTTATGCCTGACTGAGAAACTGTTAGCTGACAAATGTACTGTGCTCAACAAAAGATCAGAGCTTACGAGGAAATGCAGGCCCAAAAACAAAAACTGGCCATAGTTTTTATTTTTTAACCGATTTTTAACCAATGTTTTAAGCAGTGCTGTATTTCAATGCGACAACACTGCAACTTGCGGTTTGTGGTAGTGTTTTAGCTTGGCAGGTTCTTCAATATTGTGCAGTTTTAGGTTTTAAGAGAGTTTTGGCTAGCACCTGATGAGTCCTTAGGACGAAACAGACTGCTGCGCTTTTAACCATTTACTATGATTTTATGGTTGTATTTATAGTTTCGATCAACTTGACAAAACTTGATGACATGAAGCAATATACTACTGGTAGCTATCGGTGAGGGAGTGGGGGACGTGATTGATGTGCTGAAGTATATTACCATTTTATTTCTGTTTTTGTTTAGTTCTACCCCCGTGACGAATCCGTTAGGGGGAAACAAACTGTTGTGGGGTTTTTTAATTTTTAATGATTTTAATTTTTAACTGAACTTCCTATATCGCAAACTGGCTCCGGCCCATTGTCCATTGAGCACTCTGGAAACTGGAAAGACTGTGTACAAGTTTCGCCAACCGTAGGTGTAGATTTGGATCCAAGTTTGTGGGAGATCTGCTATGCAGGACAGGTTTGAGATGGCTGAACTGCATTGGAATAATGTTCACAATTTGCCACAAATAAGATGTGTACACTGTACAGTTTACCACAAGCTTGACGATTGGTAAAAGAGGTTTACAAATCAAATTCGAAAGCGTACTGGCATCCATAAAGTAGTATTTTCTGGCTATTCTTAGAGCATGAAAAGTACTTTTCTAATAACAATTCACTTGAAAATGTAATGCTCCTATAAGTTTTGAGAGATCACTGTTTAATTCAAGAGAAGAATAAACATGTATCATCTGCAAATAAATGTGGGGTACATAAAACAGCATTATTTAAGTCATTAATATGTAATAAAAATAACAATGGTCCCAAAATCGAGCCCTGAGGTTCGCCAAATGTTATTGGTGCGTTGGTAGATTTGATCCTAATGTCATCACATGTTGGATCCGGTATTGCCCTCGTTGACGAAGTTGGCCAGATTTTGTATGGTCATTATCTTTGAACCCAAGTTCTGGAATCCTAGAAGACACTAGATCCTGGATTTGTTCTGCCAGTAAAGAAGATTTTTGCGTGGTCCATAACTGCCATAGTGACCAAACTTCAGAAATCATATCAAAAAAGGCTTTTGGGTCATTTCATGCTTAATTCAAAATTTTTTAAATTGTTTGTAACTATGTTTTTGGTATAATACAAATTTGTGCTTTGGGCTAAAGTTGTCAAAAAATGATAATGAATAACAAATATTTTTTTGAGTACTTCATTTGGTTTTCAAGTTATTGCAGTTTGAATTTCGGCCACTAGAGGGACATTTTGCTCCTTAGTTTTAAAAATAGTCTTGTAATTCCATTTCTGGAGCAATCTGATGCTTGAAAATTGCTATATGGGGATGTTTGGGATCAAGAAATTCATTTTTGATGTCAAAATTGCAAAAATTTGACTTCCTTATTGTGAAAGCTTGATTTTAAATTTTGACAAGAGCCCAACTTCTGGGGCAAATTTCAAGGTGTAGCTGCGCCGCTGCAACAAAAAAAAATTTCATTTGTTTTTACATTGCTCATAGTTTTTGAAACTATAACAGTTTTCCTTTTACTTTTATTGGCATTTGAACTAGAGAAGGTTTTTGTTTGGATAGTTATTCTAATAAACCTGCAATATTTATGGTTGTACTACACTGAAAATTGACAGAAATCTTGGAAAAAAAAGCATTGTGGTGTGACTCAACTGTAAAATGCACACTTCTTCTGCAATGCCATCAACTTATTTGTGCTAGAAAATTAGTTTATTTAAGCTTGAATTTCTGTGAAAAGAATTTTGGTCTGTCTGAAATTGTGCTTTTGTATTTTGTTCAAATACCTATGTTTTTTTCGATATACACCAGCGATATACTTGCAAGAAATTAAATTGTGTCAAAACTTGATTTCCTGCCAAGTATATTGTTGGTGTGTATTGGAAAACACATATTTTAATGAAGTGCAATAGCACAACTTTATTTGGACCAAAATTTTTTTTTAACAGAAATTCACTGGAGCGATATTTCTTGACCTAAAAACGGCCTTTGACACTGTTAATCACAGGACCCTATTAGCTAAGCTCAAGTATTATAGAATATGTGGTTCTCCTCTAAATCTTATCAACCCTTATCTTGAAGAACAATTCGTTAACTTAAATGTTGTTAACTCTAGAACACAGCAGAACAATTTTGTGGAGTTTCACAAGGAAGTACGTTAGGCCCCCTTTTATGGGCTTAGGTAATGTAGTTTTTAAGATCTTGCTAAAAAACTAGTTTTAAGAAAATTTGCATTGAAAAACCCTTATAGTTTAATGTTTTTTGCTGTTTGCTACCACTTTGGGTGACTAATAATTTGATGCACGGTCACACAGTAAACATTTAAGTACTCGTATGGTGTAAACATTTTAACAAAGTATTTGACCATAACTCAAAACATTATCAGCATCATTACATGTACACAACACACGTGCCAAACAAAATATTGTATTTTTTTTAATCGAAACTGCAGCTATTATTTTTTATTTTTAACCATTTTGCTCGGCTTCTAATCGAGGGAGGCTTTTACTAAAGGGCAGCCCTTCTAGTTTTTTTACCTGAATGTTTTCGCCTTGAAATCGGTGCCCAGTGGGTATTCAAATTTATTAACCGTAAGTGACAAGAAAGTGAGACAGTAAGTCAGCTGCAATTATATCGTCTCTTTTGTAAACCATTCATAAGCAAGGTTTTCAGGTGCTAGCCTAACGCTAATCCTCTTTTTTTTCACTGTGCGTTTAAAAAAATTTATCATTTTCTGTTGCGACTTGGACCATGACTTTTAGGTGTGGACGTTTAGGCACTGGACATTTAGTTGCCGGAACTTTTAGGTGCTGGGATTTTTTTGCTCCAGGACGTTTAGGTGCCAAAAGTTGAAAAAATTTTTTCAAACATTTTTTCCAAGTTTTTTTTCAAAAAAGGTTTTCAAAAAAAGATTTAAAAAAAAGTATTTTTCAAGAAAATTTTTGTTTTTAAAAAATTTTTTTCTTTCAACTAACAGTTTTTTTTGCAAAAAAACATTAAAAAAAATTTTTGTTCTTCAAAAACATTTTTTTTAACTAATAGCTTTTCCCAAAAAACGTTTTTCAAACAAAAAAGTTTCAGTTTGATGAAAATGTTAATATCATCAAAGCTTTTCAAATGACACTTAACAAGAAGAATCGTCAGAATAGAGATCACAGGAAAAGGAGCGGCTATAGAAAAAAGTCGAGATGTAATTGGTGGGTAAAGGATCAATGAGAGAGCGTCATTTGTGGGCAATCTTCAAGCTGTACACAAATTTTTTTGTCAGCAGAGAGCGGGGTTACAAGTTTTGATAAAAATGACTTCAAAAGCAGATAGATGGAGGAGAGCGGAAAAAGTTTTACAAAAAATTTATTTCTTATTGTTTTTTTTTTCACTAATAAAAAATGTTTTTCACTATGTGTTCGTGAAGTTTGCATACTTAATTCGGATGCATGCAATCTCCAGTCCGTGGTCTCAAAATTTGCGGCGCTCTGGCACGAGTTGCTTGTGCGAGCTACCTTCTTGGGCACAAATTAGAGTAACTGAAAACTTTTCTTTTTGATTGTTTTTGGTTTTTACCTTACATTTGGGAGAAAAATACAGTCTAACCTCGATTTAATGGATTAATGCGGAAAGGCAATTGTTTGTTATTGGAAAATGTCCGTTGCTCGAAAAGACACGGATTTTACCTAGTGTAGATGCACAATACATGTTTTAGTTAAAATCACTTGATACTGCGCCTGAAAAGTCGAGTCACTTGTCAACAAGATCTTTGCAAAATCAGTTTGTCACAAACTTACATCAGGCCTTTACCCTAATGCGGTATAAAATAGAGTACATAAGTTTAGTTTGAGTCTGAGATGACCATAAACTCTTGACTGGTGCATGGTACAGGATTGATGGATGTCGTTAGACCAGAATTGCTTTGCAGAACTAAAAAGCTGGTAATCTTCCTTTGACATCCCATCATATGCTGTTCTTTGATGATTAGGTCTTTAATCATTTGAAGACTGCCACAGTGATGTGCCATTTCAGGTAGCTGATTGTAGGATGAATAAATCAATGAAGTAAGTAAGTATTTATTTCTTGTCACCATTCACAATAGTGCACACAAATCAAAAAAAGAAAATGCAATTTAGTTAGTTATACTGTATAGAGAAGCGAATGGGGACTGGGAAGCTGGGAAGGGACCTCCTCGATCATCAAGTCAAGCAGTCACCCGTTTTGTTTGAAAATAACATATCCACTAATAATTCAAACTAATTTGCAACCACGTAAAACAAAAACTGGCAGTTATAAATTTTACGTAAATTAAATTATTTTTTTTCATACATTTGCATTAAATGAGTTTTGTATTTTTTTTAAAGTGGAAAATGGGAGGTTTTGAATTTTAAGGAGTATAGAGTTTCATATTTTTACTCCTTATTATTTGATACTTCATTATAATCTGTTGGTGTTATAACGAGGAATACAAAGACTGTGGCAGTTGCTCGAAGATCTTGTACGCCAGAGATTTCATTAACCTTAACAAAAAAGTCAGAAAAAGATTGGGGATGGATATTGTGCATAAATCTGGAAACAAGTTTAGCAGTTTCAAGTTTATATAAGTCTGGAAGTTTCAAAATGTTCAATTTCGAATAATAAGGAGTTGCTCTATCCAAATAATTCCCCCCACCAATTATCATTACAGCTTTATTTTGTTTTGAGTTTAATTTTTTTAGGTAAGAAGGAAAAGTTGATCCCCAAACAAGTAGACCATACAATAAGTGAGACTGTACCTTGGAATAATATAAATTAAGAAGGGCATTTTGTGGCATGATTGGTTTCAATTTATAGAGTATTCACAGAGATATAGAAAGTTTATTTTAACGAATATTTAGATTCGAGTCAGTAAGGATACCTAAATACTTTTAACACAGTTTTCGACCTTGATGAAGGTGTCATCAAGTTTTGCAACAAAGTCGGTGCTAGTTTTATTTAATTTAGGAGGAATTAAAAGAACATGGCATTTTTGTGGATGGATAGTTAATGTATTGGATTTACACCAGTTAATTAAGCAAAATGCTTGATAATTGAGGTTACTTTAGAAAGTGGAGGAATTTGAATGTTTAAGCATTAGGCAGGTGTCATCAGCAGAAAGGATAGGAGTACTCGATACAGCTTTGCAAATCATTAACATTGAGTTGACAAAGTAAAGGACCAAGCAACGAACCCTGACGTCAATGCATCAACATAAGTGCATAAGGTAGACAGCCATCTCTTCATCGTCAGTGCTCTCTTTCTCTTCGTCTCCTAACACAGATGACACTATGTTGGCCTCAGACAAAAGTTCGTATCTTGGATCCAAGTGTAGCTTGGTAAGCCAATCTTAGACGTCAGCAATGGAAGTTGCTACTTCTGCGCGCTCTAGCATATGAGAAGAAAGTCTACTGCTTCGAGTCCTTCAAAGTTAGTTTCTGTGTTTTCACCCTCCAACAGCTTTTTCCAAGAGTTTGCTAAAACTGAAGGCCTAAGATTCTGCCATGCAGCCGCAAAGTTAAAAATGGTCGAATGGATATTTTAGCTTTTTATGTTGGCCAAAGTGCTTTCTCCCCGGTTGTCAACCAACCCATCTTCAATGACCACCAGAATTCAAGTAATGGTGAATATAATGCCTCTTAATAGTGCTATTAACTCCATGATCCATTGGCTGAAGAATTGAAGTCGTGTTGGGAGACATGAAGAGCACCTTAATTTTTCCATTTCCAGTGGAACAGATATCCTCACTGGGATGCGCAGGAGCATTGTCGAGAATAAGAGTTTTGCGTACCTTGTCCGCAGAAATCTTCAGCACTGTTTCTTGAAATTTGCACTAGGGTAGGTCGATTTGTGCTATAGAAAAACGTCATTTTGCAGTCAATTTTCATTTTGCAGTAGTTGCGTATTAGCCTAGAGACACTTTCTTCTGAATTTAAGCACTCCAAGTCAAGAAACGGCTTGCGGAAATGGTACTTAACTTTTTTGCCCAAATTTGTGTTTTTATTGCATTGCGCTAGATGGCGCACCATAATCCATATACAAATGCATGATATTCTGCAAACATAAGCTAGAAAAAGATTCTTATCATTTTGCTTGAACCTAAAATTAACTAGCCTCAGGTGCAAATGGTACAAAATTATAGGTGCAAATGGTACAAAATATTAAGATGCATATAAAATTACATCCAAAACTCTCGGAAATTTAGTTGTATATTTGGGAGTGAAATATTATCAGCTTTCATATGCTCCATTTTATGATTATCGCCCACAACCAAATTCCACTTCAAAGCAGTGTGTAGTCCTTCTACAGTATTTCATGTGATTCAAGCTTAATTGAAGTTAGTTTTAGCAATAAAAGCAAAACGAAGAAATGGCTATGCAGAAGCAAAAACACGACCGCTTACGAGACAAAAAAGTGATGCAAAATATGGTGGAGGACTCAGCGAGTTATCCAAAACGTAGCCACGCACCTACAGGCAGTTAATCTGTTACTATTACCATTAAAAAATACTAATCCTCAAAGCTCAATTTTGCAATATTGCCAGCAGATAAAAGAAGATTTGATGGTTATTTGGCAGTCTGTGAACCCGCAATTACCTTGAATATCTACGATGTCAATCGAAAAAAAGATAGGAGATGTGCTGCAGTTGGTAAAAGACATCAACCGAAAACGTAATGAAGCTGCTACAAAACAAAATCTTGCTAACAAAATAAACAGCCTTTTTAATATTGCTGGGTGCTCCTGCTCTTTGGAAGTGTTACCATGTGATGACAGAAGAATCAGTGGTGATGTTGATAACTGCCAACAAGAGCACATGTTTTGCTCTTACTCCCCAGCTCTTAAAGTTCTGATAGAAGATCGGGCATACTTGAGAGATCAACGTTTGAAGAAAGACCGCAAAGGCTTGTATCAAATGGTATCTGTGGACCGAGTTGCTGCAAAACGAGCTTTACGATCATTGGCAAGTTTTTCATGGTCAATTGTTGATTCTTCCTCTTTTCCTTGCACCTCAATCTAGTCTTCCACAGACACTGACAGTGCTTCAGTACATTCAGAAGTAAGTTTTAATAAGCAGTATGTAGCAATTACAGCTAGTGATACAACGATGATGCAATTGCATTAAAAATTTGTGAATCTAAACTCTGTTTAAAAGCAATTACTTTTTATTGCCAGACAATTAATAACATTCGAAACATGGTAAAGCTGGTAGGAATGTTATATGTCATAGCTGCTGTTATATGTCTTACATGTCATAACCGCTGCATTTATTTCTGCTCCTTATCTGATGTCGAGTTAAAATCAACAATAAACCTAATTATCACATTATGCTTGTTGTTATTGCTGACACTGTAAAATTATGCACTAATTATAATGGTTAGTACTCTAACTAGCCATACACTGATTAATATTAACCTTATATTAACTTAATTATAATTATGCTTAATAACTTAATTGTTTTAGGAGAAAGATAAATGGCAACCAACCACATCAGCACCTCCTAACCCTTGCAACATCATAAAGCTAAACAGATTTGCAATGAAGTTAATTCATGGTGATCTGTCTTCTTTTGGTGCAGCTCTTGGAAATGCTTTGTTATTTGACATCAAACATTTGTTTCCACCTCACGTTGATATAAACGAGATTTTAATAGACAAGTCAAAAACAGACTAAGCAAAATCTAAAGTTAAAGTAATTAGTGAAGTGCGACAACTAGAAAGAAAAACTCAGGCAATCTGTGTCAGTGTTGATAGCAACATACATGAGAAAACTTCAGAGTACAAAGCAATGGAAGATGACATTGGAAACAACATTAAAAAAAAAGTTATCGGTTCTCAACACCACCTCACCATTACGTATGAACTTGGAATATGCTCTGGAGAGTATTTAAGCCATAAAACGCTCCCAATGACTGGCTGTACTGGTGAAGTTATTGCTCAGCATGTCTACAATGCTCTGGAGGAATTAGACAATTTGGAAAGCGTTAGAGCAATATTGGTTGACAATGCCTCTGTCAACTCAGATTGGAAGAATGGTTTGGTTGTCAAATTAGAAGACGAACTAGAGCGGAATTTGCATACTATTAGCTGTGCTTTGCACCAAAATAAACTTTCTTTTCGTGCAATATTCAAAAAATTGGATGGAGCAACTACAGAAGTGCAGAGTTTCAGTGGACCACTTGGAAAAAAATGTAAAGAGAGCGTCTACAGTAAACCACAAATTGTGTTTGAGTCTATTAAAAACCTTTGCAACATAGTGTGGAAAAAGATTTCAGTGATTTGAACACTGATCAGCGTCTTTTTGATGAATATACCAAAGAAATCGGTTTAGGAAAAGTGGACAAAAAGTACTCTTGTTGAAAAATTGGTCAGCTGCATCACACAAGATGGTTTACTCATGCTATTACACTTCTTGCTGTCTATACATGGGAAGAATCTCTGAGCGGAATTTAATTAAACTTGTTCACTATGTAGTAAAAGTTTATGCGCCTTCGTGATTTGAGATAAAGTCTTTATCTAAACTGCACGAATCTCGTAGAATATTGTTTCAGAATTTGTCTCGCATTTAGTCTGGTAAAAATACGACAAAATACATGCAAACCCGGAAGAAATTTATAATAAGCTGAAATTTGGCACAATGACTCAGGACCATGTTCTGAGCCAATAAAAAAAATCCCCGTGTTTTGGACATGGGACTTCCCCCTTTTTCGGCCTTTAAAGTCTTTTATCTAGTGTCAAAGAGTCTTTACTGTCGAACAGCCAATCCAAAAGTTATGGAAGAGTCAAATTTTGAATCGTAATCGATTTTTAAGTGCAGGTATAAACAGATTAATTTTAAAATTGATGACGTCATTTTTGGTGACGTCATTGCCAAATTTTTAGTTTTGGAAAAATGGCATATTCTGCATTGATGACTCAAATTGTGAATGAGAGTTAGCTGTTTGGCTCCAACCCCAAAATTGCTTAAATCAAAGTGATGACGTCACAAACATTTTTTGATGACATTATCTGTCAAGAGTTTTGATCGTAATTAAGAAAAAGAGCGTTTGACCAAACGAAACATTGCACCACTTTGAGAATATCAGCATCATCATCATTATTTTAAGGTTCTAAGGCATTTTCGAATCCTTGGCCAAGGACTTTCATCGTCCTCCTATAAGCAATGGTTCTAAAAAAATAACTAGCGAAATTATATGTCAATTAATATGCAGTGCCTCAACTAAAACATTGTTCTTAGGGGGCAAAATTTGTTTCTGGAGGGGCCAAAATTTTTGGGTTGGTCTACTTTTCTCCGAGTTCTCTGTTGATCTCAAAAAAAAAAAGGTCATCTCGCCAAATTGCTCTATTTATCTCCTCATTTTCTGTCGATTTCCAAAAAAAAAAGCCACCCTCTTGAAACTGCTGCCAGTGAAAGAGGAGTTTGGGTGGGCATTTTAGGGGGGGCGGAATTTTTGTTTAGGGGGCGCTGCCCTTTTTTGCTCCCCCGTAGTTGCGGCCCTGTTAATACAAATATGTCTACAGCACAATAGTATATCTGGTAGGAACAGAATTTCTACTGTTTTGCAATGTCTGACGATATCATTATTTCGCGCAAAATGCTTTGTTAGCATACTTCTGCAATCTGTGGTACTAAATCTATTATACAGTAGATAATGCCTGGCATCAGAACTAAACTTATCTAATCAATTAGAATAACATTTGAACAAACTTATCGGATTAATCTAAAACAACACCTGATAAAAAACTTATCTAATCGACCAAGATTCTTGAATTAACATCTGAACAAAATTTATTTAATTAATTTATAATGAAAACGCTAATATTTGACAATTTGCAGCCTTAATAATTTTTTTAATCTTTGCTAATGCTTGCATTTTAAAATGAAATTGCAGATTAACTTTAATTGCGCTAGGGAACTTTTGGATAAACATTTATACGCTTTCTTGCTGTAACTGCAAAATACGTTATTTTATTTTAGTCCCATATTGGGAGGTTTAAGTTTTATCTGCTTGACTACTACCACCGGCGCAGCCAGAAATAAAAAAAGGGGAAGGACAAAATTTTTTGTTGTGATTAAAGCATATGCAAATCAAAAAGTTTTTATTTACGCAAATTGTATCAAACTACTGTACAAAGCTTAAACGATTACAGGTTAAAGTACTGCCGTCGTGTATACAGCAGACGCATAAAAAAATAACTAAACAAAAAAATAAGAATTAAAGTAGTTTTACGATTTTACTTTATTTAACGGTGCAACAGGGGATACAAAAAAGCGCGTTTTTTCACTTAGGCCATTCAAGAAAATCGCAGATTGCCATTATTATTCAAGCAAGCTTGTGTAATAATATTTCAATTTTCGAATAATTATAATTACATTTCATTCATCAAGTTGCCTTGGCCAGGAGACAGCGAAGGGACCTTTCAATCTTCGAGTCAATCTGCCACCTGTCTACCACAATATATTGTGACAAATGAAGAACAAATGAAATGCACAATTTGCAAAAACATAGGAACAACTCCCGCCTACACCCGAAAATAAATAGTTTTTGAAAAAATAAGTGCTCCCTAATGTAGTTTATGTTAATTGACAGTTGACACCAGTCACAACATACTGCTTGCTATCTTCAACCAATGAAAAAAATGCGCTGTATTGTGACTCTCCAATATAAAGTTTCGTTTAATTGATTACAATACTCACTGTTTTTATTATCGTTGGTAGGAAATGGGATCTAAGCATTAAGCAAGAATAATGCGATAGCGACCGACCAATTCCTTGTACAGTTATCTTAATCAAATAATGCAAATCTGAACGTGGCGTTTGTGAAAAAACGGTCATAACGAAATACAATGGGTATATTTTTATTTATATGGCATGCCCGCAAACAAAATTTGGTTTATGCAGAAAACTGCATATAAAATGCTTCCAGAACAAATTTTTAGGCCCGGCTGCAAAATCGTGAATGTATGGGCATATTGTTAGTTTGTTTAAAGCAACTGCCTTCTTGTACGCCAGTTAGGCAATACGCAGAGCTTACCGAATTTCGGTTTAATATGAACTAAAGACGAGCTTTTGCACTCACGATTTTATGCACAGTGTAGATCAGGATAAGGCAGACGGTGTCTGCGCGATAAGGCTTTCCTGCAGCTGCCAATATTTCGGTTCCTCTCACATAATGCCATTAGAGCATTCCTGCACATACCACTTCATAACTGTCGCATCTAAAGACTCCTCTTTCCCTGTTTTCATGTACTTTTTGTTCCCAACTTTGCCACTCTTAAAGACGTGGCATCAATACATTTTGAGGCTGCAAATTTTTCCAGCTTTTCCTTATTCTTTCTAATGTCCAAGACCGTCTGCCTTTTTACTCCGTATTTCTCTAAAACACTTTTAACGGTTGCTCCTTTCTTGATGTCTTTAATGAGTTCCAGCTTTTTCACCACAGATAAATTTACATGCTTGCACTTTACTGATTTGCTAATATTGCTGCTCATTTTGGACAAAACTCAAAATTTCTTGGCTAAATCGAATGAAGGCTATAGTTATGGTGTAAAAGAAAGTCAAACCACAAACTTACACTTAATGTAGCTTAACAAATGTTGAAACAAAACTCATTATCAAACAATACATCGGAAATTTTAAAATGCTCTACATTAATTGCAATTATGACATAATGGCGCATTAATAAAAGTATGTATTTGTACAGTATATATTTAAAGTGGGCGTCCTATGCTGTGTGACATGCATTCAGGCGCATAGCCAGGATTTGGAAAAGGGGGGGGGCTATTTTGAAAGAGTGAGAAGTGTGCAAACGACCTTGACTCGAATTTTCATTGATCTTGAATCAGTTTCAGACGGTTTGTCCGAAAAGTTAGACGAAATGTCTCAGAAAACTCGGAAATTCAAACGTTTTTCCGCCCAAGATTAGGTGATCTCAAAAAAAAAAAAAGAAAAAAAAAGGTCTTCACCAAAATTCAGAGCGATTTTTCGGCCGAGATCCGAAATTCAAAGGTTTTCTCCACCCAAAATTAGGTGATCTCCAAAAAAAGTAAAGGTCTTCACCAAAATTGGGCCTGAAATTTAGTCCAATTTTGCAAATTCAGACGTTTGAGGGGGGACTATTTTCCATTTTTCACATAAAATCAGCCTCAAAAGCACAAAAAACATGCGATTTTGCATACTTCACAAGCCAATGGGGGGGGGGCTCGAGCCCCCCCGCCCCCCCTGGCTATGCTACTGCATGCATTGCATGCTTGCTTGTACTTAAGAAGTATCTTAAAACCAAATCTTTTGCTATTTATTTCAAAAAATACAAAAATTAAACAATTTTGCAGCTCAAATCAATGTGTATTAAATCCGAAATCCGTTAAATCGAGGGTTGACTATATACCTATATAACATAAAAAAGTCGCTGCTTGGGTTTAAACAAATTACCCTCGTCATCGTGCTGTATCCTGAGACAAAATTTGAGCTGATCTGTCCTTCTTGAAAAACTGGCAAAAGCAATCGATTTTGAAGCACAAATAAAATGAGTTTTAGTCAAAAGCAAGCTTCATTTACAGGCTGATCTTCCCCGTGTATCCAGAATTTAGTAGGGGAAAGCCGAACCAAAATATAACTTAGTTGTTTGTTTCACTTGCATGTGTTGGATAAGGTTGTCTTTAACAGCATACAAATTGGATTTTGGAGTGCTAAACGATTGTCATGAGTAAAATGATAACAAATTGTAATTGTAATGGAATACAGTGACCGTGATAAATTTAAGTTATATAGCACTTGTATGAAAAATTTTACATGAAAAATTGTCGAAAATGGTTGTTGAGTCTGCAGCCACTTCAAATTCAACTCACAGTACAAAAATAATTTCAAAGGAAAACAATAATTCGAAGCAGCATACAATCCTGTACAACTTCAAAAGTTTTTGGAGCAATTCTGAAGAAGTTAACTACTAGAATTTAACATCGTTTTTACTATGATTGTATTTACAACGAGGTGTAATGATAAACTTACAACTATCCATTTAAACACTGTTTTTACTAATCAGCTGAGTAATGAATCCTTAGCTCCTGAGAAAGCTTGCACTGTATTGTTTGGTAGAGGTAAACTCAAAACAACCATGAAACGTCAAGCAGCTTGCTGCATGTGCCAATATTATGCAAGTCACTCTTGCCAGTGCACCGCAAAATTTGGGACCACAGACTGGAGATTGCATGCGTGTGGATTAAGTAAGCAAAGTTTGCAAACATGTAGTGAAAAAAATTTTTATTAGTAAAAAAATACAATATGCAATCAATTTTTGGTAAAACTTTTTCCACTCTCCTTCCATCTATCTGCTTTTGAAGTCATTTTTATCAAAACTTTTAACCCTGCCCTCTGCCGACCAAAAAAATCTGTGTACAGCTTGAAGATTGTAAACAAATGATGCTCTCTCATCGATCCTTCATCTGTCAATCACTGCTCGGCTTTTTCCTATAGCCGCTCCTTTTCCTGTGATCTCTATTCTGACAGATTCTTCTTGACAAGTGTCATATGAAAAGCTTCAAAGATATTAACATTTTAATGAAAATGAAACTTTTTTGTTTGAAAAACGTTTTTTTTTGGGAAAAAGCTTTTATTTGAAAAAGATGTTTTTGAAAAACAAAAATTAAAAAAAAGTTTTTTTTTTGAACAAAAACTGCTATTTGAAACTTAATACTTTTTTTTGAAAAAAACAACCTTTTTAAAAGAAAAACTTTTATTGAAAAAAAAAATTGTTTCGAAAAATATTTTTGTAAAAAAGGATTTTTTACGAAAAAATTTTTTCACCTCTGGCACCTAAACGTTTGCGCCTAAAAGTCTTAGACCAGTTTTGGCTTCTATTCAAAGACGCCTTCTAGTGTTTTTTTAATTAATTCGTGCGGTTTCTCTTTAAGGGCGGCTTCTATTCAAAGGCAGTTTTTATTCAGGAAAATATGGTACACATTCAATTGGTTGACAATGCTTCAGACAAAAGGTTTAGCAAAGTAGTGGTGGTACTGACACCATGTGTATCTGATTTATAGCTTTTACAAGTATTGTTTCATTCCTTTTTTTGCCACTCTTTCTGTTGATGTAGCACAACCGAACCTTGTTTTTCTCTAAGTCCCTTTATTATCTTAAAAACGCTTTGTTTTGCTGTTGAGTTATGAGTGAGTTTGTCATGAAACTCAGTGAGAAAACCTAGTGCTCATTCAGATGAATTATTGACAACTGGAATCGCTTTGATTATGGCTTTAACCTTCAAATAATATGAATTTTGCCTCCAAAGTTTGGGATTTGTAGTTAAAAAACTTGTACCAGTATTAGATTGGAGCAGTTTGAACAAAGTCCAAGAGTATTTTTCAGTAAGATTATGAAGTTGAGTTTGTTGTTGAAGAACATGTCAAAAAAGTTGAATTTATTTCAACAGAAAGTGGAGGTATAGTTGTAGTACATTTTTGCATATCTTTTATAAAATTTCTCAACTGGCAATGCAGCTTCAAAGTCATTTGTTCCAGAATGCCAGGGCTGTAGCTTGAAGGTGCATTTCCACTCGAGAAATTTTATTAAAGATATGCAAAAATGTACTATAACTATACCTACATTTTTTGTTGAAATAAGTTCAGCTTTTTTGACAAAATTTTACAAATATTTGTGGTACTTTTCTGAGTGCCTAGTTATTTTTGCTCTAGAAACGTCAATAAAAACAAAGCTTTTAAGATCAAGCTTGATGTGACCATGACTTCACCGGAAAAAAGAAAGAATTAGAGTTATTTTTGCTCTGTTAAGTGATCAAACTTCTTCAACTAAAAAACAGAAAATGGCCAAAGAACTGTTGAAGAACTAGTGTGATGAAAGGTTTCCATCAAACACCAGAGTCCAGCAATGCCTGTTTTTCAGCAACAAACTCGACATCATAATCTTATTGGAAAATACTCCTAGACTTTGTTCAAACTGCTCCAATCTAATACTGGTACAAGTTTTTTAACTACAAATCCCAAACTTTGGAGGCAAAATTCATATTATTTGAAGGTTAAAGCCATAATCAAAGCGATTCCAGTTGTCAATAATTCATCTGAATGAGCACTAGGTTTTCTCACTGAGTTTCATGACAAACTCACTCATAACTCAACAGCAAAACAAAGCGTTTTTAAGATAATAAAGGGACTTAGAGAAAAACAAGGTTCGGTTGTGCTACATCAACAGAAAGAGTGGCAAAAAAAGGAATGAAACAATACTTGTAAAAGCTATAAATCAGATACACACAGTGTCAGTACCACCACTACTTTGCTACACTCTTATACTTTTTGTCTGAAACATTGTCAACAAATTGAATGTGTATTTCGTTTGGCATGTGTGTTGTGTTCATGTAATTATGCTGATAATGTTTTGAGTTATGGTCAAATACTTTGTTAAGATGTTTACACCATATGAGTATTTAAATGTTTACTGTGTGACGTTGCATCAAATTATTAGTATGTTAAAGTGCTAGTGAACAGCAAAAACCATTAAACTATAAGGGTTTTTCAATGCAAATTTCCTTGAAACTAGTTTTTTAGCAAGATCTTAAAAACTACACTACCTAGCCCCACAAAATGTATTAAATACTGATAGGAACGTGGATGTTTTGTAACTTTTGGCATGTGTTGGAGCTTTCCATCCCCAATTGTTCTTGAGTTATGTCAATTTTTTGAAAATTTGGATCGTTTCCATGGAGATGTCAAGAAAATAGGTTTCAAAAGACAACCAAACACAACTTTTTGCTTGCCTACAGCCAGGTCAGAGAGAGTGTTTTTTTTGGTACACCATAATGGCCAACCCATCTAAGCTGAGATCTTTTAATGCGGAGAAGTAACGGCTCTGCGTTTAGAAATTTTAAATCTCAAAGTAACTCACTTTGTTAAATAGTGTAACTCCTTCGATTTTTTGTAAAAGCCTCATTTTCGATGCTTGTTCTTGTTATGGCATTCTTTTGGTCTTTACCACTTTCATTACCACATTCATTACCACAGGTGAGAATGGGACAAAAGCTGTTTTGAAAATCGAGAGCTTAGCCTTTTTTGACAATTCTTGTTTCATGACAACTGAATAGTGCAAAGCTTGCATTACTGCACTAGCCTTTTTAGTTCGGGTATCCAGTTCTTTGTCTTGCCTTCTGTCACTTGTGAATGCACTGCACTGTCACATCGTTCACTTGCAACACATACTGATCAGTGTTTCTTAAAAGATGAAGTACCTCAGTTTTGGCAGTGCTTATTTTCTTTCCAGCGGTGTCGCATGCATCTCTGCAAAACTATTTAATACATGCTAAAGGCCAGATTCTGTGAAAGAAAGCAAAACCAAACCACCAGTGAATAGCAGACAACTGATTTTGCAATTTCCAATCGGGGCACACTCATCAGTTTGACTGCATTTGTCAATCCAATTTATGTAAACAATGAAAAGGAGAAGTGACAAAACGCACCCTTGCCGGAATCCAATGCCGACATAAAACGGCTGTGATTGCTTGCCATTTGATCCCAAACAAAAACCTCCAGCCTGCAGTAGAATGACTGGCGCGTAACCACTGACTGTCATTGCCATATTCCCACAAAACCTTCCAAAGTTTTATTCCGAGGAACTCGGTCAGATGTTTTTTCAAGATCTACATAACATGCAAAGAGATCTTTGTCATACTCTCAAGATTTCTCAAAGATTTGCTTCAGATTGAAGATTTGGTCGGTGGTGCTGTGACCTGGACGAAAACCATACTGGCCATCCTCCAGTTTTGATTCCATTATTTCTCAGCATTTTCTTTCTAGGCATTTGTATACTTTCCCTGGCAAACTAAGGAATGATATCCCTTTCTAGTTTGTACATTGCTTGCGATTTCCTTTCTTGAATATCGAAATAATCACACCCGTGTACTGATCTCTGGGAGTTTTGCCTATCTTCCATGCAATTTGACACACTAGCCTTCCACGCTACTTAACCAGAAAATTCTTTTATCTTCACCAGCAGCTTTTCCACAGTTTATTCCTTGAATTGTCGTTGCCTCTTCTGCTGCAGTGAAAATGTCCTTTTTCATTAAGTGTATCAGTGCTTATGCGTCACAAGTCAATGCCTTTCAGTATTCCCTCCATCGGAAACATTTTTTTTTTTCATCCATAAGAATGTTAGCTGCAGAATCCTTGATGGAGTGACACTCAATTTTTTTTTTGTAAACAGCTGATGGTCTGCCAAAATACTTTGTTTGCCAAAAATGGTTGGGATTCCAACCAACGACAAAACTCCATGACTTTTTGGATTTTTTTACTGACAAAGTTGCCCTTTTCGTGTCTCAGTTTACTGGGATTGCAAATCAGATGACAATCTGTCGTATGAAAGCCTTAGATGCATCTTTCTTTGCTTTAATAGCTTCTTTAACCTTTTGGTTCCACCAAGGTGTTATTTTCTCACTATCACTTGCCACTCTAAGCCATTTTTGGACACAACTTTCAGCAGCTGATGAAATTATCGCTGATCTGAACAGCAGTCATTTCTTATCTCGATGTCCACAGATACGTCAGAAAGTAGTCATATATTGGATGCAAACTGTTTTGCTACTTTTTTGTCCCCCTTACGATGTGTTGGATTTCCTGTTTGGCCAAGGTTTCGAAAGTTGCAAGGAACATACTACCAGATAGTGATCAGGTGACAATTCCGCTCCTCACTTAACTCCAACTTAAACATCACAAAACAATTCTGACAAAACAATGCACAAATCCATTCAAGATTGTTGATCCATACTAGATCGATACCATGTATATTAGTGAACCTCTTTGTGCTGGAAAAAGGTATTCATAGTGCGGAGTTTGTTGCTACAACAGAAGATTCCCATAAGGATTGTAGATTCATTTGGTGATACTTGGAGAAGAGCGTCATTTGCTTAATCCACAAAAGCCTGATATTGGATTGGAGACCTAAATCTGCTGAAGGTACAATGGCCAATCCAATACCTTGAGCTTCAAAATACAGACTCATGATCTCAAAGAAATCCAATCTGACACGCAGTCTGACAAGCTTGTGAGAATTCCTAAAACTACTTGAGCAGACATTCTAGGATCAGCACAAAAATAGAAGAGTTTCCAACCACTGACCACCATCCAGATCCACAGTTCCAGAGCCACTTCTTTTGGTTAAACTCCGACAATATTGAGATGATACTGCTTTGCTTCTTCAATCAATTCTAACTCTTTTTCTGTGATGGTGAGGATGTTCCAATTGCCCAATAGCAGTTGGTGATGGTTGACCCATGAGTGTGTGATATGGTTTGGAGTACAAGTAATCTGTGCTGCCTCCATTTGCCTCTTCAAATGTGTAGTGGGCAAATTCATAGAGTTGCTAGATTACTGATGTGCATACGTTAGAATAAAGCAAGAAAAAGTTGCCTGTAAGTATATTTTATTTTTTTTGCAACAAAAACAGTATTTTGCGTTTTTAAATAGTGTTGTTTGGTAGTGTTTACTTCAAACCAGCGTTGTAAAAGCAGCAAATTTTTGTGGAAGCAGAAGTTGGAAACGATCAAAAGATACCTCTTCCAGTTTGGCCATTCATATCAAAAATGTCAAAAACTTAAACGTGTGGTGCAATTTTTTTGTAAAATTTAGGACAATGAGTTATTGTTTGATTAACCAGCATTTGCAAAGCAATTTTTTTTATGGTTTAAATACAGGGCCAGCCCCCACCTCTATCAGTTCAAAGATAAAGCATTAGTCTTCTAACCATTTTCAAATCTAACAGTAGTTAAAAATTAACTGTTATATTTCCTTAAGATTTTAAAGTTGTTCTCAAAACTTTAATAGGGGTTTTGCACATTTTTTTAAAGAGGGGGCATGTATTGATATAACACAGCATTCACCAATCTCAAGTGTACAGTTTTAGCATTTAATTTTTGAACAGCTGTGTAGTGGCACAAAACTTTAAGATTGCTTTGATCACTATCGGATTCATCGTCAATCTTTTAAAAACTTTAGTAGCCTTGAAAAAGGCTGCTTTTGAAAAAAAGGATTTGAACAGTTTTTGTCTTGTCCGTGTCAAAAATCGATGCGACAATGAATTGGAGTCAAAAAATTCGGCCTTTTATAGTATTTCGAGACGTCAAAATTTCCACCTAAAATGAAAAAAAATATCATGTGAATAATTTTGATTAGATGATTGTCAAACTTCGAATGTATGCCACCTAATAAATGATTAGTGTAAAATTTGAAGAGAGGAGGCGAATTCTTTTTGCAGGCATGAAATTGGTTGCTGAGTTTTGATAGAAATAGCTTGTAGAGCTGCTAAGTGAAATCGAGTTCTTGCCTTTGCCAAGATTGAAAATTGTCAATCATGACAGTGGGCTGCGCAGTCAGGATTTTGAAGTAAGTGAAGTCCAATGGTTGAATCACATTCCAATTGATTTAGAGGAGTCTTGGCTTTGCAGTTTCATTGAAGGCATAACTTTTGTTGGCTTTTCTTTGTTTCGAATTGATTTGGGGATATGTTGAGTGATTTTATCCTGTAATTTGAAGGATGTGTGTCCCACGTACCGACAATCGGGGTGGCACATGGATTGGTATACGACCAAGCTTTGTTGTGTGGTGGGTAGAGCTCGACCGATATGACTTTTTCAGGACGATACCGATATCGATATTTCAGAAATTTTTGGGCCGATACCGATATCGATAACCGATATATTAACTTCTTGGCTACAAAGCTTTGTCACTATTTTTCAACTAATTTGATACTAAAAGCTTCACTAATCCCCATCCAAAGAAAGACTATTGCAAACACAAGCCACACTCTTGTATTATTCAATGAAAAAACAAACAAAAAATACAACGATTTGGCAATCATAGGCAAGAGCGGTTGTGCTTGCTCTCAAAAATAAACAGTTTTGGGTAATTGTTCTAAGCCGATATTTTATCGGTGGTGAACACCGATTTGATATATCGGCTGACCGATATATTGGTCGAGCTCTAGTAGCACAGCATCCTTGTGAATTGAGGGCAGAATCTTGCGCGTTCAGAAAATAATGCCGGGTTGAACAGCTGAAAAACAATTTTAAACATTCGATTTGACTTGCTTTTCGAACTTAAGTGAAATGTTGCCAATCCAGGATAATTTGAAATATACAGGCATTTTTGTGGACCTTCTTTGACAGGTTGATAAAAACGGGCAATTTTCTTGGAAATAATCAAGTTGGTTATCACTTCCGAGTAGACATTTCGCCACAAGATCTTGTTGAAGATGTAGTTGAACCATTTCGCGATATAGAATCCAGCTCTTGTTGAAGTTTGCTTTTGGAACAGATAACTTGGTTGTACACCAATATGTGTGCTGCTGTGATTGTCGGTACGTGGGACGCACATCCTTTAAATTACAGAAGAGAATCACTCAACATATCCCCAAATCAATTCGAAACAAAGAAAAGCCAACAAAAGTTATGCCTTCAATGAAACTGCAAAGCCAAGACTCTTCTAAATCAATTGGAATGTGATTCAACCATTGGACTTCACTTACTTCAAAATCCTGACTGCGCAGCCCACTGTCATGATTGACAATTTTCAATCTTGGCAAAGGCAAGAACTCAATTTCACTTAGCAACTCTACAAGCTATTTCTATCAAAACTCAGCAACCAATTTCATGCCAGCAAAAAGAATTCGCCTCCTCTCTTCAAATTTTACACTAATCATTTATTAGGTGGCATACATGTGAAGTTTGACAATCATCTAATCAAAATTATTCACAAGATATTTTTTTTCATTTTAGGTGGAAATTTTGACGTCTCAAAATATTATAAAAGATTGCATTTTATGACTCCAATTCATTGTCATGTTGATTCTTGACATGGGCAAGACAAAAACTGTTCAAATCCTTTTTTTCAAAAACAGCCTTTTTCAAAGCTAGTAAAGTTTTTAAAAGATTGACGATGAATCCGATAGTGATCAAAGCATTTAATTTTTCTCAGAAACGATGTATTACTCTCGAAAAAGTAGACAGCTGGTTGAACAATCATAATTTTTCTCAAAACGATTTTTTTCCTGTGTTATAGAACTTTAATATAATGTTATAGAATTTATACAACAACTTTGACTCCTCAAAAATTAAATGCAAATGCTCTTGATGTTGTTGAAATTGATAAAGTTATTATCGCTGAACCAAAAGAAATTGTAGAAAAATTTAATGAGCATTTTTGTAGTATCGGCAAGAAGTTTTCCAAAAAGATTGATGGTTCTAGCTTGCTTAAACACTGGTACTTGTCTGAAAAAATCATCACATTCATCTATGTATTTCTGCCCTAACACACCCACAGAAATCTTATGCCACATTGGACAACTTAACCTAAGCAAAAGTAACCGACAAGTTTGACGTCCTTCGTGGTCGACTCCTGGGAAATCATAACGACTTCCACTGAGGGCTGCCGATGAGAACTGAAGCTGAGGGCTGAAGGCTGCCAATGAGAGCTAAAACCTCGAAACAGCGCTGTCCAGCTCTGTGCATCTTAGCAAAAGTGTTGGAGCAGATGAAGTTGATGCAAAATTTGTTTTAAAATCTGCTGACGTTGTGTTGTCTACCTTATTTCTGCTATGTAATGCTTGTTTCCAGTCAGGCATATTTCCATCCTGCTTAAAACTAGCAAAAATTGTTTTAATTTATAAATCAGGAGACAGAAAAAATCTCACTGATTATACGACTGTATCAATATTACCATGTTTCACAAAATTATGAGAGAAAATCGTGCACTTCAGAACAACCGTCTTTTTAAATTCAAATTCTGTGTTATGCACTACTCAGTATGGATTTCGTCCTAGTATGTCTACAGAGCATGCTATTCTGGACATCATATGTACCTTCGGTACTGATTGCACGGCGGTTTTGTAATTTCATTAAAAACAGTAAAGCCTTATTTAGAATACTAAAATTTTAAACGTTTCTGACTTGGCTGTGTCCATCATCAGTAAAAACTAAAATCTTATTCAAATAGAATGAATATTCTATT
The DNA here is from genome assembly GCA_963965965.1 of Trididemnum nubilum. Taxonomy (NCBI): domain Eukaryota; kingdom Metazoa; phylum Chordata; class Ascidiacea; order Aplousobranchia; family Didemnidae; genus Trididemnum; species Trididemnum nubilum. The sequence goes on along the minus strand of OZ014485.1, from coordinate 14,914,066 downwards.
TGATATATTCTATTTGAATAAGATTTTACTTTTTACTGATGATGGACATAGCTAAGTCTGAAACGTTTAATAATTTTAGTATTTTAAATACGGCATATGTACCAGTTTCGACAATATTGAAATGAATAATAAAACAGGACTCATTTTGGTAGACCTAACCAAGGCATTTGACACGGAGTGAAATATTATTGGATAAACCACAACATTATGGTAATAGGGGTGTTCTAAATCAATTTTTTCATTCATAGCTTTACAATACTGTATTTTCCTGCTAATAAGTTGATTTTCTGGACCTAATTTTTTAACCGAATTTTCTGAGGTTTGCTTATTTGGCAAATACACCTTGAACCAAACAATACTGGAGATCAAAATGTCACTGCACGTCAATTCACAGCTTTTTGTACTATTTTGCACTTTATCCCACCTATTTACACTTTGCACTACCATATTTCGCCCTCAGCACGATCGGTATTGTATTTGCACGGGCGATTAAAACAGACAAACTTTGCGTTTTCTGCTTCAAATTGCCACAAAACATCGTAATGTTGGGTTAATTTGGCGCTGCGCTGATCGAATTTTCTGCCTTGGCTTATTGGGAGGTAATATGATAAAACCCTCATTTAGAGAGCAAAAAGTTGGTCTCGGCTTATTCGACGGGTCGGCTTATTAGCCGGAAAATATAGTAGATAACAATTTGTAGCTATTAATAATAATTATTTTTCTAGAAAAAATATCGATATGGGAGTTCCACAAGGCTCTTTGCTGGATCCTCTATTATTTTTAATCTTCATCAATGACCTTCCCTACAATTTAGCCTGCTTCCCTCGTCTTTATGCTAACGATGCATGTTTTGTAATTACTGCTAACTTCACGCAAGAATTAGAAAATCGATTGAGATCAGAATTAAATAAGGTCAAAAATTGGATGATTGGCAACAAACTTACTTGGAATGCAACAAATCTAGTATAATAGTAGTTAATTCCAAGCTAAATTCACGTTCTATCGATTTGAGTATCAGCTGCAATGCAGATATACTGGTAATTTTATCTGTTCAAAGTTCGAAATATTTGGAAATAATCAGGGACAATATATTAAATTTTTAGGAAGCATATAAACAATGCAGAAATGAATAAAGTCTTGTGCTCTGTTGGAACTTGCAGTAAATTGCGATATTACTTGCCTGAAAGTGCAATGCTCAAACTTGATTACTGTTTGGTGCTATCACACTTACGAGGTGTGGCTGAAAAAAACTGGACTATTAAATTGAGAAGTTTATTTAGATAATATATCATACAATGTCTATTTTGTGTAACATATACAAGTCTTAAGTCATCTCTACTTGTCCCCTTCGAAGTATTCCCCATTGGCTTTAATGCACTTTTCCATTCTTGTTGACCACGTTTTGAAGCGCTGTGAAAAATTTTTTTGTGAAGGTTTTAAAGCTAGGGTCCAGTCTAGCATAGCTGTATATCAAAAATTAGCAAAAATAATTCTAAGACTTTTGCAATATTCGTCCATTTTCTAGACGTTATAGTTTTGAAGAAAATCGGAAAAAATGACGCTGTGATGACGTACCGCTGGGTATAAAAATTTGGCGCCAAGTCTACGATTTGGCGCGGATGCTATGTTTTTCGCGCAGGTGCTATTAATTTGGCGCGAGTTGAACAACTTTAAGTGTCAGATCTGAATAGGCTACTTAGTCAGCTGTTGAGGTCGTACGTCAGCAGGAAAGTGATGAAAAAAAGGTCGTATTGCACTTCAGTTGGAGAGGGATGAAAGAAAAAGTTAACTTTGCTGTTACCAGCTAGTTGCGATGGTAACTTGTCCAAAAAAGCCTAACTCCAGTCTTCCAGGAACTTAGCAAGCTTGTTACTCTTGATTCTGCAGTGCACACTGCACAGAGTGACAAATCTTTGTAAGGAAACCACGGAAAAATTAGGTAGGGCATAGGTATCCTGGTATTGCAGTAGGTTACTGGTACTAGTGGTTGTATACCATTGCCTATGCACCGTGCTGGTAACCCGGTAATTATTACCGGTATTAGTTATGAATCAGTACTTCACTAGTAGTCTAAGTTGACACCATTTTCCACAACAAATTACAGTAACAGTATACTGGTATAGATCTATTACTGGTAATCTGGTACTGGTAGTAGCCTACGAATGCTTTGTTATGGAAGTGACTTTTTACCATCATCAGTGCAGAGTATGGATTTCACCATTACCAATGTACCTAGGTACTAACACAGTGTGCCTAGGTTAGTAAGCAGCCCACAAATACAGGGCAGATTGCTAGAGTTAATTAGAGATTTTGAAAGTAGGCCTACCATATTTCGAGAATTTTGAAACATTTCTTCATGGGCAATGGGTAGCCTACTGCAGCCCTAATATGGTACGGTATTCTGATTGTTTGGTAAACGCAAAACACCAGTAACAGTAGCCTTGTGCTTATTTAATGCAACTCTGGATTGGGCCATTAGCATGGAATAAAAAAATGGAATGGAATAGAAATTTTGGTAGGCCTATGGAATATGGAAGATACCGTACCAGAATGGAATGGAAGATTTCAAGAACGGAATGGAAGACAATCTTTCCTACTTCCATACCAATTCTGTACGAGTCCACAACAACTGACCGCGACAAACTGATCGCGAACAAACTGACTGCGAGCAATGCCGATTGGCTGAGAAGGGCGATCCTAATATCCCCAGAGATATCTTGCCTAAACCCTCACTTTGTCATGAAATGACTGCGATGAAATCAATGAAACGAAACCGTTGGTTCGCGGTCAGTTTGTTTGCGGTTAGTTGACTTGGCTCATTCTGTACTAGGTTTCGTGCATTGTATTTACAAAACAAACATATGCAGATGCCGGGTAGTGACAAACAATATTGTCGCCAAAGTATTCCACTTCAATATTTATGCATATTATTTGTCAACAAATCGTGGTAGGTTTGGTTGTGTTTATTGCGCAGACAGTGTATGCATTGCATCATAGTAAATACGTACATTGCAATTTGCAGCATTGATGTTATGGTTGATGACTTTGACAGGTTCGACTTGTTTTTTTATTTCGAGATTGACAATTTACCACAACATACTTTTTTTTCTTCCATCGCCACAGAAATTGTTATTCGCTATTTTATCCCTGTTTCAGCTTAATTTTATTTATACTTAAAGTTTTTAAACTTATGGTAATTCTTTTTGATGTTGCGTGGTATTTCTATTACGATAAATGTTCTTTAGCAGTTTGGTTATGCCAAATTTTATATTTCATTATTTGGTGTGAGAGCAAACTTGTCTGGTAATCATAAAACCATAGGTGTAACCAGGGGGGCCCAGCCCCCCGCAGTTGAAATGTTACCAATGATAAAAATGATGACACAAACCGTATTGTTTCTTCAGTTTCTTTTAGCATTTTTGGAGTGCAACAGTCATGCATACAACTGCAATTAGCAATAATATTAATACCCTCAATTTAAATTTTAGCCAACCAATTTAAATTTACGAGCCGAAAGAAATTTATTGCTTTCGTTCTAAAAGGTGCAATCTCAGGCTGTCATCTATAACGTTTTTGTGCAATAATAAGTTTTAGGCCCCCAGCTAACTTTTGTATTGCTATAATGTGATTAGCAACCATTTACTGCATGTTTTGCATCTAATGCACTAACTTTAAAATCCACCTCCACCTCTCCAGTTTTCACACAACAAAATACTTTTGAAAGAAAAAAAACTATATACAAAAAATGCTTATGGAACAAATTATTGAATTTGAGTTGAGGGTTCCTAAACCCCTGGTCGTACATGTATTGCTAAAACTGATTATTTTCATGACACAAGAAAAATCTGAGCAAATCATCGATTGAAGTATTATTTAATGCTAGACATATTGCAGAAGGCAATGTACCGTGCTTCCCCTGACCTGAGTCAAGTCACTTCCAAAATTTAACCCCAAAAATGCAAAATTTTAAATGTGTTTTGGACTTGACCTAAGTAAAGTGAAGGATTTTTTCGATTGGCTTTCAAATCTCAAAAATTTTGTTCTTTCAAATGTCTCCGAAAACAGGTGAAATGGCACTAATAGAGCTATTTTTTTCCAAAAAAACAAATTGCCCTGCAACTGCGGGCTTTTCCTTCAGGCCCCCATCTGTGATACGTTTGAGTTACATTAATTTGCTCACCATGTCTCCCAATTTTGATATATTTGTAAAACTTTTTAACTTGCCGTTCTAGTCCTTCCCCTTTAGCAAAATCCTACTTCCGTACCAAACCAAACCCTCAGCTTCTGATCTTTTTTTCTTTGTCCAATAAAAAGTCCCTCATGAAAATTTCTTATGACGTTATTGCATGTGATTTGTGGTTTGGCCCCCCTAATGCAAATCCTGGCTACGCCTACGCATGAAACCACGTGCAATGTGCATACCAGATACCTGTCGTTGCATCTTTGTATTGTTATACGCACCTTTACAAGTGGTTGCTAACAACATTGCAAAGGTGCAAAATATATGTTGCATTGCTTCCAGTCTAAAAATTCTTAGTTATGGAATATGGAAGAAAATTTTAGTATGGAATGGAAGATTTTTAGTATGGTATGGAAATGGAATGAAAGAAAATTGCCAGAATTGAATATAGAATCTTCCATTTTATTGCATACCATGCCCTGGCCATAACCTCATCACTTCAAGCTATGGGGCAAATATTCATGGGTTACTTTTACAGATAGCCTACCAGCAGCCTTCATATACATCTTCAAAAGCTAAAACTAATTGAAGTTAGTAACTTTATGTTGTTCTGAAGCAGCACTTGGAGAAATTGCTACTCAGCACTTATCTGTTATCTCTGTTACATGTAATCGGGCAAGCACAAAGCAGTGACATGTTGTAAACTGTTTTAATTGTTACTTAGCATCAATTGCTGATCTTACCCATTTGATAAAAATGACACTAAGGTATAAACAACTTTTTTCTAGATACTGGATATATTTGATATACTGCTTGTGTAAAGTAAACATTTAGCTTGGAATGTATAATAATTTTGGTAATGGTTATATGTTTGAGCCAGTTCAAGAAATACCGCTAAAAGATGATGACCTCCTGCCCCCTGTGGATGGTGCTGCTAATAGTCCTGAAGTCAAAAGCAGCTTTACCAATTGTTGTCATTGTGATGAATGTGAAGTAATGCCAACTGTAGTCGAGAATGTGTGTTGCATGAACAATTCAGTGATCAATTCTAAATTGCCAACCCTAGATAGTAGTGGCACTTGTTCATGCATTACCAAAGTTGAAGCTTTTTCAATAGTATGCCTCCGCAAGGACATCTTGGAAATTCAATTGTGCACCATTCGAGATCTAATCGCTGAAAAAATGCAGCATCCGGTTTCCAACAGGTAGCCTATTCTATGGTATGAAATTAAAAATGTACGGTACATGTTATGTCACTTCTACATAGTGTTTTCTACTGTCAGCGCAGCAGATCATTGAAGGGATTGGCACTTTTTACCTTACACAGCATGCAAGCTATGAGAGTATTTTTACTTTCAAACATTTTAGAGATGTGCAGAATACTGGATCAGTATCTGGCACTCATTAAGATATCCACAGTGCTACAGTACTATCACTGCTTTGACCAAAGTGTCTTTTTGTAGACCCAAGGTCACGTATGCCCAAAGTTTTTGGAGTTTGTTTTTGCTTTGTTTCATGAAAGTGCATAGGAATTGCTGATATTACCTGGTTGAGGTTTTTTTTCTTTGGAGAACTGGGCATATCGGAATTTCACATATTGGATATTTGGAAAGCTAGGACGCCGGAAACGAAGAGTGACTCTAGCTTGTGTGGTGTCAAAAATTCGAAGCTGCTTTCCTGATCCTGATAACGAATATGAGGGTTTTCATGATATGTTTGCTTTTAGTGAATATTGATGAATGATAGCATTGTTATGTTGCCATAGGTGGCCACAAATCGTTAAAAGTTTTTTTATGTTAACGATAACTTCTTTTAACATACTGATTAACATGCTTGTTAACTTCACGGCAAAGGTTCATTAACTTACCTCATTATTAGTTTACATAATGTCTTCATCGTTCATTTCTTGCGCCATTCATTCATTGTACCGGTACAAACCAGTTTGCACTGGTAACACAAGTTGCGCATTCTGTGTAATTGGCCGTAAGATGAAAGTGACTAGCATGGCAGCGTTAGCCTCATAGGTGTATGAATTTTGCAACTTCAACTATTTTCCGATGGCAGCTTCGTTAACATTTCTCAAGTCTGGTGTGACAGGACAAGGAAATCGAACCCAAGTCTACCGACTGCGAGCTTTATCCACTACACCATCGAGTACAGTTGTAAAGCTTAGTGATATTGCGATGTTGATGTATATGTCACTTGTTAGCTTTTCGTTACACTCGCGTTAGTGACCTACTTGTATAATTACATTTATGATTTATAATTCAGCGTTTATTTATATGCCGGTAAAAATAAATCTGATTTACTTGACTGTACGAGCGTTGAAATATGTACTTATTTAAAAAATTGCAATCAATGATCATCGACTGCGAGAGACACCTCTCGCTTCACCGAGAACCCCTGCGTCTTTTTGCTCCCCCTGAACCTGGGTGTGGAATCCCATCTCCCAGAGTCTTGTTCTTTGTAGGACCCCCTCTCGCCCGTTAAAAATTACGGATTCCCATTTTATCTTCCCTTCACCCGTTCGACATCTCAATGTGGATTGATGGCCAAAGGCAATTTGTCACTTCATTTTGCGGCATAACCACCATTTTCGGTTTGATTTGCAAGTACTTGTTTAACTGCAGGTCACCCTGACTGCTAAAATTCTTTTGTCAGGACACTACTACTGATACTTGAAACCCAGCTAGTATTGAACCGGGAGCTAAAGTAACCTTTCGATTACTAGCTCGACGCTTTACACTTGAGCTACATCGCTGCCATTGATGACTGTAGATCAATATTTGGGGCATACGGGTTTTACATTGGAAATTAAATAGGTTCAGCTGCAAAACATAATTATATTCACTGCAACTAATAAGTACGTTGATAATAATATATCAGCTTGAAAGTTTTACTCCTTGTCATCAAAACGAGAAACGCGTGCTTTCAATGCCTCAGATAGAGTAGGCTTCAGCGCTTCATGCATACGAGTTTTCACTGCATCAGGAACTTCAATGTCGTCGACTTCTATGCAAACATCTAAAGGCAAAATTTACTATCAATTAATAATTGCTTATGAAGAATATTGCTAATAATTGCGTAAGTCTATTGGCCAGTTGGTCGAGCGGTGATGCGTTCGTCTCTGGAGCGGGAGGTCGGAGGTTCAAATCTTGGGCCGGTCAAGTCTGACACAGTTTTGCCAACTGCTCGCCACCGCTGCAACATATCTTGGAATGGAGCAGTATTGCCCACAGGCGCAATGACGCAGAGATGGACCCCGCCAACTCGTTACACGCTTTGGCGTAATACAGCGAGTACAATGAAAGATTTGATATTATTCACAGTTAAAGTTGAAGGCAAAAATATTATTTCAGCTGCAAATGTAGTAAATCCAAGTTCGAAAAATATAAATAATTGAAACAAATCATAATTTTATGTTGATAACATTGACACTGGAGAGTGGCTCCGAGCATTTATACTAACTATTTCGCATACGTGAAACAGTCGCTTTTATCAATTCGCTACGAAAATGGTAAGTTTTTCCTTCCTTCACTCGCACGACCACGAATGATTTACTGCGCTTTGACCAGTGCAGCGCCCATCGTTTTTCACCAGATTGCGTTGTTTCTTGCTTATTGGAGATTTTTCTGCCTTCTCCAGCATATATAGGTAAAAGTTCGTCTAATATACACCTGTGTTTGAAAAAGTATTACATTACGCGTATCAAGTTACCATTTCGAAAGTTGAATACCTACCGCCGCATTTACTCATAAAGGGTACGTAGCAGGGAGCCCGGAGACTACCCAGGGCATGAACTCACGATCCACGTAGTCATAAAGACAATTTACACAGCATGCAATATAGATTTTCCGCCACACCATGCTGCTTGGGAAATCAATGTCTGAAACTATTTCTTCTGTAATGGCATTTTGGGTGTGGCCAGTTTCTAGCTTCAATAAGATAACAAAAAATATATCTTTTTCCTGTGCCTGCTTTAAAAATCGCAATTTGCATTGTTTCGTTTATTCAGCGAAAATTTGAGGTTCGTTTGACTTGTCGATGCATTTGCTAGAGCTGGCAACCAGTAGCGTATGCAGGATTTTGGAAAGGGGGGTGGCAGGAAATTCAGAAATTTTGAGAATAACGAACTCTAGAATGAAAATTTTTCTACCTAGAATCAGTCAGTCGTCTGTGGGCAATACTGCTCCATTCCAAGATATGTTGCAGCGGTGGCGAGCCGTTGGCAAAACTGTGTCAGACTTGACCGGCCCAAGATTTGAACCTCCGACCTCCCGCTCCAGAGACGAACGCATCACCGCTCGACCAACTGGCCAATAGACTTACGCAATTATTTGCAATATTCTTCATAAGCAATTATTAATTGATAGTAAATTTTGCCTTTAGATGTTTGCATAGAAGTCGACGACATTGAAGTTCCTGATGCAGTGAAAACTCGTATGCATGAAGCGCTGAAGCCTACTCTATCTGAGGCATTGAAAGCACGCGTTTCTCGTTTTGATGACAAGGAGTAAAACTTTCAAGCTGATATATTATTATCAACGTACTTATTAGTTGCAGTGAATATAATTATGTTTTGCAGCTGAACCTATTTAATTTCCAATGTAAAACCCGTATGCCCCAAATATTGATCTACAGTCATCAATGGCAGCGATGTAGCTCAAGTGTAAAGCGTCGAGCTAGTAATCGAAAGGTTACTTTAGCTCCCGGTTCAATACTAGCTGGGTTTCAAGTATCAGTAGTAGTGTCCTTACAAAAGAATTTTAGCAGTCAGGGTGACCTGCAGTTAAACAAGTACTTGCAAATCAAACCGAAAATGGTGGTTATGCCGCAAAATGAAGTGACAAATTGCCTTTGGCCATCAATCCACATTGAGATGTCGAACGGGTGAAGGGAAGATAAAATGGGAATCCGTAATTTTTAACGGGCGAGAGGGGGTCCTACAAAGAACAAGACTCTGGGAGATGGGATTCCACACCCAGGTTCAGGGGGAGCAAAAAGACGCAGGGGTTCTCGGTGAAGCGAGAGGTGTCTCTCGCAGTCGATGATCATTGATTGCAATTTTTTAAATAAGTACATATTTCAACGCTCGTACAGTCAAGTAAATCAGATTTATTTTTACCGGCATATAAATAAACGCTGAATTATAAATCATAAATGTAATTATACAAGTAGGTCACTAACGCGAGTGTAACGAAAAGCTAACAAGTGACATATACATCAACATCGCAATATCACTAAGCTTTACAACTGTACTCGATGGTGTAGTGGATAAAGCTCGCAGTCGGTAGACTTGGGTTCGATTTCCTTGTCCTGTCACACCAGACTTGAGAAATGTTAACGAAGCTGCCATCGGAAAATAGTTGAAGTTGCAAAATTCATACACCTATGAGGCTAACGCTGCCATGCTAGTCACTTTCATCTTACGGCCAATTACACAGAATGCGCAACTTGTGTTACCAGTGCAAACTGGTTTGTACCGGTACAATGAATGAATGGCGCAAGAAATGAACGATGAAGACATTATGTAAACTAATAATGAGGTAAGTTAATGAACCTTTGCCGTGAAGTTAACAAGCATGTTAATCAGTATGTTAAAAGAAGTTATCGTTAACATAAAAAAACTTTTAACGATTTGTGGCCACCTATGGCAACATAACAATGCTATCATTCATCAATATTCACTAAAAGCAAACATATCATGAAAACCCTCATATTCGTTATCAGGATCAGGAAAGCAGCTTCGAATTTTTGACACCACACAAGCTAGAGTCACTCTTCGTTTCCGGCGTCCTAGCTTTCCAAATATCCAATATGTGAAATTCCGATATGCAGCATATCGGTATGATCTGTAAAAGAAAATACTCATAATCACATTAACAGAATTTCAATTTAGCCCAATTCTCCATAGAAAAAAAACTTAACCAGGTAAAATCAGCAATTCCTATGCACTTCCATGAAACAAAGCAAAAACAAACTCCAAAAACTTTGGGCATACTTGACCTTGGGTATACAAAAAGACACTTTGGTCAAAACAGTGATAGTACTGTAGCACTGTGGATATCTTAATGAGTGACAGATAATGATCCAGTGCACTCATTAAGATATCCACAATGCTACAGTACTATCACTGTTTTGACCAAACTGTCTGTTTCTAGGCCTAAGGTCAAGTATGCCTAAAGTTTTTGGAGTTTGTTTTTGCTTTGTTTTATGAAAGTGCATAGGAATTGCTGATATTACCTGGTTAAGTTTTTTTCTATGGAGAACTGGGCTAGATTGAAATTCTGTTAATGTGATTATGAGTATTTTCTTTTATAGATCATACCGTTAACATAAAAGAAACTTTTAACGATTTGTGGCCACCTATGGCAACATCACAATGCTATCATTCATCAATATTCACTAAAAGCAAACATATCATGAAAACCCTCATATTCGTTATCAGGATCAGGAAAGCAGCTTCGAATTTTTGACACCACGCAAGCTGGAATCACTCTTCGTTTCCGGCGTCCTAGCTTTCCATATATCCAATATGTGAAATTTCGATATGCAGCTTATCGGTATGATCTGTAAAAGAAAAATACTCATAATCACATTAACAGAATTTCAATTTAGCCCAGTTCTCCAAAGAAAAAAAACCTCAACCAGGTAATATCAGCAATTCCTATGCACTTTCATGAAACAAAGCAAAAACAAACTCCAAAAACTTTGGGCATACGTGACCTTGGGTCTACAAAAAGACACTTTGGTCAAAGCAGTGATAGTACTGTAGCACTGTGGATATCTTAATGAGTGCCAGATACTGATCCAGTATTCTGCACATCTCTAAAATGTTTGAAAGTAAAAATACTCTCATAGCTTGCATGCTGTGTAAGGTAAAAAGTGCCAATCCCTTCAATGATCTGCTGCGCTGACAGTAGAAAACACTATGTAGAAGTGACATAACATGTACCGTACATTTTTAATTTCATACCATAGAATAGGCTACCTGTTGGAAACCGGATGCTGCATTTTTTCAGCGATTAGATCTCGAATGGTGCACAATTGAATTTCCAAGATGTCCTTGCGGAGGCATACTATTGAAAAAGCTTCAACTTTGGTAATGCATGAACAAGTGCCACTACTATCTAGGGTTGGCAATTTAGAATTGATCACTGAATTGTTCATGCAACACACATTCTCGACTACAGTTGGCATTACTTCACATTCATCACAATGACAACAATTGGTAAAGCTGCTTTTGACTTCAGGACTATTAGCAGCACCATCCACAGGGGGCAGGAGGTCATCATCTTTTAGCGGTATTTCTTGAACTGGCTCAAACATATAACCATTACCAAAATTATTATACATTCCAAGCTAAATGTTTACTTTACACAAGCAGTATATCAAATATATCCAGTATCTAGAAAAAAGTTGTTTATACCTTAGTGTCATTTTTATCAAATGGGTAAGATCAGCAATTGATGCTAAGTAACAATTAAAACAGTTTACAACATGTCACTGCTTTGTGCTTGCCCGATTACATGTAACAGAGATAACAGATAAGTGCTGAGTAGCAATTTCTCCAAGTGCTGCTTCAGAACAACATAAAGTTACTAACTTCAATTAGTTTTAGCTTTTGAAGATGTATATGAAGGCTGCTGGTAGGCTATCTGTAAAAGTAACCCATGAATATTTGCCCCATAGCTTGAAGTGATGAGGTTATGGCCAGGGCATGGTATGCAATAAAATGGAAGATTCTATATTCAATTCTGGCAATTTTCTTTCATTCCATTTCCATACCATACTAAAAATCTTCCATTCCATACTAAAATTTTCTTCCATATTCCATAACTAAGAATTTTTAGACTGGAAGCAATGCAACATATATTTTGCACCTTTGCAATGTTGTTAGCAACCACTTGTAAAGGTGCGTATAACAATACAAAGATGCAACGACAGGTATCTGGTATGCACATTGCACGTGGTTTCATGCGTAGGCGTAGCCAGGATTTGCATTAGGGGGGCCAAACCACAAATCACATGCAATGACGTCATAAGAAATTTTCATGAGGGACTTTTTATTGGACAAAGAAAAAAAGATCAGAAGCTGAGGGTTTGGTTTGGTACGGAAGTAGGATTTTGCTAAAGGGGAAGGACTAGAACGGCAAGTTAAAAAGTTTTACAAATATATCAAAATTGGGAGACATGGTGAGCAAATTAATGTAACTCAAACGTATCACAGATGGGGGCCTGAAGGAAAAGCCCGCAGTTGCAGGGCAATTTGTTTTTTTGGAAAAAAATAGCTCTATTAGTGCCATTTCACCTGTTTTCGGAGACATTTGAAAGAACAAAATTTTTGAGATTTGAAAGCCAATCGAAAAAATCCTTCACTTTACTTAGGTCAAGTCCAAAACACATTTAAAATTTTGCATTTTTGGGGTTAAATTTTGGAAGTGACTTGACTCAGGTCAGGGGAAGCACGGTACATTGCCTTCTGCAATATGTCTAGCATTAAATAATACTTCAATCGATGATTTGCTCAGATTTTTCTTGTGTCATGAAAATAATCAGTTTTAGCAATACATGTACGACCAGGGGTTTAGGAACCCTCAACTCAAATTCAATAATTTGTTCCATAAGCATTTTTTGTATATAGTTTTTTTTCTTTCAAAAGTATTTTGTTGTGTGAAAACTGGAGAGGTGGAGGTGGATTTTAAAGTTAGTGCATTAGATGCAAAACATGCAGTAAATGGTTGCTAATCACATTATAGCAATACAAAAGTTAGCTGGGGGCCTAAAACTTATTATTGCACAAAAACGTTATAGATGACAGCCTGAGATTGCACCTTTTAGAACGAAAGCAATAAATTTCTTTCGGCTCGTAAATTTAAATTGGTTGGCTAAAATTTAAATTGAGGGTATTAATATTATTGCTAATTGCAGTTGTATGCATGACTGTTGCACTCCAAAAATGCTAAAAGAAACTGAAGAAACAATACGGTTTGTGTCATCATTTTTATCATTGGTAACATTTCAACTGCGGGGGGCTGGGCCCCCCTGGTTACACCTATGGTTTTATGATTACCAGACAAGTTTGCTCTCACACCAAATAATGAAATATAAAATTTGGCATAACCAAACTGCTAAAGAACATTTATCGTAATAGAAATACCACGCAACATCAAAAAGAATTACCATAAGTTTAAAAACTTTAAGTATAAATAAAATTAAGCTGAAACAGGGATAAAATAGCGAATAACAATTTCTGTGGCGATGGAAGAAAAAAAAGTATGTTGTGGTAAATTGTCAATCTCGAAATAAAAAAACAAGTCGAACCTGTCAAAGTCATCAACCATAACATCAATGCTGCAAATTGCAATGTACGTATTTACTATGATGCAATGCATACACTGTCTGCGCAATAAACACAACCAAACCTACCACGATTTGTTGACAAATAATATGCATAAATATTGAAGTGGAATACTTTGGCGACAATATTGTTTGTCACTACCCGGCATCTGCATATGTTTGTTTTGTAAATACAATGCACGAAACCTAGTACAGAATGAGCCAAGTCAACTAACCGCAAACAAACTGACCGCGAACCAACGGTTTCGTTTCATTGATTTCATCGCAGTCATTTCATGACAAAGTGAGGGTTTAGGCAAGATATCTCTGGGGATATTAGGATCGCCCTTCTCAGCCAATCGGCATTGCTCGCAGTCAGTTTGTTCGCGATCAGTTTGTCGCGGTCAGTTGTTGTGGACTCGTACAGAATTGGTATGGAAGTAGGAAAGATTGTCTTCCATTCCGTTCTTGAAATCTTCCATTCCATTCTGGTACGGTATCTTCCATATTCCATAGGCCTACCAAAATTTCTATTCCATTCCATTTTTTTATTCCATGCTAATGGCCCAATCCAGAGTTGCATTAAATAAGCACAAGGCTACTGTTACTGGTGTTTTGCGTTTACCAAACAATCAGAATACCGTACCATATTAGGGCTGCAGTAGGCTACCCATTGCCCATGAAGAAATGTTTCAAAATTCTCGAAATATGGTAGGCCTACTTTCAAAATCTCTAATTAACTCTAGCAATCTGCCCTGTATTTGTGGGCTGCTTACTAACCTAGGCACACTGTGTTAGTACCTAGGTACATTGGTAATGGTGAAATCCATACTCTGCACTGATGATGGTAAAAAGTCACTTCCATAACAAAGCATTCGTAGGCTACTACCAGTACCAGATTACCAGTAATAGATCTATACCAGTATACTGTTACTGTAATTTGTTGTGGAAAATGGTGTCAACTTAGACTACTAGTGAAGTACTGATTCATAACTAATACCGGTAATAATTACCGGGTTACCAGCACGGTGCATAGGCAATGGTATACAACCACTAGTACCAGTAACCTACTGCAATACCAGGATACCTATGCCCTACCTAATTTTTCCGTGGTTTCCTTACAAAGATTTGTCACTCTGTGCAGTGTGCACTGCAGAATCAAGAGTAACAAGCTTGCTAAGTTCCTGGAAGACTGGAGTTAGGCTTTTTTGGACAAGTTACCATCGCAACTAGCTGGTAACAGCAAAGTTAACTTTTTCTTTCATCCCTCTCCAACTGAAGTGCAATACGACCTTTTTTTCATCACTTTCCTGCTGACGTACGACCTCAACAGCTGACTAAGTAGCCTATTCAGATCTGACACTTAAAGTTGTTCAACTCGCGCCAAATTAATAGCACCTGCGCGAAAAACATAGCATCCGCGCCAAATCGTAGACTTGGCGCCAAATTTTTATACCCAGCGGTACGTCATCACAGCGTCATTTTTTCCGATTTTCTTCAAAACTATAACGTCTAGAAAATGGACGAATATTGCAAAAGTCTTAGAATTATTTTTGCTAATTTTTGATATACAGCTATGCTAGACTGGACCCTAGCTTTAAGGTGGTTCGTCATGTTGGTCTTGATAGCCTCAACTCCTTCAAGGCGTGTCCCCTTGAGAATATCTTTATTGTTTTTGAAAAAGAAAGAAGTGACAAGAGGCTAAGTCCAGTAAATAAGGTGGATGATGCAACATGGTGTTTTTTTTTGAGACCAAAAACTGTTTCACATTGAGGACTGTGTGGGCAGGAGCATTGTCATGATGCAAAATCCAGGTTTTTCGTGCCCAGGAAGCTCTTCATTTTTGACCGATTTTGTTGACAAGGCGAGTCAGGACATCCTTATGGAAGAGTTGATTAACTGTTTGCCCTTAAGGAACAAACTCATGATGCACTAGTCCGTGATGGTCAAAGAAGGTGATCAACATCACTTTCACTTGTGAACGTTGCATGCGGGCCTTCTTTGGTCTGGGTTTCTGGATCATATTGAAAGACTCGTCTCTTGTGGTGACGTTTTCCAAGAGTTTGTCGTCTGTTTTCAGCTGCTGAAGGATGTCTCGTCACGCATTCACTTGTTGAACTTTACTGCTCCTCAGTCAAAAGCCTTGGCACCATTTTGGCACACATCTTCCACATGCCCAAAGTGTCCACCAAAATAGTGCAGACCGTTTCGGTGTCCACCCCAACTTCGTTGGCAATGATACAAATGGTTAAGGGACGGTCACTGGGAACCAACTGCCGAACCTTTTCAATGTTGGCATCAGTTGTGGAAGTGTAAGGACTGTAAGGCGCACTTGAAGTCTACGGCACAGTATCAATTAATGTCTTTTATTGCTTTTATTTCATTATGGCACACTGGAATATAAGGTAAAATAAATTAAATACAATCTACAAAGCTCTAAAAACTGTAGCAAAGCTATAAATAATTCAAAAATTAAAGCATAAAGAAAGTATAACCTGATCCATACATAAAGTACGTCTTCAATTTCTTAACGTTGTTGAGTATTTTAAGTGTGCTTTATAGTTCAAAAATTGTGGTGATTTATTTTGGGGTCCACGATAACTGACCACGACAAACTGACTGTGGACAAACTGACCGCCAACAACGCCGATTGGCTGAGAAGGGCTATCCCAAATATAATTTTAGTATCCCCAGAGCCATCTTGCCCAAACCCTCACTTTGTGACGAAATCACTGTAACGAAACCGTTGGTTTGCAGTCAGTTTGTTCGCAGTCAGTTTGTGGCGGTCAGTTAACTTGGCTCGTTTATTTTAGTGGCAAACTGAACAAATATTTTAAAACTTTCAGTTTTTTACAATTTTATTTTTTAACAGAAATGCCGACAAATCCCATATCTCAGGAAAATCTTCACAAGAAGCATGCAATAGAAATGATTGAAAAGTATTTGAAAAATGTGTGTCAAATTTATAGTAAACGACAAGCCATTCATGTAAAAAAATTGGTGGACAGAAAGAAAATGTAAGTTAAGGTACAAAAGGCAAGTTAAAGTACAAAAGGCACGTTTTTGTTGCATCAAATAATTGCTTTTGTTATCGATTTCTTTAGTTGTGGTAATAGACTTGGACAGATCTTTTTCAATATGTTATCAGGGGTAAATTATGTCTTTTACTCATTGCATTTCAAAAATGGATAAACAGTTACAAAAAAACGAGCTCAATGATCAATCATTAAATTTCGGCTTTTACCTGGTTTTGGCGGTATGGCTCCATTCATATTGCTTCCCTTGTTTTGTGTAGTAAACTCATATGCTAAGTTTGTGCTAGTACATTTTTACAATGGACACTCTTTTGTTACTGCTAACATTTTTTGAGGGCACCCTTGATGATCCTGATTTTTCAAATAGTGGTGAAATCTGATTTATGCTTACATTCTCTCGTTTGAAAAATAATGCTGCAAGTTAATTATAACCAAAACCTTCACCATAGTTAATGAAGGAGGAACTCAAGCCTAGCTAGATTCATAGACAGTAATTTATTTGCAATGCAGTATTCTTTTACTACTAGTAGCAGCAGTATAGGGTGCTTTAGGTCCACCATTGGCCTGCTGACTAGGGTGGAGTGAAAAATAAAAATTTTTGAATTTAAAAAAGTGGTCTTGATATATGGCCCCAATTACCATATTATGAAATACTTATATCACAATTTTGAGTTCTTGCACCCTCTAGTGGTCGTGCAATTTGATCAAACGGGCTTAAAATAACCAATTTTGCCATATCTCATTAATCACATGTGCTGGAAAGCTAGTGTTTAGCTTAAAAGTTGCAGAAACAGCACATTTATACCTCCATTAAAAAGAACTTTGCCATAAAAACGCTCAGAAAAAAAGTTACAGCCAAATTATTGATTACAGATTTACCCATTACTGATGAGTTTTCAGTGCTCAACTTCAAACACATTGCAGTTCACATTGGCATTGAAAATACGCCAGATGAAGTTTAAATTTATGTATATTTGTGCTTTTAGTGTGCCATGCTGCCTTATCAGCTTCAAATAGTTTCTTTAATTGCAATTAGCCTTAAACAACTGGGTAAGGTCCAGCATAGTATAGTAAGAAATATTCGAAGTTTCATGTTATAGCATCATCCAGTATTGGTTGGCTCTTGCATCATCATTTTATTTATGCTGAACTTGAGGAATTATATTTCAATTCAAAAGCACTAAAAGATGCAAAAGTACAAAATTAGAAAAATAAGAATTAGAAACGCAGTTAGTAATTAGAAAAGTTACAGTTCTGAAAGGAAGAAAATTCGGCAATATACTTAATGAACAATTTGATACCATATTGTTTATTGTATTGTAGATACAGTATATACTGTACTTGCTGGCATAAATTTCGCTATTTCTGAAGCAGCATGCTAACTAAACAAAGATTCAAGTTTAATGTTACTTGTGAAAAGTTGTATGATGGAGAAAGTTTTCAAAGTTCTGACATTTCTGCCAAACATGTAGCCTTGGGTTCTGCTTTTCGATCTCAAAAAAAGCATGATCATTAAATGTTATTCTCAAGCCATATATAATTTCATATGGCTTTCTTTGTTTCTTATCTTAGCAAAAAATATCAAAAAGTTTATAAGCATCATGCAAGAAATTAGTTTTAAGCTCTTTGCATCGATCTGATGTTTCAGATTTTTTCGGCTATCTAGTTAAACCACTGAAGTTTAGCATAAGTTTTTGGATTCTTTGTCCAATACTCAGCTCATGAATAGAATAATCTTTACACCAAATCCATCTGTTCTTTTGCAACAATTCGAGCTGTATCCAACTTCATGAAGTGCTTAAAGTTGAGCAAGCCCTCAAATCACTTGTTTCTTGGTTGGTAGCAACCCTGGATGAAAATCATCAGAACTTTGAAAAATTTCTCCATCATGCAACTTTTTACATTAGACTTGGATCTTGTTTCGGGTAGCATGCCGCTTCAGAAATAACAAATTTATTCCAGCGGGTGCAGTATATGCTGTGTCTACAATACAATAAACAATATGGTATCAAATTGTTCATTAAATATATTGCCGAATTTTCTTCCTTTTAGAACTGTAGCTTTTTTAATTACTAATTGCTTTTTTTATTCTTATTTTTCTAATTTTGTACTTTTGCATGTTTCAGTGCTTTTGAATTGAACTGTACAATCTAAACTTTTTTGAATTAACTAGATATACTTCCTCAAGTTCAGCATAACTAAATGATGATGCAAGAGCCTATCAATACTAGATGATGCTATAACATGAATCTTCAGACTTTGAATATTTGTTACTATACTATGCTGGACATTGCCATTAAAGAAATAATTGCCATTAAAGAATAGTTGTGTAAGGCTAATTGCAATTAAAGAAACTATTTGAAGCTGATAAGGCAGCATGGCACACTAAAAGCACAAATATACATAAATTTAAACTTCATCTGGCGTATTTTCAATGCCAATGTAAACTGCAATGTGTTTGAAGTTGAGCACTGAAAACTCATCAGTAATGGGTAAATCTGTAATCAATAATTTGGCTGTAACTTTTTTTCTGAGCGTTTTTATGGCAAAGTTCTTTTTAATGGAGGTATAAATGTGCTGTTTCTGCAACTTTTAAGCTAAACACTAGCTTTCCAGCACATGTGATTAATGAGATATGGCAAAATTGGTTATTTTAAGCCCGTTTGATCAAATTGCACGACCACTAGAGGGTGCAAGAACTCAAAATTGTGATAAAAGTATTTCATAATATGGTAATTGGGGCCATATATCAAGACCACTTTTTTAAATTCAAAAATTTTTATTTTTCACTCCACCCTACTGTTGACTAAAATATGCGATAAGGAAAATAGGACGTTTTTCTCACAATACTTCTTAAAGGCAGTCTTTTGCAGTAATATGCACTCCGAGTAATTTAAAACACTTTTGAAACATTTATTTAGGAAAAGCGGCGAGGGGCTAATATTTGTCCAAAATAAAATCGGTTAACAATCAGCTAAAAAATGGTCGAAAATGAACAATCAATTTGATTGCTGACACAAGGATTGCTTTATACAAAGAATTATATGGGAAAGGGTCTATTCAGTATTTAATTCAAGTTAATTTCCAATCACCTCTCAAATCTCGCTTCATTAGCTCCTTCTCATAAATTATTTACTGTCAGCAATCACCAACATAGCCCATTTACACAACTAGTTTTATCATGTTTTTGCAGGGAGTAGTAATTCAATTCATACGTTTCATCATCAATTACTAATAAGCTGTAATAAAAAGGTAAAAAGAGCAAAAAGTAGGCAGTATCTTTGTAACTTTTATAACTTTTGCAGGGTAAACGAGTCTGCATCTCTGTAACTTATATATCGTGTTTTAAAAGCATTAATTTTTACCAAAATACCCCTAAAATTAAATTATTGTTACAAACCTCTGTTGCTGGAGGCTTCACTCCCACACCCCCAAGTACAGCCCTCCCAATGCAATTGTAATTACATTGTATTCACCAAGTTGCCTTAGTCAGGAGCCAGCGAAGAGACCTTTCGGTCTTAAAGTTCAGCTGCCACTTGCCCACTAGGGTTATAATTTTCTTTTTGTCTGCAAATGTTTGATGTTGGAAGTGATGAAGTTTTGCATGTTAGTGATGAATATCACTTTCTTTTTGCATAACATTACAAAAACCTGGTGCACCCATGCCCCCAAAATTTTATGATTGACAGAAAAATCGAATTTAAATTACCCATTAAAACGGAACGAAAATAGCTATGTACAACATAGACAAAATTAACTGAATTAGTCAGTGACATACCCAGTCATACGAATTAAGTTTGTTAGTGAAGAGAAGTTGTACGTTTGAGGTAACTTTTTAAAAATTATGCCCCTAAGTATTTGTAATGTTACACAATTTTTTTTTTTGATTTTTTCGTGATACTGATTTTTCTTCTGGCTACCACATTTGATCATGCTATCTCAACTGCTGATGGAACATTAACCAATGTGTCTGAATGTCAGTGGTTTTGGGTATGCCATAAAAATGGCTAGCAAAAACAAGTCTTGGTAGTATGTCAATTTTTAGTAATCCTCATAGCTAAATTAAGCATCTGCCCACACAGCTATGGTTTACAGTAGATAGTTTTGCATTAACTTGTTTTGAAATACATGGAAATTTTCGCTTTTGCCTGAGAAAATTTTTCTTAGGGTGCTGTTGCTGTCCCACTGGCAACAATCTCGTGAAAAAGTTTGAAAAAATAAAAACACTTGCTAGCAAAAATTTGTCAGGTATGAGCTGATAATATGTTTAACTGCTTCAAGCTTTGTCGCATCAAGTTTATAAATCAGTTCATCTGCCACTAGCAATTTTTCAAAATTTTTGCATTTTGTTTGGGCTTATTATTTCATGCCATTAAAAAATCCAGATTTAGTTTGTTTGTTTTTTTGGTCTTTTAAAGGTTATTCATCTAAAGTTTTAGTGAATAATTAAAAAATATTCAACCATTTTGGTCAAATGAACAAAAAAATAGAAAAAGTTCTGCTTAGTTTTGAATACAATCCCAGGCTGTCAAGTGTATCATTATTTCATTTTTTTCATTATTTTGTTTCAATTTCATTATTTGTCATTATTTTGGAACCATTATCATTATTGCATTATTTTCTGAATAATCTGTTGATATGTTTTGAGATCACTCGATATATTGCGATAAATCGTGAGTCATTAAAATGAAGACCTTTTTGTTTTTTTTGAGATCACCCCTAGAAAATCTTGCAAAACTACACAAATACTTTTTTTTTTGAGATCACCTACAAAATCTTGCAAAAACTACATGAAAACCTTTTTGACTGGTCTTCAGTTCATTTTTTTGGATCTCTTTGATTGTCCCGGTTTTCTGTCTAAAAAATATGGTAAGTTTCATTATAATATACTTGAAATTGGTCATTATTTATACTTGAAAATAGTAAGTATTTGTCATTATTTATGTTCAGCAGTCATTTTTTAATCTTTTTTTTTTTTAACTCAACGACTTGACAGCCTGCAATTCCAATAATAGCCCTCTTGCAATTGCAAAAATGACCTTAAGATTTTTGAAAAAACAAAAAATTTACAAAATCGGACATTTGGCCTTAAAGTCGAGTGAAAAAATGAACCCAGTACTCCAATATCTGCCAGCAATTTGCTTTTTTATAGACTTTTGTACAAATCTTTTAATACACTCCTATCAAGGAAATTTCTACTGTTTACTGTATTTCATCTTTTAAAGTTTGTGCCTTTGTAAATGGCAATTTAATCTGCCACAGCTTTTTATGCAGTCAGAATGTAATTTTTTACAGTGCTCAAGCAAGAAACAAATTTGGTTTGCAATTCATGCTTTACTAATTAATAAATATCTGTACCGACTCTCAGAAATCGAACGAAAAGATAGCAACAGCTAATCTTGAGCCATAATTTGTGAAATTTGTTTGCAACTACAGCTTTACTTTATCATTGTATCACTGTCGACTAAATGTAATGTTAAAAAAGCAATATATCACTATAATTCATTAAACCTTTGGCTAGTAAAGCGTAAATTATAGGCCCAGCAGGCTTACCTAAACGTTGACTTTTTTGATCGTTTTATGTGCTTATTGTTTTTAATCAGTTGCGAAAAAAATTGGTGTTAAAACAAAAAATTTCTTGTCAGCTCCATTGCTAATATTATTAGTCTCTATTAGTTGTTAAAGCTTGGTTGTGATTCTTTGTACTATACCATTAACCAGGGCCATTGTCAGCACAACGCAGTCAACAAGCAGCCCATCTATCAGATAGGACTCACAAGTTAACAGTATATAAAAAAGGTCACTAATGGCCAGCGAGACAAAACCTTAGAGCTAAAAAACGTCCTTCGAGCTTATCAATTTTGTCTGCATGTCTACCAGGCGAACCATAGCTTTAGTTTTTCTAAGATGTTTTTAGCCCTGCGTCAACTCTTCTGGCTATTGTCCCTCAAATAGTAATTATAAAAGTCTTTAAAAATATAGCGGTGAAATTGCTTACAAAACCATGATTAACATCTTAAAATATGCCAAGAACCTGGAAAATTTTAAAGAATTGGGTGCGCCAGCTTTTTTCGTTTCAGAATGAAATATTAGTGCAAAATGCTTAACATATGAAATTTCATAATAAAATTTCGGTAAAGAGGTGTAAATTCTTTTAAACCACAAAGCGCAAATAAGCAGAAACTTGATTCTCGATAGCATTTTTATTTTTTCTGTAACGTTTTTGGCGCATTTTCTAAATGGCCCTCTTCAGCAAATCAAAAAGCAGTTTGCAGTAACTATAAAATTTAGAAGTGAAAGGTTATCAAAATATTATCCGCAAAACACAAATGTTACAATATAATGACCACTATAACTTTATACATTTGGTATTGTGATGTATACGTTATACCTTTTCCATAGTAAAATCAAGGCAGAAAAAAAAAAGAAAAAATAAACCAACACTGTAAAATAACAATACCGTACAAAGTGTATATGGTACAATGTAGACAATTAGAAACACACAAGAAAAATGTTTAAAACAAAAATGCTTACTTGTTTATTTGTTTACTTGTTTATTTATGTTTACTTAGAAAAATGTTTACTTGTTTATTTACACACACACATGAAAAATGTTTAATTGTTTATTAAAACGAGCCAAAATCATATGCTCTGATTATAAATTGTTTAAAGATGAAATCACTAAACTAAGATGCATTTTTTCAAAAATTGTTATCCAAATTAGTTTTTTAGTAAATGCTTGAAAAAATTTGAAAATATTACCAAACCAGACTCACACGATAAAGAAGTTGATGATTATGCATACATACTTGGCTTGCCTTATTTTGGAAAACCATCTCGTAAATTTGCATCCCAATTGTCTACCTTACTAAAGCAAAAATTTGATGTTCGAATTTTTACTTATTACACTTCGCTAAAAACTGGGTCATATTTTAATCTGAAATCCAAAGCTCCTGCTGCTTTAAAATCCAATGTGGTATATAAATTTGCGTCTTTGTGTGATGTGAACAGGACATATATTGGTATGTCAACGCGCCACTTGGTGACTAGGACCAGAGAACACTTGCAGCTTAACTCCAACTCCGCCAAAAGTGCCATAAACCAACACATTTCTTCCTACCAAACTTGTCAAAATTTTAATTTGGATGTTAGTTCATTTAAAGTAATTAGAAACTGTCACAATGGATATGAAACCAAAATGCAGGAGGCATTGTTGATAAAAAAGCTGACACCACGATTGAATTCACAATTATACGTCAATGGTTGCTCTTTTCATTTGAATATGTTTTAAACATTTTTCGTGCGTGTGTGTGTCTAATTGTCTACATTGCGCCATGTACAGTATTATTATTTTACAGTGTTGATTTATTTTTTCTTTTTTTTTTCTGACTTAATTTTACAATGGAATAGGTATAATGTATACATCACAATAACCAAATGTATGAAGTTATAGTGGTCATTATATTGTAACATTTGTGTTTTGCTGATAATAATTTGATAACCTTTCACTTCTAAATTTTAAAGTTACTGTAAACTGCTTTTTGATTTGCTGAAGAGGGCCATTTAGAAAATGCGCCGAAAATGTTACAGATAAAATAAAAATGCAATCGAGAATCAAGTTTCTGCTTATATGCACTTTGTGATATAAAATTTCATTAATTGTAAACCCAGCAATTTAATATCATTTTAAAAGTTGAAAAAATCATAACCCTACTACCCACCTGTCTACTACACATGATGGAGGCTTCGCACTATCCCTTTAATTGCTGAACGGCAAGCAGGAAAGCTGTGGATATTAATTTTTATAGTTATAGGTTTGACCCAACCAGTATTTGAACTCTAGTTTATCGTTTCAGCAGTAGATGCTCTCTCCACTTGACTACTGATCGATGATTTCTGGCTTATCTGATCATTGCAGATTTACTAGTTTTACAAATGTGTTACATCAAATTTTTTCTTCAATAACAAGTGCTAAAAAGTAGGTACATGAAAGGCTACTAGTGAAAATTAAAGTTTAAGTTTTGCAAAAAACCTTAAACAGTCCTGGAAAGTGACGTAAAATAGTCCTAAAAAGTCCTGGAATTTAATTTTGCATTTTCTATAGCAACCTGTTTTTAGAGCTTGATTAATTTGTTATCAGCGTGATTATCATTGACGATGTTTAAGTGCAATACAAGCACTATTACCAACTTAAAGTGCAATATATTTGACGATTTGTTAAATCTACTTATGCACCACATCGAATGGTGGTCATAATCAAAAAGCAACATAGTGGTGGAATGAAGAAGTGAAGGAGGTCATCAAAGAGAAAAGGCGTTTGTATAGAGTATGGCGGAAGAAAAAAGACCAATGATCAAAAGAACAATACTGGGCTATGAAAAAGAAAGCTAAAGGAATGGTAGCAGCGGTGAAGGAAAAGGAAGGCAAAAAAATAACAGAACTTCTTGAGAAGAAAAATTCGAAGGCACTGCAGTATGTTTTTAAACTGTGCAAACAGAGCTAGAAGGATAAAAAAGACATAGTGGGAATGTCTTGTATCCTTGGAAAAGATGGAAAGCTAAAGGTGACACTGCGGGAGAAAATTCAAGTCTGGAAGGAGTATGAAGAGGAGCTGTTGAATAAAGAAAGTGATTGGAATAAAAGTATGGAAATAACAAAGAACAATTAGCAGCAGATTAGAATCATTAAAATTTCATTCAATGATTGTCAACCTAAAACTATAGGTTTTCGTGTTTCGACCAGTAACTTAGGCCATCTTCATGGCTAGCATTTAGAAGCATAAGTTATTCGTCTATACAATTTATTATTGTAACCTACAGTGCGTTTGAACAATCGCGGTGCGTTTCGACCTTGTTCAAGGGTCTCATCAGGCGAAAAGAATAACACATATTTAGACATGCAATGATATAAAACTGCAATTAAAATTTGGAAACAAAAATTAGCAGCAATTCTAAAATCATTGAAATTCTAAACATGCACTCATATAAATTTGCAATTACCAAATTTGGAAGTAAAAATTGCGTCGATAAACACATCTGCTTTGTCTACGCAAATTTTATAATGGCGTCAAACAACTTATGACATGTTCATATAAAAATTACAGGGAGAGCATGAGCTAAATGCATGTGCAACACATTGCTTAGTGAATGAACACTTAACTAAAAATTAGCTGCAAATTAGAATCATTAAAATTTCATTCAATGATTGTCAACCTAAAACTATAGGTTTTCGTGTTTCGACCAGTAACTTAGGCCATCTTCATGGCTAGCCTTTAGTAGCATGTTATTCATCTATACAAACAACAAACAAAGAACAAGATAATCTATAATCTATACATAAACAAAGAACAATAATCTATACGTAAACAAAGAACAAGTTTCTACAGAGCACTTGATGGAAGCTCTTGTTCTAATGAATACAGGAAAGGCGGCTGGACCAAGCGCAGTAACAGTGGAGTTGTGAAATGTTTGCAAAAAAGAGTCTGTGAGAAGATTGGCCGAAGTTGCTAACAATATGCTGGAGGGAAATAAAATGCCAGAAAGTTGGACAAAGAGTGATCTGATTCCAATGTTTAAAGGAAAAGGAGATGTAAGATCGTGTGGAAATTACAGAAGCATTAAACTGTTAGAATATGGTATGAAAGTGATTGAAAGAATTTTTGAAAGAAGGCTCCGGAAAGTTGTGAAACTGGATGAAATGCAGATGGGTTTCATGCCAGGTAGAGGTACGATGGATGCTATCTTTATAATGAGACAGTTGTTGGAAAAATATGAGATGGCCGAAAGAGATCTGTATATGGTATTTGTGGATCTTGAGAAAGCCTTTGATCGTGTTCCAAGAGAGGTGATTTGGTGGTCGCTATGGAGAAAAGGGGTACTAGAAAGAGAAATAAAAGCGATAATGAAAATGTATACTAATATTGAAACATCTGTCAAGGTGGAATACATGAGATCAGAGTCATTTGATGTAAAAGTTTGAGTCCATCAAGGATCGATACTAAGTCCTCTTCTGTTTGCGTTGGTGATGGATGAAGTGACTAAAGACATCAGAGAAGGAGTTGTAAAGGAAATGCTGTATGCAGATGATATGTGTTAGTCGATGATAACTGGGAAGAGGTAGAATCTTGTTACACTCGATGGAAGAAAGCATCACAAGAGAAAGGAATGAAAATAAATATATACAAGACATTTCATACAAGAAGAAAATTTGTACAAATGCAAATGCGAAAGTATCCTCGCTCTGTATGTGGCAAAGGAGGGGGAAGAAACTCTGTGCAGTATACAAAATGTCAACACTGGGTGCACAAGAGGTGTTCTGGAGTTCATGGAAGTTTAACCCAAGAGAAGGATTTTACTTGCAAAAAATGCATCCCTGGTGTGTTATTTGAAGATGAAGATAAAATGATAATTTTGGATGAAGACAACATAGAAGTGGTGGTCAGGTTTTCTTACCTTGGTGATGTAATCAGTACAGAAGGAGGAGCTCAGGAGGCTGTAACATCAAGAATTAGATTGGTATGGAAAAAATTTAAAGAGGTTTCAAATGTTATATGTGGAAGAAGCATGTCATTGAAGGTTAGAGGCGCCTTATACAAAATCTATGTGAGAAATGCTCTAACTTAAGGTGCTTTGAAAATTTAAGATAAAAGGAGGCTAAAGACCACAGAAATGAGAATGTAGAGTTTCCGAGAGAGAAAAGGTTGCGATGGTTGGGACATGTGGAGAGAATGGATAAAGAAAGGGGTCCAGTAAAGGCACTACTCTTAGAAGTTGATTGGAGAAAAAAAGGAAGACCGAAAAAGAGGTGGAAAGAAGTACTAGAATGTGACATGACTGCCAGAGGTTTGCAAAGGTTGGATGCTCAAGATCGTGAAAGATGGCGTCTAGGCTGCAAAAACCAGCTGATCCCTGCATGCGGAGAACGTCTGCTGGGCTCCAGAAATAGAAGGAAGCACATTCCTGGAGCAAAATGATGATGATGATGATGACTTGTGCACCACAAAATTTCAGACTGCAGACAGCAGGTTGCTGATGTCCAGTTTGGAAAATGAAGTTTTTCGTAAAATAAACGTGTTGAAATGAAATATAACCTGAAAAATGTTACTTTCAATGAAGTCCCTATCATTTTAGATTTCAGAATAAGCTTATCAGACAGCTTCTGTTGCGATCTCTGTTTGGCTTGGTATGTGGTGAGCTAGTATAAACCAAATGCACTAAGGAGGAATGCAACCTACAGTAAGGAGAAATGCATTCTAAGGAGATTGCACAATCAATGGTAAAGAAAAATGCAATTTATAGAGTGGCAGCAGGCTCTGATCTTATCGAAACTGTTAAAGGTTATTACGAACTGCTTTTGCCTGCACAAATCTTTTTTTTTTGTATGAAATATAAACCACTTCCAAACAGGCTCCAGTGAAATTGAGAATGAGCTGTGGTTAGGATTTTAAACCGCAAATCAGAATACATTGGATCACTGGAAACTCCTAAGCAGGGGCGGATTCCTTCAACCACAAAGTACTGTATATTCCGGCGTATAAGACGAAGTACAAAATTTGAGTAATATTTTGTACATTTATCACATATCGGTTGTATAAAACGTCTGCTAAATTCTTGCATGTTTTTCTTGCAAGACTTACATTTGTTATGCATCAACGCACACTTTTTTCCTAATATCAGTGCTATTCTCTCGCTTTTTTCCGATTTACGCATCAATGCTTGTTTTGCCATATTACCACCAAATTAGCCGAGGCAGAAAATTTGATCAGCGCAGTGCCAGAATAATCCTGCGCCTGGAATTACAAAATTTTGTGCCAATTTGAAACAGAAAAGGCAAACTTTATCTGTTTTAATAACACACGCAAATACGGTACCGATAGTGCAAAGTGCAAAATACAGTAGTACGAAGTGTAAATAGGTAGTACAAAGTTCAAAATAGTGCAAAGTGTTAGAAAATTGGGTTAAAAAACTAGGTCCAGAAAATCGGCTTAAAACTAGTAGGTGGAAAATACACTACTGATGTTAAATAAAAATACCTTTCTTGCACGTTCTTTATTATTTTGCACCAATGCATTTTTCATAGAAAAAAACCTTTATGTGAAAATTAAGATATGACTTTTATAATGGTTGTATAAGACGACCCCAATTTTTAAGGGTGTTTTTTTCACTTTAAGGGTCGTCTTATACGCCGGAATATACGGTAGTCATTGCAATGAAAAGTTTGCAAATCGTCCAATATTTACTGTCTTAATGCTGTCTGCGACAGAAGGATAAATATGTGCTACAACAACAACAACAAACACACAAGGTAGGCACACCATTAAGGTCAATCCTGTCCATGGTTGGTTCTTCCCTCCATGAATTTGCCCAAATGCTAGTAAGCATTTTGCAGCCAGTGCTTGAGCAGTTTTCCACCAACTGCATAAAGACTCATTTACATTCACACAAACCATGCAGGACCTCATGTTAGAAGGAAGAAAAGATGTCTATTTGTGCTCATTTGACATCTCCAGCCTATTCACCAATGTGCCCCTCAAGGAAATGATTGGCATATGTGCAGAAACCTTGTACAAAGACCCTTTTTTCGCACCTCTTTTTCCCCAACCGGTATTTATCAAACTTATGGAAGTTGCTTAGTCATCCCTAGAGTTCAGTTTTAATGACACAATGTACAAGCAAAGGGACGGAGTAGCAATGAACTCACCAGTGGGCCCAGCATTAGCACATATTTTTGTTGGCTACTTTGAGTTCAAACTATTTCCTTCTGTTAAAAAAGCCGACAATTTGTTTTCAAAGTGATGGCAACACTTTTGTCATCTTTAAAGAAGAGTGTGATGTTGACAATTTCCTGGTCATGCTTAATTGTCTACATCAAGCTCTGAAATTCACATTTGGAAAAGAACATGATGGCAATTTTACATTTCTAGACATTCTAGTGGAAAGAACTGAACTTGGTTTTGAGACCAGTGTATAGTAAAAGCCCACTTTTTCTTGTCAAAACATTTGTTGGGAATCCTTCAGCTTGCAAAAACGGAAAACTAACCTAATCTCAACGCTTGGTATGCAGAGCACTTTTAATGTTTACAAAAAACAAGCTTAAGCAAGAAATTGATTTTAGCAATAAGATCTTGCTTGACAACAGATATTCTGAAGATATTGTGCTCAAGCACATATCCAAGAAGATTGTACAATTTTTTCAGCCAAACCTTTTGGACCAGAAAAGTGTCCAGTGTATTGTAGAACCCCAGGGATATGCTCAGCTTCTCAGCAATTAGAACATCACATTAAAAGTGCTCTACATCACATTAAAAGGAGCAGTATCACCTTGCTTGATTTTCTCAAGCTGATGCATGCTGCCTGCTGCCCAAAAAGATGTGCTACCTGCCCATCAAAGAAGTATGATAATTTATGAATACATGTGCCACTGTGATAATCTGTATGTAGGTCACACAACCCAAAGGCTTCAGGAACGCATTAAGCTGCATGTTCCAAAAGCAACAAAGCAAAGAACTACTCCTCATAAGCAGGAAGCCCACCGATCCCAACCAACCAGAACACAGCAAAATAGAAAATGCAAAGCAAAAAGTAAGACTCAATTTGAACCACAGAGTGGTTCAGCCATTCGCCAACATTTGTTTGAATTCAATCAGTGCACATGCAACTATCCTGACTTGCGGTTTAAAATCTTAACCACAGCTCGTTCTCATTTTCACTAGTGCCTGTTGGAAGCAGTTTATATTTCACGGAAAAAAAAACAGATTTGTGCAGGCAAAAGCGGTTCATATTTACCACTCAACTGTTTTGATAAGATCAGAGCCTGCTGTCACTCAATAGATTGCAGTTCTCAGGGTGCATGTGGTCTATAAAAAATTTTGCTCACTACATACCAAACCAAATTGAGATTGCAACTGAAGAGTTCTGTTCGAAAAGCTTATTGCAAGAGCTAAAATGAAATCAATTTTATCAAAATTTATATTCAAATTCTGTACCACCTTATAACTCTTCATGAAAAATGTAAGTTTCAAACACTTCAAAACAACAAAAGTACATCCAGAAAAGCATCTGAAGTAAAATGCATGAAATATAACTTCAAAAACTTATTGTGCATAAGCAAAAACAGAGGAAAAGTTTAAAAGAGATAAAAATGTACATGAATATAATGTAAAAATTAACCAAAAAATTGTGCAAAAATCAAAATTTTTGCTCTAATGCATGAAGGTCCTGATGTATAATTAATAATTCCAGCAAACAATCGTCTTGCGACTAAGCGTCTGCGCTTAATAGCGGTCCGACAAAAAATGGCTACTGAAAATCCTTATGTCCTGCTAATTGTTTAATGCTTCATTGCTGTTTTCTCCATCAAAATTGGAACAAAATACTCTCAAAATCGAGTTATTTTTTGTTGAAAATAATTGTAAAAATCTCTGAGTCTTGAGAGCAGAACTGCCTTGACTCCGCTTTTTGTGATTAAACGATTTTGCAAAATTAAATTTGACGTACATGAAACTGTAAGAGTTAACACATATTCTACAAAAAGAAGGAGATAGTTGTTTATTGTTAATGGTGCATAAAATCTAAAATATTATGATTGGAGTCATTGGAACCAATTTGAGTCGAGTCATTAACATAAATGTGACTCAAGTTGAGTGCGAGTCATTTACCAAACAAAAAAGAAAATGAGTCAGGTCATTCCATCCCTGCTGAGGGGTTTGGACCGAAGATCAAAACAGAGATTGTAGAGTTAAAGGTAGATTTGCGTTGAGCTTCAGAGATAAGACAGTCAAGAAAGAGAATGATTGAGAGTCTGTACAGGGTATCTGCAGGTGCTGCAAGAAAAGTTCTCCTAAAGGCTGATCCTGTGTGTTTGGACGATCATAAGAGCCTATGATCATGTCAGCGAAGGTGGGAAAACTCACAGCATATGGGACGTGAGAGGACCAGGTCCTCCAGAAAAATTGGAGCAACTTGAATAGTTAGAATGGAAGTAGGAAATGTGACGTCTACGTTTGTTCTAATAATTAGCTCTAGAGTTTTTCAAGTTTTTATGTGTGCTATGCTAAATACATCAATAGTTGTATTACGCTCAAATTTATGTAGAGGGTTACAATGACAGACAATTGGTTATAGAGTTTTAGATTTTTATTGCTGTTAATGTTTTTCAAAGATCGCGATTACAATCAGATCTGCTCAAGAAAGAGTCTGATGAAGCAGTCACTTCTATGCCTAATGAAAACAGCAGACCAAGAAGATCAAATCAAACTGCTGTCTTGCTTGAATTTAGCGAAGATGAATTATTGCCTGAAGAGGAGGCTGCCGTAAGTTTAAAACTTGTGCTATAAAACTGTTTTAAGTGGAACCACCTTTTTCGTATTTGATAGGCAGGTAGACAGCTTGACTCCAGATACCAAAACACCCCTTTGCTGCCTTTGGAAATGCAACCAGTAAATAGGTGTTAAACCATGCTAGTACCAGTTTTTAGGATAAGACATTTAGTTCAAAATTTCATTTACCTGGTATAGAACATTTTTTGAGATCTTTGGTCATGGTTTCTACCCTTTTTGGTGCTTTTCGTGTTGGCTGATTTAGAAATTTTTGATTCCTTTGTACAGTGATGCAAATCTTCCTCTTTTCGGCAAAATCTGCCGATTTTTCGACCAAATGGGTCATTTTTGTGAATTGTTCAGAACCGATGAGAAAAATTTAAGGGTGTTGGGAGGGGAGTTTGGCAACTGTGAATCCGCTTTTTTTATTTAAAGGATAAATAAGCTTTGTTTTTGCAATAACAGAGTGACGATTACAAAAACATTATTTTTTCGAAGTTACTACTTTACTAAAAATTTACAGCTTGAGAGAAAAAGTGCAGCAGCATAAGAAAAAAAAAGGAATTGTAGATTAAGAGAAAAAACCAAAACGTTTGTTTTTGGGTGGTTTTCTTTTTACATTTAATCAAAGCGATTGCATAATGTGGCAAAAAAGCACAGTGGTTTTTGCAGCAAGAAAAGTTTCTCTTTGCGATTTTTTGTTTTGAAGAATAAAGATGCAGATGTTGTCTAAATCCCATTTTACAACTGAAGCTGAGCGCGGCAAAAATGGTTCTTTTTTCTTTGCTAGTTGTGACGCGGTGCATGTGACTTGTTTTTGATGAGCTGTCAAGGAAAAATATCGCCAAGCTTTGCTTCAGTGCAAAATGAGCTTTATATTTTGTGATCTATTTTTTCACTACAAACAAAAATTTTTTTGCCGCCCCCTCTAGCGATGCCGCTGCCTAAGATTTCGTTACATATTAATTTGAAACTATGATGGGATGGGTGTAAAGAATTAATTGCCGTCTTTGGTTTTCACGGGGCCAAAACGTTTATATCAAATTTTTCCGTTCTGCGCGAAATTTCCTCTAAGAGCTTGCTTAGTGTGCACGGAATGAAAGGCTGTGTAAGCTCCCAAAAGTAAGCTTTGGGCCTTAAAAAATTCCAAAATATTGACAATGTAAATTAACTAATAACCTGAAAAAAAAACAACGATTAGTTTGTAAAATAAATGCCTGAATAACAAATATACCGTACTGATGTTGATAAATTTATGTAGCTGCATCTTTTGTGTGTTGCCAATTGTTGATGACAAATTTAACCTCTCATCGTCTTGTTTGTCTCTGTTAGGATCTAAAGGCAGAGTTCTAGAATTTAAATTATTTCAAAGCAATTAATGTTTTAAAGCTTTCCTGAAATATGTATCATCACCAAACGTACGTAGGTTTTGAACATCTGACACCGTGACTTTGGTAAGTGAAGCTATGCACCTTATCACTAAGGCCACGAAAGCATGTGAAATTCAAATCTGATTTGAAGTACCTATGCCGTAAGCTACCGCGTATCCACACAGTACGCTAGGAACGATATCAATTTTGATTCCTAATCTACAGTGTGGACACACGGTAGCTTACGGCATAAATGCCTGAAATCAGATTTGATTTTCAACTGCTATTGTGCCCTAGTGATAAGGTGCGTACTGCGTAGCTCCATTTACCAAGGCCACGGTTTCATCAACCTCTTCCACACATTATTTGATTCCTTCTCTAAACCTAACATTTTTGAGTACTTTTCATTGAAACACCAACTAACTGTCACATGTCTTGTGCTTATTGATTTATCCCTTATCAGAATAATACTTCCTAGTACCTTACTCGAAATATAGGTTAACTAAGTTAACATTTTGTCGACAATATGTCGTTTTCACGTGTTTTTCAATGCCAATGCGCTCTATTGAGATTGCCAAATAATTATGACGTCATTTTAGCTAGTGTAATATCCACGATTGTACTGGCACAGTATTACTTCATGATATCATTCCAAAATTAGCTGATGACTTGATTTTGTAAAATAATTAGATCAAATCTCAATCATTGGGCTTGCTTTTACAAACACTTATGCAGTGCGCGGCAGAACTAAAGTACTACGCGGGGTTCTGGGCTATCTGCGCGGGCGCACAGCTTCGAGGAAACTTAGGTACTGCGGCCTTTGTTCATTGCACGATTTTGACTCGATATTTTAAAATATGTTTGGTCCTCCAGTAATAGTAAAGTGGCGTTTAAGGTCTGCCAAAAATTGTTTGGTTTTGGTGCACACTGTACAGTATACACGCTCTCTCGGTCGTGTCGCAAATTACATCAGTGGGTGAGGTAGTTGAAAGCTTGCTATGGTAAACTGTTTTTTGTAGATCAAAATGTTGCAAAGCTCCCACAAATTTCCTTTGCAGATTTAGGCTTCTTGTAAATTGCTTTCATAATTGATGCCCTCATGGCCTCTGAAAGGGGAGCAGGGGGGACAATGACCCCGGGGCCCATGGACTTTAGTGGGCCCATCGAAATGACTCTGACAAATCAGTTTGTGGAAGAACATAGATCTTTTTTTTTTTGAGATCACATCAAAATCCGGAGAAAATTGTGGCATTTTCCTTTTCCGTTTTGGAGTACACAAAACCAGAGATGCCCAATATTTGAGCTGACCTCTGGCCCACGTTTGGCTCTCGGCGCCCCTGGATGCCCTGCTTTACAGAAAGGTGTTTGGATTTTGCAACCTATTCGCCATAGCGTGTTGATATGTGAAGTACTCCACACATGGCACCAATGTAGCGGTAAAGTACACCATTGACACCCCACAAAGTACACCATTTGTACATCACAACTGTGAGTTAAGCAAGTTTTAAATCTGTAGTTTCTTGCGTTCTTTCTAAACAATTCTTCGGTTGCGGCACTTAAATTTTCGAAATTTAGATAAAAATTTGTTTTTCTACACTCAATTGTTATTGTGACTAATTAGGATTTAGCTTGATTGTTTTTGAATAAATGTGTACATCAGGGCTGTAATATTTTGCAGACTTGAGTGTAGCTACTTATTTTGATCTATATTGCACATATTTCTGTGACGTTACTTGCATCTCAATTCGTACTTCTACTGTAGTTTTGTCATGAAATCTTTTTGCAGTTGCATAGCAGTGGCAAACCGTGCTAGAATTGTTTGTGACTTCATTGCAAATTAATTTTTCATAAACAATTCGCCACAATGGCGTAACCAATTTGAATGCTCTGTGGTTTCACTGATTCTTCGCGACAAAGCTAAAGCGAGTTTGAGTTGCCGTAACCTCGCAAACGACCATACTGCACAATATTTAGACAATTGCATACCGCATAGTGCTTTCCTGCTGTAGTAGATATCCACTATGCAGTCTTTTAGCTGATAAAACCTCTGCTAGTCAGTCTTAAAGCTTTCGGGTTACGCTTCGAGCCTCTGCTCGCTGGGTAAGCTTTCTTTTTTTTCCAAACGCGTATTTTTTGCCATGGTTTTGCCACAACTAATCACAGTAACTCAATTTTTCTCGTTTTTACACTTCATCTTGTTGTGGCTTGATCTGAGTTGATGAGTGCGGATTATAGCGATGTTTGCGGTAGTAAATCTATAAAGTTTGACGTTCATTTCAGGGAGGGAGGGGTCTGGTAGACTTCAGATGTTGCTGCACAATCTCTGTTACCGCTTGCCAGTTGTTTTAACTACGTTTGCATCATTGATAATATATACAATTTTGTGGTACGGTAAATGGGGGGTCTCGGGGGCTTAGCCCCCCAGACGTTGATAGCATATTTTGAAAATGCTCGCCGATTTTTTGTAAAGCTGTTTGCATCACTGTTTGTATCAATTAAACTTGACAGCACAGAGTAATATTTTGTAACTTGTCGGAGGTACAAAAATTTCTGAGAACGACGTTTAATTCTAACTAACTCCCACACCAAGAGATTGTGGAGAACCAAACCTGCCAGAACTTGGAGCACCAAAATCAGTCACGGACTCCTACCGAAAGGGCTTGATAGAAGGTGACATTGTGACACGCAGGAATTTCGAAGTGGGATTGAAAGAAACAGGGATGCCTGGAGCCAAAGCAGAGACTGAAAGTGTTGATATTGCTGTGGATTACATACTGCATCCACTTGTGACTGCAGTGCAGAAGACCAAACTATTGACCACGTCATTGTTAACTCCACAAATTTCAGCCACAAACAGGAAGAAATTCAACTCAGTGGATCCACCTAAGAATAGCTGCATGGTCTTTCTTTGTAATATTCATGTGAACCATGGCCACTTCAAAATCAAGTGGTATTTGTTTCTTTGTTAATTTTTGATGTTTTTAGTTTCAACAAGAGAACGACCAGCTCTTTAGCCACATGAACAGTCTGGTAGACGAAGTGAAGGCGATTGAAGGAAAAGTTGTTGAAATTGCTCGTTTGCAGGAATTGTTCAGTGAACAAGTGATTTTTTGCCTTTGCAAAAACTTACATTAAATTTAATTATATAGCCTTGTAGAATATACTCCTGCATCAATGTCCAAATATTTTTGATATGGTGACACTAAGAAAACTCAAACCATTGTTGGTCAGCCCCAAGTGATTTGCTTTGCACTGTATTAGTTTGTTATGCACTTTTACATTTTTTATTTTCATCGTTAATCATTTTGGCTCAGGTAGCCCTGAATTTCACCACTTAATATAGCAGGCTGGTGTTTATAGCCAAGGTCCAATCAATCTGGGTTATGTACCAAAAAATCATGACCAAAAACAATGGGGTGTCAACTTTCCTCAATGTTAGAAAAAAATGCAAAAACCATTTTCTATGACATTCTCTGGGGAATATACTACATTCTTTTGCATTGTTTTTTGATAAATTTGGTATTTTAAATTGCAGTGACAAAAATAAAGTTTTAATAGTCCTGTAGAGCAGCATAATGCGATACCTTACTGATATTTACTTACTGCAAAAGGTTTTTGAATGTAAAAAACCATTAAGCAAAGTATAAGAGTCCAGTTAGGCGATTACCCGCATACTTACACTACTGCAGACTAGATAATGCACTGACCAGATAATCTTTTGTTTGGGCTGGAATCAGAATTGGCAATAGTTATCAGACTCAAGCAATGACGCTTAATTTTATGTTCAATCAATTGCTGCAATTATTTTGCCCTCAGCAAACAGCTGCTTCGGCAGGTCATTGTGGCTGACTGCACCCTTATGTTAAGCGTACTTGTTCTTGCCATGAAAAGTTTTAACTTTTTCTCACAGCAATTTAAAATCGAAATTTATTGAAAACCGAAGCAAAATGGTTAGGTATTTTTTGCAGAGTTTGTCATAGAGGAGTAATGGTATCCTTACACCTCGCAAAAAAACACCTCCCACAAAATCATTTGCCAGCAAAACATTTTCCTCAACGTTCTCTTTCCAGAATTAACGTTTTGTCAGAAATCAGACTTGCCAAAATGAATACTTGCCAGAAATTACATCTGCCAGAATGAACACTTGCCTGAAATTACATCTGCCAGAATGAACACTAGTCTGAAATTGCATCTGCCTGCATAAACATTTGTCTGAAATTACATCAGCCAGAATGAACACTTGCCAGAAATTACATTTTCCTGAACTTATTTACCAAAATTTACATTTGGCCAAAATTACATTTCCTTAAAATTTATTTTCCAGAATTTACATTTGGCCAAAATTAGTTTTTCCCAAAAACTTATTTTCCAGAATTTACATTTGGCCAAGATTACTTTTTCCCAAAAGCGTATTTTCCAGAATTTCCATTTGGCCAACAGTACATTTCTTCAAAAACTATTTTCCAAAATTTGCATTTGGCCGAAATTACATCTTCTAGGGTTGCCTTGTAAGTCAAAGTCCTTGAAAGTCCTTAAATTTTATTTACAGGTCCTGAAAAGTCCTGGAAAATATTTTGAAGGTTTTCCTGTGCTTAACCAAGACAAAATAGTGCAAAATTTTTTTGTTTGCTTATTTATAATGAGTGGTTGTAATTGTGCCAAAGCCATAACTGTAATGAGTTGTATTGTCAAGGTTCTCTCAAAAACTTTGCAGATAATAATTGTCTTTTTACATTGCAGTATGTGTAAATTATTGAATATTACTGGGAAAAGTGGATCATGGACAGTTGTGTATTGCAATGCACTACTCTTTTACTGCTTGTAACATAGGGAACGATTGCCTCCCCATTGGCCTGTTGACCAAAAAGCGCAATAAGAAAAATATGTTTTTTGCACTACATCAAAGGCAGTCTTTATTATTATTATGAAGTCCATTGACGCTAAAGTAATTTAAAGGCACTTGCAAAACATTTATTTAGGGGAGAAGGGCTAATATTTGTCTAAAATAAAATCAATAACAGCTAACTAAAAACTGGCTAAAATAAACATTGCAATTGCTTGATGTAAAATGCTTAACGTATCGTAGGTTTTATAAAAAAAATTATATGTTATATGGTGGGAACCAGAGGGTTATTCAGTATTAAATTCAGTTAATTCCCAATCACCTCTCTCAAATTTAGTGTACTATCTGATTATTTAACAAGTATTTCTTGGTTTGTCTTCTTCCATTTCGTTGTTTTAATTTACTTTTTCTTTGTTCCTTCATGACTTTTGAACCGCTGCAATTTTTGTTTGCATATTGCCAAAGGCTATCATTTGGCTTCACAAAAGTCCTGAGTGCAATGCATAGCTTATTGTTACCTTGTTGCATGTTTTAATTGCTGTTTATTGCTCCCTAATGCAATACAAAACAAATCTCATTTCATTAGCTCCTCCTTCCAAATTGTCTTAATCTGTAAAATATGGACGAATTAGGTTAATGCTTGTGAGTTTTTTCAACGAATAGGGTTTTACAGTATAATTTCCTGGCTGGAAATAAAGCTGGGGCTGAAGTTTTAGAATCAGCCAATGAGCCGATTTAGGCAACAAGTTTAATCATATTTTACAGTGCTATTTTCAATGCCATGTTTTAAAAACAATAATTTTTTACTGAACTAGGCCTAAAATTAAGTTATTGTTGCAAAAAAGTTTAAATATCGTCTGGTGCTGGGGGCTTTTCCTCAGACCTTTGACGGCTGGGGGCTTGCCCCCATACCCCTGACAGACAACCCTCCCGTTTCAGATATTGTTTATGCCCTTGTTAGTTGTAAGTACTAGTAATGCAAATGCTCGATTCCAAAATTTTTCTTCAATTACGAGTACAAAATAGGTAAGTGTATGTAAGAGTAGTAGTGAAAATTAAATTTTTTAGTCCTTTAAAAAAGTCTCAAAGAGTCCTGGAAAAGTCTTGAAAAATATCCTAAAAGAGTCCTGGACTTTAATCTGCAGTTTTTGTGGCAACCCAGATTTCGCCAAAAACTTAAATTTACACTTGCCAGAATTCCCATTTGACGGAAACTACATTTCCTCGAAAACTTATTTTCGGAATTTAAACTTGCCAGAATTTGCATTTGACTGCAATTACATTTCCCAAAAATTTATTTTCCAGAATTTACACTTGGCAGATGTTGCATTTGGCCTAAATTAAATTTCCTGAAAACTTATTTTCTAGAATTCGCATTTGACTGAAATTACATTTTCACGAAAACTTGTTTTCCAGAATTTGCATTCAGCTGAAGTTACATTTCACTGAAATCATTTTTCTAGAAACTGTATTTTTTACCCGAAAATTAATTTTCTAGAAACTATTTTTTGTTCGAAAAATTATACCGTATTTTGGTTTTTTATTTTTTATAAGCAGTCTAAATTAGAAGAGACTTTTCATTGAAATTGAGTGACATAACAGTTAGCTTACTGAATGAGAGATAATCTAACTTGTTCTATTTGCTTATTTTGGTTGTATTTCTAGCGTAATGAAATTTAGCGATTAAAAATTGATGTAAGCATGTAAATATTATCATATTCAGTTCACTGAAGCAGAGGAAGATTATTTTAACTCACAGGTTACAATTCCTTTTTATAAGAATCGTTCAGACTGTGATAAATTTTTGCCAATTTTCAGCCTCTTTTATTCTCAATAAATTTTGAGAGCATCGATATCAATTTATGCGATTTAGTTTGTATAAATGTTTAATTACAGATGCTTTGTCAACCTTTTGCACTGTCGTAAAATTGCAAAAGCGAGCTATTTCACTTGAATGACAGTCAAAACATTGTGAATTGCCTACGCAAAGTGCATTATTTTTTTATAATCTCAAAATCGTTGCAATTTTGCTTGTGAATACTTGAAAATCAGTAAAATTTCATGATTTCAAATCAGTACAGAATTCTGTTTCTTTATTGATTTGAAATTTATTCTTTTTCGTTACTTTTTTTTTGCAGCTGCTCTGTTGTTCTTATACCGTATAACTAACTTGTTTTTAAACGTTGAGCATAAATGTGCCTCGTGTTTTTATGAAATCGTTTTTGTTTCTGCAGCAAAAACTTTAAAACGCTTTTTTTGCAAAGCTACCAAAACCTATATCAAAAACAAAGCCAGCAAAACAACACTTGCTGCATTTTCTGTGAAAGATTTCATTCATTCATTTATTCATTCTAGCAAATGCATGGTAACACAATAATCGCACATAGAGTCAGGAAAAAGAAGTAGTGACACAACGCCTGACATTATGACATGCAGATGATCTGCACCAACGTCCTGCCACCTTAGCATGGTGGTGCAGTCCCCTCCCCAATGGGGATGGGTCGAAATGGCAGGACAGATCTCCCGAGGGGCTCGACTAAAAGGTCGCCCCCATTGTCTCAGACTGTTTTTTCGCTGGGCCGCCCGTTGACCGGTCACAACTGGGCAGCTCCTCTTCTTCTTATTGACCGGACCCCCTTTCAGCGTCTCCTTATCGTGGCATTGCTCCTTATTAGTGGCAATGTCCACCCTAACCCAGGCCCCATCAGCAACCATCCTCACCCCAGGTAACCCTGCTCCATCTGCCATCTAGATGTGGGCAGAGATTCTCTTCAATGCTCTGCTTGCCTTAAGTGGGTGCATTTCCTTTGCTCCTCCCTCACCCGTGCTGACTTTCGCACAATCTGTGCAACTGGCACTGCAGTGGGCTGGCGATGCCCAGTGTGCCATCCCCAAAAGACAACTGGCTCCCCCACTCAGACCCGTCTCCTTGTTACGCCGCCTGCGTCCCCTCAACCCCCTCCCCCAGGGTTCCCCCCACTACCGCCTGGCTTTTATCAATCACGTCCACCTTGGGGCCTCCCACGTTACCCTTCCTCCATTTGCTCTCTCGAGGTAGGTAGGTAAGGATTCTTTAAAGTGCTCCACCTGCTCCAAGTGGGTGCACTTCTCCTGCTCCTCTCTGACCCGGGCTGACTTTCGCAAAATCTGCGCGGCCGGCTCCCCCATGGGTTGGAATTGCCCTGTTTGTCTTAATGGGGACCTTGCCTCTTCCACCCACCGGCCAGCGTTCCCCCGCCCCTTCTCTCCAGCTCCGCCCTCACCCACACCCCCTCCACTTGCTTGCTCAGATCTCATGGATTCATCTCTGCCTCTCCCCTCACATCCTCCCCTCCTTAACACCTACCCTCCTTCCGCCTTCACCCTTCCTGCCTCATCACCACCACCCACAGGTTCACAGCTGGTCCACAACTTGCCACCCCACCCTCAAGGAAATCCACGCCTTTCACACAATCTCCGAATTCTTCAATGGAATGCCGGTGGTCTTTCCTCCTCCCGCCGTACTGAACTGATCGCTTTTCTCTCTGGCAACCACTATGACCTCATTTTTCTCCAGGAAACACATCTTTCGTCAACCAAAAAGTTCCAAATCCCTGGTTATTATACCCTCCGCACGGACCGGACATTCGGTGGACAAGGCCTTGTTTTCTCCGGTACTCATAACACTGGTGGTGGTGTCCTCACTCTCATCCACTCTGACCTGACTTTCTCTCCTGTTTCTGTCTCCTCTCTGTCTTCCCAGGACCCCTACTCAGACTACACCTGTGTTAATGTCCTTCTCTCCAACCGCTCTTCTCTTCAATTTCTTAACCTCTACTCCTCTCCCATCAGAAACACTCCTTCTGACTCTCGCACCAGGACCTTCCATCCTGACATCCTTCCTAACTCCCCTGACACTTTTATCCTTGGAGACTTCAATGCTCACCACCCAACATGGGACAGACTCATTCCCCCTAACCCGCTCGGAAATGACCTGTTTCGCTGGATCACTTCCTCCGGTCTGGAAATTCTGAACGACCTCGTCTTTCCCACGCTCCTTCACCATTCCACTGGGAGCCGTTCTTCCCCTGATATCTCGTTAGCTCCTGCGTCTTTTGCTCCCCACTGTGAGTGGCGCACTCTCCCTGGCCCTGGCTCGGACCATCTCCCCATTGAAATTGTCCTCCCCCTCTCTCCAGTTCATCACCCAAACACTCGTCCTCCCAAATTCAACTACAAAAAGGCCAGTTGGGATATTTACCAATCTTATATTGCTGAGCACCTCCCCTCTCTTGATTTTGATGCACTCAACATCCACCAGGCTGCCCACTCCTTTTCCCTCTTCTTAGTCGAAGCTGCCAAGGCCTCTATCCCCTTTGGCCGACTTGGTCGTTTCCCCAAAGCCTGGTGGTCCCAGGAAGCGGAATCTGCAGTGCGGGAACGACGGAGGGCCCGCTCCGTGGCACATCGATCTGAGTCGCACCGCCTCAGATTACATAGACGCTTCTCGTAGGGCATCCTCAGTCATTTCTAGAGCCAAATCTGCAACCTGGCAAGCCACCTGTTCTAACCTGTCTCCCCATTCTGATCCTCGTGCTGTCTTCAGGCTTCTCAATGCCATCTCGGGCAAAAAGAACAACTCCCAAGACCCTTCTTTTCCTGATTGCACTTCCCCTCTTGATACTGCCAACCACTATGCCTCATATCTTCACTCACATCTATCTCAAGCGACACCCCGTTCCTCGCGCAGAGCTGAACGACAGTTCATGAATGAACTCCGGAAAGCTAGCTGTGAGGATGCTTCTTCCCTCCACAGTTTATTCTGCTCCCCCTTCTCCTTGACTGAACTGCTCCTCCTTTTTTCTCTTTTTAGCAGGTCCTGGCAATCTCACACCTTCCCCTCTTGTTGGAAACCTACCACTATCATTCCCATTCCTCAACCTGGAAAACCCACTTCCTCTCCCTCCTCTTTCCGCCCCATTTCCCCCACCTCCTGCATCTCCAAGCTTTTTGAGCACTTGATTCTTTCTCGCCTAACATTTCACCTTGAATCTAATCATCTCCTCTCCACTTGCCAGGCCGGCTTTCGTCCTGGTAGGTCACCCCTTGACCAAATTCTAACTCTGTCTCAATCAATCTGGGACGGCTTCCAAAAGAAAAAACCTCCAGGCCGAACCATTTTGGCTTCTGTTGACTTCTCCAAGGCTTTTGACTCGGTCTGGCACTCTGCTCTTTTTCACAAAGTCCTCTCGCTCAAACTCCCCCCTTGCTTCGTTCTATGGGTGCGCTCCTTCCTTTCTGATCGTAGAGCTAAAGTCCAGGTTGGTGGTTCCCACACCCGCTTCTTCCGCATCAGACGTGGGGTCCCACAGGGCTCGGTACTTGGTCCAGTCCTCTTCATTCTGTTTCTTGATGACATCACTAAGGATTTACCTCGGGGTGCCCATGCCTCCCTGTATGCTGACGATCTGGTCCTCCTCCCCAGACTCGCTCAAAGCCTCCTCTGTTGTCCAATCCTCCCTCGATGTCCCAGAAACATGGTCCAACTTTTGGAGACTTCGACTCAATCCAAAGAAGTGTGAGTCCTCCTTTTTTCTCTACAGATCCCCATCAAGCCACTTTCCAACCTCGACTGAACCTCTTGGGCTTCCCTCTTTTGTTCAATCCCACCCCTAAATTCCTTGGAGTAACCTTTGATCGGACTCTATCCTTTGGGGCCCATGTCCAATCCCTGTGTTCCAAATTTTATCCACACCACAAAGCCCTTCGCTCAATTGCCACTGCCTCTTGGGGTCCCACAAAAGAATCTCTCTCCCTACTCTACAAAGCCTTTGTCCGTTCGGTGCTCACATATGCCTCTCCTGGGGTTCCCATTCCTCTGCAACACTGCAACCAAGCACCTGGAAGTTCTACACAGAGCTGCATGCAGGGTCACTACTGGTTGCCTCTCTTCCACCCCCTCCTCACTACTCCTTCTCGAGGCCCAACTCCCTCCTCTAAAGCTGACTCTAGAGCATCAGACCCTCTACTCCTTTGAACGTGCTCTGCGCCTTCCCCCCCGACTTCTCCAGCCTTTATGCTCTGGCAATTAGAAACGTTCCCTGTCGACTAAAGAAGAAACCCTCCTGGAGATCATTCTGTTCTTCAGCCACACAACCACTCCCATTCCCAGGCGAGTTTCTGATCACATGCCCCCCTTTTCCCCCACGGTCCAAAACCCACTTCATTGTTTCCCCCTTCATTCACGACTGCACAGGCAGTAGTACAGCCCGACTCCAAATTGCTTCAAGCAGACTATCCTCCCTCCCCCCGTCTGATATCCAAGTATGGACTGACGGATCTGTCCCCTCCCTTTTTGGTCCCGGTGGTGCTGGAGTGTATGTAACATGCTCCAAATGCAACACATCCAATTCTTTATCCTTTTCCTCCGGTCCAATTACCTCCAGCTTCACAGCTGAAACCTTTGCCCTCAAGCAAGGTCTTGCTTGGTGTACTAGCCATTTGATGACCTGCAAATTCCAGTCAGTTCTTTTCCTAACCGACTCTCAATCAGCCCTCTCTATTCTTTCTTCAGCCCCCTCATATCTCCTGCCTGAATCCCTCTGGAA
Organism: Trididemnum nubilum; assembly: GCA_963965965.1. Lineage (NCBI taxonomy): Eukaryota > Metazoa > Chordata > Ascidiacea > Aplousobranchia > Didemnidae > Trididemnum > Trididemnum nubilum. The sequence continues at coordinate 14,869,396 of OZ014485.1, read as the reverse complement.
TGTTTGGTCCCTTGCCTCCTCCCTCTCCAACAATACCACTTTGAGCTTCCAATGGGTCCCGGAAACGCAGGTCTCCCCGGAAATGAAAAAGCGGATTTACTTGCCAAAACTGGTGCCTCTCTGCCCACTGATGCGATCCCAAGCCCTCTCCTCCCAGTTATTGCCGAAGTCCGTTATTGCCAATACCGCAATCAGAGACGTCACATCTCACACTCCCATCTGAACTTTCAAGTCCCTGAAGTCTCTTCGGAAAAACTTCTTTCTCGTCCATACGCAGTGAGCTCTCTCGTCTTCGCTGCCATGGTCACAGTCTTCTTTTATCTTCATATCTTCACAGGATCAGTCGGAAGGAGAATTCTGATTGTAGTGCCTGTGGACATCCTCTACAGGACCTCAATCATTTCCTCCTCGACTGTCCTGCTTCTGAACCCCTTCGCAAATCTATCCTTGGCTCCTCTCTCTCTATTCTCGATCTATGGTCCAGACCTTGGGGTGTGGCCCGACTGTTGGGTCTCCGCGGAGTTCCTCCGTGCCCCCATCCTTCGGAAAGGGTCGGGTAGTACCACCACCACCACCACATGCAGATGATATTTAAGATAAAGCGATTCTTATTTGCTTGGTTGCTATATCTGTCACACCAGTTTTAAGTACAATGTAGGCCTAATCAATCACACTCATCAACATACATGCAGGCACACAAGATGTAAGTAAAACTAACGACTGGAGTAGTTGATCGAATAATTGATAAAGAGAAAAGAGAGGAACAGTAACCTGAACAAGGCCAGGCATGGTTACATTGGTGGTCAATGGGTAGCGCAACCAGCCCAAAAACTATGTTTAGCTCAACGGAGCAAGGTGAGAAAAGAAAAACCACCCTGAAAATAAAACCTCACCAGGTCCAGAAACCCTTTCAAGGAGCAGCTGGACATAGTATCAAGATGATAACAATTTTATAATTGATACATATGCATCAACATAATTATATGCAACATACAGCAATATGAGTCACACCATCCACGTTGGTTCTAGATAAATAGCTGGTACAAAGTACCATAACTTATGATCTTTTCGATATCTCAGTGAGAATAAAGGTATGCTCATGAGAAGAACTAAATTTGTGTCTATGCAATGTTGATCAGTTAGGCAGAGTCCTGTGTAATACTCAAGGGTAATGGTTTTGGTTTTCTTGCTGTGCAAACTACTGGAATTCACCAGCAATCAGTTAAATGCCTACATTTATATTTATTGTGAAAGCAATTTTAAGTTCTGGTAAATCATTATCGAGTCATTAGGTTTTGTACCAAAGAGTAGCAACCCTGGACTCTGCCAAAGTGTTCAAGCATTAGTTAGAAATAGTAATATAATACCACAGAAAAAAAAAACGAAAAAAAAGTAAATTAAAACGAAAGTCAGATCAGGGGTGCCCAAAGTTTTTGAGTAGCAGGCCACGTTTTTTTCTGGCCTTTACTAAGCCACACAATTCTCGTAGAATGCTTGGGTAGTTTATATCCAATATACTGCTTATTTAAATTTTGTATTGTCCTTATTCCAAATTAAATAATTTTTTCAACCAGAGTTGACTTTCAATACTTCGTTTTATGTTCACCAAGAATTAAGGTTTGGCCTATTATATGGTAGAACTTTTTCTTACACACCAAATATAATTTTGTTTAATACGCAGCACCATCACATCCAGATCTTGCTTAGGAGGGACCTGAACCAAACCTAACATTTTGATTTGTCAAAGTTTCAACAGCATCCAACACCTGACAAGTTCAATAAACTGCTACTTGTGTTGAAATGCATGCTTGATGGTTTTTATGATTACGGTATATATAAAGACCAAAAGGTCCCTTTGCTGCCTTCTGGCCACGACAACTAGGTGAATAAAATGTAATTACAATTATGAAAAAACATCTTTTTAATGGTTTAGTTCGGTTTTAACGCCGTTTGAAAAAAATTTTTCCACCATTTTAGAGCCATTTCAAAAAATTGAATTGCTAAATCAATTCATTCCTCAACTTGAAGGTCAGATCCGAAAAGCATTTAAAAGCTAGGCTAGCATATTTGGGTAAAACTCTTTAAACAACTTGGCTGAAGAGGGAAGGTTCAGTACTTGCAATGCCTGTTTACTGTTCATTAGTAGTTAACCTCCTGAATGCATCTTGTACGGACTACAAAACTAGTTATGCTGCTGCAAGCTTTATTATTCAAAAGCAAACTGTTTGGCAATAAAAATACAAACAATCGCATGAAAATAGTTAAGTTACTCCATAGCTAATGTAGTGGCCAATGAAACACAAATTTGCTACTTTTTAAAGTACTTGTAGCGGAGTTATTAATTCCTTGACCCCAAAAACCCCCAGGTAGCAATTTTCAGGCATGAAATTGCTCTAAAAATGAAATTACAACACTATTTTCGAAACTCTGGAGCAAAATGTCCCTCTAGTGGCCAAAATTCAAGCCACGATAACTTGAAAACCACTTACGGTATTGGAAGGAATTATTTTTTTCATTATTTATTAACAACTTCAGCTCAAAAAACAAATTTTTATAATACTGAAAACAAGGTTGCAAAAATTGTTTAAATTTTGAGTTAACCATGGAATGACCCTTTAACCACTTTCAGTGTGTAGAGTGTCGAAGACTCTATCAAAACATTTAACTCTGAAACTGGAATCAGGGCTTTATTTAACAAAAAGTTAAGCTGACATCTGCAAAAGAACAACATAAAACATTCAAGTCAACTAAATAATCTCAACATCACATAATCGCTTGGGACTTAACACAAGCACTCTGTGACTGTAGTCAGTAGCTGAGACTGTCAAAAAAACAAAGTATGCAATGACCTAAAAACAAACGCTTTGACATGTAGTCCGACAGCAGAAATAAATTATGCAATGTCAATAAGCGACACGATTCACGAATACCAGGGTGCAATTCTATACAATGTAATCAAATACAAAACAGAACTGAACAACCACATTCTCCCCTGCAAAAGAAAAATTAACATGACAGAAATCAAATTTCGACGGGACTAAGCATGGACACTAATATTTTCACAACAAGAAGATCAAAGTCTTCTATAGAGTAGTACTACAGTAGTTTCGAAATATACTAACACCAAAAAGTCTATTAAAAAATGCATTATTTTTAAAAGATGACTTCTTAAATTATCATTGGTTTACCGCACAATGCGCGCACTCCTATGAAAATAGTCCATTTCCTAAATTTTTCTGGGGCTCTCCTGATTCTAGTCAAGCGTACAAAACTCATAGTTGGTTTTTCACTGAACAAGTTGTCTTCAACAGAATCAGTGTTATCAGGTGATTTTTCATGTTGATCTTGTTTGGTTTCTAAAGCCAAAGGTAAATCAATCATATTGCCATAGGTGGGCACGGGACTTTGCAAAAGTACCGTGGTACCGGTACTCGGTACTTTGCTAAAATTAGTACCGCTGTACCGGTACTTTCAAAGTAAAAGTACCGCGGTACTTTTGCGGTACTTTTTTAAAAAATTAAAAGAAAAAAAATTGGACTGATTAACCTCGTTTACTGGATTGTAAATCATCACTTTTAGCAATTTGGTTCGTTTCTGCGACTAGTGCGAACTCTGTAGACCTACAGTTCGTTTTAGAGAAAGTTTGCCGTAGAATAGTAAGCAGTTGCAGTATTAGTATTACTACAATAGTGAGTACAGTACAAGCTAGTGATGAAATTGACTCGATAAAGTATCTAACTTATACGAACTACGGTCACCGGGCTACTTATTGTTCTAGACTTAGAGTATCTTGTGCCCAATAATAACCCAACAGCAGTCATCTCTAAAGCATCACGTACGTAAGTTGACACTGAAGGATACTCTGACGATCATTAGCTCCCAATTATTGCACAAGTGACATTTACACAAAACTTAGAAATTGGGGGATAAATTGCACTTTTGGCAAAGTGTACTGTTTTGATTTGTTTTTAGTCGATTCGTTGCTGCAGTTACTTTTTGCATTTCTTATTTAAAGCTAGGTGGGAGCTTACCAGTTGCCAGCCTAAAACGAACGACGCATGTTAACGGTGACTTCTAAAAAATTCTTTTGTTCCCCCGTAATGAGAACAATTTCAAAATTACAGCATTTTTTGTTGCTGTTGTATAGCATATTTTTTCTCTTGTCACAACACAGCGTTAGACGCTAATTATTGCACAATCCGCACACTTTCATTGTAATAATTACTTCGTGCCTGGAGGAATTTGCACCTGCTTAAGAGTTTCTAGTTTTCCAATGTCCCGTGAATTTTGATTTCTTACCACTGAATTTCTGGCTAGTTCGAAGCCACAAGCAGAGATAATCATCGTAAAGCGCTCAATCCAAGGACACAACAACCTAACCAGTGTGTGGGTTGAACACAGATTATGCAATTAGAGTTGTCGCAAAAAAGCTTTGGCACTTTTGGCCATGCTTTTGTGGGACTCTCAAGAAGATTTTTTGTCTCTTCTGATTATAAAAAAAATTAGCTTTTTAGCTAAAGCCGTTAAAATACAGGGTGAGCCAAAAGTAGGTGGACAGTAAAAAAAAATTAACTGTATCATAGTAATAGAAAACAGGTAAAATTAAAACAAATTTTAGAACTAAAATTGTAATTATATACCACAAATAACATAGTTGTAACAAAGTTAAAATGAACAATTCAATTAAAGTAACTGAGGCATAAATCTATTCCATATGCCGTCCACCTACTTTTGGCTCACCCTGTAATTATTTTTTGTTATGTTCAATTTCGGGTGTTCTAAAAGAGGTGCAATCATAAAAATTGATTTCTTGGGGATTAATTTGTGTGGTTTCATGGGAGGTGGCACCCAAAAATTTCCAGAGACAAAACCGTGTTTTTTACTCGACAGTTTTGCACAAAAATTAGATTGCGTTGTTTTGCCCTGTAGAACTTATTAGAAGAGCGTACAATGTTTTGGAAGAAAAAAAACCTCATCGCGGCCAAAGCCAAAGTGGGATTGGTGCAGATGAAAGGATTTTTGAGATAATTTTTCTGCATAGTGCATAAGTATAACCGGGTGAAATACTTTTGGCCGTATTATACACCGTTTGTGAATGAGAACATCTTCTTCGCCAAACGTTCTAGGCATAGGTGGGCAAGTTAATGCTAAACGGTAGCTTCGTTAACCGCTAGTCCGTTAACAAACTTCACATCTCCGTTAACGTTAATCCGTTATTTTCAGCTTTAATTAACGGAAGTTAATAAAGTCCGTTAATCCGTTAACACTTTGCGTGTAATTTATATTTCTTTTTATTCACTCGCTTCTAGAACACGTATTGATGCTGTTGAGCTGATTGTAAGGAAATATTTAATGCTATGGTGGTCTTTTTGTGTTTCGAAAGTTACATTTTACAGTCTAATCTAATTTTAAGATAAAAATAAGTTCAAATGCACAACGAAGCTGCGATCGAAAAGTCTTTGGAAATTGTGAACAGCAATAATTAATAGACCTATGAGGCTGCAGCTTATTATTAGTCACAAAAAAACTCCTTTCTTGAATGAATGGTGCAAGATATTAATGATAAAAACCTTAACGGAAGTTAACAGAATTTAACGGAAGTTACTTTAGTCCGTTAACAGAACTTAACGGAAGTTAATTTAGTCCGTTAAGATGAAAAAACTTTTTAACGGATTAACGAGTTAATAAAAAAGTTAGCTTCGTTATTAATGGATTAACGGACTTGTGCCCACCTATGATTCCAGGCATATTTAAAGTCAAAAGCTAATATAAATGGATGCCGGCAGTAAAGTGCAGTAAATTTTTCTTCAAGCATGCCCGTAACCAAAAATTTGCAATGGGGGGGAACGTTGTGGGGGTCAAGGGGCAGATCCCCCAACCACCAGAGGAAATTGGGGTCGGGGTCAAGGCCCCCAGCCACCAGAGGCATAGGGTGTAGGGGCGGATCCCCCAGCTCTCGAAAATTTTTTATTTTTTTGGCAAAAATAACTTAATTTTAGGCCTATTTTGATAAAAATCAATGCTATTAATATGTGGCATAAAATTAGCAGTGCAAAAAATCATTATACCGTACTAGTTGCATAAATGGTTTATGTGAGAGGTAGCTATTGCTAGAATTTCAGTTCTCTTATTTACAAGTTGGTTAATCATAAAATCTTATTTCGGTAGTTTAGTAAACCTCGCAAGAAGTAATCTATTTCAGCTAAATTTTATAGTGAAAGATGTATGCATATATGGGGGCCAATCGAAGGAAGGTTGAGAAAAGTTGTTGAGCATTTTTCAAAAAGTGATCAAATTTGATTACCAATTTTCGGCTATTTTTTATAGTCTTTTTTCTGATTTATAAGTTTTATTTTTGACAAATTAGCTCCCTCCCTCCTTCAATAAACATTTCAAAATATGCTTTAAATAATTTTTTGAATCTGTTCTAGAGCAAAAGACAGTATCAGGAGTGCTAACGACGTAGTATTTTTCTTATTCTGCATTTTGGTCGGCAGGCCAATGTATTCACCCCGCACCCCCTGGCTACGCTATTGTATTCACGCCTGATGTGATGAGTATTCATTGTGTAAGTCGTCTCTTACAATTTTTTCTTAGAGATTTTGTTTTTGTTTCGCCGGTGCATGATTACTGGTAATGCATTAATTTGCCATTGCAAGAAAACGTCAATTTTTCAAATCGGCCAGCAAACTGCAAACGCTAAGTCCCTGCGGTGGTAGTAGCGATTAAGACCAACAGTTAAACACTAAATTAAGAAAAAAGATTGGTTGTTTATCCAATTTATTTGCAAGTATTTTTACAACGTTTCAAGTTTTTAATGGTACGTTCTTAAAATCCATACTAAAAAATAAAAAAAAACTAAAGTACCCGTACGGTACCGTGGTACTTTGCTATTTTTTGGCGGTACCGATACCGGTACCACAAAAGTATCGACGGTACCGGTACCAAAAAAGTACCGCGGTACTTTAGTACCACGGTACTGCCCACCTATGCATATTGCTCTCGCCATCTCCATTATTTTGCTTCATCAACATCTACACCATCACATACTTGAGGATAAGGAGTCAGATCCAAAGTAGATACGGTGGTTTCTTTCACATCCTGCTTAACTTGAGCATATGTGGTATTGGCCATTAATAATTCAACCACATTGCAAAGCAGTTCACTTTTATCTCTTACAAACTTATGTAAGAGCACTTCGATCCTTCTTTCAGCAATCAGGATGGCAGTCCTGTCCCTGCCATTGCGGCCTAGAGAATGAAAGTAGTCTCTGGTGAGGTTCTGGTTGGTAGTTCTGCAAGTAAGTGATCAAATAGCATGGAGTGCTTTAGGCAGAACTTTCTCCCATTCTTGTTCTTGCAAATTTGATGATCGAAGTGGGAGTTTTGTCCTCCAGATGGTTTGGTTTGCTCTCTTGCATTGTCCGTTATCCTGAGGATCGTAGGGTGAACTGAAGCTGGTGGCAGTGTCTTGTTCACTAAGAAACGCTTTTAACTTTCTGCTTGCAAAAGATCCTCCGTGATCGATATGAAGGAACTCGTGGGGAAATCCAAAAGTGCAAAAGAGCAAAGATAAACATTCAATTACGGTGCTGGCGCTCATGTTTTTTCAGGGGTATACAAAAGAATAGTGACTGTATTCATCGATTACCACCAATAAATCTGATTTCGGCCCTTTTACCGTCCTTTGAAGTCCATCTTCCCATGGTTTAGTAGGTTTCACTATTGTTTTTCTTTTTGTTCAATGAAATCTTGGCTTGACTTCCGCACAAATGGTGCTATTTAGGCATACTTGTTTGGTCTTTTTGATGGTATAGGGCAGGTTTCTGGCCCATATGAAGTTGTAAAGGGTAGCACATCCAGGGTGACCCAGCGACTATATACTCTTGCTTTTTGGTTTCTTCTAAAGTATAATGAGATTCATGCATATGATTTTATGTACATTTGGAGCTGTACAAATATATATCCATTTAAGGATCCATGGCTTGCTCTTCAGTTTTCGCTGTTTGCCCATTTGTTTAATAGGGGCATGTTTATCGATAACGTTTTAAACCATTGAGAAAAACTCTTCAAATGATTTATCAAAATTTTCTTCTGCTAGATCATTTAAATGTTTAAAAAATCCGTTGACGGATTCGTTCATATCATCACAGAAAGTCTCAGTTTTACAACTTGATTTATCTCTGATAAAGATTTGCATATGTTTTGTCTTTGAAAATGGTAGCCTTACACAGTATACACGAATAATAAACTGCTACTACAACAATTACTAAATATTGTATTGAGGTCGAATGTTTTCTATTGCAACGAATTACAGTACGTTTGATGAAATGGAAATGTCGTTTGTGATTATATGGTCAATAATGGTCAAGGAATCACCAGCTATATGAGTAGGTACAGAAATTATAGGAATAGAATTGCTGTGCCAGATTTCCCACAACTACTGCTCCATGGTTCATAATAGGATTGATGTGTTCTTAGTTTTTCCCATTAAAGCATTCGACCATTATTTTGGAGCATGTTTATCAGCAATACAAACAGAAATACCACTCAAAATAACAACATGCAATAAGATGTAGATTGGCTCCCTAAGATATAAATTGGCTTCAATGTGTTGAGCAGTCGCTAGAAGCTCATTAGAAGCAAAGTGTAGCATAATTTAGAGGTTGGCAGCTACATAAAATGATGAGTTATAGTAAGCGGTGTATAATTGTATATGCTAGAAGGTCTTAAAAACATCAGCCATTTTTTCTAACTGCACAAGCTGTCCACTAGGGTGTCTGTTATGTGGGGTTAAGTTTTAAAATACACATTTTTGTGAATCCGACCCTTACAAAAGTTTCCATTGTACCAAAAACTGCCTTATACAAAGTTTTGTCGCAAAATTTTGATTTTTAGAGGTGGAGCAGTATCTCAAAGTTGGCTTAACAAACACCTTTATATGCACTATGGGAAGTTTTCTAAGCTGCACAATACTCATGTTTACAGAAAAGTCCTTGCTGTATAAAAGTAAATTTCTTTATATTCGGAACAATGGCCAGCTATTTTCAACTATTTGTATAGCATACTGCATTGTTTTGATTTTTGAAGCGACTTGATTGAATGGTGGTGCTACCCAACCCTTTCAAAGGGATGGAGATAGGGATGTTCATTTCAGAATATCTGCATATTCTAGAATAATTTCAGATGTTTTTTTTGGATTCCAAATTCTTTCCAGAATATTGAATCCTATTGCACAATATCGCAATCATTCAATTTCAGACAAAAAAATAATCTAATTGACAGCAATATTTTGACTGTCGAATATCAATAGTAATGTTTATATCAATACCGGCATTAATACATTGTTATGGTCACTTGTTGATCAAGATTTTTTTGCTTTTTCTCTATGATAAAGAAGATATGCTTGCCTATTGCTGCCACAAGGAAGAACACATGAATTTTCAATCTTTTTCCCCATAAAAACAAACCAGAAGAGAAACGCAAGAGTTTAAAGAGAAACAAACAATTAAAGCATTGTCATGCATTACCCGCACATGTACTCCGTACAGTCGTACCCACCTGCTATTACTTGTGGTTGCTCAATGCATGCTTAGTGCAGCGTATGTGCAATGGCTGTTTGCTGTGTGCATTTGTTACTGAGTGAGCAATGCTGGATCAATTACGTTCGTACTAAAACAACACATAAACAGCGCATCTTAACAAGTCATTAGTATTCCGATTCCATAATTTGGAAACAGTTCCATTTTAGAGCCAGTTTCAATGGATTTGGTATTCTGGAATAAACATCTCTAGATGGAGAAGCAAGGAAACTTCGCAGAGACCCAACAGTTGATCCGCATGCTAGAATGCAGACTGCAGAGCCAAAGATAAATTTGCATAAAGGCTCAGAGTCAAACCAGTCAAAAAAGAGATGATTAAGGTCCTGTAGGAGGTGTCCACAGGCGCTGCAGGAAAAGTTTTTCGCATGACAGACTTACGATTAAAGTAAAGGCTTTGACCATGGAAGCAAAGGAGGAAAGCTCAAAGCATATGGGGTTTGAGAAGGCCATTTCTTCCGGCGAAACTGTAGGAAAGGGACAGTTGAGATGGGAGGGGGAATGTGAAAATGTGACGTCTTGCTGAGCCATTTCTTTTCCTATATTGCAGAAGTGTCTATTAAACTCATTGCAGATACTAGAGGTACTGCTAATTATGCATCCATAAGGACTGGTCTACACTGTGCGTACAAAATTACAAAATTTTTTACGTTCGTACGTCGAGGGTGTCTACACTATGCAAAACGGCGCTTATGAGCATAACAGCTTAACAGCGTATTCTGTGGGTGGCCATAATATCATGCTGAATTGGATGACAGAAATCACAGATTTATTACAATTCTTTGTTGTTTCAGTTAAATTTGGGTCAGATTATGCATCACGAGAAGTAGTATTGTCTTTTTAATAATTTAAATGTGAATTTTTTCCTACCTTCCTCACAAAAAACATAACGTACGGCCAATCAGTGATCGAGTGTCTGTTACTGAAAAGCTAGATCTGGGTTCGATTCCTTGCTTACCGTTCAGCAATAAAAAGGGACACCGTGAAGACTCCACAGAGTGTGGTAGACAAGACGTGGCAGCTCAACTCAAAGACCAAAAAGTTTCTTTGCTGTCTTCTGGCCGAAGCAACTTGGTGAATACAACAATATTACAAAAGGCCATTGATGCAGGCCCGGCGTCAGAATAGTGTGACTAGGGGGGCAGAAATAAATTTTGGGGGAGCACAAGAAGTTTATTTACGTGAATTCAACAGTGTGGATCAAATAAAAAAGGTGAAGGCAAAAAAAAGGCCTTCTGTTTAAAAATTTTCACAAACTCTGGTTTTCATCTCAAAATTTTGCAATTTTTCACGAATCCTAAAGTGAAGACCAAAAAAAAAAGGTCTTCGTCGCCAGAGTTTCATGAAATTCGGTGTGAGTCTACAAAAACTACGAAAAAACAGTTCTTGCTCACAAATTCTAGAGCGATAAGCACCAATTTGGGAGTCTTAGGCCTCGATTTGCACTCCAGTAGGCCCGAGTCTGTTAATTTTTTCGGAGCAAGGTCCTTGCTTTGGGGGCACAAGCAGTCATTTGGCGAGGCACGGCCCCGGAATGCCCCCCGTGGCACCGGGCCTGCACTGATGGGCACTAGAGGCTGGCTTCAAAGGTCCGGTTCTTCCTCTTTTGAATTCCTCTTAGCGGAGAGTGACTCGGTGGAAAGATCTGATCACAATGTTTTGCAGGGTACATTTTGTTTTCAGCTTTCAACTGTTTTTCAGTTCTGATACATTCCATTTACAAAGGTGGAGTCCTCGAGGACACATTTTGAAGTCCTTGGCCTCGAAGCTTCAAGTCCTCGAAAATTGCCCTGTCCTCGGCTCGAGAACAGCAGTATTTTTGGAATCCCTAAAATTTTTTATATCGTTTTTTGTAGAAAAACTTGTTTTTTAGGAGATTTTTTGATTTTGTTTTTTTGAGAACACCTGAAAAAAAATGTTTAAAGACCTTTTTTTTTTAAACGCGTGAAAAAAATTTAGAAGACCTTATTATTATTATCTTTTGGAGAACACTTGCGCCTGTGTCCTTGCCCTAGAAAGGGTCTGTCCTCGAAAGGGCTGTCTTTGGCCTCGGATATTTTTTGTGTCCTTGGCCTCGAGCCTTGTGCCCTCAACTCCACCTGTGTCCGTTTAAGCCAAATGTTGAGCGTCTTTTGCCTCTCTCCCATATCAGCTTTTATATAAACTTTATCCAGTCCACCCCTGGAAACACAACAGACGGTGCATGATGCGTAACATGCAGGTGTAGGTTATCCTCTCGAATTGTCGAACAGTTTGAGTGCGCAAACACATTAAACTACAATCTTTTCCGCATTTTATCCCTTCTGCAAAAACAACACGCATTTTATCATTATTGTGTTGACTCCTCCCCCCAAGCGGTTTGAGTTTACTCCTTGTAACCAATCAGAATGAATTGCATTATAACTCCTGATTTCATAACTAAAATTTTTGTTGACATGCTTATTGCAGTATTCATCTTTTTTTTTTCACACAAACGCTTCTACTTAACGCTTTTTTTTACTACCACTCTGGTAGTTTTGTATCACAGTAACGCACAAGAATTTGATAATAAAAGTTTTGGATTCAATCCCTCTCTCGCTAAATCTAAACTTATTCAGAGAAATGCTTACCCTAGCATTAGCCGAAGATTGAGAGAAATCGCACAGATGTCCAGCTACTTGCACTTTCATAAAACATAAAACGAAAATAGGACGAACTATGGTAGCTAAAAATTTCAACTACCCTATACTGCAGTAATATTATTACCACTGAAATTGCAGAAAATTGATTGTGCGACTAGAGCATTCAATAAGTTTACTGTACTCCAAGGAGGAACTTTTGAATTCTCTCAATAAGACAGATATTGCAACTTTTGTGATACAACTATATTCAATATTTTCAAAAACTCAATAAACTAAATTTGTTGCAAGCAAAAGTACAAAATTTTAAGCGCAAAGCAGTTAATATTTCTGAAAGTAACACATCGGGCATCTCTTACGATTGTTATGCTTCGGAGGAAGTGAGGAATCCTTCATCTGGTTGTCGCTTCATGTAGATATCAGCGCAGATTAGACAAGCACATATTATTATTGATAGTATTGATGTATAAACAAGTGTAAAGTGAAAGCTACCTCAGAGATTTAATCAAAACTTGCAGAAAAGTTCATCTCAAAGAGTTTTTGCTTAAAGCAAAAGCTGTCTCATAGGTTTAGTCAAAACTTGTAGGAAAAAATAATCAGAGGAGTAAAAGTGATGCCAATGTCCAATCAGTTTCAGAAAGCTGATATTTTATTATACATCACCAACATTTCGATTATAAAACTCGAAAATGATTAATGCCTGGATCGTGGAAAAGTCAAGCAGCAACTTTATGAAGCACTAATAATCACCAATGTCTTGATTGATTTCATGGTGGGAAAAGAAAATATCACAAGTTCAGCCAACAGCACTTAACTCGAGCCATGAACAATTTTCATTACAGTGTGTTGACCATGAGGCATGTTGAAGAAATACAGAACAAACATTAATGAAATGTGATGACTTTACTTCTGCTTTTTACTCTTATCACTAAAAGAGAAAATGTCATATTGTTAGTCAACAGCACTTAACCCAAATCATGATCAATTTCCAGTAGGTTGTGATGACCATGAAGCATGTTGTAGAAATACACAACAAACATTAATGGAAGTTGACGGCTTTACTCCTGGTTTTCAATCATGCAATTCCGACAATTTTCCAATTATCTTCTACTCATTGGAGGACCTAGAGTAAAACAAATAATAATTACTCCTACCAAAAAAAGTTCAAAATTCTGCAAAGTGTCCAAAACTGTCAGAGCAGTAGACATATCAAAAAACAGACCAATTATGCATAAAACAGTTGTACTCAGAAAAGAGTCCAAAATTTTCAGAGGCAACTAGTTGACACAAGACGATTAACTTGTCCAACTTTAATCTTAGTCCAAACCAGACTTGGAAGATGTTTGACGCAAAACCCTAGCTATATCGTTGCGGTGTCAAATTTTCTTGCATCAAACCGGTCACATTAAATCTCAAAAAAGCGCCAGTACTACATTACAGAACAAAGCTATCAAATCAAGTTAGCAAAATTAAAGCAAAAAAAACTTTTTTTAAAACCAAGCAAAGAATACTTTATCAAAATTAATTCTAGCAAAGATATCACTACAGCATTTTTTAAACCATAAGGCACAGCAAACTGGAACATACAACTGTTAATTGGCGTGCTGTTGTTGTATCAATAAATGTCTTCTATAATTATTATTTTCTAGCATAAAACGCACGAAATGGCTTCTATAGCTTTTGTTGTTAGGCACATAGTGCACCAAACTATAAGATGCACTACATTACATTGAATTATTAAACTTGAAAAACTTTTTAAAAATCGGCAAGCAATAATCCATAAGGTGCAGCAAACTGGAACATACAACTGTTAATTGGCGTGCTGTCGTAGTTTCAATAAATGTCTTCTATAATATTATTTTCTAGCGTAAAGCGCACCAATTGGCTTCTATAGCTTTTGTTGTTAGGCACAAAGTGCACCAAACTCTAAGATGCACTACATTACATTGAATTATAAACTCGAAAAACTTTTTAAAAATCTAAATGGTTTAACTTTGAATGCAATTATGGAATCAAATCAAATCTTTCATTATACATGCTGTAATACATCAAAGCGCATAAAGTTGGCAGGGCCCACCTCAGCATCATTGCACCCAAGCAACATAGCTGCCTTCAAAGAAATGTCGCAGCGATACAAAGCCGCTGGCAATGTTGTGTTTGAATTGACCAGGCTGATCTAAATCTCAGACCTCCACTCCAGAGACGAATGCATTACCACTTGATCAACTGGCCATAAGAGAGCATAACTGGAAGTACTAATTAAATGCATCAGAGTATAAGGCACAAGTTGGATATCTTAAAAAATTTAAGTATCATTGGTGCACCTTATGGTTTGAAAAATATGGCACTTTTAAAATCTTAGTTGCACCTAAGAAAAACAAGCAATGCCACACATATGTTACAAGGAACTTGAAATTGTGTAGTTAAGTTGCAGTGATGTGAATACTGTCTTGTCACACCATCACATTAAAAAAAATTTAAAAAGTGACAAATTTTCTTTGGTCCACTGCTAATTTTAAATGATTATTTTAACTACAAGCAAATGATTTAGATAAAACTTCCAATTTGTTTTTTTATTTTCATTATGAAAACGCCTGAAGTTTTTTTTTTTTAATAAAAGCTCAAATAGCTAGCTGGTAAAGATTGTCAGTCTAGAAATACACATAGCTACCCTTAAAAACCTGACAATGCCACTGTTAGATTGGTCATCACCCTTGAAATCTTTGAGCATTAAAGATCAACATTGTTTCATAAATTTATCAATAAGTCTCTTTGAGTCTGGACCAAAGTACCATATCATTGATAAATTTGTTAAATTCCAAATACTTACAGTTACTATATTTTGTTCATTACAATAAATACTTGCTAACAGAGTCTTAATTTACAATTCTGAAAAGCAATTGCAGAATAGAAAAACTTTTGATTTCAATAGGCTATCTTATTGACATGACAGTTAGACAAACTTCTTGGCTCGGCAGTGTCTGCAATTCAACTCAACTATTTGTAAAAGTCTAAAACCTGATAGTTACTGAATAATAAGTGAGCACATCTTGAAATAGAATAATTTTACATGTCTATATAGCTGTAACTGCACAGCCCATTATAGTACCAGGGTACGCCTAAATTGTAGCATTTTAATTCTGCAATTATTACTTTAGGCTAACTGATACTGTAGGCTCTAATAGTTTTGAGTTTCATTGATATAAAAAATCAAAGCCTAGATTTTATCGACAGACTAATTTTTCAACTTTGCATACCGATATTTTCTGACAGTAGCTTAGGCTATTAAGTTGCTTGTTTACCAGTATCTGTTATCGCTATAATGCAGCATCACTGCACCTGCAAAGTGCACCAGTAAGTTAACACGTTGACTGCCAACTACGAGTATACTCGTAGTGAGGCGTTTGTTCCCTGGTGCCAACTACGAGTATACTCATTTTTTTCTAAACGCCAATGAAAAAAAAACTACGAGTATATACGTGATTTCAATGCATGAAATTGACCCTTTGGCATATGTAGCACAACACGAAATTTATTTTGGCACTTGTAACACCAATAATAGCCTCCAAAATTAAAAAAGTACCAAAACCAAACAAAATTTTGGTCGAATTGATCGAACAAACGTTTTTTTACGCAATGTATTGCATGCTTATATTGCTTATGAAACATTGCTGCCACTTTGAGTAAAACACCTAAAGTAGCTAAGCAGTTTCACCTGTAGTATTTGTGCAGACTCACTAAAGCCTAGCAGAGTTTGGAAATGATAAACATTGTGGGATGTTCATCTTTTTTTAAGAAAAGCTACAGATTTATATGGAAGTTGCAGCAGCAACTGCTGTCGAATCAGCAGAAAGAGATAGACTAGATGCTGGCACAGGAGGTTGCACTATTGCCGCTTCTTCATCTTCATCTGAACTTGATTCATCTGTATCTGGTGCTACATATAGTGCATGTACATCATTTTCCGAATCAGATAAGCCAGAAAAATCTTCTGAATGAGAGTCACTCAAGTCCAAGTAATCATCCCATTCATCCTGAGATATATACCTTATTCTAGCAATATGGTACCAAGTCAGTGTTAGTAAACTTAATTTTAGACTGTAAGCTAAATTGAATTTGACCAACTTGGTGAAAACATAATAGTGATTAGAAACACGGAAAAAGCTAAAATATCTAAAAAAAAACATAAAGAACAAAATTTGGGTTACTCAGAGTGATGTAACCTGTTAGGCTACAGTACCAGTATTTAAACAGTAGCATAGCCTAATCAAGGGTGTGTGTAGCCGAAATTTTCTTCCAAAAAAATCTGGCTAAGTAGGTAATAGGATTACTATCAGAAGTGAAGTCCTCAAGGACACATTTCGAAGTCCTTGGCCTCGAAGACTCAAGTCCTCCAAAATTGCCCTGTCATTGGCTCAAAGACAGCACTATTTTTTGAGCCGTTGAAATGTTGTTGGAAAACGCCAGAAACCTCGCGGAAAATTTGCGTAGACCTTTTTTTGTTTTCCGTAAGTGGAGATCACCAGAAAAAAATTTTTGAAGAGCTTTTTCGCTTGAAAAAAATTTTTGAAGACTTTTTTTTTGGAGAACACTTGCTCCTGTGTCATTGGCCTCGAGAGGGTTTGTCCTTGGCCTTGGCCTCGGAATTTTTTTGTGTCCTTGGCCTTGGTCTCGAGCCTCGTGTCCTCGACTCCACCTCCAATTACTATTACTCAGTTTATGAAATCTATATCCTGTCAACTGCAGAAAGAGGAAAGTGAACTATGCTACTCTGGTATATGGAACAGTGGAAGGCTATTCTGTATTAGTATTGGTGTAGTGTAGTGACCAATAGTGTAACTGGAGGTTGGTAAATATTGCTACCAGCATACCAGTAGCCTGGTTGACTTCTTGTTCACCAGTAAAGAAGCATTATAAGAATTTGTCCATTAGCGATTGATTTTAGCTCACACTAGCTGTTTAATCCAAATTCAAATTTTATCTGATTCTAATCTGACTTCTAGATTTCTAAACTTTTTTCTAGTAACGAGTAACCACTACACGCGCTATAGCTAAACAAAAATATTATGTGGTAATTGGAAAATATTTTTTCAATACAAATACACGATGATACAGTAAGTTAGTTTGAAAATTTTGTAAAGCAATATTTGGTCATGTGTAAAAAAAAAATCATTTTCAGCTACGAGTTATCTCGTAGAGTGACATTTTTTGACAAATAAGTTGGTTCAGGTGCCAACTACGAATATACTCGTAGGTAATTTTTTCGCGTGATATATGACAAATAAGTTTAGCTGTTGCCAAAAATCGACTTCATGGCTTTGTGGCACTCTTACTTTAGCTCTAATACGTTTGGCATTTTTGAGCAGTTTTGGTAAAAAACGGTCGGCAGTCAACGTGTTAAACCTTTTGAAGTAAACATCTAAACTAACCTACAGCAGCTATCAAGCTAGGATTACCAGTTTACTTTAACAAGTACACCCTAGGTACGAGTACCACCAAGACGTAGACCTACCGTACCATACTGGTAGGCCTATTGGTACTGGTTTTGGCCTAAGCTAGTCCCCTTGGTCAGGACTGTGATGTGCATTGCCACACCACACATCAGTTTTAATTTTCAAATTTCTTTACTTGGAATAGGCTAACTAAATGTTACATAGCAACAAACAATTTGTAATTCACTTTTGGGCTTATCCACCTAAGCCTCTTTTTTGCAAGTTTTTCCTGATAGAGCTGCAAATGGACCATTTTCATGTTAAACTAGGCTATTTCAAACCATCACGCATACTTTCACTTTTGAAAATCAACTTTTTTTCAGCAAAACTTACAAACCTAATTGTAGTCTACCCTGAGACCTGGCAAACCAGTTTTTCAAAATTTCACACAAATAGTGAGCTTACGAGCGTACCGGCAAAAAAATTTGCTCTTTTTTCGCTGGCAATTTTACTCTTGTAAGGTGCTACGCCCGTAAGGTGGTATGCTTGGGCTTACAAAATTTTACTTTAAAACAAACTAAAGTTACGCTCGTAAGCTGACAATTTTACGCACAGTGTAGACCGGCCCTTAATATTCAGTTGATTGGGTAGGGAGTTATCTTTACTTGCGCTTTTGTTCAATATATTCTTGATGGTTTTCCAGGTTACACCTATGTTGCCACAGTTTCCTAATAAGGTTTGGTCGTACATTGCTTTCGCTTTTTGTTTTTGATGCGGGTAAGCTTGTTTCTGTATTCTTTATAAATATTGTGATCTGAGGTGCTATTAGATCGTTTATATTTAGCATACAATTTATTTTGCGTAGTAATCGACTTCAATATTCCCTTTGTCAGCCATAGTTCTTTTGCTATTTTGTACTGTCTTCTAGAAAGCTGTACTTTTGGGAAGTGTTTGTCGGTTAAATTAGACATGATTTTAATCAGTTCTGAAATGTCATTTTGTTGTACTGCAGCAGAGGATCTAAGTTGTTCACTAAGATCAGTCAAACAATTTTCTTGATTTTGATATGGAAATTTTTGAACAAGTGGTCTTGCATTTTTTTTCCTATCAGTCCTGAGTTGAAATGCAATTACTATAGGTGAATGGTCTGAGATATCGTGTTCGATTACTGCTGTGGTGTTCACATTGTTTAGTGTACAGTTAGTTATCCACATACACATGATCTGATATGGACTCCTTGTTTGACGATACTCTTGTAGGACAGGCAATGAGGTGCTCGCATCCAAGGCTTGAAATACTGTTGACATACCTTTGAGTTTTAGAGTCGACTTTAAACTCTCCGTAGTTAATGTTAAAATCACCCAATATTACATATTGTTTTCCTTGTAAGGATAGGATATTGTTGTGAAATACCTTTTTAAACGTTTCACAATTTTGCCATGGTTGACGGTTTGGGTGGTCCATATTTTGTCAACTTTTGAAAGTTTTAAGTCTCACCCCTTCAAGTTGTGTCATTTCATGAAAAAATAACTTGTATAAATTGTTTTCGAAAAACTTTTACGTTTAGGGGTTGCCCAAACCCCTCAAAAATCGGAAATTTTGTCAAATTTTGGTACTTTTGGCATTTTGACTTTGATGTATTTTTTGATCAAAAACTGTGATAATCGATGTTTAAAATGATTTATCACCTCCAATTTGTAAAAATTTGACACTCATATGTGTTGTAAATGCAAAAAATTGTGGTCACTTGATTTCTACCACTATGTGGCGCTATAGTTTAAATCATGAAAATTGTTAATAACGTGTAGTTTTTAACCCAAAACAATGGTATTGATTTCTGGAACTACATTTTCAGCAATGGGTGTTCCAAAACTTTTATATAATGCCATTTTTATATGGTGTCCGAATATGAGCTTTCAGTTTTACTTTTTCACATATTTCAAAAGTTTGCCAGTGAAAATTTACAGTAACATTTTTCGTTTAAAACTTTAAACCCAGCGCTTTTTTAACTAAACAATTTTGAGTTATAACTTGAATAAACTAAAGTAGATTAAAATATCATTACACACCACATTGACTAACAACGTAACTGAAAGATTAAAATTTAAAATGAAAAATAATGGAAAGTTTAAAACCTTTCTTGAAGAAAAGCGTTTCCATTTAGTGCAAAATTCTGCAAAAATTTGGGCTGTACTTGCTTCATAAAAAGGTCGCAGCTCTTAATATCTTGTGAATAAACAGTAGAGCATAACTATTTTGAAAAATAAGCAATTTTAATTTCTTTTTACTGTAATCATTAAACAGACACAATGAGTCATCAACAAAACTGGAAAAAAATTTAAGAAAAATAGACAAAAGAAAAAATTAGGTGTGCAGAATTATGACCAATACTAATGTTTTTTATTGAAGCCATTTGTGATTAAACCCTGATTAAACTAAAAACAAAAAACTTTATGGTGCAGTCTTATTACAATAATATGCAGTCAGTTATGACAACGTTTGACAAAACTAGACTTTGGCTGAAAATACAACTAATGAGATAGACACAGTTTTACAAGTTGGACTGCAGGACTAAAAAGTCAATGTTGAATGTCTTTGCTTTCAGCTTTTATTTGAAACTTGAAGACTATAGTCGAGGGAAATATTTTAAAATTTGACAAAACAATTATCGTGAAACACAATTGCCTACTGTAGTGCTGAAGTCAGGAGTATTGCAATTGTAGTGTCTATTGCATGTTGTACAACAGAAGCAAAACCAAACACTCCAAAATAGTTCTACAATGTTGCATTGTTGCTCCAACCTTTATGATTATTTTTACTAGAACTCCAAAACTGTTATAAGATTTTGCTAGGGAGAAAATCGGATAGCCTATACAAAACAAAAAAGGTGAGACTTTTTGTGAAGACAAAGTTGAGCTCACGCTTAAACTTTTGGTGATGCAGTAGATTCTTTGCTGTCAACACTTTTAATATGGATCTGTGACTAACTAACTGCAAGTCATTTACCATGAAAGCTCAAAACTTGAACATCGGCGTCAATGCCTAGCTTGAAGCTGAGTCAAGCCAAACTGAGAAAAGCTCAATGGATATTCACAGCTTTTTTGTTTGATATTCAGCACTAGAAGACAGATAGGTAATTTAAATAGTAAATATTCACCTATAAAATGCCAACCAGATGAAAAATGTCAACTCTGCTTAAAGGCTACTAAATCTGACAATAATATTGTTGTCTAGTCAAAAACTATTTAAAAAATACATAGTAATTGTTTATTCTACCGAAAATGAAAGTGAATTAAATGCAAAAGCTTTAAAATCACCGTGAAGGACAATGAAACAAGTGTACAGCTATTCTACACATAAAAATAGCATTATATAAAAGTTTTGGAACACCCATTGCTGAAAATGTAGTTCCAGAAATCAATACCATTGTTTTGGGTTAAAAACTACACTTCATTAACAATTTTCATGATTTAAACTATAGCGCCACATAGTGGTAGAAATCAAGTGACCACAATTTTTTGCATTTACAACACATATGAGTGTCAAATTTTTACAAATTGGAGGTGATAAATCATTTTAAACATCAATTATCACAGTTTTTGATCAAAAAATACATCAAAGTTAAAATGCCAAAAGTACCAAAATTTGACAAAATTTCCGATTTTTGAGGGGTTTGGGCAACCCCTAAACGTAAAAGTTTTTCGAAAACAATTTATGCAAGTTATTTTTTCATGAAATGACACAACTTGAAGGGGTGAGACTTAAAACTTTCAAAAGTTGATAAAATATGGACCACCCTAGTGACGGTACACACTACCAACTGTCACCAAAATTTTGGAGGAAAGTAAAATTTCGACCCAAACGTCTTCGCACCCTGTCAGTTTCATATGTAGGTTCAGATTTTCAGTACATTTTGATGAATTGATTACGTACACACCAGAACCTCCTGCTTTAGTTGGAGAATTGTTGCTGTAATAACAGTAACCCGGCAAATTTACACCCACAACATTGTGTTGATTTGTCCTAATTTCACTAAGACAAATTATGTCAGGCATTTTGGGAAACTTTTGTGAAAATTCTTCTAATTTATCAAGATTTTTACACAAACTGACTATATCGATATGGCTTATTGTTAAACCTGCCGTTACGTTTAGCTCAAATGGTATATCATCAAAAGCAATTGGTTTCAAGCAGTAAGCTACACCAGGATTGCCCCATGGGCCATCAATATTGTCATTCGTTGAGAATTTATCGAGCGTTCTTTACTCTAAATATATAAAAAGAAGCAATTATTTGACACTCACAGTTTATAGAAGGTTGATGTCCTCATCGTTTATAATCAGTTTTTAATCTGAGGTTTCATCCTTACACACGTCGATTTTCTCATTCATAGTCCATGTGTTCGTATATTTGTGTTCTTTAGCTTTTTGCTTAGTCATCCAAAGCTCCTTTTTTTTTTTAATGCCTTTGTCAAATTTTTGTTGACATAAAGTTTGGACATTCCAGTGACAGGAAATTCTTCTTTAGCTATATTCTTTGCTGTTATTCGATTCTTGAAAATTTCATTGCTTACATCT
The DNA here is from genome assembly GCA_963965965.1 of Trididemnum nubilum. Taxonomy (NCBI): domain Eukaryota; kingdom Metazoa; phylum Chordata; class Ascidiacea; order Aplousobranchia; family Didemnidae; genus Trididemnum; species Trididemnum nubilum. The sequence continues at coordinate 14,847,171 of OZ014485.1, read as the reverse complement.
TGGTTCATGAATCTCACGATGATTGCTGGAGGATTAGAATTGCGTCGGAAACGTTTGGGCATTCTATGAGCAGTCGAAATATGTTTTTGAATGTCAACACCAACTTTTCACAGAGATTAACCATGATTTGAGATACATCTTCATAGCGTACTTCTGGCTTGCCGTAAAATTCCAGATTTAAACGCTGGCTGTACTGGTCAATTTTAACAATTTCTGTTTTTGTTTTCTGTTTGAGTTCAGCAGAGTTCGATTTTAGTGTAATAAGTTCATTACTTTGCTTGTTACTAGCACTTCGTAGTTCTTCGTATTTCACTTGCAATTTATCATATTTAGCACTGAGAAATGACTAACTTGCATTGAGCTCTGTGATTTCGGTCCTTAAAATATTAATTTTTTCGTCATGTTTTTTCTTTAAATTTTTCATGTTTTCTTCGTTTAAAGCTTTTAACTGGTCTTTCACTGCACTTAAAACTTTGGCAGTACAAATCTCAATTAGTTTGTTTTCAGAAACTGAAGCGCTTTGTAACGCTTTGCTTTTGTCAGCAGGCATGCTTTGTCAACTTGCAACTTTGTTTTTCAGCAGAACACGTCTGTTTAGCACAACAACTTTTTTCAAATGCAAAATGTCCGACCGCTGGGGACTTTGCCCCAGACCCCCTTGCCTCTATCGATTGGGTACATTCTTGGGGTGTGGGAGGAAAGCACCCCAGATGTTGATGTGCATTTTTCAAATTTCTCACAGATTTTGTTTTAAGTCGTTTGTATTCTTGGCTTTAATTGGTTTGGAAATGCTATCTTGATTTGGTATTTTGTGTGATTAACTTAGGTACAAGACACTCTGTTTCGGTAGCATTGTTGCAAGATCTCAATCAGTAGCTCGAATTATTGAAATTTTGTCATTCTCTTCACAATTTTTGTCTTTTTAAATTTTTTTCTGTAAATTTCTGTCTTTTTTATTTTTTTGTTCGTAGCTGAGTGAACAGCTTGAACTGTAGTAACCATACCCATATCATAGAATAATTATGCGACCAGACAAAAAAGTTAACGATCAGTTGGTGTTTGATCCAAAACCCTCATATAGCTGGACTACAGTTACTTTTATCGATACTGTTTAAAGGCAATCATGGGGCAGAATACATTTGTTATGAATGTATAGACAATATTGTCCATAATAAGCACCCCAACGTACAGTTTCTTTTCCCCTGCGCTTAGCTTCTTAAACTGAGACGCAAGGAAGTTGAGGTAAGTGATCAGTCACAAAAATTTCAAAGCCCCGTTTTTCTTTGTATTTAACTTTTAAAATATTTTTGAAAATAACATCGTTGTCAAAGGTAGTTAATACTTTTACAATAATTGGTCTGACAATAAATTTAACTGGTTTTTGATCGATTAAGTCTGTGTATATCCACTAGTTCGATTGTATTTAATTCAAGTTCAAATGCATGCATTAGTTGGTTTTCAAAGGCTGTTTTCCTTTGCTCTTTTGTCTCTTTGCTTTCTACTGTTTCTTTCACATCGTGGAAAAGATTATTGAGACATTTGCTTACAGTAAGAGTCGTTGTTACTGACGTTGTCCTTGTCCACTCCAGCCTTAAAATTTTTTGCAGCAGTTTCTCATGATTTTGCTCAGCCTCTTTGTTTTTTGAATTAAATCGTCCCTCTTAGTAGTTAATAGCGACTTGAAAAAGTTGATACTCTCGACGCACATTGTTTAATGCGAAAATCCAGTTATGTGATATCATCTAATTTGGTACATTTTTCAAAATTTGGTACATCTTTTATTTTTAAGCTTGCTATTAGTGCAGGTAAATGTATTTTTTATGCCACTAACTCTATCAGATATGTTATTGATAGAATGTACTAATTTGTTTAATGATTTCTTGAATATCCTTTGCAGCCATGTCAAATATCCTTTTCAGCTTTTCAAACAGGTTACAGTTTTGTGTGTGTTAACTGAACAATAACTGTTGGTTTACTTACAAAACACAATCGCACGCCAGTCTGACTAGTGTAGAATGATCTGCCATACGAAGATTACATGTTGAGTATTTTAGTATGGAAGAACATCTCTGCAATGACGTTGTTGAAAAATTTCTCTAGCATTTTCAGATAAAGATTGTTCAATATCACCTTCTAACATATAATCATAGCAAGCAACAGTATTATAAGATTGGGGCATTTTATGCAAATGACGGTGATTACAACAAATACAACCCAAGCATTTTTAACCAAATAAGAACGAAGTTCATTGACTTTATCATGAAAACACCATTATTCCACTGATTTGTACTTTACATTGCACTTTGTCTCCTTTTTTTAAAGCAGGCAATGGTTTGGCGGAATGAATAACGTCAAAACTTTTTGTCTAGCCTGATGAGCAGTCAAGCACACAAATGATCATAAACGTTCTCAGCTTCAGGTTTTAGTGAATTGTAGGACATTGACAGTTTTGCACAAAGTTGCCTACTCATCAGCAGTCTTCAATGGGAATATTTGAGACCAGTGATAGGAGAGTTTTTTAATTTTAGCAATGCCAAATAAGGGTCAGTGTCATCATGGGTTTTCTTGTGCATGTCTTTTACAGTCTGAATGGTACGTTCAGATTGGTCATTGCTTTGGCTATACTCGGGCTTGACGGGATAGACTTTGTGGTAATTTTCTAGAAATTGAGAAATTTAGCAAATTTCTTGAATTGTTTGAAATTATCTCCATAGGTATGCCATGGCGTGCGAAAGTACTTCTGCATTGCTCAACCTGTGTTCCCTCTAACTTTATGGCTAATTGGCGAATGCCCAAATTTTCTTTTAACAATTGTGCCCAAAGCTCTAAAAAGATGTTTATGTGCCCTAAATTTCGTACCAATCCAGTATTAAAGTAAACCAAATGTCATATTTCCACAAATTTGTCGAATTTTCTAAAGCTATGTTTACTATATTGCCAAAATTTATTTGCTATTTCTCCAACAAATCGCCGATTCGCTGAAAAAAATCGACAATTCACTGAAAAAAATCGGCTTGGTGGAAACACTGTGCTCAACCATAGATTGAGCAGATTTGTCAGGCAGAAGGACAACCTCAGGATACCTGGAAAGTATAAACAGCAATTACAAAATAATCCATGTCTTAAAAAGTCATTATGCCACTGACGACTGTTCAAAAACATTCAAATGGGTTAGGATGGGAAATCATGGGCTCTTTTGATTGAGAATTTTTTATATTTACAACACATGACACAGTTGCTTACAATATCTTCAATGTCAAGAGTAATTTGCGGCTAATACAACAGTTGTTGGGCTCTTGATTTGCACTTTTTGATGCCTAATGGCCTTGTATGAATTTGATCTAGCATAGAATTTTGCAAGAAAACAGGCACAGCAATACATTCAACTTTAAACAATACCATTAAAAATCTGCAATTCAACATGAATATTTCAGTATTTACGAGCAACAACAGGTGCATTTTTTACAGCTTTAGGCCAGCTGAATCAACATATGATGTACAATTACAAGGGCAGAATTGTCACTAGTTGCTACATGAAATTTGTCCCATTCATAGACTAATTTGTCCAATTTGGGCAGATTAGTGAAAAGCGAGTGAATTACATGAGATAGTGCATGGTTTTCAATCATCAGCAATGACATGCATTCCAGGTATGTGACTAAAAATTTCTTCATTGCGTTTCTGCATGACCTTGCTTGCCACAGATAGCCCAAATGGCATGTGAAGAAATCACTAGTGAAGTATGACAAAGAATCACTTGAGTTTGACATGCTAGTAAGCATTTTTCATGTCAATTACTGAAAAAACGGTATTCTCATTTAGTTGGGCTTGCATATCTACTGTGGTCGTGATAACATGGTGTTCATGTTTGATTTATGCATTCTGTGGCATTAGGTCAAGACACAAGTGCAAAGTATTAATTTTCTGTGCAACAAGAACAAGATTATTGACCTAATCTGTTGGAATCTCAGTCAAGTTGTCAGGCATGCTTTCAACTTAAGGCGAATAGCATAAGGAATTTTGCAGGGTGGCTGAATAACACCCTTAGCCTGCTCCTAAATGAGTATGTCATATTCTTTGTCATATGTGCCAATGCCATCAAAAATGTCAGCATTTTTACTCTGAATTTGTGGCAAAGATAAGGGCACACTAAGTTTTAAAACATTTACTCGCTTCAATAAGTTTGATGCAAAACACGCTTCTTCTAATTTACTTGACTGGATAACATCCGTGATATAAAAATACAAAGCAAACAAATTGTTGTTCTTTGTTGCCATGCGACGTGGTTGAAGTATGCTATTAAGGTGAGTTTACTTACACAGTATTCGTTTTTGTCCGTTTTACGTTTTTGCTTACCCTTGAAAAAGTATGCCCTATTTCATTTGCAATTTTATAAGACCATATCCACACTAAGTATACTGTTACACGTGGACAAAAATTTTGTTCCAAAGTTTTGCGTGTGAATGATAAGATCGATATTTCAAAATAGGGCTGTACTCCTTTACGAAAAAATTATTTTGGAAAACTGTTGTCCAGTATGTGACAGTCTGGTTAGTGCAGATATGGACATAAAAAAAAAGGAAATGAAAAAGAACATACTTTTTCATGGTGAAGAGAAAATGCACAAAAGTGGACGAAAAAGGGAGACTGTGTAAATTCACCTTTACCGAAGCCATGAAGTTTTGTTTTCATAAGCAAGGTGAGCTTTTGAAACACAACGAATCATACATGACACATGCCATTACCTTGGCTTCTGCACCAGCATCTAATCAGCATGTTAACGATTGCTGTTTATCATATCCATTTAGCATCATTATAGCTGCTTTCATACTGGTGGATTATCATTTTGGATTGTAGTAATGTTCAAAAATTCTTCGTCATCTCAATAATTAGCTTAAATGGCTCGTACTTGCCTAGCAAGAGTACTAAAACTAGACTGTTTCAACGATAGTCGACTCTGCCATACGGTTGCAAAAGGACTAAGCTTGTGGCAAAAATTACATTCTTTGTTGTATGCTGGGCATTTGCAAGACTTGGACCATGACTTTTATAAGGTGACATTTAGGCAAAGGATGATTACCGTAAATACCCGCATATAGGACGATACCATGTATAGGACGCAGTGGATATTTACCCTAAAACGATGGAAAAACTGTGTATATTTTTTATAAAAAAAGTATCCATGGATAAGACGCACCTTGATTTTTAGGTCAACGTCTTAAAAAAAAAATGCGTCCTATACGCGGGTATTTACGGTATGCGCCAAGGCTATTAATGCACTAAGACTATTATGCTCCAAAGAAAAAACATTTTTTTTCAAAAAAAAATTTAAAAACCTTTTTCAAAGTTTATTGTAATTTAAACAAAAAAATTTTTTTCCACTGCGTATTTGCAGAGTTTTATTTTCTAAGCCAGACGCATGCAATCAGCGGCACACTTTTTGCTTGCTTGAGTATAATCTTGGCCCACGTAGCAAGCCGTGTGAAGTTTCATAGTTATTTTGTTCTACCTGAACCAAACAGTCCATAACAAATTTTTTCAGGAGCTAGAGATCCATCTCCAAGCAGATTCATGGTTATGATCATTACACTTTGTTGGAAATATAGTAAAAACATTGTTAAATAAATGGTTGTGCTGGTCGTTACTTGCAGAAAAGTGCTCGATGATGGATATCAGAGCTTGTTAAATATATTTCGAACAGACCACACTAATAAAATTTTAAAACACTAAAACCCTCTACAGCCTGTTTCACCTTTCGGTTTTTCAGGAGGGTGAGCTACAAGAAAGCAAAATGAAATAAAACTGAAACTACACTGCAACCATGGAAGGCCCTCACGTTAAAAACTGTATACTATAAAAAAGACTGTTTACTATAAAACGCTGCTGCTTTATCTCGCGATAAAGCGGCTACGTCTATAAAGCGGCAGCGTTTTATAGTAAACAGTCTTTTTCATAGTATACAGTTTTTAACGTTAGGGCCTTCCATGGTTGCAGTGTAGTTTCAGTTTTATTTCATTTTGCTTTCTTGTAGCTCACCCTCCTGAAGAACCGAAAGGTGAAACAGGCTGTAGAGGGTTTTAGTGTTTTAAAATTTTATTAGTGTGGTCTGTTCGAAATATATTTGTTAAATAAATGGATATTTTCAAGTTGAATCATTGCATCTTGTTGTAAATAACTTATAATAAAAACAGTGTTAAATTCTTGCAGTTAACTTCTTCAGAATCATTTCAAGAACTTTTGAATTTCTACAGAATTGTATACTACTTTAAATTATTTTTGTTGTGTGAGTTGAATTAAACCTGAAATTGTAACGATTTGATTTAAAAATATCTGTTTGAACATTGTTTTAACTATATTTACAACAAAGTGTATTGATCATACATAGAAATATGCTAGGAGATGAATTCTCTGCTCCTGAAAACTTGGTACTAATTGTTTGGTACAGGTAGTCTTAAAATAACCACGAAACATCTTGCAGATTGCTGCATGTACCAAGATTATTCAAGCAACTCATGCTCGTGTGCCGCAGAATATCAGATCGTGGGTCGCAGATTGCATTTGTTGGTCTTAAAAAATAAAACTTAGCTAAAATGCAGTAAAAAAAATTTTTTAATTTTTTTGAAAAAAAAAATTTTATTACTTTTTTTTGAAAGAATTTTTTTTTGCTCTGGCGCATAAAAGTTCTGGTGGATAGCAGTCTTGGCACATCATAGTCCCTGTGCAAAATCGTCCCACGCCTAAAAGTCATAAACAGTGTGAGGCTCATGTTATTTACCACAGTACTTACAGTTACGTAGAATTCTTGATGCAGCACTGCTCGTTTTTGGCTTTTTGGTTGATTGTGTTGGAGGCAGTGGCATAGGGTACAAATTTTACAGGGTATTTTGATATTGTTCATTGATCAGCATCAGCTTTTTTAGTACTCAAAACTGCAACTGTAAAGTATGATTGGTGAAGCACAATTTGGATTTATAAAAACAATCGAAAGCTTTTGTTTCACCAAAAATGATTCCATTGAAATGTAAATTTTTTAAGAAAACTGAACTCGAATCATAACAATTTAGCTGTACGCAAATGGAGTCAATGCCCAAATGTTTTAGTGCCTTTGTTGCGCTTAAGCATGAGTGGAAGTTCAGAGCATCTAAACTATATTGCATGCTGAGCATTTTTGCCAAGATTCAATTAGATGCTAGACTGCAAGAAATTGCTCCAGGAAAAAAATTTCCGGCTCAAACTACTACTCACCCAAGATCAGCAGTCCCATGTGACCAAACTTTGCAAAGCTGAACTTGCATCAAACAAAGAAAAAATAACTTCTGAGCCAGCGCCAAGTCAAAACTGAAGCATAAACTTAAAAGTTCTACCTTAATATTGCAATAACTGATTCAAATAAACTGAGACATTACAAAAGTAATTATAGCTCTATTAACCCAAAAATAAAAATCGTTATGGTCAAAGTTGCTGTATTTTGTATTGTCAAGAGCATAAAATATTAACAAAATTAAACGAAAATGGCGTGAAAGCTGCATTTTTATTAAAAACAGCAAACAAGTAATAATGATGTAGATTATCTTGCAATTTCTTAATCTGAATGTTGTAAAAAACAAACATGTTATAAAACCACTGAAACTGTATATGAAACAATCCGAATAGTGACTGCGTTAAACTTAGCCTAGTTAGGGTAAGTATAGAATTTAGGTTGGAGTTACGGGTTAGCTAATCTATGACAAAGTTGCAGTAGTTTAGAAGTAGCTGTTTTGACAGTCGCTTTTCCGAATGCGAGTCAATGAAACAAACAACACCAAAAGGTCAATAGAAACACAGTACCATACGTTGAGCTTACAAAAAAAAATTTTAGTTCTAAAAATAAACATTTTAAAGTCTAAACAGTACATCAGAAGAAAATTACAGGTTTGATCATCCCCACTTGCAATGGCTCAGATTCGATTCTCTGCCTTTGCAGGTTCTGCTAGTGCGTGAAAAACTAAAAACTTGTGTTGAAGATATCTTGCCCTACGTTCTTTTTAAATTAATGTTTGTCGTGTTTTGAACAAACAAATCTAAAAAAATGCTAAACACAAGTTGAGTTCAAATAACAGTGCGTTTTTTATATTTAATTTTTATTGCACTACCGCAAAGCAGTGTTCCCACTAGGCCGATTTTTTTCAGCGAATCGGCGATTTGTTGGAGCAAAGGCAAATAATTTTTGACAATATAGTAAACATAGCTTTAGAAAATTCGACAAATTTGTGGAAATATGACATTTAGTATACTTAGATACTGGATTGGCATGGAATTTAGGGCACATAAACGTCTTTTTAAGGCTTTGGACACAATTGTTTAAAGAAAATTTGGGCACTCGCCGATTAGCCATAAAGTTGGAGAGAACACTGCCGCAAAGTTAAGGTTAGTGCTATGCTTTCAAAAGGATTCTTAATGAGTGCTCACCTTCAAAATTGCAGCAATTATTTAAATGCAACTCACGCTCTTATGTTGTAAGTTGCAAGAAAGAACAAACAATTCATCTGTAGCACAGTTCAATTCTTTGTTTTTGTGCGATAAACTTTTTAGTAACAGCATCATAAAACGGTTGCTTTTGTTGCAGTTGAAGCAAAAGCCTATTTTCAATTGAAAGCAACACCAGTGAACTCATTCGTTCTTGACCTTGACATTGGCCGTGACAAGTGTGTACTGTACCCGCTTTAAAGCGGAAAAGCTTCTCTCGGCAGAGGCAGTGTTACTTGGTATTGTTGATATAAGTTGGCATAATTTATATTCTTCATCAAAAGGTCAAGTAAGCAATTTTCATGAAGATAATTGAAAGTTTGATGCAAACTTTTTTCTGCAAAATCATACAGTGAATGCAATACCTCAAATTGTCATTAATACCGACTGTAACTAACAATAGTTCCATAAACGTCATGTAGTTTCTCAAGCAATTCTCCTGGAAACACTTTTTTGAATTGAAGATAGTTTTCGGAGCAAAGAAGTTGAAAAAATTCAAACTTTTCAAAGGCATCAAACTTTCATAAAATATGATTGCTCACATTGTGCAATATGTCTTGGTAAAGAACAAAGTATTTCATCTTTTCTGCTTCTATCTCAGCAGCGCAATTTTGTCTAGGACGTTTGGCAGAAACACTTTCATCATCAATTCTTTCTTCATCATCATTGGTTGTAATTTCTGATGATAACAGCTAATTACGGCAACAATGAAATAATTTCATTGATAAAAGTTGAGTTGTAATTATGAAAAGCAAAATTTTTAACTATTCGAGTTCAAAATAAGTTTAGGGTTTCTAAACTACTTTAACTTAAATGTCTTGTAGTAACAATGATATCAACCGCAAAGGAATATTCTGTAAGACAAAATATGAGAAACTGTTTGAGTTAAAACTCTTTGGACGTATCAGTTAAGCAGATTTAATCCAAGTTATTATTGCACTGTCTTAAAAGACTTAATCATAGCTATAACGTGCATATATACTAGAGATGTACTTAACAGATATTTAAAGTATGTACAGTAGGGCAGGTCAAATAATATAATTTTTTTTATTTTTGAAATTCCACTCTGTGCACAGAGTTTAGCACCATGTACTCATTCAAAATATCCAAAAAGGAAGTTTGTGCAAATTCTTTCCTTCTCGCACATTCGCTCAAAATTTGACATTTTTTCGCATTTTTGCCTATATTTTGCAAATTTGGTGGGTAGTTAAACTTTTTGTAATTCCATCTTATTTTGATTTATAAGTTTTGGAATGGTATCCAGTCTTATACCCATCCACTATGAGGTTTGTCAGATTTTTTTAATGAATACAGAAAATACAGAAAAGACCATTAAGGTAATATGCAAGATACCTAAAACTTCAAACAAGCAATGAATTTGTCTGTAGTATGGTTCATTATTTATGCAGAAGAATGAATTGAAATTAACAAAGATACGATACTTTGATATATTTTCTCACAAGTAGTGACTAGCAATTATTATTAACAACTAATTGATGATTAGCGTACTAACGTGACAAAACTAGGTTTAGCTACATTTGAAAATTAGATCAACTGATGCTGAAAGCATGATAAAAACTCGTAAGAAATCGTCCAATTCTGCTTTTGGCTTTCCAACTCCTTTCAATCTTGCAATGATTCCATCCAAGGCTGACGTGGTTAGGCACATGCAATTTATTCGACTAGAACAAACCACAAAGCGCAATGCAAAGTTGTCTGCAAAAGAGTGCCAGAGGATTGCTTCAAATGACTTGCAAAATATTTGGGCTTCTTTTTCTTTTCCCACTATCAGCTATGAAGGAATATGTTTGAAAGTAGAGCAATTGATGGAGAGCGCATCAAAACTTAACAAACTTCCTTCTAAAAGAAGAACCAATGAAAGTTTTACTGAATGTCTCACCACATACGAGGAAATGTTCGATATATGTAGTTGCAATTGTTTTGGTAATGGGATTGCTAGAGCGGATTGTGGATGTGATTTAAGTATTCCTCTTCTTGAGTGGGATGGTTTTGTAGATCAAAAACTACGCAAGGGCCAATTGGGAAGAATCGACGTAAAGACAACAGCGGCACGAAAACGGACTGCCCAAAGAAAAGAGCAAGAAAAAAAGAAGCAGAAGCTTATGAAAGAACCTGAGCCAGTAGAAATTGCTGAACACTTATCTAAGGCAGAAAGCATTGATAGTACTGAAAGTTCATGCAGCGGCTATCAATCGTCACACACAATTTTGGATGGAAGATCTCAAAACCTTTATGTCTATGATAACCTAGCCATTGTTTCTGACCGTTATCGTGTGAGCAGCCGTGCTACTGCAGCAATCGTTAATGTGCTTTGGAAGACATTAGGATTTTACGGCATGAAAATAAGTTGGATAGAAAGAAAGTGATGAGGGAGAAGCTGCGGGTTGGTAAAACTAACGGTTTATGTGGAAAGATGGAAAACGTTGGCTTGTTCTGCATAGGGTTTGACGGCAGAAAGGATCAAACAAAAACAAGAGAAGGAACCATTCAAGAGGAACATTATACTATCATTAAAGAGCCAAGCTCTCAATATGTAGATGACCTCACCCCAGATGATGGATCCGCTGGTTCTATTGCAGACGAAATCGCCAATTGCATTGTAGCAACCAATAGCTTAGATACTCGGCATGGTGTAATTGTGACGTCACTGCTGTAAACACAGGAAGGGTAAGTGGTTTCATAAAGCGTCTGGAGTTGTTTCTAGAAAGGCCCCTGCAATGGATAGTTTGCTTGCTCCATCTCAACGAACTTCCTTTTCGCCACCTCTTTGATGCCATTGATGGAAAAACAACTGGACCCGCTACATTTGCTGGTGAAATAGGAAAGCAAATTAAAAATAAGGTACACCAACTGCAACTAGTCACATTCCAAGCAGTTTCTAGTGATATATCACAATTTTTGTGATATATCACTAGAAAACTGCTTGGAATGTGACTAGTTGCAGTTGGTGTACCTTATTTCAAGCGCAAGCGGTAAACTGTCGCAAGCGGTAAACGATTTGAGCACTGACTAGCGATACTTATATGAAATGTGTCAAGCTGTTAGCATGGGCAAGGTGTCAGAGGAACTGGGAAGACATTCTTCAGGAGCATTGCATCATGCTCGCTGGCTGACTCGAGCAAACAGGATACTGCGTTTATATGTTAGCTCGTTGAATCCATCAGATAAGTTTTGGTTAAATTTGTAATGCAACTGTATGCACCAGGATGGTTTCAAATAAAATCTCACCCTAGTGTTAATGATGGTGCTCGAAACTTTTGGTATATTTTGTCATGTTCCAAAAAGTTAAAAGTTGAACACCAAGAGATCGTGGTGAGATGTCTGAACAAAAGCGCATTTTTGCTCACTCAGGCAACCTTCTAATTGCTACGTTGGCAGATGATCGCCAAAGCGTGCGTCTCAGAGCTCTCAGCTTGATCTCTGATGTACCTGGGCCACACAAAGAGACGAACTTTGTGCTTCCACAAGTAAACCCAAACGCAAAAGATTACACGGGAAATGATCTGTTTGAAATATGAACTAGAAACACCTCCACTACTAAGAGGAAGAGTAAACTTAACGGAGATAGAGCTATCCCCCCTTCGGTTTGATGATATTCCTTGCCACAGCCAAGCTGTCGAATGAATGGTTGCTGTAGTCACCCAAGCTGCAGGGTTGAAAATGGGTTACCAAAGTTGACATCAAACGATTCTGAATTGCTTGAAATCGAGAAAAATATTACCGACATTTAAAAGCAAAGAAGAGTGGGTGTCTCAATAGAGCACCAGTAATGAAACATTTTTTCTAGGACTTGGTATGATATTGTCAAATTCGTTGTGCACACTGCTTCAATCCTTCAATTACTATTTAAGTGAGTGTGTTTTTTATACAATAAGATTTCTTTCTCTTCTCAGAAAGTTTACAAAAATGGGCTTGTTTTACGTGTTATTTTGATACAAGGTAGAACATTACTATAGGCTACTAAACATAGATGCATTAACAGTAGTTACATGCAAGTCGTGGTACATAATTGAATTTACTTTAATATAGATGGTTGTAGAGTTCTCACATGTTTCATGAAAAAAAAACATAAAAAACATATTTTGAAAAATAAATATAATTGAAAGCCTAAATCGTGAAAAATCAACAAAAAAACGGAAAAACGCTAAAATTTTGAACAGAATATGCAAGGTAGAGGTAAACGGCAAAAACGATATCTTTGCAATTTTTGAATTAGTACTTGGTAGTAAACTTCCTGCATAGTGTGGAATTTGAAAAGAAAATTTTGACCCACCCTAATGTACAGTTTTATCTGCGCCATAACACTAATAGCATAGCGAAAGCAAAGAAGTTTTGTACAGTTCAATAAAATTTAATCCTTATATCTGTGTTACATCCATATTCATTTAATACTCTAAAATGCTCATTGCACAACTTGGATTGCATATTGCTAAAAATTATAAACCAACTGCTTACCTGAAACAATATTATTCCATATATTGTTAAAGTTGTTATTTCTTTTTTGAACAAAAGCACTGTGAGCTTCATCTACTTCCTTCTTGCAATATATTACATCAAAAGCCTTTGATTGCAAAATGTCGAAAAGTACATCGGTAGATTTGAAAATTATGGTCAAAACATGTAGTGAAAAAACTGTTTCATGCTTTTCCTAAAACCTGACAAAGCCCAATGATTTGACGATATCATTTTTCCAACTGCCTGAAGACTTTAAAATGCTGTTGAAAAAAGCAAGGAGTTGCTTTGTTTTTTCTTTAACTGTTATCGCTAATTAAGAAGTAAAATTCCAATGTGTTGGAGCTATTGTCGGTAGCTTGCGATCTACAAAATCTTTTAATGCTTACACTCGTTTTGTTGAACAGAAAAAACATGCAGCTAGTCCAGAAGGCGATTTGAAAAAAATTCCATGCTCACTTAAGACTCTCCAAATTTTGTTGCAAAACTAAGTTTAGTCTAAGTGCATAGCAATGTACAAACAGTGTTTTTAAATATTTTTTCAAAACCAGACATTGCAAGCCTCCAAGATGTCCACTCATTACACTTGCTTTGTCGTAAGTTTGGCCACTCAATTTATCCTGTAAATCGTGCGCTGCAACAGTTTTTTCAACATGGGCTATTAGCCCAGCGGCAGATCGATTAGAACTAACATCTGTGAAGCCTATTCATTTTGCATAGACTTCTTCATTACAAACATACCTTATCAAAGTTAAAAGCTGTGATTTTAGTGCAATATTGGAAGTCTCATAATTATAATGCAACAAAACATGCTTTTTCATTTCATTCGTTACTGCATCAAGCAAAAACATCGTTGAATGTACTAAAGAGGTAGTCTTAGACTGTTGGAGATGTTCCTTTGAAAACTGTTGCACTTTGAAGGTGAGGATTTAGAAGTGCATTAATTTTCTAGTGTATTCAAGAAGCTTCACATGGATGCCTTGATTGATTGATTCAAAAGATTTACTGTGATCTCTAAACGGCAATTTTTGCCTTGCTAGAAAACATGTAGCTTATAAGTTTTCGCAAAATTTCTATGTTGGTTATCAGATTTTTATTGCATCATGATATTTCTTCACAAATTTGTTGATCTGGAGATGTATCGATTCTGTGACGTCCAAAAATAGTAGCCAAAAAAGAAGCTCGAATATGTTTTTTTACGATTTCTCACATTTTTGTGCCGCTGCTGTCAAATGATTTAAATGGAGTAATCTTTAGCATTCCAAACATTAGATTGAGGATTACATAGCAAGCAAGGCCAACAATACAATTTGTTGGTCGCAGTACATTCAGTAAGCCACGATATAATTTCAAAATGATTAGTGGAAAATTTTGCGGGCTGCCTTTGTGACTGAAAGTACATAATTAGCTTGTTGATATATCTAGTTTTAGTTTTCCATTTGTTACTATAGCAAGCTTTTCATCAAACGACCGAGATGAAAAAGAAGTTTTGTAAAAGTGACTACACAGAAATAGCCATTTCAATTAATAAGAATTACAAAAGTTTTCAGTGCAATATAGAATGACTACAGTACATTAAATGACAAAAATTAATGTTTGACATGTAAAAAACAATAATTTGAGTTTGTGCAACAATATTTAACTGACTCGAGACAATCCGAATTGATCCCTAATTTTCACAGTTATTATTTGATTTTAGGCCATACCAATTTTACTGGCAAGATTGCTAATCTATGAGGAAAGAAGTTGGTGATTCTGCAAAAATATAAGGCGAGCAGTTGTACTTCACTTTGCCGCCAACACGATTTACTCAATTAAATTAATTGTCTATTTGGCTTGATTCAGATTTATTATCAATGCAGCCAGGAAAATTCATGCGCATTTACGTTTTATAACATACTTGGATTAGCACACCAATTATTGCATTCTTGCAATACTGCACTTGCTGTTTTACATAACACATACGAGGTTTGTTCAAAAAGTTTGTATACTGTTTGAACTGGCAGCTCTCATTTGTTCCAGGTGCATTCGCTTGGTGTCGCTAGGTTCACAGAGATCAGCTGATCATGATGCCATTTTTCGATTGCAGATATCTTTATTTTAGTGCTGGTTATGTTCAGTTAAGTTAAGGGTAGTTTTTTAGTTTGTCGAATTTTAAGTTTTAACAAATTTTTTTCAAATTGAATAACTTAAAAGAGCAATGATTTGTTGTGAAATTTTGTGTCAAGCTGGGAAAATCTACTACGGAAGCGTTTGCCATGCTTAACACGGCTTACGGTGATGTTGCCATGAAGCAAGCGACATGTTTCAGGTGGCATAAACGTTTCAAGAATGGTCGGCTGTCTGTTAAAGATGATGAGCGTTTTGGACGTCCTTCCACATCAACTGATGACCCACACATTGATGAAATCAACACTCTGGTGCGAGCAAATCGACGTCTGACTGTAAGAGAGCTTGCTGAAGAATGTGGGATCTTGGTAGGCTCTTGTCACCACATTTTGACGGAAGAATTAAAGATGCATCGCGTTGCTGCAAAATTTGTGCTACGTCTGATGACAAGTGATCAACAAGCTCATCGTGTTCAAGTCTGTCAGGATTTGCTTGATCGGGAGGTCATTCTGTCAGGAGCTCATAAAGGAATATTAGAAACCTCGAAGAATTGTTGCACAGGCGCAGGTTTGTGCAACGATTCTTCAAGGTTTTTAATAGCTCCATTATGAGCTCCTGTCATAGCAGCAGTTTCATCACTTCCAACAACATTGAGCTTATCGGCCAAGTCGGTGTCTTTGATTTCATTATAAATGCTTGTGGCAATGCTTAAACCAGTTCTAGAATCAGGGAAAGTATGTATTTGATAAAATTCTCCTGGTTGCCCAACCATGACAATGGGTTGTTCAATTTCGACCTTTCTTGAGTATTTTCCATCCACTTCTTTCAACACTAATGTTGCATCTTTTTTCCCATCGACATATATTCCATCTACTTTACCAAACAGTTCTTTTTCTTTTCTCATCTCTTCTCAGTGACGCATTCGCTCTCTTCGTAATTTGCTTCTATCAATCACAAATTGTGTGTCATTTGGTTTAATTATGCCATGGTTTATTAACACACTAGTTGCAAGTGCAGCACCAGCTCTATCAGATATGTTGTATCTGTCACAACACTGAGCCAAATAAAAATATTGCTCACGATTTTGAGTTGTATCCGATTTTTGTTTCTTGTTGGATGTTTCATAGAATTTGCAGGATGACACACTCACTGAAAGTTCAGAATCACTGCCACCAGATAGTGAAATATTTTCAGAAATGTTAGAGGTTGATGGCTGATCTAATAGAGCTTCACTATGGCATCTCCGTTAAAATCTTAGTTCACTGGGAGTCGATTTTTCTTGCACTTTCACACATTTGGCTTGTCTAAGACTTTCTTGATCTTAAAAAAATTATATTCTGATTCGGTCATTTTCAATTGAAAGGATTTCTCAATTTCACTTCGTTTTTCTCATCATAATAAAATACGTCAATAAGTGTTTCAGAATTCCTAGAGAATTCTTTTACTTTGTCTTTGTATGATGGACCTCACTTAACTTTAGGGTATTTAGCCAACTTGTTAAAATTATTTACCAATTCCAACACTTTCATTTGAACAGATGGTTTTGATGTTGGGTGTACAGTACAGAACAGCCAAATGTCGATAATTTCTTGTGAAATTGTCATTGTCACTTCCTTTGTATGCCAATTTTTTTCCCAAAGCAGTCGCTCAATTACATCTTTTTTGGTAGGAAGCTGACCACTAGCAAATTCCTTTTTGCCAATATATTTGATGTCTTCATCTCCAACTTTAAAAATTTTATGTTTACATTTGCAGCCAAACATGTTCTTGTAATCATCATTACAGAGCTCTTAAACACAAATTTTTCTAAAAATTTCTAATTTTTACCTGCTAAATGTGTAAAAATTTAGTTTTTTTCAAATTATTCCAAAATGAGAAGGTTTACACAAAAAAGTTCTCTTGGACCAGATATAAACATGATGATTCTGCAAATTTTAAGCTATATATCAACTCTCTACCATGCTTAATTTTGCAGATATGCCAATTTCTAATAATTTGACCTTTTCGTGACCTCCGGTAGGTGGCTGGGTTCAAGTGCCAACTTCACCAAACTTGCCAAAAGTTAGTTTTGGGTGAGTTGCCAGATGTTTAGATGGGTGATGTGGTGCTATTTGAAAAAAAGTTTTTTCACTCCACCCTAAAAGAGTGGTGACTGATTTTTCCATCATGACAACCCTCCACCCCATTCAGCCCTTAGAACTCGTGAGTTTTTGGCCAAACATTCCTTTACTGTTCTTCCCCTCCCCCCTTACTCACCTGACCTTGCTCCATGTGATTTCTTTTTGTTCCCCATGTTCAAAAGACCTTTGAAAGGAAGAAGATTTGAGACCATTCCAGAGATTAAGGCAAATGCGATGAAGGAGCTCAAGGGCATTAAAAAAGAGGCGTACCTAGACTGCTTCCGCAAGTTGAAACACCGCTGGGATAAGTGTGTGCGTTGGGAAGGAGAGTACTTTGGAGGAGACTCAGACCTGTAACTGCTGTAGAAAGTACATTTTGTGTTATGACTTCAGTCTACGAACTTTTTGAACAGACCTCGTTCTTACAAAAAATACAAAACTGAGAGGAGAACATCATGCTAAAATTCGACTAACTTAAAATAAAAGAGCACAAAACCTTAACCACCCAAATTATTAAATTAACCTTCAAAAGATATTTTTGTAATTTGCATGTGTGTTACTATTTATTTAAGTTGTTGCTACAAATTTTCACGCCAAAAAAAGGAAATCCTAATCGTTTATCGTACAACATTGTAAACAACTTTATGAATCAGCTGAGAAATTGGGAAAATTTTTTGGGAGGTCATCTCGCCATGGCTGGGAGCTACAATTCTTATATAACGCATTAACTTGGATATGATTGTCAATGCGGCTGTACTTATTCTAAAGCGAAAATAAACTGGAAGTAGAAAGTTGTTTTCAATAAAACTATTTGTTGTAATGATTTGGAATTAGAACAGGGTTCAAAATTAACGCTTGCCCAAGGCAAGCTGAAATCGCCTCAGGCAAGTTATTTTTCGACTTGACTTGCCCGACGGGCTAGGTAACAAAATACAGCATATAAAACAACGTTAAGCAAGAATATTCAAAGGCGCATTTTAGCTCCGCTTTTGTTACAATAATATAAAATAAAGTAGAGAAAGTTGTAAGTTGCTTGGTTTATTTTAGTAGTTAGTAATCATCTCAATTAACACTTTGTTTAATTGTATGCACATCATTAATCGCAATCAACACTTCTTTAATCGCTGGCAGATTTATCGATACTCATATGCGTTTAGCAACTTTTTGGCACAAAATGCTACTTTTTTTTTCGAAGAAAAACATTCCACACTTGCAGCGTTAAATGCTGTTTCAGATATCACACCCTGCGCTGCATAAAAATGTCAAGAAATTTGCAATTTTTTTGCTGTGATTATTTTCAAGGCATAACTTTTGCAAAAAAATTTCGACTTTCTAGCTGGTGTAGTTTCCAAAATATTCACAATAGAAAATGCATTTGCAACAAAACCGTAACGTTAATCAATATCATCTTTACATAATAATTGAAACAATTACAACCTAAAAATCGATTTTTGCGTTGTACAGAATTGCAAAAAGTTGCTTATTACATCACATCAACGTAAATTCGCGCACTAAAACTTGATTCTGAATTGCGTATTATGCAAATTTAGTGTTTTTGTCTAGAAGTACTACATAAGATTTTATGACAAAGTTAAACAACCTCAAAACTTATTGTATCTATTTTTTTTTTCGGGCGAAGTGAAGTTTTCTCGGGCAAGCAAACAATTGATATCACTTGCCCATCGGACAAGTTGTTAAAAAAGTTACTTTCGACCTCTGTATTAGAAGTAACAAAAGAGTTTTTTGTTTTTTTTTGTAAACTTGAACTACAAAGATTAAGTTTCATATTTACTTTGATAGATCAATAAAGTTAATTTATTGTTTTGCAGGCACCATAATTCATTACTTTACTCATATCCTCAAAATTTTGTTCCATGAAATCCAAAACTTTTTCGCTTATCGTAAACATTTTTAGAAATCAGCTGAGAAACTGGGAAAATTTTCTGGGACGTCAGCACTCCATGGGTGGGAGCTATAAATTTTCCAAAACAAATTACTTTGGCTATCATAGCCAACGTGGCTTTATGTTATTCTAAAGTGAAAAGACACTAAAATTTTTTGATAATACAGTGCTTTATAATTATCGAGTATTATGAAAGCTTTTTGGTAATACAATATGGTAGTAAACATTAGAACTACTGTTTTCATTTCAAATAAATGATTGCAACACAAGAAAATAATCAAAGCCAAGCAAAATTAAATGCGTTATTTTTGTCATTTGTTGCTGGACTGGTGCAATTAATCCTGGTATCGCCTACGTTTTGACATCCTTTTGGTGCTCCTTGTCCCTACTGGCTAGAACTTCATCAGGCCATGCCAATTGCTATCAAGTTCATTTGTCGTTGGTGGGTTAGATATTTCAATGCAAATTTGGAAATACATTAAGCAGTGTATCTATTTTTAACATGTACTCTATATGCCTACCTAGAGTATATATTTGATATGTAACCCAAAAACCTACAAGTAATGCAATTTTTGTAAAGCATTTGAAGAAAAGTTATTTTTCAATCAACCAGTGTTTGCATTTTTTTCAAAGTTTGTGGTTTACTAGCAGGGCCAGCCCCCAATCTGTATCAATTCAAAGATGAACCATGTGGCATACCAACTCATTTTTAAATCTAAAAGTGTTTAAAAATTTGTTGTTTTTGTCCTGAGATTTTCTCAAAACTTTGGGTCTTTGCTCATTTTTTTGAAAATCAATAGGGGCATTTATTGATATAACACAGCATTTACTAGTATTGGTAGATTGCAGCTACATCATAGTTTTACCACCAAAACGAATGATGTCAAAACGCCATTACAGATCCTTGAGTGTTACCATAAATCAATGTTTAATTCATTCAGTAGGCATATTTAAAATATTTGATTGTAAAATTAAAACTTTGTAGATAGCCTAGCCTTAGTTAAAAGTTACCAGGAGCAATTTCAGTAGTTTACATTGCTCAGCAGGTCTAGAAAGTTATGCCTTTTGTGAAATCTTATCGTCCATTGTGCCTGCTATTTTCCACTTTACCCGATTTTAAGTTTTGATTCCCACCATAAATTCGGCCATATTCTAAAATACATAAAATTTTATGCCACAGTAATACCATGTGCCAGATTAACGTTTAATTTAAGCACTGTTTATGTGTAATATTTAACATCACTAGTTCAATTCAAAATAGATGCAAATTAAGGCTTGATCAACATTACACTGAAGCCAGTTAAATCATTAATTTGAAATTTAAATGACATCTTCATGAAATAATTCAATGAAAACAACTGCTTATGCATTTTAACTCCTTGCAACCATAAGCAGTAAGCTCCTAATGACAACACAAAATGCGAAATATCTCTATACATCCTGCAAAGTAGACTTTACTAAGTTTGTCACAAATGAAGGAGATACAACTGTTCTATTTCAGCACCGTCAATAGTAAAACTTCGAATTTGATAACCGAAGCTAGCTACCACCATCTACATTACATGATTCTCAAGGGTTACTAGACAGCAAACCGAATTTACATCACTGAAGAAAGCAAACAAAAACTGAATTCGTACAAATTAAAATATTTTTCTGTTTTGACAGGCTTTTTTCTAGCATTTAACATTAATCATACAAAGAATGTACTGGTTTGGAGTCTAAAAATACGTCTTATATTTTCACTAACAGTGTTTTAGCATGCATTTGCATAGCGCCGATCAGTGATTTTAACGTCTAGTGGTTTGGCTAGCTGCGCGATGACGTCACATGCAATCTATCAATAAACAAAGTTTCCGTCTCCAACACTTAATTTTTCTCGCTTCAACAATAAATTATTCTTGAAAAGTTAATCAGGAAAGAACATCATACTGTAGCTTCTCTCAAACAAAGGATAATATTGTAGAACTTTTAAACAGGATGCTATAGTGCATGTCTTATTGCTGAGAAGTCCAATTGTCACTACATTGATAAAAGTTATTCTAAAAACAGCCAAAAAATTTTCGCAAGGTTTCTTGTTTTGCAGTCTTAAAAATACACGTTACTACACAGAAATTTCAAGCAAAGCCACGTACAAAACCGAATTTATTGAAAACTTCCGAGGTTCTTGGTGCCTCGTCATAGGTGCCATGTTTTACCCATAAAAAATTTTTACTTTGCAGCCGGTGCGATTAAAACATTACTAACTTGACTCCTGAGCTCAATGAAAAATAGCTCATTTTTTCACTTTCCTGCTGAACGGTTGGAAAAATTGTAGTATTACCTAAACATTATGACTATGTGTTTGTACGTTTCGCTTTTAGGCTGTTCCCAACTCTAATTTCTGGCTACGCCTATTATGCTTATTGCTCAGACCCTTGCAATGTCAATCTATTACATAGTTTGGTGCCATTTTATGTTTATTAGATGATAATGGAATAGACTGTTCAATTTTGACATATATACTTGGAAAAAAAATTTGCCAAAAATTTTCAAGATCAAGAAATTAGAGCAAAAATTACGTCATCAAGTGTTGGAAGCTTCAGCGATAAAGCTGGAAGCTAAAGCGATTCAGAAATTACCACTTCCACATCCCTGATGTAAGTTTTGGTTTGTTAATTTTGGGGTTTCGTTGATTTGTAATTTGTGTATTTGCATTGATTGACTCTTTGTTTTAATCCAAAAACTCAAATAACAGATTTTCATTTAATTTGCACGAATTTATTAAAAAGTAACAATAATAAAAAATATTACTGCAAATTTGCAATCAATATACAGTTCAGTGTATTGGCAAAAAGCTGGTAAGGGCTGCTGCGCGGTCTTGGAATCAAACAAAATTGTATTTTTGTAAGTTTGCTGATTTAGTTAAGTTTCAAGGTATATTTTTTTAATTTTCAAGCCTATTTTATTAAGATTTTGAAACTTGCCCAAACTTGCCTTGCTGCATGACAGCCGGGTTTGTTTTCAAATGTTTTGAGCTGTAAGGTGGTTAAGTCGTTCAACATGCTTGTGTGAACAACTTAGTCACATTTTCGCATGGGATTTTCTGTGCACTTCTCACTTCATTTTAGTCTCTATATTAAAAAGGGTGTTACAATTCAACATTGAGCACCTATGCTACCCTGTGTGAAAAAGGTAGACTGGCAGTACATGATAAGTTACTCAACCAAAACTATGCAACCAATCAATTTATTTCAAAGTGCAAGAAAAATAAAACAGACAATGAACAATTTTGAGGTGGTGCAGAATTTGAAAATGACTTTCAATAAAGTCGATTTCATTTTGCTTTCGCAATAAGCTTTTCGGACAGAACTCTTCAGTTGCGATCTCTGTCTGGTTTGGTATGTGGTGAGCAGGATCTTTTAAAGACCAAATGCAGTAAGGAGAAACACACTCTGCAGTAAGGAGAAACACACTCTGCAGTAAGGAGAAACGCGTTCTGCAGTAAGGAGAAACGCAATCTATCCAATGCCAGCAGGCTTTGATCTTACAGAGTGAATACGAACTGCTTTTGCCTGCACAAATCTGTTTTTTTCCGTGAAATATAAACCGCTTCCAACAGACTCGAGTGAAACTGAGAGCGAGCTGTGGTTAGGATTTTAAACTGCGAATCAGAATAGTTGCGTGCGAACTGATTGGATTCCAGCAAATGTTGGCCAATGGCTGAATCACTTTCTGGTTCGAATTGAGTCTTACTTTTTGCTTTGCATTTCTATTTGGTTGGGTTCTGGTTGGTTGAGATCGGTAGGTTTCCTGTTCCTGAGTAAGAGTGGTTTTTTGCCTTATTGCTTTTAAAACATGTTGCTTGATGCGTTCCTGAAGCCTTTGAGTGGTGTGACCTACGTACCGACTATCACAGTGGCACACATATTCATAAATAACCGTACTTCTTTGATTGGCAGGTAGCACATCTTTTTTTGGCAGCAGGTAGCACATCCTTTTTGGCAGCAGGTAGCATGCATTGACTTGAGAAAATCAAGCGTGGTGACACCGCTCCGCAGCAATTTTGTACAGCACTTTTGACTTGATGTTCTAATTGCTGAGAAGCTGAGCCTATCCACGGGGCTCTAAGGTACACTGGGCACTTTTCTGGTCCAAAGGGTTTGGCTGTGGAAAATGGTGCAGTTTTCTTGGATATGTGCTTGAGTACTATATCTTCAGTGTACCCGTTGTCAAGCAAGATCTTTTTGATAAAATCAATCTCTTGCTTAAGCTTGTTTTTTGTACATATCATAAGTGCTCTGTGTACCAGCGTGGCGATTAGGTTCGTTTTCCGTTTGCGTGGGCTGAAGGATTCCCAGCGGATGTATTGACCAGAAAAAGTGGGCTTTCGTTATGCACTGGTCTCGAAACCAAGTTCAGTTCTTTCCACTAGAATGTCTAGAAATGGAAGTTTGCCATCTTGTTCTTTTTCAAAAGTGAACTTGAGAGCAGGATGTAGACGATTAAGCGTGACCAGGAAATCGTCAACGTCACCTTCTTGTTTGAAGATGGCAAAGGTGTCGTCAACATATCGAAAATAAATTGTCGGTTTTTGAACACAGAAAAATAGTTTAGATTCGTGGTATCCGACAAAGATGTTCGCTAATGCTGGGCCCGGTGGTGAGCCCATTGCTACTTCGTCCGTTTGCTTGTACATTGTGTCATTGAAGCTGAACTCTACGGATGATGTAGCACTTTCCATAAGTTCAATAAATACCGCTTGGGGGATGGGAGGTGTGGAAGAAGGGTCTTTGTACAACGCTTCTGCACATATGCCGAGCGTTTCCTTGAGAGGTACATTGGTAAATAGGCTTGAGATGTCAAATGAGTACAAATTGACATCTTTTCCTTCTAACCTGAGGTCTTGCATGGTTTGTGTGAATGTAAATGAGTCTTTTATGCAGTTGGTGGAAAACTGCTCAAGCACTGGCTGTAAAATGCTTGCTAGCCATTTAGCAAGTTCATGGTGGGAAGAACCGACCATGAACAGGATTGGCCTTTATGGCGTGCCTTCCTTGTGTGTTTTAGGCAATCCGTACATTCGCGGTCTTTGCGAACCCGTAGGGCGTACCTCATCAAAGACTTGTTTAGGTAGCTGCTCTGAGTTCAGTAACTCTCATAATCGATTCTGAACTAGGTTTTTTTTTTCAAAATCTGGTTTCGGTCATTTGACCGATTTGCCAGATATTTTTTCGGTCATTTGAATTATTTTTCGGTCATTTTCTTATCAAAGTAAAATGAACAATATTTCGCTTTATAGAGTTTTTATTAAAAGAATACAAACACAAAACGAAATTTGCAACACACGGTTATAAAAACAAAGCATTTTAGATCAAATTACTTCAAGCATTCTCAGCTAAATTGATGCTACGCTCTGCAGCGGGTATGATATAAACAGACACTGTAGTGATGCAAAAAGGCTTAAAAAAAAGCGTTAGATAGCATAATCAAGTTACAAAGGTCACTAAGTAATTCCGAGTTATTACAATTTAACGATCGCAGAATGATCCATCTTTAACTAAAACTAACCTATAAAAAGACTTGATGAACGACACAAGGTCGCAGCTTTGCTCTTTCACAATGCGAGAACAACTAAAAAAACATTACTTGTAGTCGTATTTTTTTAATTATCAGAACTAAAACTTACTAGCGGGTAAAAATTTGCAGCACAAAGTCACGCCTTTAAAAAAGCGTTAAACTTAAACAAACCGAGAAAAAACAATTCTGCACAAAATATGTCTCTCAAAATTTAGTCGTCCATATTTATTATTCTTCAGCCGTTGGCATGTTGGGCTGTGAAGAAAAAGCGCTGGAACCCCTGCTCTTTGCGTTGTACCTGGACCGCTTTGTAGATTGCAACCAATGGTTGTATGCATAGGTGGGCACAAGTCCGTTAATCCGTTAATAACGAAGCTAACTTTTTCATTAACTCGTTAATCCGTTAAAAAGTTTTTTCATGTTAACGGACTAAACTAACTTCCGTTAAGTGCTGTTAACAGACTAAAGTAACTTCTGTTAAGTTCTGTTAGCTTCTGTTAAGGTTTTTATCGTTAATATCTTGCAGCTTCGTTGTGCATTTGAACTTGTTTTTATCTTGAAATTAGATTAGACTGTAAAATGTATCTTTCAAAATACAAAATGACCACCATAGCAATAAATATTTCCTTACAATCAGCTCAACAGCATCAATACGTGTTCTAGAAGTGAGTGAATAAAACGAAATTTAAATTACATGCAAAATGTTAATGGATTACCGGACTTTATTAACTTCCGTTAATTAAAGCTGAAAATAACGGATTAACGTTAACGGAGGTGCGAAGTTTGTTAACGGACTAGTGGTTAACGAAGCTAACGTTTTGCATTAACTTGCCCACCTATGGTTGTATGTATAGGTGGGCACAAGTCCGTTAATTCGTTAATAACGTAGCTAACTTTTTAATTAACTTGGTAATCCGTTAAAAAGTTTTTTCATGTTAATGGACTAAATTAACTTCCGTTAAGTTCTGTTAACTTCCGTTAAGGTTTTTATCGTTAATATCTTGCACCATTCATTCATCGTACCGGTACAAACCAGTTTGCACTGGAAACATTTGTTGCATGTTAGCACGAGTTTTATAGAAGAAAGCGAAGAAAGGAACTCTTTTTTGTGGCAAATAATAACCTGCAGCCTCATCAAATCAAATTCTGTTCATAATTTCCAAAGATTTTAGGATTGCAGCTTTGTTAGTGCATTTGAACTTATTTTTGTCTTAAAAATTAGATTAGGCTGTAAACTGTAACTTCCAAAACACAAAAAGACCACCATAGCAATAAATATTTCCTTACAATCAGCTCAACAGCGTCAATGCGAGTTGTAGAAGGGAGTGAATAAAAAGAAATGTAAATTATACGCAAACTGTTAACAAATTGACGGACTTCATTAACTTTGGTTAATTAAAGCTGAAAATAACGAATTAACGTTAACAGAGGTGTTAAGTTTGTTAGAGGACTAGTGGTTAACAAAGCTAAACGTTTTACATTAACTTGCCCACCTATGGTTGTATGCAAAATTGTAATCGCAAGTTTTGTACGATTCTGCATTCAAGCGTAGTCGCATCAATTGTCACAAGTGAATGGTAGTCGACGATTTCTTGGGGGCGTTTTTAGTCTAGCCCAAGGACTAAAACCTTGTTCTACAGTTGTGTTTTCAGCATTGAAACTAAGTATTGCTCTGGCAATCGTGGAAAGAGTGGGCCAATCCAATTCCTGTTCTGCAGCGATTGTCAAAACCGTTCTCCAATTGTCATCAGAATAACGACAATTCCGTAAAACTTCAAACTTAAAAGTGTGCCATTCGTCTTCTAGCGCTTCGGTTTTAATAGGGTCAGGACTAATTTTGTAAAACTTAGCTAGGGCAATGACTTCGTTTTCAAATTCTCTTCATGCAAGCTGGATTTTAGTTTTACTGCTTGTTTTTAACAAAACTTAATTGAACTCGAAAAATTCGACATCTTTGCCGAACTCAAGAAAGAATAAAAATAAGAATCTCAGAACTTGCACAAAGAATGAAACGAGTTCGTAGCAGTTGTTACTGCATAATATTATTTCTCTTCAATGCTTTGTGCAGCGGTATGAACTTATTACATTGTTAAGTGCGTGATTCACAACTTAAATAAAAATATTAAAGAGTTTACTTAGGACGAACCTTGCTCTGTTTCTTCATCATCTAGATTTACCATGGGCGTCAGCAAGGGGGGGCCATGGTTCCCCCTGGATTTTCACACACTCTCTCTAAAACCTCCCAAATTTCAAAAATTATTTCGTTTTTAGTAGTTAATACTGGCTCAATTCGTTTTGCCCTCCTCCCCTTGAAAAATTTTCTGCCGACGCTCTTAAGGGTGACCGTTAAAATCAAAGTGCTATCGTCTTTTACAATGCGCAGCGTTAAACTTGAAGACAAACTAGATTTGGCTTCGACGGCATCTTCGCTACTTGATTTAAAAAAAGGAACTCAAGTTCAACTGCTTACTGTAAAATTTTGTTTTCTTTCTGGGCTCCAGTTGCTCTCTTTTACTAGAACCACTCAGCATACTCCTGTCACTTGAGATGCAATCTTGTTCTGACTTTTAGTACTAAATAGAGTGAACTGGTCTGAATAAACTCAAGCCTAAAATTTTTATCAATCACTCCACAAGTTCATATTGTTGTTCGTTTTATCACTTACCTTTACGTAGCAATTCACTTTGTAGTCATCGTTCTGCTTTATTCATTAACGAGTGTGATGAAATAATAACTGTTTTTCAATGAAAATTGTACGTTTTTTCGATTTCTGCTCTTTCAATGCGTAGGCCTACCACATCACACATCAATTCCAACATTCGGGCATGCGCAGATAAGAAAAGTGCTTCAAAGCAATACTTGTTTAGAGAAAAGAACTATCAACAGCTGGTTTTATTTCTTGACATTCTCTCGTAGTGCTACGAACCTGCGAATATTGTGTTGGCCGTGGTGAAAAAGTTTTCGGTGATTATGACCGAACAGACCAAAAATATTTCGGTCATTGCGCAAAAAAATCGATCAATGACCGACAAATGACCGAAAAAAAAACAACCTAGGTTCTGAAGTTTTGTCGCTGTGGTAGCGGTTCTGTCAGCCGTAGCGGCTGGGCCAAGACATTTGAATTTTGATGCGTCATTCAGGATGTTTCCCATTTTAGTTACGTAATCATTTTTGTTCAAAACGACTACACCTGATCCTTTATCACGCCGAGTGATAAGGATTTTTTCATTTCTACGCAAGCTTTTGATGGCCTGGTAGCATTCGTTTTGCATCATAAAGTCATGTTTTTCGATTTGACTTTCACTGTAGCTGTGTGCCAGGTCAGTGAGTTGGGCTTTCAAAGCATTTCGCGTATCAATAGAGCACGCTTTGTGATGTTCTAATTGCACCCATAGTGACTCGAACTCAGCGAACAATTGTTCTTTACACACAGTTTTGGGTGGTAGGCAAAAATTGAGTCCATGTCCATATACCAAACCAGACAGAGATCGCAACTGAAGAGTTCTGTCCGAAAAGCTTATTGTGAAGGCGAAATGAAATCGACTTTATTGAAAGTCATTTTCAAAACAGACAATGTTCCAAGTAAAAGTGTAAATGTAAAACTTAACGGAAACTGGTTAATAATTACATTGGTGTTATGCAGCGAGTGCTGGGTATGCATTGAACACCTAAAAAATACGCCCATGGTAGGAGGTTGCTGTGGTATGCGATTGGTCTGATTGCAGCTATCTTGGAACTAGTATTTATTGTTTGCAATCACGCTTTGCTTGTTTGAACAGTGTAACAGACTTCAATACATTTGTCCAGAGTAAAGAATGTAGCTGTTTGATCAATTGTTCTTGGTGTAGGTGATCTTCGAGGCTTAGCCCAATGTTATCTCTAACATGCCGATCCTTTTGATCATAAGAATTGCAGTCTGCTCCTAGAGTCTTAAGGTTATTGAACCATTTTTCTAGGCTATCACTTGCAGTTCGATCTGTGTTCCAGAATGTGCTTGTGGTAAAGATTTCATTTTTCTTATGCTCACAGTAGAACTTAAATTTTTGCAATACGTCCTCAACATAGTCTTTGTCTTATTCAGTGCCAAATACAAAATTCGAGAAAATCTCTTGAGCCACCATACCAGCAGAATGTAACAGAATAGCCTTCTGCGACCTGCGTCTTTCCTTTCTGCTTACTCAGATTTGCTGCGACATGATCTATCCTAAACGCCAGTTTCCATTTGTGCCGAGCTTCGGCTGTATTGTTTGTTGAGAAGTACATTTCTTTTGGTGGTCTAAATTCTGCCATTGTACTTCTGACACCAAGTAATAGTCGTTTCTTTTTAGAACAAGAACAAACCACAGAAAAATGGGAAAGCAAATGATAACATTACAGTACCGTTTATCAGTATGCACATCTTAACTTCTTCAATCTCGATTAACAATGGATTGTAATTCACATGGTCATTACTAGGGCTAGTTTTAGCAACTTTTTTTACAGCTTCCAAAACACTCAGATTTGACATCGTACAATATTTCAAGCTGTTTCCAAAAATTTTGTTTTGCAACTTATGGAAACCTTTTACTGCAACTTTTATAGTTTTTTGTGTAAATTGTACAAGTTTTGATTTGAAAAAATGCTTTTGAAACTACAGTATTTCTGTTTCATTCTAGTATTCTCTTTGGATTGTATAGCAACAAGCTTTTGGCTGCGTCTCAGTGTTATGTTATGATGCAACAGTTGGTGTGCATTACACTGATTGCAGTGTGTAGAAGTTCAGCTACAAGCTTAGAAGTACTCGTACCATTGTGTCAGAAGCAGGGCTACAGAGCCATTGCGGAAAAACTCTTCTCCAACTCCGGCTCTGGAGCTTCAAGCCTCCAACAATGTTGCTTGAACTCGTTGTGCATAGGTCTAAATTGAACTTCATACAGCAACTTTCATTAAAAATAAACGCAACATTTGCTAAAAATAAATAAACTTTTTCAGAATTTTTGTGCAACAAAAACTTGTCCTAGTTATTACACAACTCTTACACGGCATTGCGGTAGTTATGGTACACTTAATGGTGCGACATTATACCTGTTACAGATAAACAATACAAAGTGATGCAACATAAAAATACATTAAGCACATCCAGCATAAAGTAATCAAAGTTAAAACTTTTGTTCAGTAACATCCAATTTTTGAGGCACATACAAACAAAAAAACAGTATGAGAGGGGAAAGGGTAGAAGCATGGACCTTGTACTGTTAAAATATAAACTTAAAAATGAAAAACTAGTTAAAGAAAAAATACAGCTTCATGTTTCTTGTTTTTTGCAAGAGTGAGTGTTAAAGTTTTGCTTTAAAAGATTGTGATGTATTGCATGTTTTTAAATCGGCATCCAATGTGTTCCAAATAAGAGGACTTTAATATTTTATAGATCTCTGAGCTTTTGACGTATTCAAATGAGAAATAAAATATTTTTTTTGATAGAATGCTCTTGTAAACTCTTCAAATACCTGACTTGCTTCAGTAATGCAGTTACTAAATTGGTCTGGCAGCATTTTCAGTTTAAATTTAAATGCAAATAATAGTTTTTGAAAAAAAGACCAGAGGTGTATAGTAACTTAAGTAGCCTACTCAAGTAGAATTAGTTGGTAATGAGCACTTTCAAAGTAATTATATATTTGGATACTTTCTACTTTCACCTGCTTACTTTTAGCTTGAAGTAACACCACTTAACTGGGGTGAAGCATTTAACAAAGATTATGTGCAAAAGGTAAAGAATAATATGAAGCATATCTTCACCAAATTTCACCAGTTTTCAATGTATTGTTTCTGTTTCAATGTGAAGAGATCTCTCTAACATTGTTGTTGCTTAGAATTTCATTTTTCCTAAAATGATGTTTATTGTTTAAGTTATCTTTCACATTGGTTTAAAAGCTGAATGCAAGGCTTTGGCATTAATCAATGTTACAACAGAAAAATGCTTTTGGATCATTCTAAGCTAAATTCAAAATGGCTTATTGCCATGTGTTGCCAAACACGAATATTTGTTCTTAAACTTAAAGAATATCACACAGAAAAAAAATTTTTTTTAAACTATCTCCAGTGGTTTTTTAAGTTATCGCGACTTAAATTTTTGATCATTAGAGGGATATTTTGCTTCCGAATTTTAAAAATGGTGTTGTAATTCCATTTTTCGAGAAGTTTTGAATGCTTGAAAATTGCTACCTGGGGTTTTTTGGGGTCAAGGAATTCGTTTTTGATGTCAAAATTGCAAAAATATGACTGCTTCATGATGAAAACATCATTTTAAAGTATGACAAGACCCCAACTTTTGGGAAAAATTTTGGGGTGTAGGTACATCGCTATGACAAAAAAATTTTTAGTGGAATCTACATTGCATGTATTTTTTGAAAATATAACAGTTTTCTAGTTACTTTTATTGGCATTTGAGCTGGAAAAGGTTTTTGTGTGGATAGTAAATTCAAATAAACCTGCAATATTAATTGCTGTATGACTGAAAAAAACAGTAAAACTTTTCGAAAAAAGACTGGGAAACCAGTTGTCGTGTTGTGTGGGGTAGCCATAGTACATTTCAGGCACTGTAGATAGAAAAGGGTTCTATATCATTTATAGCTCAGTCAATCATGATCCTGTACTAAGTGTACTAGCAGTTTTAATGATATTACTTCAGAGACAGTAATTGCTTGTCAAAGACAATCGGATGCTGTGTGGCTAGTTCAGGAGCTAATCTACTAATAGCATTTATCAACTTTAAGCTATTAGGTTCCTATTTTCCACTAGCTGACTATCATGTAATATCTAACAAGATTTACCAAAAGATGAAGCAACTACAATTTAATAGTCTATTTAATGTACCTGTATTCCTTAGGTAAAATAATATAGCCACTAGCTTATCTGGCATAGCTACTATGTTTTATTTCCTAAAATCGATATCACCCCAGCTGGGCATCATCAATTAAGTCTAGAAGCAATGAGCATATAGTTTATGACCAAAATCAAAACCTAAACAGAGTATTACAGTAATCAAATTGAAAATAAAATGAAATGGTCTCCAATAAACAGTGAAATTAAAGAAAATACTGTTTGCAGTTAAACCTCTTTTGTAATGCAAATACATTAAAAACCTTGTTTTATCTAAACCACCATACCATCAGGAAAGAAACCAATACAAAAAAGTTGTTAAAATAAGAAACCCCTACAAAAATTGACTATAAAAATGTTACTAAGCAACCGAAATAGTAAACATATCTCCAAAACCTTAAAATGTAAAAAACGTAATTTTTTTTTGAAAAATAGGTGGACTTGGAAAAGAACACATTACAAAGCTCTTACCTTAGTCGGCAAATCCTTAAGTAGAAAGTAAAAGAACCTAAATACTAACTTCTTTTAAATACACTGCTGAAACTTTGATGACACGGTTTTAGCTTTTGCGAGTTTAATTTGATGAGATGTTTTAGGCTTGGATGGGATATTTTAGACTTTGATGGTATTATAAACTTTGATGAGGTAATTTTAGCAGTGAATTTAGGAGAAGTTAGTATTTAATATTTTGGTTGCTAGTAATGTATTTTAATTTTGTAGGGGTTTATTATTTTAAGCAACTTTTTTGTATAGTTTTCTTTTCAAATGGTGTGGTGGTTTAGATAAAACAAAGTTTTTAATACATTTGCACTTTGCTTTACATAAGAGGTTTTACTGCATACAGTATTATATTTTCTTTAATTTCGCTGTTTATTGGAGTTCGGTTCATTTTATTTTCAATTTGGTTGCTGTAGTAATCGTTTACGTTTTGGTTTTCAAGTATACACTAATTGTTTTTGGACTTAACTGAAGATCGATTTCAGTAAAAAAAATGTAATATATACTTTACAATTGATTTCGTATATGCCCGATAAGCTTGTGGCTATGTTATTTCACTGATTCCTAAATGCAAAGTAGTCGGAATTTCTTTCTTCTCTTGGTGGTGATTTTTATCCAAAACATGGCCTCGAACAATGTATTCCTAAGGAGTAGCTGTTTACAAGTTTTTGTTGAGAGCAGCCTTGTATAGTTCAAAAATGCTTTGTAAAATCTGTATTATCCTTTAGAAAATATTTTTTAAAAATCATGGAAAATTCTAGATTAGGAATACCCAAAGTTTTGGAGTAGCAGGCTACGGTACACTACATTTTTTCTGGCCTTTAACAAGTCTCACAATTCTCATGTAATGTTTGGATAATTTTTATCCAGACTACTGCTTATTTAAGTTTTGTATTGTCCTTATTCCAAATTAAATAATTTTTTTAGTCAGAGTTATCTAGTTATACTTCATTTTATGTTCACCAAAAATTTCGTTTAGTCTATTATATGGTAGAACTTTTTCTTACACAACAAATACAATTTTCAGAAGTTACATAGCAGACTTGAAACATAAAGTTTTTTCAAGACTGTGAGGTAGCACTCACCTCACATATCTGCTTTCCCATTAGGCTAGTGCTTCATCAGCATCTGAATTTACACACAGCCTTAATTGCTAATGTGATGTCATATATGGTATCCATGCTTAGTGATGCTAGCGCAATGCGATTGAACTAAGTGGAGTGCCAGTGTGATACTGGTCGAGAATCCTCTTTCTGGTGACTTTGTTGCCAGACTTGGATTAGAGTAGTCTGAGAAGAGAGTACGATGGCAAGTGCAGAAATTGCCCTCATGTGTGGTTTCAAGGTTCGGGTGGGATGCCAGGATAGGCTATGTATAAATTCAGACAGAGATGGACATGATCTTGATCTTCAAGATCAGATCGTGATCTTGCAGATTAAGATCGCGATCTGATCTTGATCTTCAAGATCACATTTTTTGTGTGATCTTGATCCTGAAGATCAAGATCACTTTCATTTTTAAATGTCACGTAGAGTAAGCATCCCCGAGACCAGGTTATGTGATATTTTTGGAGCTATTTAGTGGCTCCGACAAGGAATGGAGTCTAAAGTGGAGTTTAATGGAAGAGTAGAAGCTAGTCATGCAAACGCTCACGCACGAGCCATTGTCTTTTTCTCATACATTTGGTTTAAGTACGACATTTTGTCACTGCATTGCTGCTACCTGGGTGGTGTAGTGGTTATGATACTCATCTCTCAACCCTTCGCACCCGGGTTCGATTCGCAGATGGGTAGTGCATGTGTGATACAGAATGCAGGAACTTGAAAGGAGATGCACAAAGCTATCTTTTTTTGCTTCAAAACCTTGCATTACAGTTAGGGTTGGGGCAGGAATGCCAGCCTGAGGGGATAGCAATTACGTAGTAGCAGCTCTTTAGCTTATGAAAGCGACGTATTGTTACGCTTGAGTATGGCTCCCTGCGTAAGTTTTGCACGACTAGCTCCTCGTTGATGGAAGACGAGGAGCTAGTCATGCAAAACTTACGCAGGGAGCCGCACTCAAGCATAGCGGTACGTCGCTTTCATAAGCAAAAAAGCTGCTGCCACGTAATTGCTATCCCCTCAGGCTGGCATCACACATGCACAACCCAACCGCGAATCGAACTCTGGTGCAGAGGGTTGAGAGCTGAGTATCATAACCATTACACCACCCAGCTAGCAGCAATGCAGAAACAAAATGTCGTATTTAAACCAAATGTATGAGAAAAAGGCAATGGCTTGTGCGTGAGCGTTTGCATGACTAGCTTCTACTAATGGAAGGAGCGGAATGGAGTCTAAAAAAATTCTTTTAGCTTACTGTCTATGATCTGCGATGTCATAAAATATACTATGTCATGAAAAGGAATTTTATTTTTGACCGGCGGCATGGCTGAGTGGCAGACATGTCTGGTTTCAATGGTGAATCTTGTGCGGGAAACCGGGTTTGATTCCTGCGTCGATCAAACCTTAACACAAGTTGCCAATGGCCCGCCACTGTTGCGATGTTAAATTGTATGCTCGTGGCACTTTGAAGCGGAGATGGGCCTCGCAAACTCGCGGCACCCATAGTGGGTATTGAAGCTAGTATGATAAAGATTTGACATTTTTGATTTGATTTTGGTTTTGAATTTCCTTATTGTTATACAAAACTAGCGAAAGTAAACTAAAAGAGTTTTCGTGATTATTTAAACTAGTAAAATAGCTACAACAAGTTAGTGAGTGTCAAATGTCTTACGTTATCAGCAAAATCAGTACTGCCATTGCCCATTGATAGTCAATAAATACTGATACAGCATTTAACATTTTTAGCTTACCCCTCCCTCCCATCATCACCACTACCTCTCTTTGAGAACAAAAGTAAAGTGATCTTGATCTTCAAGATCACGATCCTGATCTTGATCTTCAAGATCACAGTGTTTGGGTGATCTGATCTTTGATCTTGAAGATCACATTTTTTTGATGATCTGATCTTGATCTTCAAGATCACGAAAAGGTGTTGATCTTGCCCATCTCTGAATTCAGATACTGATGAAGCACTAGCCTAATGGGAAAGCATATATGTGAGGTGAGTGCTACCTCACAGTCGTGAAAATATAATTTTGTTTATTACACAGCACGGTCATATCCAGATTTTGCTTAGGGAGGAGGGGCTTGAACCAAAACTAGCATTTTTCCATGTCAAAGTTTCAACAGTATCCAGCACCAGACTAGTTTAATAAACTGCTGCATGTTTAAAATGAATCATGGATAGCATCAAACTTTTTCCCCAGATGCTTGATGGTTTTTATGATTATATATGGAAGACTGAAAGGTCGCTTCACTGCATGCTGGCCAAAACAACTTGGTGAATAAAATTTAATTACAATTATGAAACAATAGCCTTTTTAACAGTTCAGTTTAGTTTGAACCAGGGATGGCAATCGTATCGAAAACGTTTTGCAATATTTGTTAGGTAGACTAACTACGATGCAATAGTGCGACTACAAGCTGATACCTAGGATTCAATTTTTTTGATGTGATATTATCGCAAATAAATTGCGATATTTTTTGATTTTTTTATTATTCTTGATAATTTTGATTATTTATGACGTAACATGTAAGCACTCGTCTAAAAGCAAAATGCTTTTATTTGACAAGCAGCTACAAAATAAAAAAACAAAACATTGCAGAACAAGTAGGCCACTGTAAAAAATAAAAATGCACTCTTAAACTTTTTCAGTGAGTAAAAAAATCAGAACAAATATAAACTTGGATTGAGTTTGGTTGATTTAATCAATTAAGTTGGTTCGTTCTTATGTTTTCAAAATTTTGAATCTCAGCCAAATGAATCGCTGTGCGAAAAGCCATTCTTACAAAAAATTAGTACTGAGTGCAATAATTCCTAGGCTATAGTCTACCTGGTACCAGCCTTATAAATAGTGATTGTATGTATAAACTTATTCCAAATTGTTGTTAGCATGAAGAACCAAGATTGCATCCACTACGTCATCAGCTAAACGCATTCTCAAGTGTTCAAAAAAAGCTTTAAGCGTGAAAACACTGTTGCTATGGAGACCTGAGTTATAGGTAACTGCAGAACAATTCTGGCAGGCTTGGCAAGGTCCTTATCAATGAACGCAAATACATCACTTAATGTTGGTGATCAAGGAAGCTGCAACTTGTGCACCAGCTGACTAATTGCGCTTGACATCTAAATTAAATTTATAAGATCATAGTTAAAAATGGTACATATTGTGTGATGCTGGTCACACGTAGGCCTTACGGAAGTTACCTTTACAGTATTTTACCAACTCCAGTTATCAATAAAGTCGACAACTTGACGTATAGTAGAAGTAAAATTTTTGAACCATATCGTATTAAACTCTAACGTATAATGTGACAAACTAATAGCCAATTACATCGAAAGCACAAGTCGATAGATTTCTTGTGACTCTGCAATGCTTAGCTCACCTTCGAAATATGTGGTTCAGATTGCATAAGCAAAGGGCTTTAGATGCCCTGTCTTGCATCTCTGGACTTCAATATCATCCAGAGGAGAGTCATTATGTTGGGGCTCGGACACCAGCAGAACATCGTTGCATGACATTCATTCGCTTCCAAGTGGCAATCAGATGGTCCTGGGCAACCTTCTTCATTTCATCAGACAGTAGACACTGGTACGGCAAGTCAACATATACAGCCCTCGAAAAAGCATCACAGGCAAGCAACTCTTGTTTTCGGGAGTTTATCCTCTCGACTAAACGCTTGGAAAACGATGTTTGTCGAGAGGCCACGTCCTGAAAAGCAGCAAAAACGTGAGAAAGTGAGCAGTACTGTGATTGCGGTATCACATGGAAAAAAAAAAGTATACTGGTACTTTTATACTGCAAAGTACAAAGTAACCTACAGTATACAGTAACTTTTAAGGGCTACCGGTATGCGTGCTAAGTGCAAGACCAAAACCTTTAATATCAATTGTTGTTAATGTTCAGTAAAACTGTATAAAGGCAAAACTTAAATTCAAAGTTTTGCAATATAAACAGGAGGAAAAAGCCAACAACTAATCTTAACAAGAACTTCAAACTGCGAAAGTAGGTCACCTGCGGTAAGTTTTGGTGATTGAAGACGAGCAGTTTCAGTTCATGCTGGTTGCATGTGTGAGTGAAGTTCCTCTATTGCATCCCAAACATTGGAAGAAAGCTGAAGCTGAGGAATGATACAAGCGAGATCAATGCATGCAGACTTCAAGTTCAAAAGATGATCCAGTATGTCAAATGTTGAGCCCCACCTGGTTGTTACGTTCAGGATTGCTTTTGGTAAACCTTTCCGCACCATCAATTTATTTACATTAGCAGTTCAGAGCTTTTTGACTACTCGTCTAACACCATCCAGGACTGTGGTAGAATTCTCATCACAAGCATCAAAAATGGCGAGAGCCAGGGAATGAGAACCACGATTGTTCAATCGAAAACGAATGCAATTCCTTTTACAGCATCTTTCACAGTACTGGTCAGAAAATCAATATTGCATTCGTCATCTGCTTTTTCGATTCATCCAAATTGTCTTCTTCCGCTTAATCTTGGTTATCTGATTCTTCCAGCTGCACAAAAGCTTCTTCATGTTCTACTCTCAGCAACTCCCCACATTCAACATGCTAGCCGCATTGTTCGTTGTTTGGGAGTAAGTCTTAGTAAGAGACAAGTCGTATTTTGCCAGAATCTAGAAAATAGACAAAAATACGAAAATATTATCAGCATAATATTTTTACAGGATTTGCTTACACGTTTGTGAATATGAAACCCAGTAAATTTCAGGTTGAAGCTGGCTGTATTGCAGCAGGCCTAATACTCTTTATTCAGCCTATAATAATTAATTAACTGATGCCCTACATGAGAAAGATAGAAAAAGTTATCTTGAAGCTAAAATTGAGAGCAGTTTAAATACAGTTTGTAGCCTATAGTAAACCTTAGCATAGCTATGAACAATTTTTTTATTTACTTTTACTATGTACTCCTTCAAATCTCTTGCAGTGTGGCAGTTGTCATCTCTTGTATCGGTACTGCAAGCGTCTTCAATTCGAAGTTGGTGGATTCAATCACCTGCACATTAATTCCTAAAAATCCACGTCCTTTCCAAGAAGCAGTATCAAGTTTCATTAATACCAATTTATTCTTGAAGGCAGCTGCTAGTGACTTTCTGTAGTCTACAGCTTGGTTGATTACCATACTTCACACAGCACAATGATTGGGGCAAACATGAGTCTTGTTGAAAATTAGCTCTAACATCTTTTTCATTCCAGAAACTTCGAATACGGAAAACGGCAAGCTGTTTGCTGTATAATCGCTTCCACAGTCGCTTTCTTGAATTCTGCAAGATCAACTGTGAATTTGACGTACTTTTCTGTTGATCTATTGACAGTGACAATTGCATCCAGACTGGAGCCAGTAGCTGCAAGTGATAAAGACTAGCGCTTTTTTGACAACACAAGCATTTCATGTTGCTGTCTGTGTTTTTGCTTTAGATGTTGGGTTAGATTTCCAGAATGGAAATATGCTTTGCCAACCTTATTGGGTGCTGAAGTTGCTGCAAACCTGCAAAACTTGCATTTGTTGACAACTTCAGTTCCTTCTTCTTTAACTTCAAAAAAATCCTTTAGATCAGAGTCTAACTTTAGCTTTGGCATGATTCTGCTTTGCTTTAACCGTTCTATGATCTGAACTGAATAAAAAATTGAAATCTGCCTTTCCTTTAAGATGAATTGTGATGCAATAGATCAGCCTCAAACAAAAACAAGCTTCTTTGCCGTAAACAATTTGATTACGATTATGACAAAAGAAAAAAAATTGCAACCAGAAAAGTATGTTGGTTAACCTTCGTAGCCAAGCACTGTAACATCAATGCTTAATAGACTGTGTCACTCATCAGTGGCAGCGATTGGTTACATTGATACACAATACGCTTGTTTAATAGCAATTTGCGAGAAGTAAACTTCCCCTTGGATGAAAAAGGTTTGAAAAAAATATCGAAAAATGGCAGATTTTTTCTGCTCAACTTTGATATGCAATAATGGATTCGATTTTTTTCCGTGTTTGATGCGATTTGTAGATGCAATTTTTTTCTGTGTTTGATGCGATTTGTAGATGCAATTTTTTGGAACAAAAAACATTTTGATGTGATTTAGGATGCAATGCGATTGCCATCCCTGGTTTCAATGCCATTTGAAAGAATTTTTCACCGTTTTCGAACCAAGTCAAAGATTTGAATTGCTAAATCTATTCATCCCTCGACTTAAAGGCTTGGTCCAAAACATGTTTAAACCTAGCATATTTGGGTAAAACTCTTTAAGCAACTTGGCTGAAGAGGGAGAGTTCTGTCCCCACAATGCCTGTTCCTTCGTCATTGCACTCTTGAATGCATCTTGTTCGAACTACAGTACTAGGTATAGTGCTTCGACTCCCATTATAGGAAAGCAAATTGTTCAGTGATAAAAATACAAATGATCAAATGAAAATAGCTACGGTACTCCATGTCTAATGTAGTGGCCAAATGAAACTTAAATTTGCTATTTTCTAAAGTACTTGTACCCAATGTACCGGAGTTATCAGCCAAAAAAATTAATTGAAATTAGCGATTGAAATTGGTGAAAAAACTTGCATCATCAAAGTTGAAAAAAACAATTTCAGGTAAAAAACTTGCAAGCATCGAAAGAAACTTCTAGTAACCCTCGAGACAAATTGTTAGCTCATTGTGTGGCCTGCAAATGCAACCCAAGAGCCACAGTATTGGTATCCCTGTTCCAGATAGAACATTTGTTGATGACATGAATCCATATTGCCTGGAAAGTATTTTGGAAGATAATTTATGCCCAGTAAGAATTTACAGCAGAAAAATTGAACTCAATAAACTCATATAAAATAAAGAAGTAGAAACAGCATTTGTTCCTGTAGCATTAATTCTTTTGTTTTACCTAAACCATATGAAATGTTTTAATCTGTAGTTGATATCAGGGTTTTAAAAAGTGCTCAATAACAAAGAGTTAGAGCAAAGTAGATTACCACAGTATAAAACATTAAAAATTAAAACCTATTGAACCAAACAGTCTGTTTCACCCGAAAATGGAATCATCAGGGGTAAATCTAAACCATTACTTTTAACAATACAAACAGTTTTTTAGATTTACCCATGATAATACCATTGACAGGTGAAACAGACTGTTGAATTTTATAGGTTTTAATTTTTAATGCTTTAATCCTGTGGTAATCTATTGTGAAATGTTTCAATGATATTATTTGCTTAATGACTAATGCTTGCTATGTAAGTTTTGTGGGTCACGCATTCACACACATGTTGGTGTGACAAGCAAAAGTGAAAGAATTTTATGTCAAACATGGTTGTTGTTTTTTGCTTTGTCAAGATCAATCACAGTCACCTTAGCTAATCTGGCACCCATGAGTGCAAATAGTGATGAGTAAAAATAATGAATATTACGTGAACGACGTTAATGGGTCCTCCTTCACAAGTGGAATCTCATCCGGAAGGGGAGCGCCTAGGGACTCCCAGTTCGTCATTCAGCGAGACCCCTATAGCAGTGGTTTTTAAGCTTTTTATTTTGTTACCCTTAAAATGTTCTGATGTATTTCAATTACCCTCTTTTTAGAAAAACAGCAACGATTATAGCTCGCAATCCAAAATTAATACATAGAAAAATAAGGTTATTTTTTATTACAAATGCCAATTGTGTGAAGCTTTTTTGCTTGGTTTCATACTTTCCTGAGTTAGAACTTTAAACATATCACTGTGGTTTTTCAACAGAATTTTCAATAAAACTGGTGAAACCAAAGTTTAGAAACGTTTCTTTGTAACTTCATTTCTTTGGAAACATCTTAATAATTTTTTGATGCTCAATTAGTTTTACTACTGCAGCCAAAAAGCAAAATACTCAGCTTACGCCTATTACTAACTGGACTAGACTATAAATTGTTTACAAAACAAAAGAATTTATAAGAGACTCTAGTCGCCCTAGTACTGATTTACTATTTCCAAATTACCCGTTTGGGGGTAATTACCCACAAGTTAAGAATCACTGCCCTATGGCATTTGAGTCTTAGGCAGAGGGGCTTGTTTGAAAAATAAATACAATCTCCACCAGCCAGCCTTAGTGGCAGATTCACCAATGTGCCCACTAAAGGTTTGAAGAGGCAAATGGAGGCAGCGCATAGTATTCGTACTCAAGATAATGTCGCTCAAACACAGGTCAATCATCACCAACTGTTGTTAGGCAATTGGAATATACTCACAGGAAAAGATCTGGAATGAGTTGAGGAGCAAAGCAGTATCATCTCTATATTATCAGAGTTTCTTTCACCAAAAAACGTGGCTCTAGAACTGTGGATTTGGATGGCGAATGGAAACTCTTCTATTCTGTTGCTGATCCTAGTAGTCTGCTCAAGCGGGTGCAGGGATTCTCACAAGCCTTCAGTTGTCAGACTGTGTGTCAGATTGGATTTCTTTGGGATCACGAGGCTGCATGTTGAAGCTCAAGGTATTGATTGGATTGATGATTGTGCCTATCGCACGTATATGCCCCCAATGCTAGGAGTGAATATCTGGCATTTGTGCATGAAGTAAATGATGCTCTTCTTTGAGTATCACCTACTGAATCTACAGTCCTTATGGGGGATTTAAAGGTACATGTTGGAACAAATATGTGGAAGGGTGTAATTGAAAAACATGGAGCCACTGGACTGAATGAGAACAGAAGGTATTTATTGCAGCTCTGTTGTAGCAGTGAACTCGGTATTATAAATACGTGTTTCCAGCACAGAGAGGTTCGCAAATATACATGGTATTGACCTAGTATGGATCAAAAATCTTTGATAGATTTTTGCATACTTTTGTCAGGTTTGTTTTCTGATGTGCTGGACGTTCGAGCAAAGCAAGGTGCTGAATTGTCAACTGATCACCATCTGGTAGTATGTTCCTTGCGATTTTCAAAACCTTGGCCAAACAGGAAATCCAGCAGTTTGTCCGTGACTTACCTGATCAAACGGGAGGTTTTGGAGGACAAAAAGTAAGGAAACAGTTTGCATCCAGTATATCATCTAAGTTCAGACAACTTCCTGATGCATCAGAGGACATCAAAAAGGAATGACTGCTTTTTAGATCATTTCATCAGCTGCTGAAAGTTGTAAGCAAAAACGGCTCATAGTGACGAGCAGTAGTAAGAAAAGAACACCTTGGTGGAACCAAGAGGTTAAAGAAGTTACTCGAGCAAAGAAAGATGTGTTCAAGGCATTGCTACAGAACAGATCGTCATCTGATTTGCAATCCCAGTACACTAGAAGGCAGCAAAGAAATCCAAGAAGTCATGTGAAGGGTTTGGTCGTCGGCTTGATTCCAACTAATTTTGGCAGACCACCCTTCATTTACTTGGCTAAAGATCGAGTGTCACGTACTGCATCAAGGATTCTGCTGGTAGCATTCTAACGCATGAGAATGAAATCCTTTCTCGATGGAAAAAATACTTTGAAATCTTCTGAATTCCGCAAAGGCATCGATTCGTGACACACAGGAAGGGACACATTTAGGGGAAGAGGAAGTTTTCATTGCAACAGAAGTTGCAACGGCAATTAGAGATAAAATTTGAAAAAGCTGCTGGTGAAGATGAAATCAGACCCGAGATGTTGAAAGCGCTGACTGGAGAAGAAATTCTCTGGTTAATGCAAGTGTTTCAAGTTGTGTGAAAATGGCAAAACTCCAGAGATTGGCAAGCAGGGGTGATTACTCCGATAATCAAGAAAGGAGATCGCAAGCAATGTACGAACTACACAGGGATATCACTCCTTAGTTTGCCAGGGAAAGTATATGTCAAATGCCTTGAAAGGAAATGCAGAGAAATAGTGAAATTAAAACTGGTGGATGGCCAGTGTGGTTTTTGTCTGGGTTGCAGCACCATGGACCAAATCTTCACTCTGAATCAAATCTTCAAGAAATCTTGGGAGTATGGCAAAGATCTTTTTGTATCTTTTGTCGATGTTGAAAAACTATCTGATCAAGTTCCTCGGATAAACTTTGGAAGGTTTTGCTGGAGTTATGGCATTGATGGTGTTACACGCCATTGAGTGATTCTACTGTCCTTAAGTGATTCTACTATGGGTAAATGGTACAGAAGTGTGCGAATTAATTGGGACAACACTATATTTTTGCATTTTTTGAATTTTGGTTAGGTTAGTTTGGAGAATGTATGATAGATACTATTGTAATGATAATTGATAAGCTAAGTGAAGAACATGAACCACTATTAACTGCATTTATGCTCCATTTTTTCAGATTAACAGATTTTTTTATTAAATTATAAAGTGAACTTATTCGTGGCCAAAAAATTTATTTTGATTTTTGCATATTACTATCTGCCTGCTTGCAATAAAATGCATATCACCCCAAGAAAGAAGGCACAAATTGTTACTCTGCGACAACACTCAAATATGACCATAAGAAAAACAGAAGATAAGCTGAATGTGTCAAAATCAAATGTGAGGCGAATTTTTTAAATAATGGATACTAATCGTGACGTGACCACAATTAAAAGGCGGGATCAGTGTGAAAGAAAGCGTAAAACGACCACTCGTGATGACAAAATGATATTGCAAAATACTTTTAAAGATCTTAGAAAAACTAGTAAGGACCTTCAAAGAGATTTAGCAACTGCAGGAGTCAACCTGGATTCGTCAACCGTAAGAAAGCGACTTCTTGAAGCTGGAAGAAAAGCCAGAAGTCTCTGAAGAAGCAATTGCTAACAGTTGCTATGAAAAAAACGCCTAAAATGGGATAGAAAATACAATAAAAGGGAAAAGAGGAATGGAGAACAATTGTTTTTCAGATGAGAGCCATTTTGAAGTGCATGGACGCAAATGTTAATATGTAAGACGAAGTGTTAGAGAACCCCTCAATACGTTTTATATTCTACAGGCTCCGAAACACCCCCCAAAGGAAATGTTTTGGGGTTGCTTCACTGTTAATGATACTGGAAGATTATGTCCAAGCGAAGGAATGATGAAATCAACTAAATACTTGGAAATTTTGGAAAAAACTTGGTTTCAACAATGCAAAAATCATTCTCAGATGGCAATGGCAT
Organism: Trididemnum nubilum; assembly: GCA_963965965.1. Lineage (NCBI taxonomy): Eukaryota > Metazoa > Chordata > Ascidiacea > Aplousobranchia > Didemnidae > Trididemnum > Trididemnum nubilum. The sequence continues at coordinate 14,802,999 of OZ014485.1, read as the reverse complement.
TTTTCAGCAGAACAATGCATCATGCCACACTTCAAAAAATGCAAACATTTTTTTGAAAATCGAAATTAACTTTGTTGGACTGGCCTGGCAACTGCCCATACCTAAACCCCATTGAAAACGTATTGTGGGCTATCATAAAAAGATATCTTAACTCATAGAAGCCAAAATACGAATTTGGTACCATGATGAAGAAATTAATTTGTTCAACCCTAGTTGAGTTCATGCCAACACGAATTTCAGTGCTCATAAAGGCAAAAGGAGGATATATCAACTATTTAACATGCTAGAGTTAATATAAGTTATATTAAAGACGCATTTTTGAAAAATTTCCTAATTTTTAGACACTTTTCGTTTTGTCCCAATTAATTCGCACACTACTGTAACTTGGTAAGCAATCAAAGCCGTTGTAACACAATCGGAATGAAAATAAGCACGGCCAATAATGAGGTACCTCATTTTACAAGAAACCCTGATCAGTGCGTGTTGCAAGTAAATGGAGTGACACTGAAGCAGGTAGAAAAGTTCAAGTATCTTGGGGTTGGGGTTGCATTAACGAGTGAAGGAATGCAAGACAAAGAATTGGATACCCAAATAGGCAAGATTACTGCAGTAATGCGAGCTTTGCACTTTTCGATTGTCATAAAACGAGAATTGTGGATAAAGGCAAAGCTCTCAATTTTCAAGACAGTTTTTGTCTCCATTCTCACCATTCACACTGCTCTTGCCAAAGCAAATGGGAGAAGACCAGTTGGACGACCTAGAACTAGATGGATCAATTACATTACGGATCTTGGATGGAATCGCTTGGGACTTCACCCAAGCGAAATGATGGATGTGATGGAAGACCATGACATGTGTTGACTTACATAATTAATGTTAATGAATGGATATTAGCTAGGTAATGTTAATGAATGGATATCAGCCAATAAGTTGACTTTATATGCTAAAAAATCAAATTTACATGTAATTATCCCCAAACTAAACTCTCCTCCTGTTAACATGAACATAACCTGCCCTGCTGGATCAATCAAATCTGTCTACAAAGCCAAATACCTAAGTATATATCTTGACTAAAAACTAAATTTTTTGGATCATATTAAAGTAGTTGAAACTAAAGTGGCACGCTCAATTGGAATTTTATTTAAGCTAAAATATGTTTTACCAAAAGATGCTTTATTGCAACTTTACCATTCTTAGTGCATTCATACTTCATTTATGGGCTTACTGTGTGGGGCAATACATTCCCAACGTATCTTTCTAAACTACTTATAGTCCGGTAGAAAAAGCTTTTACCCGGAAAAAATTTATAATAAGCTGAAATTTGGCGCGATGACTCAGGACCATGTCCTGAGCCACCAAAACAAAATCCCCACGTTTTGGACATGGGACTTCCCCCTTTTTTGGCCTTTAAAGTCTGCCATCTAGTGTCAAAGAGCCTTTACCATCCAACAGCCAATCCAAAAGTTGTAAAAGTGCCAAGTTTTGCATACGAGTTGGTTTTCAACTTCAGGTTTAAAAAAAGTTACTTCGGATTTGATGACGTTATTGTTGGTGACGTCATTTCCAAAATTTTTGAAAAAATGATGTATCAATGGCTCAAATTGTAAATGAGAGTTGGGTTTTTGGTTCTAAACTATAAATTGCTTAAATCGAAGTGATGACGTCACAAACTTTTTTGATGACGTCATCTGCCAGAGTTTTAATGGTAAATTTGAAAGAGTGTTTGACCAAACGAAACATTGCAAAACCTTTTTTATTAGGTTTACACTTAAGGATTATATATAGAATTCAGTCAATTGAAAGTAAAAAACTGTGTTTTCAGGAAAAAACCCTGGCCTAGTAGGCAAATGCACAGCCAGGGGGGGTTAGGGGGGCTAGTTTCCCCCTTTTTGAAAGTACACAACTTCACAAAAATTATTCAAAAGATAAAATGTCAAAAAACTACGGTAATTTAAAAACGCTTAATTCAAGTGTAATTCTACCCTGAGTTGCAAATAAGCAATGTCAAAACTTTTTAAGTGGGAATACGTGTATACTCAGTCTTGGTATTTAATGAAAATGTAAGATCATTGCGTAGCCCGTATCGCGCTGTCGTGGAATGATAATTTCTCGTCAGCATACCGCATTGCTTTTGCGGGAGAACGTGAACGAGACGGAAAGCAGCACGATTTCGCTCCAAAAAACGTAATCCATTTGTTTAAAACTCATCATTTTCCAAAATGGAACAAGTATAATCAGATACCAGTGAGAATTTGGGGCGGTTGAGATCTGAGGTGTATCAGTACACGAATTAAATGTCACCGTAGTCGAATCATACGGTATTTTGACCCTAATAAATTTTGAGAATATTTTATTTGAAAGTATTCGGAAAAAAGACTAATTGCAGAAGAAAAGCAAATCTCTTCTTAAGAGAATGACTCTAAGTTTACTTTGAACGTTGAAATTGATTTTTATTATGCTGTATTAGGTCCGTTTTACCGATCACGCGTATTTATGCGTATCAATTAGAGGTGGGGTCCTCGAGGACACATTTTGAAGTCCTTGGCCTTGGCCTCGAAGGTCAAGTCCTTGGCCTCGAGGCCTCAAGTCCTCGAAAATTGGCCTGTCCTCGGCTCGAGGACAGCACTATTTTTTGCATTGTTAAAATTTTGTAAAGCGCTTGAAAATTTTTTTGGAAAACGTTTTTTTGTGGAGATCGCTTGAAAAATTTTTGTGAAGACCTTTTTTTTTTTATGGAGAGCACTTGCGCTTGTGTCCTTAGTCCTTGGCCTTGGCCTCGAGCATTCCTTTCCTTGGCCTCGAGAGTGTCTGTCCTCGGAAAGGCTGTCCTTGGCCTTGGATTTTTTTTGTGTTCTTGGCCTCGAGCCTTGTGTCCTCGACTCCACCTCTGGTATCAATAGACGCATGCCATTTGATTGGATGCATTTTGCTAGTTTTTTTTTTGCGTTTACATGGAATAAGATATCAGACGTAATTGGTTTAAACCGCTTTATGTAGCCCACATTTAAACCAACCGCCTACTGAACTCGTATATCTGAAAAACGAGGGAATGAAAATAACATTACTCTAAAATTTTTGTTAATTACCCAAAGCGAAAGTACGATGTCAGTTTGATCCTTTAATTTTTTCGGCTGAAGTTGGGGAACGGCGATCGGCTGGTTTGAATTAATCTAGCAACTTCAATCTGCGTAATGTCAAATGTTTAATACAGTAAACAGCATGCTAATTTATTTTTAGGAAATCTTTATCGATTAATTTCTATGTTCGCATGTTACACCGTATGGCTGTGTTGATTATGAGCAATGTTCTCGGTGTTGATCAGAGTAGCGAGTCCGGTGACGTAGCCTAAATTGTGTCAAAGTCTAAATTGAGTGCGCTGATTGGTTGCAAGCAAATGTCGCGCAGACGCCGTCCGCCTAGTCCCGATCTACACTGTGCGTGAAATCGTGAGCGCAAAAGCTCGTCTCTAGTTCATTTTAAACCAAAATTTGGTACGCTTGGCGTTTCGCCTTATCAGCGTACAAGCAACCAGTTGTTTTTAACAAACTTACTGTATGCCCGTACGTTCATGATTTCGCGGCCGGGTCTAAAAATTTGCTCTAAAAGCATTTTATACGCAGTTTTTGGCGCGAACCAAACTTTGATCACGGGTGTGCCATATAAATACAAATAAACCCATTGTATTTCGTTATGACCATTTTTCGCGAACGCCGCATTCTGATTCGCATTGTTTGATTGAAACAACCGCATATAAGGAATTGGTCGTCGCTATTGCATTATTCTTAATTAATGCTTACACTCTTATTTCCTACCAACGATTATAACAACGGTACAGCAATCAATTAAACGAAACTTTGTATTGGCAAATCACAATACAGCGCATTTTTTTCTGTTTGAAAATAGCAAGCAGTATGTGGTGTCAACTGTCAGTTAACATAAATAATAATAGGGAGCACTTATTTTTTCAAAAACCAATCATTTTCGGGTGTAGGCAGTGGTTGTTCGTATGTTTTTCGAATTGTGCCTTTCATTAATTGTTCTTAATTTGTTACAATATACTGTGGTAGACAGATGGGCAAGTGGCAGCTTGACTCGAAGACCAAAAAGTCCCTTCGCTGTCACCTGGCCAAGGTACCTAGGGGAATAAAATGTAACTATACATATTCGAAAATTGAAATATTATTACGCCAGCTTGCTTGAATAATAACTGCAATCTGAGATTTAAAAACGCGCTTTTTTGTGTCCGCTGTTGAATCATCAATAAACTAGAATCGTGCAACCACTTTTAATTCTATTCTTTTTCATTTTTTTTTTTAATATGCGTCTGCTGCATGAATGACGGCAGGACTTCAACCTGTTATTGCTTAACCTTTGTCTAGTAGTTCGATACAATTTGCTTAAATAAAAACTTTCCGATTTACATATCATTTAATCATAAAAATTTTGTCCCTCCTCTTTATCCGATGGTAGTAATCAAACAGTTAAAACTTACACCTCCCAATATTGCATTAAAATAAAATACTGTATTCTGCAGTTAGAGGAAGAAAGCCTATTCTTATCGAAAAGCTTCCTCGTGCAGTTAAATTTAATCGGCAATTTCAGTTTCAAATGCAAGCATTAGCAAAGATAGAAAAATTATTAAAACTGCAAATTGTCAGATATAAGCTAGGTTATTATAGATTAATTAAGTTTTGGTCAGATGTTATTCAAGAATCTTGCTGATTAGATAAGTTTTTTTTATCAGATATTATTTTAGATTAATCAGATGATTAGATCTTGATTAGATCAGTTTAGTTTAGATGCAAGGCCAATTCTAGAATAGATTTAGTACCACAGATTGTAGAAGTATGCTAACATAGTATTTTGCATAAGACAATAATATTGTCAGGCATTGCAAAACTGTGGAAATTTTGTTCCTATTGGATATATTGTCGTGCTTGGGACATATTCGTATTAATTTACATATAATTGCGGTATTTTTAATTTTTTTAGAACCATTGCATATAGGAGGATAATGCAAGTACTCGGCCCAGGACTTGAAGATACTAATATTCTCAAAGTGTTGCAATGTTTCTTTTTTCACATTTACGATCAAAACTTTTGACAGATGACGTCATCAAAAACGTTTGTGACGTCATCATTTTGATTTAAGCAATTTTTGATTTGGAATCAAAAACCTAACTCTCATTCACAATTTGAGTCATCAATACATACAGAATACGTCATTTTTTCAATACTTAAAATGTTGCAATGACGTCACAAACAATGACCTCATCAATTCTAAAAATAAATTTGTTTATACCTGCACTTGAAAATCAATTACGGTTCAAAATTTGACTCTTCCGTAACATTTGGATTGGCTGTTGGACAGTAAAGACTCTTTGACACTAAATGGCAGACTTTAACGGCCGAAAAAGGGGAAAGTCCCATGTCCAAAATATGGGGATTTTTTTTGGTGGCTCAGGACATGGTCCTGAGTCATCGTGCCTAATTTCAGCTTATTATGAATTTTTTTCGAGTTTCAATGTATTTTGTCGTGTTTCTACCGGACTATTAGGTTGCAAAACAAAGCCATTAGAATTGTTACTGGAAGTAGTAGGAATAAAAGTGCTACTCTTTTTTATAAAGCTTAAAAAATTCTGCCTTTACCATTATTACTACACTTTTCAACTGCTAAATTTGTGTATAACCATAATAGATTGCGTCTTCTTCTGCAAGTCGATAACTACTTCACTCTAACTAAACGTGTACACCCACGCAATACAAGATTCTCTTCTTACAACCAATTAATTATTCCATTATTTAAAATTCAAAGATCAATAAAATATATTGGAGCTAAGTTGTGGAACTCCATACTTGAGAAACTATTCCTTTCCAAAGTTCAAAATTGAGTACAAAATCTTTTTACTGCTCTGCACGGATTGAAATTTTTTGTCTCCTATAGCTCTATATAAATATTTAAGAAATAGTGTTTCTATCCTGTCTTTGCTTTGATGTGCCCTTTCTTGTTACTCAGTTTTCTGTTTGTTTGTTTTGTTTTGTTATTTTGTTTGCAGTTAATGTATCGAGACAGTACGTTCAGTTGTTATTGAATTGCTTATGTCACTAACGTGACAATAGGGTGGCTGTTGACTTGAACACTGAAAATAATAGAGGATCCAACAAAGAGCTTTGCGGAACTCCCATATCGATATTTTTTCTAGAAAAATAATTATTATTAATAGCTCCAAATTGTTATTTACCGTATTTTCCACCTAATAAGCCGAGACCAACTTTTTGTTCTCTAAATGAGGGTTTTACCATATTACTGCGCAATAAGCCAAGGCAGAAAATTTGATCGGCGCAGCGCCAGATTAATCCGGCGCCCGACATTACAATGTTTTGTAGCAATTTAAAGCAAAAAACGCAAATTTCATCTGTTTTAATCGCCCGTGCAAATACGATTCCGATCGTGCAGAGGACAAAATATGGTAGTGGAAAGTGTTGCGAATTGACGCGCAGGGACATTATGATCTCCAGTATTGTCTGGTTAAAGGTGTATTCGCCAAATAAGCCAACCCCAGAAAATTCAGTTAAAAAATTAGGTCCAGAAAATCAACTTATTAGCAGGAAAATAGGTCTTTTGTACTTTTCCAATAGACAATGTAACCACTCTCGTGATTCTGCTAAGCAACATATGGTTGTAGGCATCATCATTAAGCTTAAAAATTAGCTTCAAATGACATAAAAGTGCAATTACGCCCACTGGTCTCAAAAATCTATCAAACTGAGAGCGGAAACAAATTCCTCACTCACGAAAACATAGAAATAGACACGAATTTCATTCAAATTGGTCACATATTTTTTGAGATAATGCAAATTATGTTTTCACCACTTCGTGGCATAATTTCGCCCCAAAAATCATAAACATGCTAATTATTCAGCCCCCAATCACTCTATTGCGCCAAATTTTTTTTTGACTGATGCGGAATGAAAAGTGACATTTTTAAAAATTACTCACGGAAGCATGTCGGTTATACAGCGCTCTCAAGTGGCAAAAATCTAATTTTTTGGGAAAAAACACCTAAAATCATACAATAGCTCAAAAACTACAGCCAATTTGGCAAAACTGACATCATTTATGGGTTTAGTGCTTCCAAAACATCCCTAATCCGCTTTTACCTTTTATGCCGAAATTTTTCTGTTGGCCAGTGTTATTTCAACTGAAAGCAAATGGCTTAGCTCAAACTTCCAATTTTGCTTTTTATCTTCATTATGAAAACGCCCAAAGTTGTTTTTTTTTTAATAAAAGCTCAAAGAACTGGTAAAGCTTATCAATCTAAGAATATAAACATATATGGAAAAATAACTAACTTTTAAAAACCTTACAAGGTCACTGTTAGATTGGTCAATGCTGCATTATAAGTTCATCAATGGATCTTAAGTCTGGATCAAAAGTTACACTTCAATTCTAAAAGAACTTACAATTACTATTTGGTCACTACCCAAATAATAAAAATTGCCTGTAGATTCCTAATTCATGATTCTAAAAAAACAATACCGGTTGTAGAATGTAAAAAGTTTTGATCTCACTATCACATTAACAATTGGCTTTTGGCTTGACAGTGTTTGCCTTTCAACTCAACTGTTTGCAAACCTGTGATGATAGACCTTTTATTATTAGACTAAAAACAGACACGCAGAGAAAAAGGGAAGAACATTAAAGGAAAAAGTTTGCTCTTGTTGCGAATTTTTGTTTTGTGGTCACGCATGTTTGACTGATTTGATTAGACCATTTGGACATATTTGCAGTGTGAATGAGCCGTGAAGAAAAAGGTCTATGCTATAGACACATTCGCAGCGCAAATTAATCGTGAAGAAAAAAACTCAAAACTGTCAGTTTCTTTTCTACCAATAAAGAATTTTTGGTCCGATTAAAACCTACTGGCTGCTGAATAACAAGCGTGGACATTTTTAAATAGAATCAATTTCACTTGCCTATAGCTGTTACCTCTAATCTGGTTACTGCACAGCATTTCATATGAGTGGGTCTAGATTATTGCATTTTAATTCTACTTTTATTAACTGGTACGATAGGCTCTTCAAGTTTTACGTTTCATTACCGGTAATTGACATAGAAAGTCACAACCTAGACGTTATTGGCAGACTGATTTTTTAAACTTCGTGTTTTTTTTTTGTGAACTAAGTTACTTGCTTATTTGTCATACAGTGCCTCTGCACCTGTTGGTTATACTTTTTAACATAAACTAGCCAGCTGCAACCATCAAGCTAGGTTACCAGTTTACATAAGTAATGTGGTATAATACATGCTGGGTACCGGACTACCAGTACCACCAGACATAGGCTTACCACTGTTTTAGTTTTCGGCCTAGTTCCTGTGGTCTGAACTTCAGGCGCGTAACCAGGATTTGGAAAGGGGGGGCTTTTTTGAAAGAGTGAGAAAAGTGCAAACGACCTTGACCCGAATTTTCATTGGTCTTGAATCAGTATCATACAGTTTATCCGAAAATTGAGACGGAATTTCTCGGAAAGCTAGAAAATTCAATAGTTTTTTTCGCCCAAAAACAGGGATCTCAAAAAAAAAAAAAGGTCTTCGCCGAAATTGAGACTGATTTTTCGGCCGAAATCCGACATTCAAACGCTTTTTTATACCGCATCACTACATCTGCTTACAACTTCGGCACCCAATTTCCTTTGTGGGGGGCTGTTTTCAATTTTTCACCAAAAATCGGCCTCAAAAGCACCAAAAACGTGCGATTTCGCATCCTTCACAAGCCAATAGGGGGGCTCGAGCCCCCCCCTGGCTACGCTACTGCTGAACTTGGATGTGCATTGCGACACCACAGATCTTTTTTGATTTTCCAATTTTCATACTTGGACTAGGCTAAACCAATGTTGCATTACAACGTACAAATCATACCAGTAATTCACTTTTAAATTTATTGACCTAGGCCTCTTTCCATGTTTTTTTTTTCATCAGAAAGCCGCAAATTGATCATTTTCATGTTTAATTAGGCCATTTCAAACCAACACGCATACACATACTTTCATTTCTGAAAAGCAACTTTATTTCAACGAAACCTATGAGTAAGAAATTTCTGAAGTTTTGGTGTTCTAGGCCATGGCGTACGCAGGATTTTCGAAAGGGGGGGCCAGGAAATTTGTGAATAATGCACTCCAAAAGAAAATTTTTTCTACTCAGAATCAGTTCGTTTTTCTGCCCAAAATTAGGTGAAGACAAAAAAACGTCTTCATTCAGATTTAGTCTGGTTTTTGGCCTAGAAGTAGGTGAGGACCAAAAAAAGCTCTTCAGTCAGATGTTGTCCATTTTTGTGCTCAAACTTTCTGCCCAAGTTACAAAGAGGAGAGCCATGCCGCAATTTTACGTAATATTCTATGCTAATTTTATTATACTGGCGACCCAAAGGAGGGGGCATGGCACCATGTTCCCCTAATTACACCCTTGGTTCTAGGCTAGTTTTGAGAAATCAGTCAGGTGCTACTCAAAAGACTAACTTTATTGCTAACGTTTTGCTAGTTAGAATCAATTGGGTTCATCAGAGCACTGCTTTCAGAAGTGAATGCAAAACACCTTCGACTTCTGATAGCAAAAAACAGAAAAACGATCCCACTCATTGCTGTAGTAGAATAACTAGCGAAAAAACTTCAAAGCAAGTCTCCAATAAAATTGATTGTGATGATAGGCTACTTCATACAGGTAAACGTAAAGGTGCGTACAAAAATGAAAGAAAGTGGTTTTTATGAAAATAACTTCTCCGAATAAGCATTGCAGCAAAATACGTCAGAACTAGCACTAAAAAGATTAAGCCAGAAGAAATTTAACACTGGGAGTTAAGCAACTTTCTATAAACAGCAGGGAATGATTACCCATCGTTTCTATTGAGTACTTGAAGCTTTTCATTGATGTACCAACTTTCAGTAAAAAGACGCTTTGAGTAATCATGTTCCACTTCTAAAATTTTGACTTTTGACCAATCAATGTGGTGATCACTTTCGGGTGGTTGAATGCTGGCTAAGTGCTGATTTCTCGGGTGGTTGAAATTTTATTGCTGGTTGATGTTTATTTATTCTAGATTTGAGGTTCCGTTTGGTTTGCCCGATGTAAACAAAACCACAGTTCTGACAGAGAACTTCGTACACCAAGTTAGACTTTTCATTATGATTTATTTAATCTTTTAGGGAAGGGAGGAATCTGCCAATGGTTAAAAATGGTTTGAATGCCACTTTAACACCGGTTTCCAAAAATATTCGCTTGATTTTGTCCGATGCACCTTTGATGTAGGGTAGGGTAGTGAATCCAGAAAAAGTTAATTGAGTATTAGCTGGTTTGTCGGTTTTGCTCATAGAAAAGGGATGGGTATATCTAGCACGGAAACCATTGAGAGTTAATGTTTTCTTGGTGAAATCAAGATGAGGTTTGTGTTGTTGAATGTGGGAGTTGATTCGGTGGTACAAGGTTCTAGCTACAGCCAACTTTTGGTGGTACAAGGTTCTAGCAACAGCCAACTTTTGGTGTAAGGGGTGGTGGGAGTCGAATTGTAGATAGCGGTCTGTGTAGATGGGTTTCTGATGAATTGTGGACCTCCAGAGTTTGCAATTAGCAGTATGGTTGACGCAAACATCCAAAAATGCTAAAGAGCTGTTATCCTCCAATTCTAGTGCGAACTTAATATTGGGGGAAATAGAGTTAATATGATGTTGAAAGTCATCAATTACTGACGATTTAATTACACAAAACACATCGTTAACATTACGTAGCCAAATTCTAAGGGGTTCTCGAAAAGTAGTGACGGCGTGACGCTCAATGTGTTCCATGAAAATATTAGCTACCACCAGTGAAATACAAGATCCCATAGGGCCACCAAAAATTTTCCGATACGAAGTGTTGTTATAAGAAAAAACAGTGGAATGGAGACACAACACATTTTATGACATCACTAGCTGTAAAGTTTGTACGCTCATGCAACAGATTATCAGACGTGAGCAAATGACAAAGTTTCAGGCACGGAAATAGATGTAAACAAGGTTACAACATCGTAAGAAACAAGACACTCATCACTAAAACACTGAAAATTATTAATTGACTGCACAAATTGACTAGAATTTTGAACAGTGTACGAAAGAAAGCGAAGAAGAAAGAATATCAATAAAAATTTCGCTAAACAATAAGTAGGAGCACCAATAGAAGATACAATAGGCCTAAGGGAAACATCACTTTTATGAATTTTTGCTTAACCATAAAATTTAGGAGTAACAGCTTTGTCACATTGTAATTGATGATATACAGGAGTTGTGATTTTATGAAGCTACCTCGAGACCTGGCAGATCTGTTTTTGAAATTCACGCAAATCGTGAGCTTACGAGCGTACCAGCTCAAAAAATTTGCTCTGTAAGCGAATTTGCGCTGGCAGTTTCACTTTGGTTTGGTGGTACGAGTGAAATTGCTTTGAAGATGTAATGTAATTCGAAAACGTTTAAAGTTACGCTCACGATTTTACACCCAGTGTTGACCAGCCCCAAGTAGGCCGGACGTATGCCTGCATGTTCAAAACGTATCTCCATAGAGTACATCAGGTAAATGTTTTGCATACGCTCACTTATGCGCTGTAGTGTTACACCGCTTTTAAGGATTATTGAACTAAGTACATTTTTATTCTTCTGGGTGCCCTTGCCTTAAGTATGTTTCAAATTACCTCTCAACATTTCAATGTTAATTTCAGCTAGCCTGGTTTGCAGGTATTCAAGCAAGAGGGTGAGATAGAGGTTGTAGCTGAAACCATTGTTGAAAGTTCGGAAAATGTTAAAGATGGAAACAAAGAATTGCGAGAAGTAAGTAGCTGCCGAATTGGCAAGAACAAAGTTTCTTGTATTAACCTGATTGTGTCTGCCCTGTGTAGTGTCTATAGTAGTAAAAATATCCCTAATAGCTATTTGCTTAACTGCGTTGTGATTGTCGGTTCTTGACGTAACAAAATAACAGTCTTTGTACCGGTACATGGATCACAATTTGATACTTTTTGTAATTTTAATTCACCAAGTTACTTTGGTCAGTAGACAGCTAAGAGACCTTTCGATCTTTGAGTCAAATTGCCACCTTCCCTCTTGTTTACCACTGATGGTGGTGGCTTCGTACTCTCCCTTTAATTGCTGCACGTCAAGCAGAAAGTTGTAAATACCAATTTTTATAGTCTTTGGTTTGACCCTACCAGGAATCGAGCCCGTTTCGACGTTTCAGTAGCAGACGCTCTATCCACTCGACCACTAATCAATCAGCATTTATTTTTGTTTAGAAAGATATTTTGCAAAATAAATAAGCATACGAAGTCAAGCAGCAAAATGAGGCAAAAAAATAAATTACAGAATAATCATTTCTGATGAGAGGTTGCGAAAAGACCATTGGCTATTTCCTGGGAAAAGCTTGAGGCTCTGTGCAGGAAAGGTGTGGTCGTCGAGTCAGCAACCTCTCATTTTCAGTATAAAATATTGATAGCACACAAACAAGATCCACTCAGTATATACTAATAAAAAACAGCGCAGCAAATTTAGAAGAAATGCTAATAATTAAACAAGTATAAAAATACACGCTGCTCTATACACACGTAGACAAAAATTTAATCACACAGCTATGACAATAATCTGTCCAAAGACAGAAAGAGTTCGCCGAGGACAATTGTGTCTGTGTAAAACCAATATCACAAATTATTCAGTCAGGAAAACCATCTAATCAAAATAAGTCTGAATGCTTTCTTAAGTAAGAAGAAACTATAGTTACTCATTTTCCAATATAAAATTTTTTACTCTTTTTAAAAAGATAAAATAACTTTTTCTGTGCAACCCTTTAATTTCTAATGGTAATTCATTCCATATTTTATAACCATTATATTGAATCGAACATTTTGAAGTTGACTTTTTATGTTGGATTGCAGCAGCCCAGTTGTCATCACAAGCAAACCTGGTATGATAATTATGGGTTTCTGATGGAGATACAAAGTAGTTTTTAAAACAGTTTGGAAGAGTTTTATTTTTATATTTAAACATAAATTTTAATATTTCTAATTTATAAATTTGGCATAGATTCATTAAATTTAGTTGCTGGTATATTGGCATCAGTTTTATTTTAAAGGAAGTTGAATTATTTATAATTTTGACAATATAATTTTGTTGAGTCTGAATAGTCTTAGTGTATTTGGTTGCAGTATTTCCCCAAGATGTAACACCATAGTAAAGGTACGGGTAAACCAAACTATAATAGACACATTTAAACACCGATTGAGGAGCATGTCGCCTTAATTTGCTCAAGATTCCTCTGGCCATATAAAGCTTTTCAACAACAAGCCACGTGTCATCCTTCCAGGTCAGCTTGTGATATAGTATAACACCTAAATATCTGATAGCATTTTTGGGAAGGATTGCTCGATTTTGGGTGTTAATTTGAAAGTTATCGTTTGTGTTCGCTCTTGAATTGGTGAGTAGTACACAGTGAGTTTTTGAATATTTGAGAGTAAGTCGATTAAAGTTGATCCAATTTTCGAGAAGTCCAAATTCATTTTCGCATTTCTTTTTTAGACTTTGAATATTGTTATCCGAACAAAGCGATACCGAGTCATCAGTATATAACATGATTGGGGATTTGCAAGAATTTGTCAAGACATTAATGTAAACTAAGAATACAAATGGCCCGAGCACGCTACCTTGCGCCACTCCAATTGTAATCGGTGAAAGGGTAGATGAAATTTGGTTGTCATTGTTCACTGTACACTGGTATCGGTTTGTCAAATAAGACTTCAATAATTTGTTCGCATTACCTCTAATGCCATAATGATCTAACTTGTCCAGTAATACTTGATGATTTATACAATCAAAAGCTTTCACAAATTCCAAAAATATCCCGCAAACCGATTTTTGGTTATCTAATTCTTTGAGTATGGTTTCATAAACACAGGTTATTGCGTGATTTGTAGAGTGTTTGGTTCTAAAACCAAACTGAAATCCAGTGAATAAATTCAAGTTTTCCCAAAACTTAGTGAGTCTTTTGTGCTAAATTGTTTCAAAGACTTTATTTATTTAGCAAAATTGTTTCAAAGACTAATACCCCAAAATAAATGCTAACTCAGCATTGTTTTTGTTTACAGGCGATCAAGAACAACGCAGGATTCCGCGTTTGGATTTTGTTCTTTTTAGTAATGTGTTCTTTTTCTCTTTTATTTCTCGAATGGTATAGTTAACTCAATGAGAAGGATTAATAGCTTTTAACTTGTGCAATTAATATTTGAGTGTTAATCTATGTTTTATTATGTTTGTCGGTACTGCTAATTTTGGCTTCTTTTTGATGGTTAATGAAATTTTGCTTTCATAGTTTTTCTTAACGTAGTGTTTGCTTTTATTTCGAGTTTATTTCAAATTGTTAATAACAGTGCCCATACCATAGACTCTATTTGGTAGATTAGAAACAAACGCCCGAAGAAAAAGGAAAGAGAAGTAAAAGAAAGGTTGCGAAGGTTTTTTTGCGGTTTTGCTTATTCACTGATTTGATTGCACTTATTCCTAGAACAAGTGAACGGTGAAGAAAAAAAGACGAAACAGTCAGTTTCCAATCTGCTAATAAACAATATATGCTTAGAGAGACAGACAGTTAGATTTTACTATTCACTTAAAAAGCACTTTCATTGTGGTGTTTGTTTCGAGTAAATAAGAATCAAAAAGATCCTCTTAAAAAGTCGACATAAAGCTGCTAAGCGACCAGAGGTCTTGGAGTTTAACAGCTTCATAAGTTATAAGCAGTGGTGGTCATTAGCATGTGCAAGCCAGGCGGTTGCCCGGGGGTCTCCCCACTTGATTTTGTGCGCTACAAAGGCCCCCCCCAAAAAAAAGTTACGTAACATATGTTCCCCAAATTTTTGTAGCGCATTTATGCCTACTGTAGAATCGTTATTTGTACCGGCATAAAGGTTCAGGCATTAGGGGCCCTTTGTCGAGGGCCTCATTGGAGGCTCTTTTTGGGGGGCCTTTACAGAGGGCCCTTATTGAAAGGACATTTTTGGAAGGACCCTTATTTGTACATTCTTCTGCAAATAAGGGCCCCCTTTGAGGAGGGCCTTTTATGGGAAGCAAATACAGAAGGCCCATTTGTGGGGGCCGTATGAAGAGGGCCCCTTGCCGAAGCCCTATGAAGAAGACCCATATGAGGTCATGAGAGGGCTTTTTGGATAGTCTCTTTGCAAAGGGCTCTTTTCGGCTATGGAAGAGGCTCAATGCAGGGCGCCTTCTTGAAGAAGGCCCCTTTACAGAGGGCCCTGTTTGGATGGTTTCTTTACAAAGAGCTTCTTAGACTAGCAGGACCCCATTTTGCAAAGGGCTCTTTACTGGGGGATTTTTGCAGAGGGCTCTTTGTTGAGACTTGAGAGACACTTTGCAAAGGGTGGCTCTTCAAGTGTCGAAAAACGCCTATCCCAAAGCATTTGTAGGTTACCCGTACTGGATGTCGATTCAAGGACATGGTACAAGCTGTAGGTCAGTCGAGCAAATGATCAAGAGTAAACGGTTTGTCAGTATGCTAGCCTTTTGACACAGTGCTTTTGAGCAAAAACATACTATAAATAGTAACATCACATAGTGAATATAAGTGTAGGTAAGGTACCGTAGCTCATAAACAGCCTTGGTAATGTTAGTCACGTGTGTTCTGTGAGAATAATGCTACGCTGCTAGTTCTGCATTTTTTGTTTTATGGTTCGTGGAAATCTACTGATAAGACTAACTGGCAATGTCACGTTATTATAGTAATAGCCTATTTAATGTAACAACGAAAGCAAGCAACATCTACAAAGCTATTTAGAACCGGTAGGCTATATTCTTATTAAACAAATACCGGGACGAATTTGCATAACAAACTATATTTGCCACAGTGTGAGTTAACAACGTTTGCTTTAAAAGATTCGTATGCTTATTCCATTATTGGCTTGTTGCTTAATTTTAGTACCAATATTACCGACCTACATGGTTTAGAAATCCTTTTCACACCGTTACTGCTGAATGAAATGGGAGCCTACCAGTATTTTTATATGTTTAAAGTTTTGCTTGTACAAGAACTTAAGTCTGTTTGTACAGTTTTGCAATTTACAGCCGTGAAGAACATATAAAGGCAGCAATGTTGCCTATCGTTATTGTGGTGCTGTTCTCTACAGGATATTTATGTAGGTGCTGCATATAAGACTGCGTTTAGAAAT
Organism: Trididemnum nubilum; assembly: GCA_963965965.1. Classification (NCBI taxonomy): domain Eukaryota; kingdom Metazoa; phylum Chordata; class Ascidiacea; order Aplousobranchia; family Didemnidae; genus Trididemnum; species Trididemnum nubilum. The sequence goes on along the minus strand of OZ014485.1, from coordinate 14,786,755 downwards.
GGATGTAGATATTTACAGTGCTTAACTGATGCTATCTGCTTTGCAGATAACCGCATTTCAGAAATTTTTTGTTTGTGCTGTACAACGTGTGACATAGGCCTAAATCTCTTGAGCTTGCGCAATTTTTCCAATGTTCAGTGTAGTATCTAAAGTTGTACTTTTTTTAGTATTCCCCTCTGTCAGTTTTAACTTTTTATTTTTTAGTTTCTGTCTTAGTTAGTACCTTTTTGACCTTATTTTTAGTTTCTTGCAAGAGCTGTTTTTTTGTTTTTTCGCTTTTGGGAAGCACAGTAAGATGTACTAGATGTCAAAAGCATTTAAATTTCAGATGTTCAGTATGTTAACACATTAAGATTACTATAATCTAGAGTAGACTCTGCTACAGTGTACTGTACTTCCTGTTTTTTTATGGGAATGTAATTATTGTATTAGTTTATTTTTTGAGAAAAGCTAGTACCGGTATTGCCAGCCAAGATGCAAAATGGGATTGGGGGTGCAGTGAAGTAGGTTCGTGGTTAGCTCTAGTTCACGATGAGCTAGATCGTGTAGTTGTGACTTCTGTCTAATTTTTGCCCATTACACTCTTTTAGTTTTTATTTGGTATAGTAGGAATCAGTATTCATTATGCACCTCCTTTTCAGTTTGAGTGTTTATTAAGATTAAAGTATTCACTGCTCTTATATTAAGTTTCCAAGTGCTTTCCTGTCTGCTTTTTTAAGTTGCAAGGCAGCCAGTTAGGTGCTGAGTTTTCAGAGTGTTATTACTAGACGGTACTGTAATTTCAAAATTTGTATTTAGCTTTTGCATGTCACCCACTTTGAGTGTCCGTTGAGTGTTGGCTGTTGTCATGTTGAGATATGACATTACGTCTGAGCCTACTTTCTGTACAGTAAAATAAAGTGCTTACTGCTTACCACTTGAAAGTTTCCCCAAAAATGCCTAGTTTTATGGTATTGAGCATGTATGGGTAGGCCTAATAAGTAACTTGTTATGACACTGCTTTTCCTTCTTAAATGCCAGTGTGCCACTATTGCGGGTAGCATAGCCAAAGTCTTGTTTTACAAGCTGCCATATCGTAGGTCTACTAAGTTTAATGTGCTGACTGCTGTGCTAACTACAAATATTTTTTTGTTGAGGTTTATATAAGTGTAAGAAAGAATAGACTGTATGTGCATGTAAATAAGAACTTTTTGCAAAGTTCTATGATTTGTGATAAATCAATTTAGTATATCTATGCTTGATAGTACACCGAAAACACAAAAATCTAAAATTTCGAGAATAGAAAGTCCATCAAAAGTTGAACTCATTAGTGTTATGACACTGCTAGATATGTATGGTATTTGCCATGGTTCTTTGGTTGAGTGAGTATGAGCAGTTGACTAATATTCACTTCACTTTCACTTTTTCAGATCCTGATCTGCTAGATGTGAGAGTTTTTGGTTGTGCTCACCCTCAGATTTGCTATTAAAACTGATGGTAGGCTACATGCCTACATTGGTTGAACTTTTTTGGGGGGGTTGCTTAAGGGGGACGGCCTTGTGTTAAGTACCAACCGGGCAACGCTGATCCTACACGATTTCAGTAGCATTAGGTGTTGCTTAAGGGGGGCCCATTTTTTGTCTCCTTGTCCGGGGCCCCCCCAAGTCAATGACCACCACCGGTTATAAGATTCATAATATCATTTACAGTGGGCACGATCAACATTTTACCTGAAGCTAATTCAATAACGTTTAACTGATGCCTTGCTAGAGTGAAATCGATTTTCAGCGCTTACCTTGCTCTAAGAAGCGTATTACTTGGCAAGACTCGAAATGGGAGAAATTTACAAAACTGATTTATTTGTTACGCAAAGTACTTGAAACAAGATGGCCGAAATTCGGATTCTTAAGAGGAAAACAAAGAGAATTTTTGTCCTTAGACTTTCTAAACCTGATGAGTTGCAACAATTGCAATGGGTTCGTGTTGGTAAACTTTAAAGTTTTTTTTTCCGTTTTTCAAAAATCAAGTTCAATGCTCTTTTGAAGTATCTAGTGCAGCGGTTTCCAAACTTGGCGCCCTGGTGCGCTGCGAGACTTTGCCCGGGGCGCCGCGAAAGTTGTTGCATTTGTCTTGGGTCTCCGCGCACTTGGTGTTTGGTGTCAAGTCTGCTCTGTATCTCGAAATTTTGTAATGGAAAAATACTGTCTGGAAGATTAGCTTGTAAAAGGATTACGTAATAATAAGGATTAATATACTCCTATGTGGTAATTTGTTTCATAGCAACCACACGAGTGTAAAAAATAACACATTCCAAGTGTCAAAACAATTTCTGCAGTAAGTATTGACTATTTATTGGATTCGTGATGAACGCATTTGTTTCCAGTACTTAACCCCAGAAGAGGCAGGTCGAAGTTAATGTCAACAAAGAAAAAAAGGCAAGAAAGAAGTCCAGAAAATACGACGGTAGTTATCTCAATTTTAGCTTTACAGTCACGGAAAGGGAAGGAGTTGAGCATTCGCAATGCGTTGTTTGTTGCAAAGTTTTTGTCGCGGAATGTATGCTTCCCAGTAAACTAAAACGCCACGTAACAACAAATCCCAGCAACTTAATAATAAAAACACCTATAAAATCGTAAAAATAATGCACCCATTCCATCTCGCTGTTTCGTCGTTAGGGTCTTCAGGGGGGTGAAAGCAAATCTAAACAGTAAACTTAAGGTAGAGTCTGGGTGATTAAAGAATTAGTAAAAGTTAACCAACTAGCAAATTCCACGTATTCCAGAACCCGGTCTGGCCTGCGGGGCTATAGCAACAACCGTAGGTGGGCAGTACCGCGGTACTTTCTTATTTTTTGGCGGTACCGGTACTTTAGTTTTGTTTTATTTTTTAGTAGGGATTTTACGAACGTGATTAAAAACTTGAAACGTAAAAATGCTTGCGAATAAACATCGAATCTTTTTTTCTTGATTTAGGCTAGTGTTTAATTGTTGGTCTTACTCGCTATAACTACCACCGCAGGGACTTAGCGTTACCAGTTTGCTGGCCCATTTGAAAAATTGACGTTTTCTTGCAATGGCAAAATGATGCATTACCAGTGTTCATGCACCAGCGAAATAAAAGTAGAACCGCTTAGAAAAAATTTAAAGAGACGACTTACGTAATGAATACTCATCACATCAGACGTGAATACAGTAGCGAAGCCAGGTAGCGCGTGGGGGGACTATAAAAAATTATTTAAAGCATATTTTAAAACGTTTATTGAAGAGGAGTGGGCCTAATTTGTCAAAAATAAAACCTATAAATCAGAAAAAAGACTTTAAAGAATAGTCGAAAATTAGCAATCAAATTTGATCGCTTATTGAAAAATGCTTAACATAGGTTTCATCAAAAAAAAAATGTATATAAGCACAGAAATAGGGGGTAGGGCTACTCGGTATATGTTAATTACCAACCACTTCTCTCGACCTTCCTTCGATTAGCCCCCTTTATATATATATATATATATCACTATAAAATATAGCCGTACGTAGATTACTCCTTGAGAGATTTACCAACCTACTGAAATAGAATTTTAAGATTTTCCAACTTGTACATAACAGAACTGAAATGCCAGCGATAGCTACCTCCTACATAGTAGGGTGGAGTGAAAAAAATTTTTTTTGAAATTCAAAAAAGTGTAGTTTGGAAATCCTGGCAAATGGTCTAAAAATAGAAAAAAATCGACTTGAGCCAGTTGCCACCTACCATGGGCTGGCTACCCCCCAAAAAATTGGTCGCGGGGGTAAAATGGCCATAAAATCATGTTACTTGATAACCGCTAGTCGTAGAGACCTGATTTATAGCTCAAAAGTTGCAGAATCGTCATGTTTCTATGAGTGCTAAGAGGACTTTTTTGTCTATTTCAATCATAAAAAAAGTTACAGTCAAGAAACCGGTTTTTCATGCTAAACTTGCATCATAGAGAATTGTGATTTACTACTAGTTAACATGAACTCTTGCAATTCGTAACTTGCTAAGAAATTTGATTTCAGGGGTATGTCGTACAACATATTACTGTAGTAATGCGAAGTGCACAACAAAAGTGAGTGCGAGGCTGGCAAACATAGATGTGTTATCAACAGTCAACACAACATAAAAACATTTTACGAAAATTGCATTTTAGTGTCAAACTTTTTTAACAGTTTGCGAGATCTAATTTTTTGGCGAATAAGTCCGTCTCTTCTTTCAAATCCAGTGACTTGTGCTGATGCTTCCGTTACCAATTTGACATGTCTTTCGACAGTTTGATTGTGGCATGGATGGTGTAAAATTAAGGGTTTCATTCGACAGTCTTCAATTTCAGAATCGGACAAATATCTAATAGCTGGAGGTTGTTGCTGACAAATTTCCAAATCAGCCAACTCATAGTATGCGTCTGCTTCCAAGTTCAAAGTAGGAAGGTGAAATAAACGAACTGAGGTGTCATTCTTGCGAAGTGAAAAAGCGTGATTCACGCCCTTGTCTCGAACAGCTTGATCGTCATCTCCTAACATTGCGATCAAAATGCTTTCTGGATGGCCAAAATATCCATTTCTTTGAACAACATTTTGAGCTACTTGTCGAAGATCTTGATTTGTCAGACTGTTAATTCTTTTGATCAAGTTGAAAAAACTTTAGAACCATGTGTTAGTTGGTTGTATAACTTGATTTCAAACCAAGTGGGAAAATAAACAGTTAAACAAAAGTTAACTAAAATTTCCAAGTTCTGAGGTGGTTCATCAAGTGACACGTAATACCGCAAAATTCTACTACCCAAAGTCAACCATCTTGAATGCACCACTGGACCAACTTCCAAATATTGTAGATCATCATCACAATTACCAGTTATAATTGCCAAACAGATTTTGTAAGCGTAGTATTGATCTGTACTCAGGTCATCAATGACATGAGGTGGAAGTTTTGGAAAAGAAGAAATAGGGACGAACACTTGCTTAAACTGAGTAACTGGCCAACTTGATACAGGACCCTGTATTTTTTTACCTATTGGTCCGGCAAATGTATCTGGACCACTTGTTGCCCCATCCAAAGCATCAAACACATGTCGCAAGGGAAGTTCATTTGTGTGTAGTAAACACACAACCCACTGAAGAGGTCTGTGTAATAATTCTTCTAAACTTCGAATGCATCCATTGTGTTTGCCGGTCATAGAAGCAGTACCGTCAGTGCCAACTATTGCAAGCTTGCCTTCCAATTCCGTACCACTGAAAGAATCAAACAACTTTTGGGCAATTGTTCTACCTTTGCCATCTTTAGGAGAAAAGTAAGGTAATAACTTCCTGGCTCACCAACTACTGTATAATGTTCTTCCAGTTGAACAGACCGATAATGCTTCTCACTTGGATCTTGTGCAACAATTTGGGTTGCATCTTTGCGGCCATCCAAATACACTGCGTTCACCAATCCAAAGTTTTGTTGCTCTTTGCTCCGGATTTCGTTTCGGCATCTTTCACGCTCTCTTCGTAGTTTACTACGATCAATGATGCGTGTTTTATCATCTTCAGTAACTAAACCAACATCCACTAGGACACTGTTAACAACTGCAGCAGCTGCTCTATCCGATAGCTAGTAGCGTTCACAAATTCTGGCAAGGTTTGGCCATTTTTTGCGATTTTGAATGGATGGATTTGGCATTTCCGCTAAGAACTGAGAAACTGCAGATAATTGTGATGTGTCTGTGCTTGTTGATGCCAAAGATTCGGACTCCGAGACATAATCAGTAGTTGACAGAGTAATAATTTCATTTTGGCATTGTGAACTTGGGGCATTGACATGTGATTCTGAACGTCGTATAAATTTGTGGTCAGATGAGGTCAAAGGCATAGCCACATCTAAACATTTTCCAATACGCCGACTCTTTTGATCTTCATAAAATACAAAATCTTCATCAGTCATTCGCAACTTGTGGTCTTTTTCCAAACGTCTTCGTTGTTCATTGTCATTGCAAAACACGTCGAACAACTTATCTATATCTGACAAGAACTCCGCTTCTTTTTCCAAAAAAGATGCTTCACGTTTTTTCTTGGGATACCGATCAAGTTTGCTGAAAGCTACCACCAGTGCCTGTACTTTTTTAGATATAGTTAAGTAATGTAATGGATAAACATTACACCACACCCATCTGTCATGTATTTCTTTAGCAACATCATTTGCAACGTCCAAAGTTCTAAAATTTTCGAATTGGATGATCTTCTCTAACACTTGACATTTGGTGGGTAGTATACCGGATGAAAAGCTTTTACTTCCAGTGAAAGTGTATCCACTATGTAAAACTTTAACGTTGCTTGCACTTCGCCTGGTTGTCATAGCTATAAACTACGGTGGTTATCAAGTTATTTCATTAATAGTACTAAGCAGCGCTGGGCAAGTCCGCAAATCCGCAATTGCGGACTAACGAAAAAAGTTGCGGACTTGCGGACTTTGGCAGTTTAAATTGCGGACTTGCGGTTGCGAACTATTTTTAATTTTAGTCCGCAATTCCGTAAGTTTTATACAAATATTGAAATTTCTTGCTGTTTTCGTAAAATATTCATGTTTTACCCAGTCAAACACAAGAAATCAATTTAATTTTTTCGAGTTCGTTCGGCAAAAATATCAAGTTTTTCGAGTTCAGGCTGACATAAATACTAAGTCTACTTTTCGACTTAATCGCTTTCTTTTTGTTGGCATGCTGTTTGGTAACGTGAGAAACGAATACATGCCGCGTTTTCATCTTTTAAGCAAATAGTTGGTTGTTTTTTTAGAACATTTTAGAAGCCCCTTTTGTGCTTGTTTTAAGAATCTTCTAGAACTGTCTTTGTGGTAATTTTAACTGTATTGTCTTTAGACCTTTAATCTCATAATCTTTAAGTCTGCAATTAGTGCTCAAATTAGATAGTCTTCGACAGTACGAGTGATATGGTGTTTCAAATTTTCGTAAGTTAGCTGTGTAGTAAGTTGGTTGCTGATGGTTCTATTTCTATAGTGCGACCTCAAAGCAGTTTTTTAATAGCATAGTCAAGTCTAGCATAGTGTTAGTATAATCAATAGCGTAAATTTTGGTCCAGTAAATTTTAGTTAATTGATATTGATTTGGCTAGCTGATAATTGACTTCTTGTTTTGCCGTGCCCCTTTGGATGAATCAAATTTTTGGTGTTGTGTGAGGAATAGCATTGTTATATTTATATCCAAAGTGTGGTATGACTGCAGAAATATGAAGGATACGGCGCTCGGCGAGACAGGTTATTACAAAAGGTTCTAACCTGATTCAAATTGGAGTCAACACTGTTTTCTCGAGTTCGGCAAAACAACCGACTTTTTTTGGGTTTAAATTCGAATTTGCAGCCCTGGTTCAAAGTATGGCTTTGTTGTTTTTTACCGTGAGTTCCCAAAATTAGCCACTGGGGTATCATTTTTTTGTACTGGTAGCCAGTGCCGTCGCTACGGTGGAGCCAGGGGCGCCGTCCCCCCCTAACGACTGCTTGTGCCCCCCCATTTTGATTCATTCAGAATGCTTTTTTGGAGCATCGCGTAACGACAAGACAACAGGCAATAATGGAAAAAGGAATAATAATTTTCAAACATGATTTTCGTTTGAAGTTTTCTTGATTGTTTGCAAAATTGCTGGCCACCAACTGCTTTACATAAATGTGACCCAATAATCCGTCTTATTAACACGCCTTACGGATGTGTCGCGGAATAGGGATGTATGCTTACAGAAGCGTTACCGGTATTTCGTTAGTAATTATGACCTGAAACAATGCGTGAAAACATTTCTTTGAAAGACCAGCTGTTTGTTTTTAGAGCACACTCAAGATTTATTTTAGTTCGCAGTCAGTGGCACAATTAGGGGGAAGGGGCTAAGGGGTCATCATGCCCTTTAACCAAGTCATTTAGAAAATATAACCAAAAAAAGAATAAGCGTTTAAACGTGTTTTGGACTTGACCTAATGTGTATGGGGGCTCAAGAGGCTTGACAATTTAAATCATTCAATGACTTCTGAATTTTAGCAATTGTCTGTGATTATTGAAATGGTTTTAAAACGTGCGAATTGTGATTAAAATGGCGTTAAAATCGCTATTTTTGCCGCAAAATCGCAAAAATCACCCAGCAGCTGAGCCCCCTCTGTAACATGTTTGGGTAGCAACGGTTTGTTCAGCACGGGATCTAAATTAGACAATTTTTGTGCAAAAAACATTTACTTTTGGTTCAAGCCTCCTCTCTCTTAACAAAACCCTGGTTGCGCTTCTGGTCGCATTCACTCCTGTAGATATAATTTTCAAGCGATTATACCGGCCGCATGCGAAACGAGCTAATAAACGCTGCCGGGCTTTGTATCTTTTTCCAAAAATGAATACAAAATTGTAGCTTTAAAATAGCAGTTTTTATGTGTAAAAGTTCAGTCCATTTTATAGTGCCCCCCCCCCCCCCAATTTTCGGCTAGGGCCCTCTCACTTCGTGTGGTCTGGCGACGGCACTGCTTGTAGCGTGTGCTTATTTATCTCATTCCTAGAGTATTTATTGAAACTAGGGACTAAAAATTTAGTAATACGATTAGTGATATGAATGCTCTTTTGCCTTTTCCTGCCTCGAAAAAAATTGTTTTCTTAGAATATATTGTTGCAAGTGGAAATGCGGATCGTGCTTTGCTATTTGATGGCTTCTCACTGTAATCCAATGGCTTTTAATCTCCAAATCCCTAGCTTCATTGTAGCATTTTTGAGGGTTCGCCGGTGGGTTGTGCTTTATACTTCCACGCAGTTTAGGCTCCTACTGTATAAGCAGAAGCGAAACCAGGAGGGCTGGGGGCTAAAAACCTTTATTCAAATCACTTAAAAACTTTAAACAAAATTACTAGCGTTTGAATCTGTTTTGAGTTGGACCTGAAAGTAAGAGGGGCTGGGCTATTCTTAAGTTTGCCATCCGAAAAAGCAGCTCAATAACAAGTCATGCTGTGGTACATTTACTACAATCAACGATTGTGAGTAATTTCTTTTATTGCGTGGAATGTATTCATCATACGTTTTCTATACTTCCCACAAGTCACAACTTTTGACTTATTTTTGCCAATCAACTCTGAGCAGTTCACTTCGGGACGTGGTTAATTGCAGAACTCTTTCTCTCGGTTCATAAAAAGTTGCGGACTTCAAATATTACGAAGTTGCGGACTTGCGGTTGCGGACTTCAAGAATTACAAAGTTGCGGACTTCAAGAATTAGGAAGTTGCGGACTTGCGGTTGCGGATTCAAGAATCCTGAAAAGTCGTTGCGGACTTGCGGTTGCGGACTAAGCTTTTAAATGTCCATTTGCGGACTTGCGGTTGCGGATTAAGAAAATTGAAATTCGGTTGCGGACTTAAAAAAAAACTTGCGGTGCCCAGCACTGGTACTAAGCACCTAATTACTTATCTACAAAGAAAAAAAATCTTTAAAAATTTGTAAGGATTAAGTAGACGTAAGCCTACGTCTACCTAATCCTTAAAAAAAGCTATGTTACACCTGCCAAAACTAGTTTTTTGACTGTAACTTTTTTATGATTGAAATAGACAAAAAAGTCCTCTTATCACTCATAGAAACATGATGATTCTGCAACTTTTGAGCTATAAATCAGGTCTCTACAACTAGCGGTTATCAAGTAACATGATTTTATGGCCATTTTACCCCCGCGACCAATTTTTTGGGGGGTAGCCAGCCCATGATTGGTGGCAACTGGCTCAAGTCGATTTTTTTCTATTTTTAGACCATTTGTCAGGATTTTCAAACTACACTTTTTTGAATTTCCAAAAAAAATTTTTTTCACTCCACCCTACTACATAGCCCATTTATGCAAATAGTACGGTATAATCATTTTTTGGGCTGCTAATTTCTATGCCACGTATTAATGGCATAAATTTTTATCAAAATAGGTCCAAAATTAGGTTGTTTTTGCCAAAAAAAAGTTTTTTTTCGAGTGCTGGTGGATCCGACCCCCATACCCTATGCCTCCGGTGGCTGGGGGTCTTGCCCCCAGAGTCCAGACCCCAATTGCCTCCGGTGGTTGGGGGATCCGCCCCCAGAGTCCGCAACACCTCCCCCCATTGCAGATTTTTGGCTGCGCGCCTGCATGAAGAAAAATTTACTGCCGGCCTCCATTTGTATTAGCTTTTGCTTTTAAATATACCTGGAACGTTTGGCGAAGAAAATGTTTGCATTCACAAACGGTGTATAATACGGTCAAAAGTATTTCACCCGGTAATACTTATACAGAAAAATTATCTCAAAAAATCCTGTCATCTGCACCAATCCCACTTTGGCTTTGGCCGCGATGAAGTTTTTTCTTTCTGAACATTGTACGCTCTTTTAATAAGTTCTAAAGGGCAAAACAATGCGATCTAATTTTAGTACAAAATTGTCGAGTTAAAAACACGGATTTGTCTCTTGAAATTTTTGGGTGCCACCTCCCCGGAAACTCCACAAATTAAACACCCAGAAATCAATTTTTATGAAATCACACCTTTTTTAGAACCTCCAAAATTAAACCTTACAAAAAATAAATATTTTAACGGCTTTAGCTAAAAAGCTAATTTTTTTTATAATCAGAAGAGACCAAGAATCTTCTTGAGAGTTCCCCAAAAACATGGCCAAAAGTGCCAAAGCTTTTTTTGCGACAACCCTAATTGCATAATCTGTGTTCAACCCTTACTCTGGTTACGTTGCTGCATCCTTGAATAGGGCGCTTTACGATGATTATCTCTGCTTGTGGCTTCGAACAAGCAACAAATTTAGTGGCAAGAAATTGAATTTCACGGGACATTGGAAAACTAGAAACTCTGAAGCAGGTGCAAATTCCTCCAAGCACGAAGTAATTATCACAATGAAAGCGTGCGGAATGTCCAATAATAATTAGTGTCTAACGCAGTGCTGTGACAAGAGAATAAATATGCTATACGACAGCAATAAAAAATGTTGTAATTTGAAATTGTTCTCATTACGGGGGAACAAAAGGATTTTTTAAAAATCACCATTAACATGCGTCGTTCGTTTATAGGCTGGCAACTTGTAAGCTCCCACCTAGCTTTTAAATAAGAAATCCAAAAAGGAACTGCAGCAACGAATCAACTAAAAACAAATCAAAACAGCTCACTTTGCCAAAAGTGCAATTTATCCCCCAGTTTCTAAGTTTTGTGTGAATGTCACTTGTGCAATAATTGGGAGCTAATCAGTGATGGGATTCAGGAGGTTCGCACGGGTTCGCGCGAACCCGTTCTTGGAATCTCAGGATAATCAGCGAACCCGTTCTTGTTTTTTTTACAGACATTAGACCTTTGTTTCTCAATCGCCTGTTCGCCAAAAATATTCCAGTTTACGCCTCAATTGCAGAATTGTAAGGCTCATCGGTTATTACGGAATAAAACATAAAATTCAAAGCTGGTTGAAAACTACATGTTTAGTAATTTGCAGCATTGTGACGTAAAACAGAGCCCGAATTTTTACAGAAGTGTGGTACGCAGAACAAAGCATTTAAGACAATTTAGTAGAGATGATGAGATAATTAGTTTTAGAAGGAAATGAGCGAACCTGTTGTTAGTAAGTACGATACAAAAGAGAACCTGTTCTTAAAATTTTGAATCCCATCACTGGAGCTGATGTATCGTCAGAGTAGCCTTCAGTGCCAACTGACGCACGTGATGCTTTAGAGATGACTGCTGTTTGGTTATTACTGGTGACAAGATACCAGAGGTGGAGTCGAGGACACAAGGCTCGAGGCCAAGGACACAAAAAAAATCCGAGGCCAAGGACACAAAAAAAATCCGAGGCCAAGGACAGCCTTTCCGAGGACAGACCCTCTTGAGGCCAAGGACACAGCCCCAAGTGTTCTCCAAAAAAAAAAGGTCTTCAAAAAAGTTTTTTAGGTGATCTCCAATTCATAGGCGTACCCAGAATTTTTGATTGGGGGAGGCCTAAATCACAAATCCCATGCAATGACGTCATCAAAAATTTTCCAAACAGGAAGTTTTTGTGGGACGAAGATATCAAAGGGTATAAGATCTGAAATCGTTGCCTGTCGGCAGATAACAGGATTTTGCAAAGAGAGAGGGATTAAACTAATACTTGAAAAGCGCAAATATCTAACTTTGGAAACGTGTTGAGAAAGCTAGTGCAACTCAAAGGTATCGCAGACGGAGGTCTGGGGGCGGGGCCCCCAGCCGCCGGAGGCTTTGTAACCATTCGGCGATATTTTGTAACTTTTTGGGAAAAAAAGCTATTTTAATGCCATCGAATCACATTTTGCAGGTGTTCAGAGCCATTTCAAAGCACTAGATTTTTGACATTTGAAAGCCAATTGAAAAAATTAAATTGTTTACTCCTCCTTTTACTTGCAACATTAGTCCAAAATACGTTTAACATCTGGCATTTTGGAGTTAGATTTTAGTTGTAAGTGATTTGGTCCAGGTAGGGGGAAGTAAGGCACATTGTCTCTTGCTACATTTTAGCAGTAAATAATAATCCAGTCGAAGATTTTCCTTAGAGATTTTTGTTTTGTCATGAAAATAACCAGTAATAGAAGTACATGTTTCGTCAGGGGGCCCAGGTCCCCTCAATTGAAGTTCAATGACTTATTTAAGCAGCATTTTCCATGGCTAATTTTTTAAAAAGTATTTCGTGCGTAAAAACCGGCGAAGTTGGAGTTGAATTGCTGAATTGTTATTGAAAAATGGTACAATAGATGGTTAGTTTGGTTACGCCTACTAACCGTGTTATTGCCGGGCCGGATTTACATCGCGCTGGGCCCCTGGCACTGTGGAGATTTTTGCAACATCTTTCTGCCAAATATAGGTGAAGACCAAAAAAAGTCTTACGATTTCAGCGTGGGGCCCCTAGCTGGTACTGCGCCATATTATGGTAGATCCGGCCCTGATTAATGCTAGATGTGGTTTATAAAAAGGCTAGATGTGGACCTGAGATAGCAACTTTTGTGACAAAAACTCTCCATTTCTTTCGGGTTGTACGTTTAAATTGGCTGGCAAAAATTGAATTGAGGGGAGCCCGGGGTTCGTGGTCTTCAATATTGCTGTTAGTTACCGCTGTGAGCGAGAAATGCTAAGAAACTGAAGAAACAATAGGCTTTTTCGTCATATTTTTGTCATTGCTACAATTTTAATTGAGGGGGACCCGGGCGCCTTGTCCCCCCCACCTTGGCTACGCCTATGCTCTAAGTGAGGAAAACAAAAAAGATGTTCGCAAATTTTCCGCGAGGTTTTTGGAGTTTTTCAACGAAATTTCAACTGTTCAAAAAATAGTGCTGTCCTCGAGCCGAGGACAGGGCAATTTTCGAAGACTTGAGGCTTCAAGGCCAAGGACTTGACCTTCGAGGCCAAGGACGTTCTGGAGGACTCCACCTCTGCAAGATACTGTAGTGGAATACGTAGCCCGATGACCGTAGTCCGTTTAAGTTAGATACTTTTGTAGAGGTTCGGCGCCCTCTACAAACAAATTGCCCAAGGTTTGCGCTTCTTTCACTTAAAATTGGTGATGAAATTCTATTTTGGAAACCTATTCGATGTTTGTTTGCTTCGAAACCTTTTGCAGCATTCGCTGCAATAATTGTGCAGCATTTTTTGCTACGAATAGCTAAAAAAACACCGTAGGTGGTAGTAATAAGTCTATTACAATGATGAATTGAAGTGTTGTTTCGTTTCAAAAATTTGGAATTTACTGAAGAGAGAATGAACTCAAGTAACTCCTAGTGCTATCGTTTCGCTTCAATTAATCTTCATATTTAGCTCGTGCTACAGCCTGATCTTTTTAATCGTCAGATATTCTTAAATGTTCTTCAGTCTAAAGTGTCCAAAATGCGGAGAGTTTCGACATTTTTCTTGAGATGCTTGCTGTAAGTTTATTACGCCCCCCCGCCAATAAAGCTATACGAAACAGTAAATATTGTGGTTGAACGACCTTGAGATTATGAACGGTTAACCGTGAGGCGAATCGCCACACTTTATCGAGTAAACTCCATAACTAGTTAGTACTTTGTACTCACTGTAGTAGTAGTACTAATACCATAGTCTTTATATTGGAAGAAAGTTGTTGTTTGCTCCGCCATCTAGTGTTGGTGTCCTAATATGACTAAAATTATTATTGGTAGGTATAGGCACAGAATAGATAACATACTGTACAGTAGTTTTACTCTGCCAATTTTGCTTCGATAAATTTCAATCGGTGGCCGCCACTTTCCTGGCTGCCTTTACAAAGTGAACATGCAAACTTCTCAACACTAGAGGCGCCAAAGCATTTTCGAATGTTTTCGCTAGGTTACCTTCATCGCTAATTTTCGCTTTGTCGATATGAAATGAAATAAACTACGAATCTGAAAGAGTTGCATCAGTTCAAGGCACACTCAAAGTAGTCGCGATGCCATTATGACATCATAATAACTTGACTAACATGCTGATTTTAAGCGATTTCAGCGCATTTACTGGTTGTAGAGCGATGTAAGGTCTTTTTTAAAGTGGCTGACTATATTACACGAAGTCGACGTGATCGAGACGCTGTTGTGACGTCGCAATGCATTGACGGTTTTTTTTATTTTGAATCAATGCTTGCCACTGAAAGCTTTTTAGTGCTCGTTCTGAATAAATAAAACAATAAACTTGAAACTGCTATATCGGTTTGAAGTAATCGTGACTGCATTATGACATCATAATGAAGAGATAAAATGCTATACAAGATAAAGATATTTAGTGACATCATAATGCATTTACAATTTTAAGGAAATTCAAAGTAATTGATGCACTGTTGATTAATTTAATTGTGCTGGCATTTGCTATATTAATTAACAAAACTGAAAGTGCAAAATTCATTGGAAGTTGTTGGGATTCTATTGTGACGTCATAATGTTGTTTGACAAAATTCTGGTTTTAAGGGATATTAAAGCAGTTATAAGTGATTGAGTCGCAAAATAAAAAAAAGAAAAAAAACTGTCAATACAGTGTGACGTCACAATAACGTCTCGATTACATCGACTTGAATATACTGGCAATTAACATCTTGCTATAATTTATCTTTAATTGCTCCAGAATCGCTTGAAAATAGCAAACTTGTAAAAACATTGTGATGTCATAATGAAGTCATGACTACTTCGAGCCGATTTACTACTTTCAAGCTTTTATATTCAACATCATAAAAACGTTCACAAGTGCATGAATTAATTTACATTTAAGGAAACCATAAATGTCCCATGAAGACACAAAAAGCAATAAAACAAAATAAAGAAACTCTCTTTAAGTTGTGACGTCACAATAACGTCTCGATTACTTCGACTCAATGCAAAACTTTCAGCTGCAACAATATGATTTGCATCAATCTTAGTTCAACAATGGCACTGAAATGTCTTAAAATTAGGATGTTTGTCAGGTTATTATGACGTCATATTGGAATTTCGACTACGTCGAGCATGCTTCGCTTCGATACACGACTTTTAGGTTTGTAGTTTATTTCATTCTAAACCGCGACAAAGCAAAAGCTAGCGAAAATCAACACATAACATTCGAAAATACTTTAGCGCCTGTAGTGTTGAAAAATGTTGCATAACATTCGAAAATACTTCAGCGTCTCTAGTGTTGAAAAGGCTGCATATTCACTTTATATTGACTGGCGGCCACCGAATAAAAATAGTGGACAATGGAATTAATGGGAGTGAAACTACTGCATGTTCTCTAATCTCTTGCCTATGCTGTGCTGTTGCTAAGGACTCCAACACTAGATGGCGGTGCAAACAACAACATTCACATGATTAAGCGTTTAGTTGCCAGACTAGTACTATAACGACTATGCTAATACTGCAACTGCTTACTATTCTACTGCAAACTTTTTGTAAAACGAACTGAAGGTCTACGCAGTGCGCTCTAGTCGCGGGAACAACCCTAATTGCTAAAAGTGATGATTTACAATCCCGTAAACGAGTTCAATCAGTCCAATTTTTTTCTTTTAATTTTTTTAAAAAAGTACTGCAAAAGTACCGCGGTACTTTTAATTTGAAAGTACCGGTACCTCGGTACTAATTTTAGCAAAGTACCGAGTGCCGGTACCGCGATCCTTTTGCAAAGTACCGTGCCCATCTATGCTTATAACCACAGCAACTCCATTGAAAACCACACGAATTTGGCAATATCCAACACTGCACCGCACTGTGATAAAATGGGTTTAGAGCAACAAGCTCACGCCTCACATTGCATTTAAACAATAAATATGATTTAAATACAATTTTTTTGCTAAAACTTATGTCGGCTTCACTACGGCGCCGCGAGTATTGAAACGTTTTTAAAGGCCCTACCAACAAAAAAAGTTTGGGAACCACTGATCTAGTGCAAGCTGGAAGGCTTTCGGAGTTCGACCAGCAAGGATGGCAATACGGTACGCCTCAATTTTTGCTAAAAAGTACAGTACGCGTTGTTTGTAATGGTGGTGTATGGTACGTTGGTACACTGTTTGAATTTGCGTATTAAAAGTACAGTGAGGCCTACCTATTGGTACGGTACGTTTTGTGTGCAACCTGCGACCGTGCACATACAATTAAAAATAAACGATATAGCACCAGTTGCTAGACCCGTATTGGTGTTAATTCCATCAGGTGCACTGGTAGCCGTGGAAAGGGGGATATGACGTATGAGCGATTCGTAGCTTTCATCCCAATTGTTAGTTTTAGTGATGTTACAGAAAAACTCGGCCACAGTCTTAAATTAGCGCAAAACCGACTGGATAGAGATGACTCATTATGCACACCCAAGTTCACAATTCGAACAGTTCACTATTGACTAAGGTACACAAATCACAATCACTAGAGTCGATGTCTTTCAAATGACAGTTGACGCTAAACACTTTGACGGTTTTCTAAAATAAACACAACACAATATGATAGAAAGCAGGCACAGGTTGGTTTTAACAGCGTTAAACAATTAATAACGTTCTTTATGAATGATTTAACATTATTTTAGCCTCAGGCTTTTATGTATAGCATCATTAGAAAAGAGAAATAATGTCAAAGCAAAGAAACTTATCCAAATTCGCAATATAATGTTCACAAATCATCAAATATCAAAAATAAAATGCACCAAACTCACCAACTGTTTGAGACGGTAATGCACAGAATTCGTATAAAGAAATCAACAATCGAACAGTTGATTTATCTCAAATCTACTTCAACGTTTGAGTCAATTGAAATAATTTGGCATTTTTGCAAGGACATTTATAGAGAAAAATTATAAAGAATAGGAATTTGCCTCTAAGAATTTTTTCGAAGACAGAAAATTACACTACAAAACGTTGGAGGCAGGTGCAGTATCTTGCTGACATTTTTGAAAAAGATGGCCCAAAAAATACAAGCAGACTTTGCAAAAACGTTGCAAATGGTCCAAAACTTCGCGCAATATTTGCGTGTTAAACATTGTGCTGGTAATGGACCAATCCCCTCGTAACTCATGGGTTAAGGTAAGGATAGTTGACACTTTTCCAGGAAAGGATGGTTTGGTTAGAAGTGCTAAAATTCAAACAAAACTTTTCGTATGCAAGCGCCTCATTTCGAAACTATGCTTCTTGCTTAAAGCAGAAAGTGCTGAGTAACTGTATATGTTTAAAAACTGATTGTTTATGTTTTATGTGCTGTGTTGTAAATAGTGTTTTTGTGTTAAGATTTGTTCTACGTAAATGCTTAAAGGGGCCGGTGTGTTACTGACGTAAATTTTTTTCTCCAGGTGTATAGCTACCATGTGCTTTTAATGTATTCTCGGTAATGCTTATAGAATTCGCTAGAACATTTCTAATAGCCGCCTCCTACAAGCGTTGCAAACTTATCAATTATTTTTTCTCTGAGAAACAGTTGAAACAAAAGATATTTCCTTGAACCAAATACATTGTATTTGTATTTCGTTTGTCACAAAGAATCTAAATTATCTCACGAATTTTCTCACCGCCTGAATTTGGAAGACATCCTGCAATATAAAACTTAATGCTGTGCTTTTTTATATCATTTTTCACTTTGAATCTCAAGAGTGTAGTAAAGCGCTTATATTTGCCGCTGTAAGACGATAGAAAATGTAAAGTTTGTAATCACAAACAGTCAGTTAGTGAATTCTACTATGTTTATTGTATAATAACAGTCAATTCTTAAATATTAGTGCGAGCGTTAATGTGTTTCGAAAAACGAGAATTACGTAAACAATGTAATATTATGTGATAACGTTGAAGCAACGATATCGATTAAAGTAGAACAACAGATTACCGCAACGATATAGCATAAAGCAACGATATCGATTAAAGTAGAACAACAGATTACCGTAACGCAAGGTTTTTAACTGTCAAACTTATGATATTAGCAGTAGCGTAGCCAGAGGGGGGGCGGGGAGGGCTCGAGCCTACCCCATTGGCTTGTGAAGTATGCAAAATCGCACGTTTTTGGTGCTTTTGAGGCCGATTTTTGGTGAAAAATTGAAAACAGCCCCCCACGAAGGAAATTGGGTGCCGAAATTGTGAAGCAGATGACGTGATGCGGTATAAAAAAGCGTTAGAATGTCGGATTTCGGCCGAAAAATCAGTGTCAATTTCGGCGAAAACTTTTTTTTTTTTTTTTTTGGAGATTACCTGTTATTGGGCGGAAAAAAAACGTTCTAAAATCTAAATTTGAATTTTGGCCAAAAAATCAGTCTCAATTTCAGCGAAGACCTTTTTTTTTGGAGATCACCTGTTTTTGGGCGGAAAAAACGTTTGAATTTCCTAGCTTTCCGAGAAATTCCGTCTCAATTTTCGGACAAACCGTGTGATACTGATTCAAGACCAATGAAAATTCGGGTCAAGGTCGTTTGCACTTTTCTCACTCTTTCAAAAAAGCCCCCCCTTTTCCAAATCCTGGCTACGCGCCTGGATATTAGTATTCGTGATTTGTTACGTTTTGTACATTTTCTTACTGTTATTCGTAGCTTATTTACTCGGTTGTAATTGAAAGTCCTTAAAATCATATTTAGCATAACTTGATCTAAAAAAATTAACTAGAATCTGTTTCTTGCGAGACTACCTTACATCAGTGTATTATCTATTGGTATTAATGTTACAGTAGCGTATTGGCCTCTATTAATGCATGGTCGACTAATTGTTTATTGTGCACTTCTGTTTTAGAAAATCTGTCGCGGTATCAAGAGCAAATTTTGGATTATAACCTTCAATAAATTTCAACTCAACGATTCTATAGATTTCTGATATCACGTCTGAGTTTGAACTCTAAGTTCACCAACTCGTATAGACTGACAGCGGCAGCTATACTCAGGACTATGCATTTTTGATTTAGATTCTTAATTGACCTCGTAGTCTGCCACTTCGTTACCATATACCCCTGCATGTCCAGGAATCCAGACAATACTGACGTGGTTTTGTTTACCTAACTGATTTGGGTTTCTAATGCAGTTGAGCTCTGTAATTGATGTTACAGTGTACTTTATGAGTTCTTTGATGATAGCTGCCTGACTATCTTCCAGCACAACAATACCGTACTTAGATTGAACCATTTATTGACAAGGAACCCAAATCTGGATTCCGTTTGTGAGTGAACAGTCCAATTTCGGTTTTGTTACTGTGAAGTTGTAGCTCTTGTTCCGAAGCCTAGTTTGCAGCAATATTTATTGCTTTACGGGCCATATCTCTGATCAGGCGCGTAGCCAGAAATTCGCAGTGGAAGGGCTATTTTGGGGGTCTGGGGGCGGAGCCCCCAGGGCTCGAAAATTTTGCATTTTTTTGGAAAAATAACTTCATTTTAAAGCTATTTTGATTAAAAACTAATGCTTTTAAAACGTGGCTTAGAAATTGGCAGTGCAAACATGATTAAACTGGTGGCATAAATGGGCTATTTGGGAAGTGGCTAATGATAAAATGTTAGTTCTCTTGTTTAGATCCTGGTAAATTATAAAATCGAATAGTTCAATAAAACTCACTCAAAATAATCTATTTCGTGTATAGTTTATAGAGAAAAATAATGGGGGGGCTAATGAAAAGAGATTTGAGAGAAATGATTGATAATTAACTAGTACTGAATCGCCCCCCCCTATTCTTTAGTTTATAGCATAGGTGGGCACAAGTCCGTTAATAACGAAGCTAACTTTTTCATTAACTCGTTAATCCGTTAAAAAGTTTTTTCATGTTAACGGACTAAAGTAACTTCCGTTAAGTTCTGTTAACTTCCGTTAAAGCTCATTTTTTATCAACGTATGAAACCGATAAAAGCTAGAATAACAGCTTTCTATCAGCAATGCAGTAGTAATTACAGGAATCATAGTTGCATATTTATGCTTGAGTTCAACAATAACCTATTCTATTGCTTGAATGGCATGAGATGGTGCATTCATCTATCACACATTTATACAATACGTTATCTCTCATTTTGATGTGCCCTTGAATTATAAGTAATTTTGCAATAACTGACTAAGGTTGATATATACTGGTATTGGAAATTGTACCAGTACCTACTGAAGACATATTGGCAAACAATACAAAACAAAGCAAGGAGGGTTTTTTTCACTCCAATTGCCCACTTTAAATTCTATAAAACATAAACAAGCATTATGAACTTTATTGATTTTATTTTCTATCCAATCTGTAGTTAGAGTTTTGTTTTTTTTTAGTATGCTTAGAGTTAGAACAATTCTAATGTTGCCTTGCATTTTCTTTACATGTTGATAGTGAGTTTTGTGTATACACTGTACAAAGTATACATATCTTTGCAACACTTTGTTTTAATTTTGCATAAAATTTTTTATCATAGAAAGTAGCAGACTCAGAAAATCTAGAAGCTGCATTTTTTAACCTTAACTTGGTGAGGTGGCAGTAGACTTAGATAACCTTTCGGTCCTTCGCTGTCTCCTCACCAAGTGACTAAATATCGCTTTGACTCTGCAAGTTTGTGTGTTGGTTTTAAAGGCATTGCATATTCCGTTGCTTTGGTGATAGACCTAGAGGAAGTTGCAGTTTTTTCTTGTGATATGACGTCACTTGGTAAATAAATATGATGATGATGATGATGTTAAGGTTTTTATCGTCAATTTCTTGTACTATTTATTCATCGTACCGGTATAAACCAGTTTGCGCTGGTAGCACTTGTTGCGTATTAGCACGAGTTTTATAAAAGAGAGCGAAAAAATGAGCTTTTTTTGTGGCAAATAATAAGCTGCAGCCTCATAGGTCTATTAATTATCGCAGTTCACAATTTCCAAAGATTTTCCGATCGCAGCTTTGTTAGTGTATTTAAACTTAATTTTATCTTGAAATTAGATTAGACTGCAAAATATAACTTCCAAAACACAAAAAGACCACCAATAAACATTTCCTTACAATCAGCTCAACAGCGTCTGTATCTGTATTGCTTATGCTCTACTACTCATTTGTACATGCTCATCTTTTATATGCTTTGCCTGTTTGGGCTTCTACGTATCCGACATATTTAAAAAGATTGCAAGTACTTCAAAACAAGGCGATAAGAATTATTTCCAAAATTCAGCCACGAGAATCTATCACAAAACAATATTTTAACTTAAAAATTTTAAAAATAGAAGAAATGTATAATTTTGAAACTGCAAAGATAATGCACAAAGCTTCCACAAATTCTTTACCGTCTCCTCTTAATTTATATTTTAAAAACATAGATAATGTTCACAATTGCGCTACCCGTGGTTCTATTCAAAACAACTATTTTCTCCCGCGATTTAAAACAAAAAAAACTCAACGCTCAATTAAGTTTCAAGGTGTATCCATTTGGAATAAAATCAATCTTGAAATAAGAAAATTGCATTACAAAAAATTTTGTAGTAAATACAAGACACTTTTATTGCAAAAATATTGCTAAAAAAGAAATATACGAACACATTCTTATTAATGCAACAACTGGTTTTATAACATTTAAGATAAAAGTAGTGTTTGCAGCTTTTTTTTTTTTTTTTTTTCATTGTTTTCGGCTTTTTTTTTTTTTAGGGCTCTAGGTTTTATGAAGTTATAAACTTTTTATCAAAAGTGCAGGTTGCTGCTCGACTCGAAGACCCTCTTGGGTCACTTCGCAGTCTCCTTTCGCATTGAATGTTAACTTTGAGTTCTGTGTTTGAGATTTTTGTTAAAGCGATAAATAAAACCATTCATTCTTATTCTAGCGTCAATGCGTGTTCTAGAAGCGACTGAATAAAAAGAAATGTAGATTACACGCAAAATGTTAACGGACTTTATTAACTTCCGTTAATTAAAGCTGAAAATAACGGATTAACTTTACCGGAGGTGTGAAGTTTGTTAACGGACTAGTGGTTAACGAAGCTAACGTTTTGCATTAACTTGCCCACCTATGGTTTATAGTATATTTGTTGATGACACCTATGTTAAGCATTTCTACTCTTGCGATTAAATTTGATTGCGCATTTTTGACCATTTTTTTAAGTTTTCATTTAGTTGTTAGTTTTATTTTTGACAAATTAGCCCCCCCCCCCCCCCGAATACATATTTCAAAAAATGTTTTAAATCACTATTTAGTCCTTTCCGGTGCATAAAACAGTCTCAAAAGAGCTAAAAACGTAGTGTTTTTCTCAATCTGCATTTTGGTCGACATGCCAATGGGGAGGCTATAGCCCCCCGCCCCCCCCCCCCTGGCTACGCTTCTGCCTCTGATCCAAATCATATTATCACCAGTTACCAACACTGCTGGATCATCGGCATAGGCTTGATCATAGAAACCCCTGCTACGTAACTCTAACAACATAAACTAAAGAAGACACAGTTCCAGGAAAAAGGGGACAGGGTACCATTTTGTAAGTTCCCTTTCACCACTTCCCTTTTAACCATGTCACCCTTTTAACTTTTTCACATGCGATGCCTTAGCAAATTCTCTATCCATGAGGTAATAATCTTAGACATGCCCATTGCCCAACCCTCCGCAGGGCCGCAACAAAGCCACGGAAGGTGACGTTGTCGAAGGCACCGACAATATCCAGGAAAATACCCAAAATCTGCTTTTTTTCTAAAAAAGCAATGCTCTACACGACGCACAAATTCATGCAAAGCAGTTTCCGCAAAAATACCTGCACAACATCTATACTGCGATGTAGAAAGCTTTGCCTGAACATTATATCTTCATTATTATGATACAGAATTAGTGAGCAGCTATTTCAGTTGGAAAGAAGTTAAAGTGATCATACGGAGTATTTATCTTCAAAATAGCTCTCCCCATACGCTAGGGCCTCCCCCCAATTGAAATGCTACCAATGATAAAAATGTCATAAAAAAAACTATTGTTTCTTCAGTTTCTTTTAGCATTTTCGCGTACAGCAGTACACGCGTACAACAGTAATCAACCATAATACTGATCCAGGGGGCCCGGGCCTCCTCAATCTAATTTTTGCCAACCAATCTAAATGGGCCCCTTATAATAACATTTAAATGACCCCCAACAATAATAATAGTCCAGAGAGCCCGGGCCCCCTCAATTTATTTTTTGTCAACCAATTTAAATGGGCTCCCTACGATAACATTTAAGTGGCCCCCAATTTAAATGGACCCCCAACAGTAATATTGATCCAGAGGGCCCAAGCTCCTTCAATTTAATTTTTGCCCACCATTGTAAATGGGCCCCCTACAATAATATTTAAATAGGCCCCCTCAATTTAATGTTTGCCAACAAATTTAAACTTATAATCTGATTGAAATTTAGGGTTTTTATCCTAAAAGTTGTAACTATGGCCCACATTTAACCTTTTCATGAACGTAATGTAATAACCAGGGGCGAATTTAGCTAGTGGCACAGTGCCAGAGGCCCCGCGCTCAGATAAGGCTTTTTTTGGTCTTCACCTGTATTTGGCAGAAAAATATTGTGAAAATCCCAAAGTGCCAGGCCAGGCAATAACATGGTTAGCAGGCGTAACTATTCATTGTACATTTTTCAGTACGGTGACAATGAATTCACCTCCAGCACGCCATTATGCGACAAATTACTTTTGAAAAACATTAGCTACAGTATAGGCAATGCTCATTGAACAAATTTTTGAATTGAGAGGGCCTGGGCCCCCTGGCCGTTTATGTACTCCTATAACTAGTTGTTTTCATGAAAAAACAATAATCTCTAATGAAAATCTTCGAGTGGATTGCTATTTAGGCTACTGTTAAATATTGCAGAAGGCAATGTACCTTACCTCCCTTTAGCTGGGCCAAATCACTAAGGAACTTTAACCCCAAAATGCAAGATTTTAAACGTGTTTTGAATTTAAATTGCAAGCAAAAGGAGGACTGAACAACTTAATTTTTTCAATTGGCTTTTAAATGTTAAAAATCTAGTACTTTCATATTAGTACCATTTGCAACGGGTTTTGAACCTTTGCATTGCAAATGGTCCAAAGCTTTTTTCCAAAAAATCCCCAAACGGCTGGGGGCTTCCCCCCAGACCCTCATACCCTTTGGCAGCAGGGGGTTCCGCCACAGACCCCCGTCTGTGATACGTTTCAATTACACTTAAAACGTCTCCCGATTTAGATAATTTTACATTTTAACTATTGGTTTAAGCCCTATTCTTGAACGAGTTTCTGGTTACGTGCTAACACCAGGACACGGTTTCTGATCTTCCATTCTACGATATCTCTGCCTCCACATAAAATTCCTCTTTCGAAGTTTCTGCTGACGTCTTTGCATGTGATTTGTGGTTTGGGATCTCCCCAATCAAAAATCCTGGCTACGCCTAAGGCTCTCCCTTCCGGGTTTGGGAAAGAATATATTTGTCCCTTTCCATGCCAATGGCACATAGCTGTGTCTCGGGCAAGCTTGAAAAATAATGTGGTGATATCCTTTCAGTTGACCCAGCCGTTCCAGAAATATTCTCACACACGACGTCTGGGCTTTTGATATTTTATAAATTTTAATAATTTTTACTGGTAACTTTGACGTTAAGAGCTTTAGCGTCGTTAGCGACGCCATCCCATTTCTAGCCTAAAGCAACGCCACAATTAAGCTATTGCATTGAGTTGTTTCGCTGCTCACTGTTCAGTTTGATCTTGTCAACAGAATAGATTCGAGCTGAAAAAAAGAGTAGACTGTACGGTAGCCTAGGAAACAAGTGTCTAAGAACAAGCGAAAGTAGGGCTAGTAGAGTTATTAGAGTAGTAGGCCATTGTTTACAACTTAGATGAAAAACTTTCATCTGGGGTCACAAAATACCAAGCTAATACAATAGGCCTACCGATACTCAAGGGCTAGCAGTCTTATTATCAGATACTAGTTAAAAGCCTTACCAACTTAGGAATAAAATTTGATAATAAATTATTTCGGGAACCCGACGTAAAACAATGAAATAAAAAATTAGCAGAGGTATAGTCGAGCACACAACCTTCGAGGCCAAGAACTCGAAAAAAATCCAAGACCAAGGACCGACTTTTCGATGACAGACCCTTTTGAGGCCAAGGACAAGAACGCTCGGGGCCAAGAACCAAGGACACAATTTTTCTAAATTATGTTCGGCAAATTTTCCATTATTTTTAAGCGCAAAAATGTTTAAGATATAGCATTTTGTTAAGTTTTTCATTAGAATTCGAAAATAGTAGTTTCTGAAAATAATCAATGTCATTTTGAAGTTTTACACGTTTGTAACGATGTTGATTTTGTTCCGTAGCGGTACCGTGGTAATAAACCAATTAAAGCCGTAATTCGTGAAATGAAAGTGAGAATAACTGTAAATTCTTAAGGTGGAAATGGTCAATTTTAAGGTCTTAATTGTTTCATCAGTTAAAGCCCGTTGCAAACATCCACTAATTATGGATCCCACTTTTTTAGTAGTTTCTCAAATACAAATCTTATTGTTTGGTTAAACGATTTCTTTTCGCAGAAAATTTTCAATATCATAGTTTTTAAATATTGCATAGCAACTATGATATTGTTAGGGTGCATTGAAAAAATACAAAACTTTGAATTTCACTGCGATCGTTTGCTGGATTGTTGCAATGAATAAGAAAAGCATTTTTGCCAAATTTCTCATCAGAATAACTTCATATTCCCTACCGACTTTTTATGACAATTTTTGGCTAGTTTGGCATTACGGTATTCGTATTTAGTACAACTCATTTATAAATGGAACACTTTTTTTACCAAAAGGCATTTCAATAAAACACAAGCATAAAATTTAAGTTGATGTATAAAAAACCCTGCTCGCTGCATCGTTATTGAATAGTTCTATCCAAAAACTTTTTGTGAGAAAGTTGTAAGATTGGCTTTGTTGAAATTCACATTTTAACTAATGTAATTTTATTTAATTAATCGATTTTTAATTTTGAAAAGACATTTTGTTCAAACACCTCATCTTAACATGATTGCTTTTTAATGTTTAGCTATCAATAACTAAAGTTAAACTGATTCTTGTAATTAAACGTATGCATAAGGTGTCTTTTACTAAGTTGCTGTCCCATGTAGCCATCTCTTTCCCTGTTACCAGCTTCCTCTATGCGAGCTTCAGTCACGACCTGGCCATTTCGGAACATTCAGAGGTTCTTCATGAATTGTAAAACTTCTTCATCACTTAGGGATATCAAAAAAGGAGACCGTTTTTAATTCAGTGCCCTGCCAATCATGTGGTAATAATTCGTTGCATGGAACTTCAGCATTGGTAGAATTATTTTTCAAATGTTTTTGGACGCCTTTTCACGTAAACTTTTTCTCGCATCTGCATCTTCATTAACTTCTTCATCAATCTGTATTAAAAATCCTTCATCAATGTTGGGCCTCTCATCATCCGCTTTAACATCATCATTGCCGGGTTCGGTCATTACGACATAATGATCATCTACTTTCATTCTTTGACACTACCTTCATGTTTTATTGTTTTTCACAAGTACTCGGGTCATGAAGTTCTTTCCATCAAAATATACTACGATGCGAGTTTCTTTAAATTTCCAAGTTTTGCCTCTCGCTTTTCTTCTCTCAACATTGCCTCCTCTCGTCTCCCAGTTTCTTAAGTCCAATAATTTGACTGGTATTCACTTTGATTGTAATATCGTAATCAACCAGTGTGGCCGAAGTTATGGCAATACCAGCATAATTTGACACACCATATCTCTCGCAAACTGAAGCAAGATTAGAAAGTTTAATCAAGTTTTATTTGGAACTGTTATCTGACCTGCTGGTCGTTTGAACATAATCTTCGTCCAGTTTGCTCTTGTCGTTGTTGCCTACATCGTCAGCACTGTCGTCAGAGAAATCAAGCTGCACTTGCTCTTGCCTAACCCCGGCTTGACCTTTTTCGATTTCAACAGCCACCTCCATGGCCTCGTCTCTTGCTGCACTCGGGCCCACATCTTGCTAACATCGTTGTTGATATCAGGTATTACAATCTTTCCAGCACCACGCTGGTTAAGCAAGAGTGGGATTTCACGCTTAGGAACCTTCACATCTCATTTACAAGCCAAATGAAATCCATCAGTTCTTTGCTATGCAATTTACTTGGAAACAAGATGCAGATGGACACATGCAAGTACAAATGTCAAAAAATTAATTCATTTTCATTTTGAATTCGTTCAACTTCGTAAGATTTTGCTTATTTCTGCTAACAATCAATCCTTTTTTATACAGTCGTTTCAACTTATCCTGAATGACTTTTTGATCCAGCAAAGGAACAGGTAACCGATCTCCAATCGCCCAAGCCCAAACATCTACAGCAGCTTTCTTTACAATTTCATTCACAT
Organism: Trididemnum nubilum; assembly: GCA_963965965.1. Lineage (NCBI taxonomy): Eukaryota > Metazoa > Chordata > Ascidiacea > Aplousobranchia > Didemnidae > Trididemnum > Trididemnum nubilum. The sequence goes on along the minus strand of OZ014485.1, from coordinate 14,759,053 downwards.
GTGGAAACCGTCTAGCTTCACATTTGTACCTTTAACAATTTCTTAACACATCACCAATTATGAAAAGTTGGTGAGCAGAAAGAGGGTGTGCCTGCCCAAACACAGCGTACTTTGTGTCTTTTAATGATCATTGCTAATTACAAGACATTTATACAAAATGTTGCAATTCTGAAATATCAATATATTGTAATACAAACTCAAAAAGTGTTGCTTTTACTTTTACATTTTATTAAAATCTGTAAAAATATGCGTGACCACTGACAGCTGCATAATACAAAGGCGAAAAAAACTACCATTATCTCAATACACCGCATGATCGTATCCCTTTAGTTACGAACAACAACAAAGCTACATCACTAGCAATCTTGGTAATAAAAATAACAAACATTACGTTTAGAGTAACAAGAAAACAAAAAAAAAAGAAGTTACAACTGAACAAGTAAATAAATTCTGAAACTTACGATACGCATCTGGTTCGCAGCATGCTAATTGGCATTGACTCAAGAGCGTGGGGCTGAAACAGTATCGTTTCAATTTAGTTCTCGTTAAACGGTGCAAAAGTCAGGCACGTCGCCAGCGGGAGAGGCATAGGGGGCATTGCCTCCCCGATTTCTATCTTTGCCCTTCCAATTTTTATTTTTGCCCCCCCCCCCCCCCCCCCCGATTTATTTCTTGCCCTCCCACGGTATTTTTTCTTAAAAGTGAGCATCGCCCTCACAGTTAAAATAGTGGTAATTCTAACTGTTCCATCCCCTATTCGGACATCGATTCTATTTGATTGATTGTATTTGAATAAGCTGAAGATGGCCCCTGGCCGAAATCGATTTTAGTGAAAGTTTTTGTTGATATACGTTAGTTAAATATATTTTTTGGCTGATTTTTTGTTTCCTTCATGCAACTAAGTATTCTGACATCTATATTACAATCTAGGGTACGATACGCAGCACAATCTCGTGTCTTGGGTCAGGTTCAACAACAACAACAAATCAATTCAGCCCGGAATAATAATAATACAGCTACCAGCAGTTTGTGTGTACTGTGTAATAGGCGTGGCATCGTAGATTATGATGCCATATACAGCAGCACTTATAGGCGAGGCCTTATAACAAGTCAGGTGTTGTGATTGTTGAAGGTAATGTACAGTAACTTGGTGTATGCTGTAAGTTGGTGATCAGTGGTATACTCATAGTACAAACCATCCGCAATGTACCGTGCAATCAATAGTTACAGAAAGAAAAATAGACTATCGCCAAGTGCCTCCGGAAAAAAAGATAAGCATTTGATCGGTCAGCTGCACTTCTAGGCTACGTAGCAAACGTTAACTACGGGTAAGCAAACTTGCAAAAGTAAGTAGAGTTGACAAGCCCATGTCTGGAAGTGGAAGGCCTTAGCTTAGCAACTCAAACCATACTGTGTTTTGATTGGGATCTTGTTCAGCAGTATGAGTAATCGATCTGCAGAAACTCTGAGCTAACAGAGAAACAGACTGCATTCCTTCCCTAAATCGGAATCCATTGACCAATTTTTTGATAACTAGACTACGAAACTTTTCTGACTTTCAGATTTGCAAGAAGTGTCCATTACCGTATAGTTTGTTTAACTAGATCGATTAGTACCGGTAGCAAAACAAACTGAGCAGTGTTCTTGGCACTAGTAACACCATTGATATCTGAGATTTTGAGTAAACTTTGGTAGCCTATAGTACCGTTTTGGTTGTTTGGTGCTGCTATTTGTGATGATTTGTTTAGAGCAGTAATACAGTCCTGGTGCATTACCGATGCAGTAATCAGTGATGCCGATCCATATTGGCCGTAGGGGGATGATTTAAGGAATTTGTCTATTTTTTGATAATTTTGAACATTGGGAATAGGGATGATGCTCAAACTGGAGATTTTCGGAGCAAAGTTCAACGCTCATTTTTGCCAGTACCAGCAAGGAAGTCCGCAGAAACGTTTACTAAGGTTTGGAAGGAGTACTGGTGGCAATTTAGAATTTTCAAACACAAAAGTTATGGTGAGACGCCTTTAAAGCCAGCTAGGGGGTCTGGGGGGGGGGGCGCTGTTAGCTCTCCAGCGGGGTCCGGAATCTTTAGCTTTTTCGACGTTTTTTCAAGGATAAAATGCATCGTTTAGTAACGTTGCAAGTTGTAACACCAAAGTTACACACCGTACCGATGCGAACTATTGGGAAGGATGCAGCAGAAATTCTTTTGGGGGATGCAACCCCTGGATCGGCACTTACCTGTCTTAATAAAGTTTTTGGCAATACAGAAACAGAATAGGCATTCAAGTATAAAAAATGCTTAATTGTTCATTTTTCTGCTCTGGCTTGTAATACACAATTGTATATTATTAGCTACAGTATTCATCATAAAGGTATCGATATTAAATTTTGCTCATATTTTTTCTGGAGTTTCCTGTCGTCAGTCGTTTACTAGCTGTAATCATGTTTGGTTAAATGAGAAGATTTATGTTATTTTTTCAGCAATTGTTGAGTTAAGCGACTTAGTTAATGTTTCATTATGTCAGAGACAGTCTGCTTTCTGCATTTATTCAAAAATCATTCAACGTAGTTTTTCATGCGCAGTTCTTAACTTTTCTTATTATTTAAATTAATTCTATATGTTTACCAACGCGATAGCCATAGAATATGCCTAAAATTTTTGTTGCAAGTTTGTGTCTTGCTTTAAACAATGTGGTATAATAACCGATATGATCCCATGCTGTTCATATGTAAAAGACAAAGATAATCATGCATGTCAGATAGGCATTAAATAAATATACAGTTTAGTAACCGTTTCATTGCAACCTAAGTAATTAGTTTGTAAAATAAAGCTGAAAATGGTTTTATGAACTTAACGCCAAATAGCTCGTATTACTCAAAGGCGAAACGAAATTTACAACCCCGCCACACAAACAATCTACATAACTCTTAAAATACTGCAATAATTTACCGTCAAAAATTTGCCCCCCCGATCTTGCTAAGCTGGCGACGCCCCTGTAAATAGCCTTCCTTATTCCTTAGCTTATAGTATATTTGTTGATGACACCTATGTTTAGCAATTTTACCCTTGCGATCAAATTTGATTGCGCATTTTTGACCATTTTTCAAAGTTTTCATTTATTTGTTAGTTTTATTTTTGACAAATTAGCCCCCCCTAAATATATGTTTCAAAAGATATTTTAAATCACTATTTAGTTCACTCTAGTGCATTTAGCAGTCTCAAAAGTGCTACAAACGTAGTGTTTTTCTCATTCTGCATTTTGGTCAACATGCCAATAGGGGGGCTATAGCCCCCCTATTGGCTACGCTACTGGTTTATCTTCGCTGAATGCTTTACTTCCAAATCTGTGGGACTGATTTTTCATCGCAACGGAAAACCAGCGTAAGGATATCGGAAATACTTAAATCTTCATCCTTTGGTAACCCGATTCCGAAGATTTTTGCTGGAGGCAAATCTTTCGGACCTTTTCCATCGTAGCCTTGATGATCTACCAAGGACGGTATAATGACCACGACTACATGTTTTGCCCACTCTAAAGTCGTCTCATCCTCACAGATCATCAGCACCTTATCTTCAAAGATATAAGTGCGTTCGATACGGACAAGAAAACCCTGATCGGCTCGAAGAATCATTTTGGTGATGGCACTTTGAACCTCACAAAGATCCTTGCTGTTTATACCACCGTCCCCTTCAGACTTCACAGCCAGCATAGCTGGTTGGGGTGCTTGTGCCAGCCGTCATTTTCTTTACTACTTTGCCTCCTTGCTTACCGTGAACGACTTTATGTCGCCCACGGTTCTGGGGGGAGGTCTGTTGTAGAGGATAGGGAATCCGAAGGTTTTTTTGGTTTGACCGGTTGAGTGATTAGAAGACTCAGGATCGTGGTCGGCCAGTGCCATACCAGCCAACCCCTTCAGCACTCGCTTCTTTTTTCTCCGTTTTTTTATAGTTTTTCCCCGCTTCATTTTAGACCTGCAAGCAATATCCGAGGAATTACTTGGATTCTGAGGTTCCACAGGAGAAGTTGAGGTGGTGTTTGGTTTTACAACCGACCATGCCACTTCAGCTTGTGAGACCGACTCCTTGAGCAAAGAAACCTTCTCAACTTGAGAGCTCAAATTTGATGTTTTTTTTTGGCATCTGGGACAAAAGGCGCAGATGGCCGATTGTTATCTTGGTTGGCATTGTTAATTGTCACTCAAGAACTCACTGATTCTTGATTGTTACCGTGCCACTTCTTTTGAATTTAGGGGTGTGATCTGTATTTTCTTTGTCTGTTTACATTGGACATACAGCAATCATAGGATTGATTTTATTTAGCCTGAGAAAAGTCCCAAAGACAGCAGAAGGCTACGAACTGCCATTTCTACCGACGGCGACACACCAACACAACAAACGACGGGATTATCTCTGGAGCACTGGCCTTTTTTTTCAATTTTTAGTTTTTCACAACTAGACGGCGGTAGTGGTCGATTCTAAGCAGTTTGAAGGGATTTTCAACAGTTCTTGACGAATGTGGCGAAATTCATGTTTTCCATGAATTATTTGACAATATTTTCAGTTTCTGAGTTTTTGAATTTCTCAGTTTTTGAATTGAACAGTTGTAACTATCTCGTTTAATTGTGATTACTTGATATTTTCGGAAAAAAAATTATTCTGTTATGATCTGGTTAATTTGCGATTATTTGCCTTTCTACGTTCATGTTCTTCATACCTGTAGATTACTGACGAGGAATAAAAGACGAATTTCAATTCCGAAACAGTATGTCTTAGGCTGTTAATCAAAGGTTTCATTGTGCCCATAAGACTCTGAATACTCTATATAGAGTGTGTATATAAAACTTGGTCATAGAACCACATTGATTGTGAAACCGTATCATAGATTGGGCTTCGAAGCATGAGTCTAATAGGCTTAACAACCTACTCAAGCAAGAATAGGAATCACTGGTGTAAGGTAAGGTAAGGTAAATTTATTTTTTACCGAACGAAGTACACACAAAATACAGAGTAAACGCAAAACAACACAAGTATAAATTCCGAATAATGCGGAAGGAAGACCGCAAAGTGACATGAAGTCTTCGAGTCGAGCGGCCAACCTAGCATATAATAAAAGAGATTTATTTTCTGTCATTCTAATGATAGTACAGACATAATCGAAATAGTGCCGACTAACGTCGAAATTATCTGATAAAATTATAATTTATAGTTTTGGATGAGATTGGATTTATATTCAGTGGAAAATTTTTGAAAAGATAATTTCTTAAAATTTAACGATAGTGAATTCCACAGAGTTACACCCTGATACTTCACAGATTTTTGAGTTCTTGACGATTTAAAAAGAGGAACTTTTAATTTTTCTCGTGTTCTAGACCTAGTATTGAGATTTAAATCATTTTTCACATCGTCAAAAAATTTCAGTAAAGGTGTAGGTAGAGTTTTGTTTTGTGCATAATGCATGAATTTTGCAGGTTCATATTTATGAATATCATGAAATTTTAAAACTTTAAATTTATAATATAGAGGAGAGGAACTTTCATTCCACCCTGCACCACCAACAGCCCGAATTGCTTTATTTTGGAGCGATGATAATTTTTCTCAGTGTGATTTGTATGTTGATCCCCATATGATGATGCCATAGCTTAGATGTGTATGCACAAGGCTGTAATATACACATAAGAGAGTCGAGGTTGGAAGAAAATTTTTAGTTTTGTATAAAATACCGACACCACGTGAAATTTTTGCCACAATCGATGTGATGTGGTACTTAAAATTTAATTCTTCATCAATGTAAATTCCTAAATATTTTACTGTAGAGGTTATGCAAATTTCAGATTTTTTTTGTTTTTATATTGTCGAATTTCCCTTTATCTCTTAATTTAGAATTGATCAGCATAACATTTGATTAAGAAGAATTCAATGTGAATTTATTTGCATCCATCCAAAGATGGAGATTTTCAAGTTCAGTTTTTGCTTCATCTTGTAGAGTTTTTTTGCAGATGTTTGATAGTAGCAAACAAGTATGGTCAGCGAATAGTTGTACTGTTGAACGTAGTAATTTAAAGTGCAAGTCATTGATATATATTATGAAAAGCAGAGGACCTAAAACAGAGCCTTATGGTACTCCAGATTTGACTACGCGCATAGTTGAACTTTCTTGAGCAATATACACTTTTTGTTGTCTGTTTGAAAGATAACTTCTAATTAAATCATTACATATACCGATACCACGAATTCCATAGTAATCAAGTTTTTCGAGAGAAATTTTATGATTTATTGTGTCAAAGGCCTTAGTTAAATCTACTGTCACAAGACTAGAAAGTTTGTTTTTAGAAATGTTATCATACAAATTAGTTACTAGATCTAATACAGCTTGAGTAGTGGTACGTTTTTTTCTAAACCCATATTGCCGATCATACAGAATTCCACTGGCATTTAGAAAACTTGTCAATCTTACAACAAGTAGCTTTTCCATAACTTTTGATAATGATGGCAGTAAAGAGATTGGTGTATAGTTGTTAACTTTAGTTTTGTCTCCGGATTTATAAATAGGAATTACCTTAGATACCTTCAGAACTTCCGGAAATAAACCGTTATTAAAACATACATTGAATAGATGGATCAGATATGGGGTGATCACTACAGAGGCTACTTTTAAAAAATACGATGATATAGTATCTTTTCCAAAAGATTTTTTATTGTTAAGAGAATGAATTGCATTGTAAATTTCAAAAAACGTTGCGAAAACAAGGCCATTGAATTTGGATTTCGACCTTTCAAAAAACTTTTAAAGGATGTTTTTGCTTGAATTTTTGCTGCAAGCTTTCTCCAATATCTGAAAAATGCTCATTAAAAGCTTCAGCGATGAGCTTTGGATCATTTAATGAGACGTTGGATTCATATCGAATAAAAGTAGGTAAATTCAGGTTTTTCTTTGTTGAAATGAACTCACGCAGTACTTGCCAGGTAGTGCGTGGGTTATACTTTCCTTCAGTTTTTTTCTTATAATATAAACATTTTGCGGCGCATTTAATTTTTGTTAAAAGATTAGCATATTTCTTGAAATAAGCAACAAAAGCCGGATTACCAGATAAGAAAAATGGTTTGTATATTTGTTGCTTGTGATGAATTGACATGTAGATCCCTTTGGTAATCCAAGGTTTTCGTTGCAATTTCATTTGACGTCTTGATAGTTGTTTCAAGGGAGCATGTTTATTAGTAATTTGAATTAACATTTCCATAAATTTTGAAAAAATGTCATTTACATTTGATTCATCAATAAAAGGAAAGCCAGCAAAAAGTTGATTTAAATTAGATTCTAAATCATTGCAATATTGATCAGCCTGAAAATTCCTCCGATTTCGAAAAACAATTTGCTCTGTCGGTGTTGCATTACGACTCTTAAGTTTGTCTATCGAAACGAATACTGGATAGTGGTTACTTAAATCCCCATACTCAATTACTCCCGGTGCAATATGCGAATTATGATCATTAGTAATTATGTGATCAATAATGCTTTGAGAAAGATCGGTAACTCTTGTTGGCTTGTCAATTAAGTGAAAAAAGGAGTAACTTTTCAAGATATTGGTGTAGTCCACAGCACGGGTAGACATTTTTGATATGTTAATATTTATGTTCATATCCCCGAGAACAAAACAGGTAACATTATCTACATTTAATAGATGTAAGATTTCGCTAAATTTTTCTATAAAGAAAGAAGGGTTCTGTTTTGGATGTCTATATACTGTCCCAATTACCAAGTTTTTATTATTATTTAGCTTAACGTCAATCCAGATGTTTTCACATACCGATACTTCAAAATTATATTTACCAGGTCTTTCAAATTTAATTGAGTTCTTTATATACATAGCAACACCACCGATAATTGTAGAAGAGTTTTCATGTATGAAGGTGTATCCAGGCTGACCAACATCTATAAGAGGTTCAGCTTGAAGTCTAGTTTCCGTTATGCAAATGATATCCGGTGGAGATCGGCAAAGGGCTAAAAAATTTACTAAATCATCGTGGTGTTTGTGAAGAGAACGAATGTTAATGTGAATGATAAAAAATTGATTATTTCGGATAGCTGTTGGGGGCGTTTTGCTAGTGTCATAATATAAGCATTCACCTACATTTTCAGTCAATATTTTAAAAAGACTATCTGGGTCAACTTGATTTAAATTCAATAACTTAGAATCCTCCAAGTCCGTATTATCTTTGTTTTGCAAATTTGTTGTTTGATTAAGCTTAGTTGAATCCACTCGACTCGAAGATGGCTGTAAATCATCAGTAGGGCCAATCAATGCCATGAGTCAAACAGCAAAACAAAAAAGGCAGGCTTAACATATCAGGACGAAAACACAAATAAAATGCACACATCATCAACCCACGAAAATACAAAACTCAGTTCAGCCACTGACAGAAAATAAATTCAAACCGGCTCTGCCAATTCTAATTTTTAGTTTATAGAGAGTTTAAAGTTATAGTGAGATCATTTAATCAGACAAATAAGACTTAAGTTTGTTATCAAAGTACAAGAGCTTTAAGGCTATTACTGTCATTAGCCGACTCAGATTTGTTTCTTTCCTTCATGAGACTACATTAAATATTTACTTTTTTATCGTCTACAAATAGGCAATATTCCCCATTTTGCACCATCCATGTAGTTTTTAATTGCATTTTTCTCGCATCTTTGAAGTGTGGCATCAGTAACTTTTTTTGCTCATACATTTCTTTTGGCAGATGTTTACTTATATAAACCTTTGGTGCAGTTGGACAGCTTTCCTGTTGTCGTTGATTGTAGTCTTTTAACATTTTTAATTTTGTCATTGTGGTGTGCTTGTCAAACACACTAGCGACTTTGAATATGATTGGGCGGTTTATTTTGACCTTGTCTTTATAAATTGGATGTTGAGGTAGCCTATGTAAATCAGTCAGTTGAACTTGTTCAGGATTTAGTTGTAAAGCTTCAGTCAAAAATTTCTTTAAAATAGCATCTGTTTCTTCTCTTTTTTCCCAAGCTACAGATTCATCTTCAACTAAGCCATGTACAAGCAGGTTTAACCGTTTGCTGTAGGCTTCCTTGCTAATTTGCTCTCGTTTCGATTGTAGTTTAGTCAAATTCTGCTCTTTCAATAATTCTTGAACTTTTTCTTCTAATTGATGAAATAATGCCATGTCAACTTTCTGATTGATTTTCATCTCTAATTCATCACATCGCTTAGTGAGCTTTTTGTCTAATGTTTCTAGATGTTTATTAATGTCTTGAACCGATTCTTTTAAGTTGTTGATTTGGGCGTTCATAACTTGTATAGATTTCAGTATTTCAAGCTTAGTGTGTACAGATTTCTTGTCTGACATTTTGAATTTATCAATTTGCTCCAGCTAAAAGGACTTATTTTCAAATATTTCAAACTGCTTGCCAGTTTTGCTGCAGAGAAAAAACTAGCGTCTGCACTTCATGATAAAAAAAGCGTTCTGATGAAAATATAGCACTACAACATAGCGGTACAATTTAACAAAGACATTAATTCAAACAGTGATCACAGATTTCTCTTTGTAGGTCTTTGCTAGATAACCATTTAGAAAATGAGCATATTAAAAGAGTTGCCAACCTCTCAAGCTTTCAGCTTTTGCGTCAAAAGATTCAAAACATTGCTTATTTCAATTAATAAAGCCATCAACAAAATAAAATTGCATTAAAATAAGCATGAAAGCAATGATATTGATGTTCAACTAATTAATCATCTGTTAGAAGGAATAATATTTACTGGTATATACAGTAAATTGAGCATCATTCAGTAACTGATAATGAGGTAATTAGAAAATTTGTTTGAGATAAAAACTTCTTAAAATTAGTAAGAGATTTTAAAAGTGTCAATGTTGTTTCTTGTTATAAGTTTTAGATAGAAAACTACTTAATTGTTCAAGTTTAAAAATTATGCTATAAGCAAATGATTACGAATAAAAGTGGCTAAACAAGAAAGACGACAACAATCAGACCCAACAATGAGGAGATTTGAATTATCTTTCGGCCAATGTTCACTGTGTTTGTAGTTCAGTGTAACGCTTTTGAACATCTTCCAGGTCTTTTGGTGCAAAGCTCTAAGATCTACCAGTTGTGGTTGTAGGAATGCTCAAAATCATGCAGATGCTTGAAAGAGCTACATGGCATTTATCTTCTCTTGCAGGCCAGAAAAATGTTTTTGCAGGTCCAAATGGATGCATAAAATTGACATAGATGTCATTGTTGTCTTTGTCCAGTTTTTCCACACGACCAACCCACCACTTTTCGTCGTAGACACAAGCAATATAAGACATCACTTTTATATCATCAGCAGAAAACTTTACAGGAGCTTCAAAAAAGTTATGAGTTCCAGAGAGAGATGAATCGTTTGATACTCTTTTGTAGCTGATTGAGCCAACAGATTGAGATGAAAACCAATGAAAGCTTCTGGTTCCTGGTACAGTGCTTTCTTTCTTAAACCTGCTTTTGAGATCATTTCTCACTGTTTGCACTTCATGAGCATGAGCATAAAAAAATGTGATCTCAGTAATGTTTTCACGACAATACAAAAATGCATCTTTCGCTGTCAAAATTTGGTTATTTTGCGGTCTGCCTAAACTTGCATTAACTAGTTTTCTCTTTACCACACCACCAATGCCATCGCAAGAAGACTTCCTGTGGCTTGTTGCAAAAAATGACCAACAAGCTTCAAGCCCAAAATCAGATCGATGAAATGAAAGATTGAGAAGATTTTTGAAGTTTTTGTATTGTGCTGCACACCCATCAGAAAAATATTCAATGTGATTTAGATGAGGAAAACTGACTTTGATATTTTCACTTAGTACTGACTGAAGATAATATACGAAAGCTGTATCATGTTCCAGATCATCCGAAATAAAACAGTAAAAAAAACTTTGCAAAGTGTTATTGCACAAAGCATAAATGACTTCCGGATGCAATGTGCATGATTCCTTAGACCAATGACAACTTTGAATTTCATCTTGAACAATAAAGTGATAATTTTCAGCGAAGTTGGCCAAAATTAGACATTCATTTGTTTTCAAAGTTTCCTTGCGATGTCTCAGATAAGCAGCTTGAGCTTTTGCGATGTATGAATGTGCAGAAAGATGGTCCAATTTTTCAGCTAGAAGCTGTAAAAACTCGAATCTTGGCAGGGAAAGGGTCATGATTTGTGTTCGATCAGTGGACTGCCATTGTTGAAAGTGAATTGGTTCCTCATCATCCATATCAGAAAACATTTCCATAAGTTTGCTGAGCAAGCCATCTATTCCTGGACAATTTTAGCATCTGTTTACCATGCATATTTTATTTTCAGTGTTACAAACCAGATGTTGTAACAATTCGTTTTGCTTTTTGTCAATAGCATCACACAGAAAAACGACATTTTGGTGGATAGCATAAACACACACTGAATGAGTTCCACTTTTTCCAGGTTGAATGCACCATTTTGGTTTTAAACTGTAAAAAGAAATCAACTTGATTTTGCCTTCACGATATTTGTTCACGAAATGATTGTAGAGTTCTTTTACTGTGCATAAAAGCAAACGCTTTTGAGCATAAACTTTATTCCCCAAACTAACTTTGTCTTTGGTTCCTGGCATGATTCTTGAAACTTCGTCATCTTCATAAATGTCTCTTACCATCTGCTTTACTTCATCAGTGATACCAAGTCTTTTTTTCGCTCAGATTTTCCCAAAATTCCATGATTCTTTCTGACTTCTATCGCTTTTCGTGCAGCATATTCAGAGCAATATTCGTTACCAAAAAAATTAACAACTTTAGTTCTGCTCCAACTTTCTGGCAAAACAGTTAAAATTCGGATTTTTTTGTCATAGGATATGTTTGTTTCAGAAAATTTTGATTTTAGAGCATTCAGCATGGAATTGTAGTCTTCACAATCTTGTCTAGCACATTTAGCTTCCAAAGGTTCTTCTTCGTCATCCACAAGAAAACTTTGACCCAGATTAGAAGCCACACTCAAATCTGCTATCAATTGCTTTGTGACAGTTTCGATTTTTCTCTTGCAAGCCTTCACTTTTTTTCGTCCATCCAAACCGTGCAACTTCAAAGGAGAACCTCCCACTACATCCAAAACAGAAGTTAGGTTCGACTTGCTGTGTGATGCTATTTCTTCAGTCATCAAAACAGAAGCTGCTTCATTCTCACTCTCTGAACTATCGCTGAGATTACAAATTGTTTTTGAATGTTTGAAACAATTAGGACATAATTTCAGCCCTGGCTTCACTGCAGAATATTTATATTCCAAATTTTTGGCTGCTTCTAAACTGATGATAGCTACACCTTTTGCTTTAGATCCAGATTCATGCAGTCCAAATAAATCACAACATGGCATTTGCTTTCGTGTAAACTTTAAAAGAAAAACTTTGAAACTTTTAAAGTAAACTTTAAAATCGCCAATGCAAACACTCTTTTTCAGTTTCAGTCAAATTTTCAATGAAAATTAAGCCAAGTTTTTTGGTAAATGATTTTTTGTGACAATTGTTGCTATCGTTTGTCAATGTACCAACAGAGCCATAGTGTACCAACAGAGCATTCAAAGCCATAGTACAAAAGCATATGGTAAAAATAAAAACTAATGTTTACCTGTAACATCACAAAGATGAGTAAAAAAATAAAATGGATGGATTCCAAATTATTATGAGTCATTGATACGCATTATATTGAAAAAAAACTTAAAATGGTAAAAGGTTAGGAGCATGAACAGATTGAGCACTGACTACATTGAACATTTATTGGTGCTTTGACAGCTTAGCTTTTTGAGAATATTTATAATATTTTGTTATTCTATTTCAAAGATTCTTTCTGTGAACTAATTTAGCTTTAAACCACATTGATTATACTTAGTCTACTAGCATCTATAGTTAGTAAGTGTTGTGGCACCATTAATAAACCTTCTAAAAAAGTCTAAGACAAATGAATGGGGTAATGTACTTCAAAAGTTAGATGTAAACTAGTATATGTTGCTATCAGATTGCTTTATTTTGTTTTTGTTGTGCAGCTGTATGCTGTATAGGCTAAATCTTTTAAAAATGTTGTCAAAATATTCTACACTCTACAAATTATAATCGTAAGATTCTTTTCAAAATGCTTTAATCAAAATCTCTATCATTTTTGGTAAAGTTGGTTTGTTGCAATCTGTCTCTTTGCAGGATTAGGATTGTAAACAAACTGATTGTTTTGGTCAACTTGGGGGGAACTTTCTTTGCCAAAGTAACTTGTCATGATGGGGATATTTGCTTGCCCTCATGGTGAAAATGGGGCACAAAGTCAGGTACCCCAAACTAATTATATCTCAAAAAGTATTGGTTGTAGCTCAATTTAAGTGCTTTAATCAGAAAGGCCATACCCGAAAACATGGGGGTAGACACCATTTTTATCAAAATAGGAGTTGGGGTTTTCAAGCTACAGCTAATTTATTGGTGCTCACCTCCCCCGAACACCACCTAGTGTTTGAGGATAAAATCGCTTGTAAAACCCAAACCGGTGGGTCGATTTTTATCATATTGGTGTCATTTTGCTCAGCTCAAGGAGTGGAACTATATATCTTAAAATAAAAAAAATGTAAAACCTATGGTTCCAAAATTAAAAAAATCTGGATGAATTATAATAAAATGACCCCTAAGAAAAACAAGCTATGCTACTCATATGTTACAAGAAACTTGAAATTGTTTTTTAGTTGCAGTGATGTGAATACTGTCTTGTCACGTCGTCACAAAAGAAAAAACTTAACAAATTATCTTTGGTCCACTGCTAATTTTAAATGATTATATTTTAACAAAAAGCAAATGATTTAGATAAAACTTCCAAGTCAGTTTTTTTCTTTTCATTATGAAAACGCCTAAAGTTTTTTTTTTTTAAATAAAAGCTCAAAGGCTGGTAATGATTGTTAATCTAGGAATACACCACGTAACTAACCTTGAAAACGTGACATTGCCACTGTTAGATATTGGTCATCATCCTTAAAATCTTTGAGCATTGAAGATCAACATTGCTTCATAAGTTCATCGACAAGTCTGTTTGAGTCTGGACCAAAAGTACCACATCATTTATAAATTCCAATTCTCAAAGTTATCACTGTATTTGTTCACTACAATAAAACCTTGCTAATAGAGTCTTATTTTACAATTCTGAAAAGTAATTGCAGAATATAAAAACTTTTGATTTCACTATCTTATTGACACTGACAGTAGGCCAAACCTATTGGCTTGACAGTGTCTGTAATTCAACTCCACTACTTGTAAAAGTCTAATTAAAACCTGATAGTAGCTGAATAATCAGATAAGTGTGGACATCTTGAGATAGAATAATTTTACATGTCTATATACGTAGCTGCAGCAATGTCTAGAGCACCGGCACCAGTTTCCAACATGAAATCGCTGCTGCACTGGCGGCACCGATCATTTCTTTTGCATTTCAATTTACTATCTCTCAAGCTGGCATCGCTGCTCGAACCCTCACTCTCAAGCAAGGTTCTAAAGAGAAAAAAACATAACGCATTGCAATTGTACCTTATTCTGATTCTTGCCAAGTGGATTCAGTGAGAAGTGAACCCCGCCCCTACACTTGTCAGGCGAGCGTACTTACCATTACACTGTATACACTACCGGGGGTTTGCATTTGATGTGTCAAATGCCGTATTTAAGGGGAATTAAAAGCAATATAACAGGGTGTCGGTGCAGCAGCGATTTCATGTCGGAAACTGGTGCTGGTGCTCCAGACCCTACCTATAGCTGCTACTGCACAGGCCATCAAATCAGTAGGATAGTAGCCAACCAGGGTATAAATCAAATCAAATCATTGCCGAGATATTGCATTTTAATTTGCTTTTATTACGGTAGGCTAACTGAAGCGGTAGCCTCTAATACTTTTAAGTTTCATTGAAATAAAAAATCAGAGCCTAGATTTAGATTTTATTGGCAGACAAATTTTTTGACTTAGCGTATTTTCTGACAGTAGCCTGGGCTCAGGGCTACTAAGTTGCTTGCTACCTGGTATTTGTTATACAGCATCACTGCCTCTGGACCAGTAGGCTGGTAGGTTAAACCTTTTGAAGTAAACTAGCCCATAGGAGCTATCAGGCCAGGATTACCAGTTTACTTTAACAAAGTGGTATAATACATGCTAGGTGCAGGTATTATTATTATTATTAAAGGGCAGCGGTGCAAGTGAATCTGCTACCATAAGGTAAAGTCCACCTTCACATTGCGTAGGCCTCATTTGGGCCCATTGCAATTATAGCTGCTACGTTGCTGTATTTTGTTTGGTTACTGGTCGAACTCAGAAAGCCTTCCAGCTTCCTTTAAGTACGTGGCCAGTTTGTTAATGTTACATTTCGTTACCACATTGTGAACAGTGGTTTTGGTAGTTCCAAAATATTTAACACGAATATCTTGGTAAACTTTACAATTGCTTACATGATGATTTGGTGTTTCATCCTCTAGGCTACATTTTGGACACAGGGAAGACTCAGCACGACCTGTAGTTTTCTTGTGCCGCTGTAGATTGCAATGCCCAGTCAAAACTTGCACTACTCTATTCAATTGAGGCCTCTTAAGGTTAAGGAGACGTATTGTTAGTCGTGAAGACGTCCAATCTACAGTCTCCTTCATCCTCAAGCAGTCTTTCCGTTTGATCCACATAGATTTCCATCTATCTGTGGACCAGTCCGTAACCGTGCTAACACAACTGGCATACGGAACTGTAATAAAAGGTTCAGGACCATACATTATTGATTTAGATCCTGATTTGGCTACATAGTCTGCCACTTCGTTACCATGTACCCCTGCATGTCCAGGAATCCAGGCAATACTGACGTGGTTTTGTTTGCCTAACTGATTTAGGCTTCTGATGCAGTTGAGCACTGTAATTGATGTTACAGTGCTCTTTATGAGTGCTTTGATAGCCGCCTGACTATCAACCAGCACAACAATATTTTGATTGTGCATTTTTTCCAAATGCAGGTTTTTTGCCACTTCTGAAATAGCTAAGACTTCTGCCTGGAACACGGTGCTGTGTATTCCAAGGTGGAAAAATGCTTGTTTTGGGGAGTTGTTTGGGTATGCTGCGTAAAAACCCACCCCCACTCTCCCATCTAGTTTCGAGCCATCAGTGTAAACCCTGATAGTGTTGTGATTTAGAATGCTTTCAGATCTGATAGCATTCTGTTTATCCATGATTTGACATTCGAAGTTTCTCTCGAATACCTTTGTTTTCTTTATTCGGTCAGCTGGCATTTGCAGCAGAGGTAAAAATCTTCTAGCCTCATTGCAAATATCAACATGACTTTTCGTTTTCCCAAAGGAGCCAACGGGCTTGGCATGCCAGTGTCCACTCACAGAGATTCTGTATGACCCTCGCACTGCTTCGGCCAACAAGAATTCCTCGATGGGAGTAATGTTGAGCAGTATTTCCAGAGCACCAGTAGGGGTGCCAGGAAAAGCTGATGAAATCATTAAGCAAGCAAGTATCTGTACCTTTGTGAGTTTCCTCACTAGGTACTTTTTGTTGAGACCGCCAGCCCAGGACACACAAGCGTACGACATGATTGGACGTATCACAGCTGTGTATATCCATTTCATAATAGATGGTTTTATTCCCCAGGTTTTACCCACAATTTGTCTACATTGCATTAATGCCATAGTTGCTTTGCGGGTAATTCGGGTTATATGTGGTTTCCAAGTTAGCTTGCTATCCAGAGTAACACCTAATAGCTTTGCTTCCTTGGAAAGTTCGAGCTTTGAACCGTTCATTGTCAAGGAACCCAAATCTGGATTCCGTTTGTGAGTGAACAGTACAATTTCGGTTTTCTTGCTGCTGAACTGTAGCTCTTGTTCCGAAGCCCAGTTTGCAGCAATATTTATTGCTTTCTGGGCCATACCTCTGATCCAAAGCAGATCAGCACCAGTGACCAATATTGCTAGATCATCGGCATAGGCTTGAACATAAAAGCCCCTGCTACGTAACTCTAGCAATAGGTTGTTTAAAACACAGTTCCACAGAAAAGGCGAAAGGATACTACCTTGTGGGTTCCCCTTCATGACTTCCCTTTTAACTTTGTCTCCATATAGTTCTACTTGGACTATGCGATGTCTTAGCAAATTCTCTATCCATGAGGTGAGGATCTCGGACATGCCCAGCCCTCGCAGAGCCGTGGCAAAGCCACGGAAGGTGACATTGTCGAAGGCGCCGACAATATCCAGGAAAATACCCAAAGCCGGCTTTTTTCTAACAAGGCATTGTTCTACACGGCGCACAAATTCATGCAAAGCAGTTTCCGTAGAAACACCTGCACGAAATCCATACTGCGATGCAGAAAGCTTTGCCTGCACGTTTTTGTCATCATTAATATGATACAGAATTAGTCTTTCCAGCCATTTCAGTTGGAAAGAAGTTAAGGTGATCATACGGAAAGATTTAGCTTCGAAATAGCTTTCCTTTCCGGGTTTGGGGAGAAATATACCTGTGCCTTCTTTCCATGCCATTGGCACATAACTTTGTCTCAGGCATGCTTGAAAAATGACGTGGTAATATTCTTTTAGTTGGTTCCAACCTTTCTGTAACAGAACAGGATAGAGCCCGTCTGGCCCTGGGGCTTTGAATGGTTGGAATTCGTTGATAGCTGCTTCCATACGCTCGAGTGAGCATATGCTTGCAATCATTTCAGTGTCTTCAGGTCTCACAAATGGGTTATCCACTAAATCAGACCTGGTTGTATGATTTTCTGTCTGCTGGCTACCCGGTGACAAGATATCTAGCAGATAGTTCATTGTTTCTAGAGGAGACTTTGTGAATTCTCCGTCGTGTTTAATTACGTTGCTAACACGCACCGTTTCATTGTTTCGAATAATCTTAACCAGCCGAGCTGTTGCTGTTAGACTATTCGTACTCTCCACATAGCTGCGCCATGAATCGCGTTTCGCTCTTCTGACTGCTTTTTTAAAATCAGATAGGGCAAGCTTTTGAGCCATCCAATCATTTTCCTGTTTTATTTTAATGGCTTTTTTCCAAGCTCGGCGAGCTTCTTTTCGAAGACTTGCTAGCTCAGAGTTCCACCAGATGTTATCTTTCTTACGAAGTGACTTACGCATCGGGCAAGCAGCTTCATATGATTTAGTTATCACTGAATGAACCATGTTTACCAGCACGTCAATGTCTTCTATTGATGAAGGCACTGGTACTGGTGGTAATATTCGTTCATTTAGTTTTTGTTCTAGTTCGTTTACATACTTATTCCAGCACGTGCGACGGACATTTCGGAACATTTTGGCTTGTTTTTGGATTCTGCTTTTGACCTGGAACCTAATATACATGTGATCCGAGAATGATGGCACGTTGCTAACATGCCAACCAACTACTCGGTCCCACGCGCATCGGTTCACCAAGGTTAAGTCCAGAACCTCTTCACGTATTTTGTTTCTGTAAGTTGGTCTATTACCTACATTACAGAAATTCAGGTCTGCACTAACACAAAACGCCAGCAGATCCTCTCCTCGAGGGTTTATATCTGAGGATCCCCAAATAGTGTGATGTGCATTTGCGTCGGTTCCTACTGTAGTAGGAATTTGTTCGTTTTCAGTGAATATTAACAGATCCCTCACAAGGTGGGTGGAGCTGGCTGTTCGGCTGCCATGTATGCCGATACGAAAACAAAACTATCTCCCTTTCGGCACACATTGTTAACTCTAACCGCCACAATATCCTCGTCCGAGAACATCGGAATTAGAGAACAGCTGAGATCAGGAGTAGCGTAAATGCATGCCCGAGGGCGATTACCCTTTTCAATACCTTGAAAGAGGTTCCATCCCCGTAGCTTACTCCTGATTTTGGTGGCATACGTCCATGGTTCTTGAGCTAACACTAACCCGGAACGTACATTTTTCATTACTTCACACATGTTGTAGCTTGCTGCTTTACATCTGTGTAGGTTAATTTGCCAACACTCTAAATTATGAGAGCATAACTTATGTGCCGTAATGGCTTTATTTGATTTATCGAGTTGTCCGCTGTAATCCTGAGCCATTCTTATCTATTTGATAGATGTACTCAAGCAGAGCGCTT
This sequence comes from Trididemnum nubilum, assembly GCA_963965965.1. Classification (NCBI taxonomy): domain Eukaryota; kingdom Metazoa; phylum Chordata; class Ascidiacea; order Aplousobranchia; family Didemnidae; genus Trididemnum; species Trididemnum nubilum. The sequence goes on along the minus strand of OZ014485.1, from coordinate 14,739,947 downwards.
TATTATTAGAACAGCTGATATGGCTACTTCCTTACTGCAGAGAAAAGCTCTGACCTCTATGCACTAGAGGTCGCCGGCTTCTCTGTATCTGCCGAAGTGCCAGGCTCAGCTGTATCCATTACTGCCTCGCGAGTTTCATCGTCCTTTGGCGATCGTGATGACGTCTCCGGGTTCTGAAACTGCTGGCACTTTTCTTCTTCTGGAACTGCACCCGACGATAACCAGCATATGGGTTGAAGTGCAATTCCTTCAGCGTGGTTAGCGAAGGTTCCCGGACGGATACTACATGTAGCACCCCTCCGTTTCCCTTTGCTTCATGCTTTGCTTCCAGATCCCTACGACAGATTTTCGCATTACATCGGGAAACCAGCGTAAGGGTATCTGAAATGCTTAAGCCTTCATCCTCTGGCAGCCAGATTCCGAAGGTTTTCGCTGGAGGCAAGTCTTTTGGGCCTTTTGCATCGTAACCTTGGTGAGCTACCAAGGACGGTACAATGGCCTCTACAACATGTTTTGCCCACTCCAAGGTCTTCTCATCCTTGCTTATCATCAGCACTTTACCTTCAAAGATAAAAGTGCGTTCGATACGGACAAGAAAACCCGGATCGGCACGAAGAATCATTTTGGTGATGGCGCTTTGAACTTCACGAAGATCCATGTTGTTCATATCACCGTCTCCTTCAGACTCTTTTCGTGTAATTGTTAGTTTTTGATTGCTGGCCTTCACCGCCCAAGCATAGCTAGTTGGAGTGCTCGTGCCAGCAGTCATTTCTTTAGCTTTGCCTCCTTGCTTACCGTGAGCGACATCATGCCGTCCACGCTTCTGCGGGAGGTTTGTTGAAGAGGACAAAGAGTCCGAAGATTCCCTGCCTCGTTTAGTTTGACCGGAGGAGTGAGCAGACGAATCGAGGTCATGGTCAGCAAGTGTCATGCCAGCCAGACCCACCATCATTCGCTTCTTTTCTCTTCTTTTTCGGTTTTTTTCATAATTTTTTCCCCGTTTCACCTCAGACCTGCAAGCAACATCTGAGGAGTTACTTGGATTCTGAGGCTCCACAGGGGGAGTTGAGGAGGTGTTCGGTTTCACAACCGACCAAACCCCTTTAGCTGTACCCTCTGTTGCTGTTGAGTCCGATTCCTTTAGCAAAGGAACCTTCTCAACTTGAGGGCTCATGTTTGATGTTTTTTCGGCATCTGGGCTAGAAGGCGCAGATGACCGAGTTTTATCTTTGTTGGCATTGTCACTCAAGAACTCATTGATTCTTGGTTGTGACAGTGCCACTTCTTCTGAGTTTAGGGATGTAATCCGTGTTACTTTCTTTTTTCTGTTTACTGACATAATTCATTCATTAAGTTGATTTTCTTTAAACTGGGAAAAGTCCCAAAGACCAGATTATTCAGACAGACAGAAGGCTACGGACTGCCATTTCTACCGATAACGACACACAAACACTGCAAACGACAGACTTATCTCTGGAGCACTGGCCTCGGCGGAGCCCCCCAATACAGCTGCAGACCCCTACCCAGGTGCCATCTGGAACTACAGGTGCACGGGGATTTTCACAAGCTGATGGACACGAAGTCCTATGTTGGCTAGACTAGGACCAGCATCCTTTCTATCCTGTGGCCGCGACACGGCAACGCGTTTTATCCGCTGTACCCTATACTCGCATTGACATTCCACCACAATATTGGCCTATCACTACCAGTTTCCATATTAGCCCCCAACCTCCTGTTGGCCTTTGAATCAGGGGTCAGAAAATTAGAAGGCAGGACGTCAAAGTGTCAGGCCTTCGCTTGCGCTATTGCCTGGTTGCTAATTCCTGCACTTCTTAGCCTCGCCCATCTTCATCAGCCGGTTGCCATTGCCTCAGTTAGCCAGTGTTTCCACTGTTTCCACCCGACACCACGTGGAGGTTTGAGGTTGAACTTTGTCGGGCTAGGTGCAGGTACCACCAGACGTAGACCTACCGTACCATACTGGTAGGCCTACCGGTACTGGTTTTGGCCTATGCAAGTTCCCCTGGTCTGGACTGTGATCTGCATTGCCAAACCACATATCAGTTTTAATTTTCAAATTTCTTTACTCGGATTAGGCTAACCAAACGTTACATAACAGCAAACAATTCATAAATCATCGTAATTCACTTTTAGGCCTATTGACCTGGGCCTCTTTTTTGCAAGTTTTTTCTTATAAAGCCGCAAATTGACCATTTTCATGTTAAATTAGGCTATTTCAAACCAACACGCACACTTTCACTTTTGAAAAACAACTTTATTTCAACGAAACTTATAAACCTAATTTTAACCTACCTGGAGACATGGCAAACTAGTTTTTGAAATTGCAGGCAAATCTTGAGCTTACGAGCGTACCGGCGAAAAAAATTTGCTCCTTTAGCAAATTTTTTTCGCTGGCAATTTTACCCTTGTAAGGTGCTACGCCCGTAAGGAGGTACGCCTGGGCTTAACGAAATTTTTCTTTAAAACAAACTAAGGTTACGCTCGTAAGCTGACGATTTTACGCACAGTGTAGACAGGCCCTTAAATGTATAATTTATAAGAGAAGCAGTACGCTCTAGTTAGAAAACATTACTACTCCATTAAACCAGTGAAACTACGTGCCAATGCTGGGCCCAAGCAAGCAATAGCCGCTTATTGAGAAATGCAGTTCCACAATATAAGTCTGATGCTAGTATTAACTGCAGGCTAGCTACATTTTTTAAACGTTTTTCCTACCGGTAGCGTAGTGCTTATTCAGTACTTAAATTGTAGGGGGGACGCGTCCCCCAATCGAGAGTTGGCGGCCTCATCGAGGTTTAGCGACCTCTAATGGAAATTCAGCATTCCCCTACTAAAATCATTGTCTTTATATACTTGTCTGCTAGCGCACATCATAGATCTTATGCGCACATAAAACAGAACTTGTCACTTATGCCCTCAAGAGACCGTGTGACGCATATCGACGGGTCATAGCAACAAGCAAATTAGCAACGATGCAAAATTGCAAACCTCGCTCAGGTCTAGTTGAAGCAATATGTCTGCGATAGGTTTTGTGGTCTGAAGGGTTACTGCTTTAGCAAACGAAGTGAATGTATGTAGGTTGGAAATTACACTACAAAGCAGAAGTGAAGTAAAGGCTATTGAGGTGCGGTAATTGTTAATTGTGGCTCTAGTTCGTAATTAGCCAACTGCGCTGGCCTATGCCGGTACCAGTAGCCTAGCCTATTTATATTGGTTTCAGGAGCATGGCTGTAGAATATTTGTGTGCAAATTGAGCTTAGCAAATAGACAAAAGTTAAAGATGGCTGTTGAAAATAATCAATATGATATTACTTTAAATTTCAGATTGATGATTGCCACGCAATAGCCTATTGTTATTACCAGTAAGTTGTCTAGGATTTTGAGGGAACAGTCTATGTCAGATGACAATGTGCATCACTTGTTTTGTCTTCAGTATCCTTCTGCTTAACGTCTGACGTTGCGTCGCTACTTTCTTTTCTTGACCTTACGAGTTACTGAGTTGGTATCCATTCGCTATTATTGTAGTGGTCAAGAGTAAAAAATGAATAAATGAATAGCTTACAATACCTGATACCGGTAGCCAATAATTTTTTTTGCAGTGAAAAAATATTTTTATTGCTAGCAATATCTCAGTACTAGCATACTAGATTTCTCATGAGATTTACGTGAGCCTAAGGTGCTATGCTGTATAGGCCAACTGTAACTGTTGAAATGGCTCTGAGTAAAATTAGGTCTACGAAAACAAAATAACTACAGGTAGCGTAAAGCTGCTCAAACTTAACATAGTCTTCAGGCTTTTGTTTTTTAAAGTAATAAAAGATATACCAACTTTAACGGTTTGATTATATTTTTTTAAGTACCGGTATTTTAGGCCAACTCTTACGCATTTAAAATCAATCTTTATCTTTATGTTTGACATTTCAATTAATATCAAGCAGTAGGTAACATACTTTGAATGCAAACTATGTTATTGCTTCTAGTTGAAATGAGTATGTCTACTTCTATTGATTGTTGACGTAAGACTGCAGTGTTTTTTAGAAGCAATAAATTTTAAATTGAGGCTGGCTGTTCTTAAAAAATTCATACAAATAGTGAGCCTCATTTGTTGTTAAGTTTTATTAAAAACTAAAGTGGCTCAAATTCATTCTTGCCTTAGTTTGAAAATTGTTTGTTACAGTCTAGACTCTAGATCATGATTAGGTATTCACAGTATAATACTGACTCAACTGCTAATGCTTGTAACCACCAAAAACAAAAAATTTTTGAAATAACTCGCCATATCTCAAGATTTTATCTACAGTACAAATTTCACGTTCGAGACCAATACAAACATATAAACATATTTACAAACAAAAAAGCAGTTTTGCATGATAAAATGAGAATTACTTTTTTTTTACGTCAGGTCGAAGTAAAATCATGGTAAAATCACCAAATAAAACAACCGTTACTGACTACCTCTGGATATGTACTATGAAAGAACTTCTTTTACAAGGTTACTAGAAAATCAAAATCCAAGTGAGTTTCAAATTCGACAAAACAGTAGCGTAGCCAGGGGGCTGGGGGGGCTATAGCCCCCCCATTGGCATGTCGACCAAAATGCAGAATGAGAAAAACACTACGTTTTTAGCACTTTTAAGACCGTTAAATGTACTAGGGTGGACTACATAGTGATTTAAAACATCTTTTGAAACATATATTTTGGGGGGGGGCTAATTTGTTGAAAATAAAACTAACATATAAATAAAAACTTTGAAATATCGTCAAAAATACGCAATCAAATTTGATCGCAAGTGTAAAAATGCTAAACATAGACGTCATCAACAAATATACTATAAACTAAGGAATAGGGAGGGGGATATTCAGTATTGTTAATCAGAGGTCGAGTCCTCGAGGACGCCCTTGGCCTCGAGGACACATTTTGAAGTCCTTGGCCTTGGCCTCGAAGGTCAAGTCCTTGGCCTTGGCCTCGAGGCCTCAAGTCCTCGAAAATTGGCCTGTCCTCGGCTCGAAAACAGCACTATTTTTTGAATTGTGAAAATTTTTTGAAGCGCTTGAAAATTTTTTTGGAAAACTTTTTTTTGTGGAGATCACTTGAAAAATTTTTGTGAAGACTTTTTTTTTTTTTGGAGATCGCTTGAAATATTTTTGTGAAGACTTTTTTTTTTTTTTGGAGAGCACTTGCGCTTGTGTCCTTGGTCCTTGGCCTCGAGCATTCCTGTCCTTGGCCTCGAGAGTGTCTGTCCTCGGAAAGGCTGTCCTTGGCCTTGGCCTCGGATTTTTTTTTGTGTCCTTGGCCTTGGCCTAGAGCCTTGTGTTCTCGACTCCACCTCTGTTGTTAATTACCAATTCTCTCAAATTTATTTTCATTAGCCCCCCCCCTTCCCCAATTATTTTTCTCTATAAACTATATACGAAATAATTACTCCGTGTGAGCTTAATTGAAATATTCGATTTTGTAATTTACCAGCATTTAAATAAGAGGACTAAAATTTTACCATTTGCCACCTCCCAAATAGCACGTTTATGCAACCAGGTTAATCATGTTTGCACTGCCAATTTCTAAGCCACGTTTAAAAAACATTATTTTTTTATCAAAATAGCCCAAAAATTAAGTAATTTTTGCAAAAAAATGCAAAATTTTCGAGCGCTAGGGGCTTGGCCCCCACACCCCCAAAACAGCTCCCCATAGCGAATTTCTGGCTACGCGCCTGCGACAAAATATGTATTTTTTTCTGTTTTCAACGGTATCAAAATCTTTTAGAGTATGCTTACAAGGACTTGCTGATAGCGCAGTAGAAAAAAATTGACTCGGAGCGATAGCCAGACGGGGCAAGGCAGAGCTCAGCCCTCCTGGAAATTTTTACTAGTCATATATGCGCAGTGGCGTAGGCTTAGGCAAGATTTTCCAAAGGGGTGTGCATGAATCAAAACTTAAAATTGGCATCATAAGTTTGGGGTTTGGTTAAAAGTCCCCAGTCGCCGGAAATGATACGAGGGTCTGGGGCGAAACCCCCAGCGCTCAGAGATTTTTACGTTCTTTTACAAAAATAACTCAGTGTTAAGACCTTTTTAAATTAAATTTCGGATTAAAAGATATGCTTTGAACAGTGCAAAACATACACAAAGCAAGTATAAAAACAACTGAAGGCACAAGCTAAACAATATACTTAGCCATCCTTTTCCACAAGTTTTATACCTAAGGCCAAAAAAGAAAGTAAAAATTTTGTACCTATTGGTGACAGACTTTTTTGAAACATGCCAAGCATTAAACGCTAACTTATTGGCATTGGCCGCAAAACATCTAAAATATAACGTGCCTCCACCAGCTGGTTGAAATTCTACTTCTTAAAGGGGCATTGAAGCCTAACTTTTATTGATTTATTGCAATTGAAACAAAATTTGTATTTTTAAATTAATTTTTGAGCTCAACTTCAGAATTTTACGATTATTACATCAAAAGATTATTGCGTTTATATTTTCCTTTATTTAAATCAGAATTTTTTTCACTTTTTTAAAAATTTGTCTACGTTTGGTGTCGCTATTACTGTTACTAGGGCTACTACACGCTAGCTGACATTAATCATTACTCACGGTAGGTAAGCCTAGCCTATTAAGAAATTATAAAAAAACAGTAAAATCTAGTCTAACGTACAGCAATTTATACAGGTTGGTCTACCCTAATAATTACAAAAAACAACTAGGCCAAAAATAGGCCTACTTTTCATTTTTTCTTCTAAGTGCACTAAATCAAATATGCTTGAGTTAAAAGATGCAAATTTAAACAATTAAGTCGAATTCCACTTTTAAAAACTCATCTAAGTTCCAAGCCACAGCAGAAAACCTGCCAAAGGCAAATCCTCACTACCAGACCTATAGTTTGGCAAAGTAGGTTTTGAAAACTTGCGCAAATTCGATGTAATGTTGCCCCTGCAAAATTTTTTCCTTTATTTCAAAAATTTTTCCTTTAAAGCTATTTAACCTCAAAGAATGAAAATACGTAACAAAAACGTTGCTAATCAATTATTTTTAATAAATTTGGTGTTAAAATTCAAAAATTAGACTTCAATGTCCCTTTAACAAGCCATTGTCTAGTTCGATCATTAGATATAGAGAAATAATACCATGCCTTTTTTGTTGCAGCTTAGAGTTTGGTGAACTTGAGTAAAGTCGACAGCGAGGCCGAGATGGTAATAAAGTCGTCGTTTTTACGATGACTCTGATTGTATGATCTGGGTTCAACCCAAACCTTGGTCACGTTGTTGTGTATTTGGATAAGACGCTTTACGATGATTATCTCTACTGGTGGCTTCAAACAAGCAGCAAATTCAGTGGACAAGAATTCGAAGAAACTTACAGGAACATTGGATCACTGGAAACTTCTAAGCAGGTGGATAAAGGATTTAGCGTCAGACGCTATTTGGTGACAGGAGGATAAATATACGCTACAAAAAAAAGTCGAAAAACTTTTTAAAGCAGAAATATATTGGCATGAGCAAAAAAATTGAAATCTGCACACTTTTACCCTCGAACTGATTAAAATGATGCTAAAATGCCAGGTATAGCGTAAGCCTTTCCCACGTGCAATCCGAGCATGCTTTATGGTAATGTAATTACGCGATTTTAACTTTTTTCACACATTTTTTGAATTCTGCCATGGCCCGAATTCCTGGGGGTCATGGCACAATATCCCCTATATTTGTGCTACTCACTGTACATGCACTTGCAGAATTTTGTGACCACATAAACTCGAAATTTGACCATAGTAAGGCAGAGTATAACCAGGGCCGTAGCCAGACGGGTTATTCAGCGGGGCTCAACGTATTTGTATTTGCCATTTATCGAAGTACAGTAGCCTAATATGAAAACAATTACTCTAGGGCGTTCTCATTTTAGAAAGATTTATTCAGTTTTAGAAAAAGTACCAGTACTAAACTTCTCTTATAAACGGAGTTGAATCTTATGCAACAAAAATCAGAGGTGGTAAAATTGAATGGATATTTTTTACTGTAAGTTACGGATCTGTTTAAAACATTTACAAAACACCAAAGATTTACGTAGTAGACTATAATAGGCTTCTCCTTTCTAGTATAAGGTCTGCAGAATGTTAGTCGAGGTTCCGAGATTCTAAACTCGAGGCTTTTCAGGGGTCATCATAGTCTGTTTTTAGAGTATAGACGTTTCAGCAGGCCCGGCGCCAGGATAGCGTGACAAGGGGGGGGGGCAGAAATAAATTTTGGGGGGGCACGAGAAGTTTATTTTGTGTGAATTCGAGAGGGGCACAGGGGCACGAGAAATTTATCCCAGTCTGGATGAAATAAACAAGGCGAAAAGCAAAAAGTCAAAGGGATTTTCCTGCCGAAATCACAAATTCAAGTGTTTTTTCCGGCCGAAAACAGGTGATCTCCAAAAAAAAAAAAAAACAAAGGTCTTCTCAACCACAAAAAACACGAATTTGGTCCTCGATTTGCGCTCCAGTAGTCCCGAGCCTGTTAATTTCTTTGGAGCACAGTCCTCGCTTGGGGGGGCACAATTTTCGTTTGTAGGGGAACAAGCAGTCAGTTGGGGGGGCACGGCCCCAGTATGCCCCATCGTGGCGCCGGGTCTGCGTTTCAGCCGAGAAGCAGGAACCTAACTCAAGAGTCACAAATGTGGGTTGTGCGTTTCAAAACTTTGCTGCGATTTACAGCACCTTACGTCTTTTTGAGATCTAAGGGTTTTTATTCTTTTTTTTTTTTAAGATTTCTATCTCTTGCTTGCATGGAGCAGCTATCGTTGAAAAAGGTACCTCAAAATCGCTAACATCACGCTTCTCGCGTTCGATCTGCTCTGACACTATTTGCTTCAAAGTCTATTTCAAATTAGCTTATTGCATATAGTTTATATAAAGTCTATAAGCTACAACATTAGCCTAATCGAGCCTATGGTCTATAAACATTTTACTACTTGGGATAGCTTATGACTAATTGTAAAGAGTCTATGGTGCAACCAAAGCAGACAGAAACTGATACTTTGATAGCGATATTGAGTCAGTGAACCGCGAAGAAAAAAAGACAAAACTGTCAGTTTCTAGTCTACTAATAAAGAGTCTATGGCGTAATCGTAACTGAGTTTATTTTCGAAAATTAATATCGCATGAACATAGTCGCATTTGCTATCAAAAACCATTACTTGCAATCCAGAGGCAAAGTTTTATGCACTCTCCAGAGAAAATAATGAAAATCAAGCTTACAATTTTCTATCAGATTTTATACTTGCGTTACACAATATTCCACCACTACCTTTCCTTTCCAACTGTTGTCTTTCTTAAATTACTTCAAAGCAGGCCATCAGATCTGAGATGGGCTATATTGTTGTAGTCATGCAGATAACTGTGGTTAAAGCCAAAAATAAGCTACAACAATATTTTGCATGCTACCAACTTGCCCATTACCTTGTCACGCACTACTATCCATAGGCGTAGCAAGGAGGGGGGCCGGGCCCCCAATTAAAATACCACCTATGACAAAAATTACGACAACGTAGGCTAGCGCTGTATAGTTGCAGTTTTTTTTAGCAATTACGTACATAAGAGTAATTAACAATAACATTAATGACAATGAGGGAGCCCCGGGGCCCCCAACTAACAACCAGGGGCCCCAAACTAACGACTATGGGGCGCAAACCAACAACTAGGGAGCCCCGGGGCACCTAACTGAAGACCAGGGGCCCCAAGGGCCCTTAACTAACAACCAGGAGCCTTGGGGCCCCTAACTAACAGCCAGGGGCCCCAGGGCCCCTGACTAATAACCAGGGGGCCCGGGCCCCTAACCGAAAACCAGGGGCTTCGGGGCCCTTAACTGAGAACCAGGGGCCCCAGGGCCCCTAAATAACGATCAGGGGGCTCCTAACTAACAACCAGAGGCCCCAGGGCCACTAACTGACAACCAGAGGGGCCGGGGCCCCTAAGCAACAAACAGGGGGCCTCATGGCCCCTAACCGACCACCAGAGGGCCACTAAATAACGACCAGAGGCACCTAACTAACAACCAGGAGGCTCCGGGGCCCCTAACTGACAACCAGGGGGGCTGGGACCCCCAACCGACGAACAGGGGGTCTCAGGGCCCCTAACTGACAACCAGAGGCCCTGGGGTCTCTAACCAACAACCAGGGGGCCCCGGGGTCCCTAACTGACAACCAGGGGCCCCGCAGACTCTAGCCAACAACAAGGGGGCCCCTAATTGACAACCAGGGGGCCCCAGAGACCTTGACTGACAACCAGGGGATCCTGGGGCCCCTAGCTGAGGACCAGGGGGATCTAGGGACCCTGATTAACAACCAGGGGGCCCCAGAGCTTCTAACTGACAATCAGGGAGCCCCAGAGCCCCTGACTGACGACTAAGGGTCCTGGGCCAGGAGCCCCTTAATTCAAATTTTTGATAATTTATAAGCAAAACCTGTAAGAAATTTAAGAGTTTTTCCTAAAAGTTGCAACCCCAGGCCTTCGTTTAACGTTATTATGAACTTAATGCTATAACACAGACGGTAAAGCACACCCCCCAATTGAAATACTATTAATGCTAAATGTAATGAGAGCATAGCCAATACGTTGTCCTTGTCCGGAATTGGAGTTTCTCTGATTTAGGATTTAGGCGTACAAAAGTAAGTAATAATAATGACGACTACGTGTCCATGTCATAATAATGTCATGCAATTCTTGTACGTTTCAAAAAACTGTCAATTGACTTCACTCAAGTCCTCTACGCTTTGGAAAAAAAGTTATTTTAAGTTTGCTTTAAATGTTTTTTATGAAAAAACTTAAGGGCGCGATCTTAACTCAAAATCATACACGAAGCCAGGGGGGGTGGCCCAGGGGTAAAAAAAAGCTATTTTAATCCCATTTTTACAAACATTTTTAACAAACATTTAACAAACATTTTTCCAAAACAAACATTTTTTTTCAAAAACTTTTCAAAACAATTTTTTCATTTTCCAAAACAAACATTTTTTTCCAAATTTTACAAAAATCGCCCAGTGGCTGTGGGCTTTGCCCCCAGACCCCCATAGCCACCGGCGGACACTAGCTTTCTCAACACGTCTCCTAAGTTGGACATTTTCGCTTTTTCGCTGTTAGTTTTCGCCCTCTTCCTTTTCCAAAATCCTGGTTCAGTGACAACAGACCACGACTTCAGATCTTCCATTCGGCGATATCTTTGCCCTACAAAAAGTTCCTTTTTTGAAAATTTCTGATGACGTCATTGCATGTGATTTGTCGTTTGGGCCCCCCCCAATCAAAAATCCTGGCTACGCCTATGCTACTAACTGCACTTGAACTGTACTAAAGTGGTTTTTGTACGTAGGCTTGTCTTGCATCTTGATCGCATGTTGACTTTTCAAAGCAACTGCGAACCAAAATTTCACTGAGCTCAGTAGAAATGAAACCAATGCAATTCAATTAATCACAGCCACTTAGCACATTTTTTACTGGAAAATGTATCGTATTCCGTCTGCCGTATTGAGTGTATACCGGAACCTTCGCAATAAATCTAGTCACTTACGTACCGATTACAAAGTTGTGACTGAGTGTTTTGCTTAGAGTTTGTATTTTGCTGAATAGCTTCTTAATTTGTGATCATTCACTTATCATTAAATTCAAGTTAACAACTTTTTCTAATCATCAACCCATCAAGTTACAAACTGTGCTGCAAAAACTGCAATAAATCACTACAGACAGGTTTTCCAAACAGGCTTCTGAAACGAGTCAAACAACATAAAAATTCTTAAGCTACCATTTTGCATTATGCAATTAGTAATGCATCATATCAATAATGTATTTGCAGCATAGGCTAGTTTAAAAATGAATTTTAAAATGAAATGCGGCATGAAGCCTGCTAGCCACGGAAGTTACCGTATCTAAGCTAGCATTATCGACAGGACAAGACTTTCAAGGAGAAATAGGCTTTTCGTTTCCAACCGTCCTATGGTATATGCTTAAAGGCGGTGAATCATCCAGCCAATTCCAGTGGTTTACAATAGCTAAAATTGAACTATAATTTTTGGTATTTTTTGTTTTAATTTTGAGACTGCGGTTGCAAAGATATTCAACAAATACAAAAAGATGTCCCCCTGAATAAAGTTTTTGGAAACTTTGAGTTTTGTTCTTCCCGCCAAAACCACAGTAAGCCTAATGGTTTAGAGAACTGTGGTAGGCCTAATAGTTTAGAGATAGTTTATTTCTAAATAGTTTATTTCTAAATAGTTTAGGCTTAGTTAGGCCTAGCTATCTCTAAAGTATTAGACCTAATAGTTCAGAGATAGGTAGGCCTAATAGTTTAATAAGATTACAGTAGGCCTAATAGTTTAGAGAACTGTGGTTTTGGCGGGAAGATCAAAACTCAGAGTTTCCAAAAACTTTTTTCAGGGGGACATCTTTTTGTATTTGTAGAATATCTTTGCAAACGCAGCCCCAAAATCAAAACAAAAAATATCAAAAATTATAGTTCAATTTTAGCTATTGTAAACCACCGGAATTGGCTGGATGATTCACCGCCTTTAACTTTTTATTATAATAATTCTAGTTGTGGCTTTACAGCAAAAAGTTTTGGTCATTGTCGTATTTACACAGATAAACTCTTTCCTACTCTAAAACTGTAGATTCTTACTTCAACAAATCAATAAGCTTAATTCTGGTGTGCATAAAACTATATTAGATTGCCAGTTGTCATTACTTTATTTTAACAAAAATTACCCATAGATATAGGAAGTTTCATCAGGCCACTGTAGCTAAGTAGGTATATACCGGTAAATACCGGTACTCAATCTACCGGAACTAGGCTATAAGATAGCCTTTTTCCACACTAACTCATCATAGTTATTGTGATACTGGCTGCCGGGAAGCCTATCACTTTATGTCAATACTTCAGATCTATGATAGCAAATAATCATATCAGAAAGCTGTAATTAAATGTTATTTACGAAGTAGGCTACCTTTGTTTGGTATAGTCGACTACTTATGCTACTAATTTCTTTAACTTTTATACATCTTCGCAACTTCAATTTTTGTTTGACAGACCACAAATAGGTCTAGCAAAAGCAAACTTAACTTTAATTCTGTCGAAATTGTTGAGCCAAGTTTATTTTTGTCTTTTATTGTTGACCTCGCTTGGTCCCATTTGATTGCATTGTAATCGCGGTATTTTTTTTAAAATATCCCGCCCATCGCTAGGGGAGCCAGACGAACACGCAAAAGATTCAAGATTCATTTATTTGTTTTAGTGCACATAACGACAAAGTGAATGTTTCAAACATTAACATATTGGCACAAGGAGGTGGCGGTAATGAACGCACGGTCTTCTAGCCCGCACCCCCTACATATTTACATATAAATAATTACGCAAAAAAAAACAAAACAACTAAAGTATACAAAAAGTGATAATATGTCCTATTGCAAACCTATTCAGCCATTTTAAGCCACGGAGGGGGTGGGAGGGTAGAGAAGGAAGAAGGTAGGACAATGAGAAAAAAAATTACTATTTATGCATCTACGTAACAAAAAATATAGAAATATAATTACAATGAGTGATTTTAACCTAGTTTAACAAGGTGGAGTTACACTGTTTAACAAGGTGCGTTGCTCTGAGATTCGAAAATCTCTCAACATCGAGCCGTTACTTCTCCGAATTGAAAGATCTCAGCTTAGATGGTTTGGCCATATAAGCAGAATGCTTCAGGAAAGACTCCCCAAACAAGCTTTACTTGCCAAAGCAAATGGGAGAAGACCAGTTGGACGACCTAGAACTAGATGGACCGATTACATTGAGGATTTTTGATGGAACCGCTTGGGGCTTCACCCAAGTGAAATAATGGAGGTGATGGAAGACCGTGAGGTGTGGCGGTTTAATCTTGAGCTGCTGCCCTCGCAACCCTTACGGAAAAGCGGGCAATGAAGAAAGAAGAAGATTTTAACCTAATTAATAGTTACATATTTATTTACAAAATGTTTTTTTAAGTTTTAAAACTAGTAAAAGAACACAAATTAATTTCAAAAGGGACCTCTTGCCAGACCTTAGGCCCCAGATAGGAAAAAGCCTTTTTACCTATGTTGGTTCGTGTTTGTGGGATGTAATAGTTTCTTTTGGCTGTATATCTTGTATTATAAGCATGAGTGCATTTGGCAAGTTGTAAATTATTTGTGTCGAAAGGGTTTTTGAAGATTTTGTGCATAACTTTAGCTACTTCTAGATAATGTATGTGTTCTATTTTTAATATATTCAATCTGTGATAGTGGTAAAGTATGAGATTAATAAGAACTGTTGTTGATTATTCCAATAATGCGTTTATGTAGTTTTTCCAGTGGGTCCAGGGCATTACAACTGGCCAATCCCCTGGTAGTAATGCAGTACTGTAAATGGAAATAAATAAGGCTGTAGAATACTGTTTTTAGAACTGAAATGTTAACATAGGCTCTAAGTTTTAGCAATGCCCATGAACCACCGGAAAGCTTTGAGCAAAAATACTGATTATGAGGTTACCAATTGAGCTTACTGTCAATTATCACTCCCAAATATTTTTGTTGGGATACTTGTTCAATTTCATGTTTTCCTAAGTGTACGTTCATATTTATGGGATTTTTCTTTGCAGTGACTAACATGGAGTTTGTTTTAGCATAATTTATTGAGAGTTTATTAATTTTCATCTATTTATCAATCTTACAAAGTTCTTCATTTATGTCGTGTCCAAGTGTGGTCAAGCATTGGTTCGACATTGTTAATACAGTGCCATCAGCAAATAGTTTAGTATCTAAGTTTGAAGCCATAGGTAAGTCATTAACATAAATGAGAAGCATGAGAGGCCCCAAAGTAGAACCCAAAGGCACTCCACATTTGACAGCCGAATAACTTGACTTGAGGTTATTTATTTCAGTATAGTGGAATCTGTTGCAGAGATAACTCTGGAGGATCTGAAGAGGCAAGCCACAGACACCACACCTTTCAAATTTTTTAAGCAAATTATCGTGATCAACTGCGTCAAAAGCTTTTTTTAAGTCGAGAAATACTGAACATGTTGATTTTTTGCTGTCTAAATTTTCTGTATAAATGTTATACAATTGTCTTACAGCATCAGAGGTGGAGCTGTATTGTTTAAAGCCAAATTGTTGTGGTGATAATTTTTTTTTTTTTTTAAGTAACAGTACAATCTTTTGTATAGACACTTTTCAAATATTTTAGATGAAGGACGAAGAAGAGAAATGGGTCTATAATTGCAACACTAATCTTTAGCACCACTTTTAAAAATAGATATAATTTGGCTAATTTCCAGGATTTTAGGATATGCTTCACATTGAATGTAGCTGTTGAATGATATGAAAAGCATTTGGGCTATTATTTGTGCATTCATTTTAATGTATTTTAATGGAATACCATTGGGCCTTTTTGATGAGTTTAATTGTTGTAAGTATATTAAAACTTCAGATAATGTTATTGGTTTCAGGTAGAAGGAGTTGCTTCTCAGAGGTATCAATGAGGAGCAGGAGAGCGTACATGAATCATTTAGGTCTTCAATGGTTGATGCCAGTCTCTGTCCAACAGTTGAAAAGAATGTGTTAAATGTATTGGCTATGTCAGTAGGTTTTGTGATTTTTTCTTCCCGATTATTTACTAAGTAAGCAATGTTACCTTTAGTTTTAGTTTTGTATTTGGCAATATCATTTATTCACAGAGCTGGACAGCGCTGTTTCGAGCTTTTAGCTCTCATCGGCAGCCCTCAGCTATCTTTTCAAAGGTATTCCCAGCTGAACAAACATTTTGGCCTAACTGGCAAACCTACACTTTTATATCTATTTTTAAAAGTTTGTTCAGCTGGGAATACCTTTGAAAAGATAGCTGAGGGCTGCCGATGAGAGCTAAAAGCTCGAAACAGCGCTGTCCAGCTCTGTGCATACTTGACTTGAGCTACAATGTGAAATATCATTGGAGCTGCAGGATTGGTGGTTGTTATGGCCACCTAACTGCCAGTGGAAGTTGACATGGCTTCCCAGGAGTCGACCATGAAGGACGTCAAGATATTGCAATATCATTTATTGTTGTCCATAAAAGCTTTATGTTATGTTTGGTTTCATTTATTGTTTTGGTGTAAAACCTTTGTTTAGTTAGTTCTTTATCATGAGCAAGCTTGTTTTGAAAACTTTTGTGCCGTTGAAGATCTTCAGTAGAGCCATTTAAACTAGCTTTATATAGTTTGCTTTTAATTTTGCTTGCTTTAAGTATATCTTTTGTGATCCATGGTTTATTTGAAAGTTTTGTTCTTTTTTAGATTTTTTCCTCAGTGGAGCATCCTTGTCAAATGTATCATGCAATATATGGACGAATTGCTCAAACTGCTGATTTAGATTCCAATCATTGGGAAAGAAGTTGGAGTATTGATTGTACAAATCAAAATGAAACTCTTCAGGATTTAAATTCTTAGTATCATAAGTAAACATGTTTGTGTTTATTGGTTTATGTGTCAAGTTATTCAATAAAAGCATTGATCGGATACGTCTTGGCAGGTGATCAGATGTATCTTCAATTAATATGTGGGTTGTGGCTTTACGCGTTTAACTGTTGGAGTAAATGTGATCTATTAAAGTGGTGCTGATTGGTGTGATCCGAGTAGGAAACTTGATCAAAGGAAGACAGCCTAAGCTAAACAGGTTATTTGAATAATGGTTGATGCTAGGATTAGTATTACTTTTCAACAGATCAATATTAAAGTCACCGCAAAAATAATGATCTGATTTTTGCTCATTTAATTTTTCCAATGAATGATCTAAGGATGATTAAAATTCATTAAATTTTGGGATAGGGTGTCTGTATATTACACAAAAAATTACTTCAGTGTTGCGTAGTTTAACTTTTGCCCTAAGCTCTTCACATTTCTCCACCTTTAATGAATAATCATTGATTATCTCATACTCCAGAGAATCTCTTATATATAAACAAACCAACTCCACCTGCTAGAGTTTTTGAATTGCTCTGTTCAATCTTATAACCTTGTAAAAAACTGCTAAATTTAGAACTTAGTTTGGTTTCAGT
Organism: Trididemnum nubilum; assembly: GCA_963965965.1. Taxonomy (NCBI): domain Eukaryota; kingdom Metazoa; phylum Chordata; class Ascidiacea; order Aplousobranchia; family Didemnidae; genus Trididemnum; species Trididemnum nubilum. Next base: position 14,722,878 of record OZ014485.1, on the reverse strand, counting down.
TTTAGTAATTATATCAGGCAGTTTCCCTAACTGCGTCAAGAGATCCTCCAGTTTATCAAAATTTTTATTTAAACTACGAATATTCAGGTGTAAAAGCAAAAAATCGTTGCAATCTGCATATGTCTTGTAAAAGTCATGTGCAGTAATATAGCTATTGTCCTTATCTAGAGATCCAAAGACTGGCAGATGAGCCCTCTGTGATGTTTGGTTACCTAAATTTACTTCATCTAGTAGTTCTGCATCACTTATATGTGAAAAAGAAATGTATCATTAATGCAAGCTTGGCAGAAGTATGTTAGATCACTATTACCCGATATTTCAAATTCTGTTAAAGACAAGGTAGTACATTTGAAATGGATCCATAATTGGCAAATGTCACAACAGATGCATCTTTGATTGGATTTACAAGGTTTCTGACAGGATGAGTATAGGTATTTAATGGGCATTAGTTAGGCTACTAGGTTTGCTAAAAGTTAGCAACAATGATAAATATAAAGTATTGATTGTCAGACCATAGACCTTTTATAAGTAGACATGAAACTCGCGCCAAAAGAAAAAAGTAAAGATAAAGAAAGAAACAAACATGCGCTTGTCGCTCACTCGCAAAGAGAACTTTTAGCGTAACGGTTTATTGGTTCGAAATGCAATGACAAAAAGTCCATTCTGCGCATGCAATTTAATGCAAAAAGTGGAGCTAGATAAACAGATAATATTTATTGCACGGTAATTTGTGTTGGCAGCAAGTTGGCAAATGATGAAGCATTAATCTTTTGAATGATGAAGCAGTTCTAATATTAAGAAGAAAGCCCCAGATTAAAGATTAATATGGAATTAGATAAGCATAAGTAAATAAGATTTTGCTAGACCCTAATTCAACTTTTGCAGGGTAATTTTTGTTGCAACGACGTAGCAAATGATGAAATATTAATCGTTTAAATTATATAGCACTTCTAATGTAAATAAAGCTTCAGATTAAACATTACTAGCGACTTTATTGCTGTAGCACTTTAGATTGTTGGCTGCCAGTTGAGGTAACTACTTAGACCTTTCAAAATGGAGGCTGAGTCTTTATATGAAGTACTTCCCAATGGAGACTGGGAAATTGAAATAGAAGTGAGGAAACAGTACCGTACTAGACTAAATTTTATTTATTGTTTGTAGAGCTTTATTTTACCGGCCTGTACATTCAATTCATAGAAAGTTCTTCAGTCGTAATTCTATGCAAACGCTCTTCAGTTTTGAGAGCCCACGTTCAAATGATGTTTTGTTCATTTGACGAGACCATGCTAAATTAACTATGATTCATTTTATATAGAATTGATTCGGAATCTAGAACAGTAGTAAATAGTCAGCTATTAGTTGGTTAAAAGCAAGTTTGCAGCCAGAAATATTCCGTAGATCGAAATTACGAAGGCTTAGAAGTACCGGTATTGCAGTTTCATGTTGATGGGTGCATCTGTAAATAACATAAGAACGATTGCTACTCGAGTCGACCTAGAACGACCGAGTGCGTCAATTTACGCATACAACCCATTAACCTCAAGTTATTCATTTATTTTGTTCAATAACGTTCCTGAGTAAACATTGGTAATGAAATTGTACTTCAATAAAAACACCACAGAAACAATTAGGAATTTTATGAGAAAAATGTCAGATAAACAATCTACTTTTTGTATACAGACTTTACAAGCTCTTTTGTGCACAGCATTAATTTCGTTTTTCTACTGTAATGTAAATGTGCTTCCTTTCTTACTTCTAATTGTTGTCACTCTTGCCAATTACAGCCCCGACAAAGTTGTTTATTATGATGAATTACTATTTCACATTTCAGTGATTTGTAAAAAGACTCTATAGGAAGTTTCCAGCTGTGTGCGTCAATTGACGCACTTGGACGTTCTAGGTATACATGTAGCTAAATACGTTTTTTTTACTAAAAACTCCCCAAATTTTACACCAAGTGTTCGTTGTAGCAATAAAATAATTGTCAAGGAGTCTCGTTGAAAAAAATAAGTTGTTTGGCGGTGATACCGGAATTTCAATGCTTAAAACGCGTCAAATGACGCGTCCGGTCGTTCTACTGTTAAGACTATGCTTACTTAGATCTAGTCATAATTCCTTAGGAGGTCGGCTATTGGACTTGGCATAACGCTCAGTCTTCATATTACGATTCAAACGTCGAGTTGGTGCGTTTTTTTGGAAATTTTCTTATTGGAAATCTTTTTTATTGGAATCTCGTGACTTAGCGGAGCATCAAAATGGCGGCCAAGTGCGGAATTTCTACAAAAAGTTCTTCTGTGACTGAGGAAGCTATTAAGACAATGGCGGCACTTTACGAAGGTGAAGCATTGATAGACCTAAACTTTAATTCTCGTTGATTTTGTCCTTTCTCCATTCTTCGGATAGTTTGCAGCGCTGGACACTTCATCTTAATATGTCTAAGCTGAAAATTTGAATTAAATTCGAGTAATCTAAGCGATGTTTTGCGAAATTTTGTGAGCGCAAAGACGAGGCTCTCTAAATGCGCAAATTTTCTAAATCAGCCAGAGAAATATCTGCGAGCACTAACCTATCTGCGCTAGAAGTGCTGAAATGTTTTGATGCTATCCCGCTGATCCGCAACGAACGCATTGCAGCTGCAAAAGAACTGAATAATCAAGCAGCTGAATCTTCATCATCACAGCAAGATGAGTCTATCATAAAATACATTGGGGGATATATCGTTAAAAAGTTGCTTCAAAAGCGAGGACTTGTACCTGGAGAAAAACACTTCCTGAACAAATGTGTTGTTAATATGGATTCTTTATGCGTAATTTCAGAGTATTTTTTACAAATATTATGCGTCTCGAAGAGACGTTTAGGCTAAGCAGAACTCAAAAGCACATCGATATTTACAGCGCCGTTGAATGTGTGTCATCGTCTATCATTCAAGATCAAATGAAGCAGATAGCTGGCGAAGAATATAATGACCATGCATGCACTTCTTAAATGTTACAAGTAGCAATGCTTTATTATAATGCTTTATCAGAGGCCACCGATTTGCCACAAAGACTCTCAACGACAAAACAACAAAAAAATGCAGCAAAAGCCTCCGAAAACAATATTGCAAGTAACCTAGCATAGACCTACTTTATCGTAACTTTTAATATTCTGTGAACGTTTATTTGATGCTAATACACGCTTTCTTTTGAAGGTGCCGTTTTTATAGTTTAGCAAAATACACATGAAGCGTTAATTCCAAGTATAAACCATTTATTAACTGTAAAGAAAATAGGTAGCCAACACTTTAGCAATGCGCACTTTTTTCACAAACGCAACAAAAGCATAGCAGTCTGTTCGAACCACTCAAGTGTGACTTAAAAGCTTAAAAATTGCAAATTTCACGTCTACCAAAAAAAGGTCTATGGTCAGACACACAAATTTCTGAGACGTTTTGTCTGATGCAAGTTCAAAACTTCAAGTAAATAACTGTAATATAACTTGGGACATGAGGTTGTAAGCATAAAAAAAACATTACTAATAAAACTGTAAATATTCATTTCTGATGACCAAAGTTAACTAAATCCACTCAAGTCAATGAACTACTAAGATTTGAATAATGATTAGAAACAAAAATTTTTATGCATTAATTTGCAATTTCATCTATACTTTTGAAAGCAATCACACAAGCTTAATGAATGCCATGGACTGATAATTTCTTGAGCTAATACTGACACTAATAATCTTGTGGTATCATTATTATCAAATATTCTGATACATTCAAACTTCATTTGATTAATTTAAAGTGTGATTATCAATTAGAAATAAAATTTGATACAGTTGCTATATACGCACACAGACATTGATAAAAATATAAGCCACAGACATGGTTAAATTTGAAGCTACAAAAATATTGACTCCACAATGTTGTGAAAATACTCTTTTCATCAAATGTGAAATCGATTTCTTGATTTGACTGTGGTTGCAAAAATTTGCTTTCAAAAATAGTTTGTTTCACTTTTACATCTTGTAATGAGCTCAAAACTTCTTTCATTTGTTCCGAAATAGCATCCATAATGTTTACTATAGCAATTCAGCACTTCAGTTATCAGTCAATTGATACAACAATTACTACTAATGATTTAATACTTTAACCTCTTTTTTAAACAATCCTTACCACAGTTGTAGTGACCTTATTCAAATACAAGGTATTATTAAAAATTAAAGACTTAAGACGTTATAAAACTTTAAGACCTTTTTAAAAATTTTTTTTCACGGCTGTGAGGTAGCACTTACCTCACATATCTGCTTTCCCATTAGGCTAGTGTTTCATCAGCGTCTGAATTCACACATAGCCTATCCTGGCATCCCACCGGAACCTTCAAACCACACACGAGGGCTATTTCTACACTTGCCATCGTAACCTCTTCTCAGATTACTCTGATCTAAGTCTGACAACAAGGTCACCAGAAAGAGGATTCTCGACCAGTATCACACTGGCACTTCACTTAGCTCAACCGCATTGCGCTAGCATCACTAAGCATGGACATCATATATGACATCACATTAACAATTTACCACAATAGTACGCTATATGCATATTTCAAACTAGTTTGTTATCATCAGGCGTACATAACTGTGTAAATGCCTATTACAAATTTTGAACCCCAAAGCCAAAATTAACCTACTTGTCGGTAACCGGTAACGCAAATTGCTATATACAATGCCAGTCAACGCCCATACGAATAAATTTTCATTTACTCGTATGTGCTTTGAAAATTCAGAAGTTACATAGCAGACTTGAAACATAAAGTTGTTGTTTTTTTTTTCACGTTTGTGAGGTAGCACTTACCTCACGTTCGGGTGGGATGCCAGGATAGGCTATGTGTGAATTCAGATGCTGATGAAACACTAGCCTAATGGGAAAGCAGATATGTGAGGTAAGTGCTACCTCACAGCCGTGAAAAAAAAAACAACTTTATGTTTCAAGTCTGCTTTGTAACTTCCGAATTTTTAAAAATTGCGTAAGAAAAAATGCAAATTCGCGCCGAGCATGATATCTTGTTATTGTAGGATCTATGCTTGGTCACAGCTAGCTTGGTGAAACCAATGACATAAAACTATATGATCCGAAACTCCGCAAATGCGCTCATTTTATTATCTTCGTCACGTTTTGGTCACGTTTCACTGCAGGCCCCACTCTTCTGGTTTTCTCTGGTACTGGCCATTTGCGTGCGTGCCGACATAGATCGGTTAAAGCGCTAATTATGTACCTGCAAGGTTATGAATAGTGTTTGAAGTAAACTAGTCTGGATTTATGTTCATGTCATTTGAGTAAAAGCAATATGTTTAAGGTTGTTGCTGATTTTATAGCTTAGGGGAGCCTATTCAGATCAGGGATGTTGCCCAACTTACTGGTACCAAGTTCAGAAGTCCCAGGTTTTGTGGACTTCTGTTGGTTGGTAGGTATTGACAAATGGTATTACAATGATGTTAGTTAACAGAGGTAATAATGTATTAAATGGTATAAAATAATGGTATTAATATAATTATGGTATTAAAATGTAATATATGGTATATAATGATGGTATATAATAATGGTATTAAATGGTATTATGTATAGGTAAGTTGGTAGGTATTGTACTGATGCGTTGACGTTTTCTTGCAAGAACTTGCTGAAATATAATTCTTCCAGATGGAGGTATTAACGGTAAATGTCAAACGACATTTTGAGTTTTGTTCGTATTTTGTTCCGGTAATTTGTTTCTGCTTTATCCTCCTGTCACGAAACGACGGTGGCGCTTTGTATCGGACTAAACCGCATCTGCTTTCGAGTTTTTCTGCGTTGAAAAAGAGTATCCGTAAAAAACAGCGCCTTAACTACTTAGTTTGATTTTTTTGATTTGTGTATCTTTATCTTCCTATCACGAGAAAGCGACGGTGCGCTATGCTTTGGACGAATCCGCACCCGCTTAGTAGAAGACCATTTTCCGGTTGACGTTATACTTTTTCCCTCGTAAATTTCCTGCTTGTTCGAAGCCACCAAGCAGAGATAATTATCGTTAAGCGTCTTATCCAACGACGCGACAGCGTGACCAGGGTGCGGGTTGAACTCATGATCATGCGATCAGAGTTGTCGTAAGAACGACGCCTTTACCCTCTCGACCACGCTGAAGAGGAATGCTAAGGGCATGTAGTATTTTCTTCATGAACGTAGTCCTACCTGTTAATGGTACGTCTATAGATTAGGCTGAAGAAATAATGTCGAAAAGCTCTCTTGTTAAGACAATACCCCTGAAAAAGTTGTAGATGCGACGGCGCCCCAGCACAATTTGTCAGATTTTAAAATACCTATAATATTGTGGATCGTTTTATCGCCGTGTCATTTAACTGGCTTAGCGTAATGTTACGTTTGTGCTGTAATTAAATATTCTTCCAAGCTATCAGTAATAAAACTGCTTTTATTCAATATTGCTTAAATTTTGTGGGAAGGCAAGATATATGTCAATTTGATATTGTAAAAAGCATCCTAGTCGAAAACATCTGGTGATTTTAGCAGCCACCTTCAATACGGAAATTAAGATTGTTAAAAACAATTAAGCTACTGCTAAGAAAGAGTTGAATAGAATGTTAACGACTTTTCTAAGACGTTATTGAATCAAGCTACAACCAAAACTAAGCCTGCCCGATACTTTTAATAATTTCATTTATACTCTGTTCCTTATCTGGGCTTTTTAGTGTTTGTATGTGTTGCGACTGCACGTGCAGCTTCATTCCTCCCTTTGTTTTGAACTGCTTTGAGCAGTGCTGGAGCTGTTCAATAAATATTGTTAACACAGGCGCGATAGTGCTTATTTATCACATAGTTTTCGTGATTAGGGTGTATGCGTCGAACGTAAACAGGGGGCCCGTATTTACACAGCGCAGATCCCCAGGCAAACGGAGAAGAATCGACGATTGAGTTACAGTTTTCTTATTCCAGAAAATATGATCTAAAAAAAAAGAAACAGAAAAAAAGGTCACGCGAGTAAGCGCGGGGTGTCTTAAATTTACCAGCTTGCCATACGGTAAAGCCGGCGCTGGATAAAATAATGCTTTTCTAGTGAAATCAAACCGAGATTATCGTTGTGGTCAACGATGGACATTCAAGTGATTCACCTAAACGTATGAAACGGTCCAGCCTCATCCAGAGCAGAATGGATATGGAGCTTAGCATCGTTTAGAACTTCCACAATATACTCCACACTTAACGGGACTGCGCTGTTTCTAGTCAATAAAAGAGTCATCAATAAAATTAAATCACACAACACCGGACAAATCTGAAACAATGGCAAAAAGTTTCATTTTATTGCTATTGGCGACAAAAGCGAGAATAAAATTCAAGCAAACCAATGACGTAAGAGCCAGTGGCGTTACTGAGAAAGAGGGTGGTCGGCTCAGGGTTTCACAGTTTTGAGGTGACACCATATTTTAATCACATCCAAATTTGAAATTTTTCGCTAAACTTTTTAAAATCGACTGTTTTTCGATTTTTCGTTGAAAAGGGCAAAATTATTTTGAGCGGGGACCCCCAAAATAAACTTAGCAGCCGAAATTTCACGCAAAAATATTATAAAGTCAATGTTTTAAAAATCAATAAAACCAATTCAAATACAAAAAAAAGATAACGAGGTGACATGGTAACGTGACTTCGATTTTAGGCGCTTAAAAACATCCCAAACTTTGTCTTAAAATGCGGTCTTATTCAAAAACAGCTTAAATGCGGCAAAATATTAAAAACATTATATTAAAATTAAAAAAATGAAATATTATATTAAATATTATATTAAAAAATATTATTTTAAAAAAATGAAAGCGCGCAAACTTACCACTAACCTAGCAACCAACCATTAACTGTATTCAGCAAAAAACTACTAGTTTTTATGACATTATTTTTGTCATTTCCAGCAAAAATTACTCAAAAATTGGATTTTGGATGGTAATCTAGCAGTTGACATAAGTTCTTAAGCAAATTACGCAAAGCTACTACTTTTAGAGACAACGATTTTTATTATTATTGCTACCTGCTGGTTGTTAAGCAAGGCTAAGGCTGTGCAGTACAGTCACTGTCAGCAGATCAACGCGGGCAAAGACAGAGCAAAAATCCGCATAATAAAGAAAGAAAGAGGAGAAAGAGTGGGAAAAAGAGTTGCGTATCATCTATCAATAGTTTTATGTCATTGGTGAAACCATGGTGAAACTGACTGCTCCTTGTTCATTGCTCCGACTAATCAGAAACCAGGAAACAGCTGCGTTTTGAGTATAGGTCTGTAGAATGTAATTTCGCTGTCTGGAAGGGCAAGACAATAGAACAAAGACCGTGCATATGCTGGTCACCGACTCGCCAGTCACGTGTTTAGTTTCGTACTGCCGACAGATCTGAAAAGAGATAATGACTGGATTGTGCAGTGGAATTTAAGGCGCGTATTCTAAAACAAATTTGAAAAGGTCTAGGATTTCGTGCTCATTAGGCTACTCAAGTCCATCTTGGCTGTACGAATTGACAGTATTGTATCACACAATAGCCAAACAAGTTGGACTTGAGTACAAAGTCCTACTCAAGTTTTGGTTTCTTTTTCAGTTTGAACCCCCCTAGGTTAAACTATCATCTTCTTAAACCACCAAGTTTGTGATATTCAACAAAAACTTTTAGTCATAATTCTTTATGATCAATATGCTGTAAATATGTTCAATTAAGTGAATAAATCATGAGAGGAAGCTTAAACTGAACGAGACCTAAGTTCTGTTGTAGAATACGAGCGTAAAGTGCTGGTCTTTCACTGTTTCATAACTGCACTTTTGAGTGTTAGGTGAAAAAAAACTCGATTTGACTGATGATAAACAATACTGCTTCCAAATAGGCTGTTGCTTAGCTTTTAGGGTGATACTGGTACCTGCAGCATTTACAAAGTGCACCCCAAATATTTTGGAACAACGATTTTTTGATCAATCACAGCTCGGCAATTCTATAACGTTGCAAACCGAAGAAATACTTTGTTTTTTAATAGTTCGAGGCAAATTTTAGAAAAGAACTACAGCATTCAGAATTGTAGGCCTACTATTAGACTACTTTAGTTTGGTAGTTTTAGTTTATCAGTTTAGTTTATTGGTAGTTTTAGCGTGAAAGTAAAAAGCACTAATAGGAGGATTTCATGTGACGTCACACGCAAATTTTTGGCGCGAAAACTCAGCCAAATCTGAGTTGGCTGAATAAAATGCATTGGCTTAAATGGAGAAAAACCTCAAAAATCGGCTTTTCTCAGCCTTTAGGGCGTTTCACACGCTCGCTTGAAAATATGTTTTGAAGAAAAAGCAGACAGGCTATATTTAACCAGAAATTCAAAGGAACAATGACTGTAAGAGGCGTTTGGGGCAAAAGTTTAAAAGTAGGCCTATGGCCTACTTCGGACCAAATTCAACTTTCCAGGGCTGTTTTTTAAAGTGCATGATTTAGATTAGCCAAAAAGTTATTTTATAGGAAAAAAATAATTGCATTGCCGTTAGTATTTTATTATTTTCAGTTATCTAGCTTGTTAGATTGTCTGTCAAATTCTCAAGATTAGATAAACCTACCGGTAATCAGAAGTGAAATTTGGTCAAAGCAACCAAAATCACCAATATGAAGCTTCTCAAAAGTCAAAACAAGGCAAGATTATTTTTATAGGCAGCGAATGAAATACTTTATCTGTTCAACTATATTGTAGAGCAATCAGTAGTGTGCAAACTAGCCTATACCGGTAGTACAATAAATGATACCGGTACTGTATGATTATACCTGATATGATTGGATTTGAGTGCATGATATTTTTGCAGAAGCTTAACACCAAGCAGTCTGGCATCTTTTGAATGCAAAGCAAGTAATTGTATCAAGGTGAAATGTTATTTCTTTCAGTAGTCATTTAGGTAAATTGGTCAATGATTAGGCCTTACTTTTACATTTGTGGTAATTGTGATATAGGTATGCAGGTACCAGTATCCTGTATTGTATACTATAGTTTAATTAGTTTTGTACTCTACGCATTAAGATAGATTGCTACTGGTGTGCTATCAGTCTATCACTTATTGTGATCAAGATCAATAAAGCCTGAGCTAGAGGCTAAGGCTTAATGAAGCCCTGAACTGGAGGCTAGGCATAAATCCCTGACTGCCAAGCAATTTCGTTTAATTTTTAAGGGTTTTGTTTGCTTTTTTGTTTAGTCTACTTGGCAAATTCTATCATCTGATATTAGAGACAGTCAGTGTTTGCGAAATTTGTAATTTTGTGCATAAAAACTTTGTTTATTGATTCAAAAATATCTTTTTTAGAATAAAGTTAAAGTTATTTTATTTGTCGCAATCATAATAATAAACGTAAGATATTAAATCGAGGGAAAAAATCAGTGTGCAATTGCTGTGACAGGGTGGCTGCGAAGGGACCTTAAGGTCTTCAAGTCAGCAGCCACCTTATAGTGCACAGGCTACTTAGCCCTATCTTTTAAAGAAGGGAACTGAAAAATAAATGTGCATATGTTTTAAAATTTGTCACAATATATTATGAAGGTTTCCAATGATTTGTAATTAAAGCAAACTAGCAAAGTAGCATGTTGAAAGCTCGAAGACTGCGGGAATGACTAATCCTTGGTCACACCCTAGCTTCAGCGATTCTATCTGAATATTCTGCTTCTCTGCTGACGTGATCAGCCAGCCACCAAATAATAGTTGGAAATGAACACATGTATTAGCAATCAAAATCACTGAAATAATGCAGCTTCCTAAATCCTAACTACTAAAGTTGACTGACAGGCACACATGTGCCGCATATGTACCTAATAAACGATACGAGCTAGCAGGTGGGCATTCTGAAAACCAAAACAAACAATAAACTCCACCCCAACCTAGCCCCTAAAGGTAAGTAATAACTTCCACATATGAAAAGGTACAACTTACAACGCCACTGAAACCACAGCCTATCAAATCTAAGCATAAAAACATCTACTAACAGTATACACTTCTAACTAATATTGCCTCTCGCTTGTCTGCATCCCTCTTAGCTAAAGCACTGTAAAGCAAAGCACTGATACTAAAAACCACGTGTAGAGATAGCACTAATAGTGGTGTAGACAAAGGATCTACGTAGCAATCAAACAGAGCGTGACGAAAATCACTGCATGACATAACGTCTGGCAAAAATGCGGCTATCTCCTACAGTCCCCCCAAAATTATGAAATGGTGATGAAATAATTTTTACAATGAGATAGTCGCAGCAGACTGAGGCAGAAAGAAAAAAAAATGCACAAGCTCTAGTCCTAATACATTCTTCGCTGTCACTACAGCAATTGTCCAACAGTTTATAGTTCCCGAACCGCGTACTCGACTCCACCATCCTCTCCATAAACGCTTTCAGTGTCGTCCTCCTCAGTACCACTCTCAGCATAGATGGTAGTATTTCGAAATATTAATGACCGTTGTCCTTCTCCATCACACCACATATTAGACAGATTCTCGTCGTCAGCGAAATCTCCACCAATCTCGTCTTGCAGCCAGCATTTTGGATATCCTTCTTCCTTCTCAATGTAGTCCATGTTAGCAATTTTATCATCACTGCTCGCATCTTCCTCCTCCTTGTCGATGTTGTCATGAATGTTAATGACGCCGATGTATTCTTCTCCTGCTCCTGTTTTTTCCGCACAATCATTGCTGTCATCCGGCTTGGCTTCTTCTACTAAGTGGTTGGCAGCTTCTATCAGTACAAGTTTACTGATATCCCTTTCACGTGTTCTTCCATCTGCCATCCTAACAGTCACAGCTCGAACCAGGTTGTCGTTACATTTCTTCACATCAGTCACTACAGCGTAAGGATAGCGTCCAACACTTGGTGTACTTGGGTCGATTAGAAGAACTAGGTCCCCCAGTTGAAAATTTCGTTGCACCTTTCCCCACTTTTGTCTGGCTTGTAATTGGTGCAGACAAGTGTTCAACCACTCTTGCCACCATTCTTGAGACAAACGGCGAGTGTATTCTACTCCACGCCTAAACTTGTCTTTTGGGCTGGTGTTTCCAACAATGAGTTCCCGATCAGATGGTTCCATAAATCCGGTTAATAGGTCAATCGGTCTCAAGGGCTGCACATGGTCCAGACCGCCAGCACGCATGCTCAAAGGTCGGCAATTCATGATGTACTCCGCCTCTCGTAGAAGTGTCAGAAGTTCAAAGTCGGAAGGATACCGTTTACTGTTTTTCGCACCAAGAATTCCATCACAGACTTCTTTAAACGTCCGAATCTGTCGTTCAACTGTACCTTGATGGTGAGATGCCGCAGGTACAGAAAAATTCCAAGTTATGCCAGCATCTTTGATAAAATCCTGGACGCTCTTTGATCCATTTGCTTTCTTCATCGCATCCTCAATTTGCTGTGTCAAAATATTTTTAGCTCCCACAAAGGTCGTAGCGCAGTCACTCCTAAGATGATGAGTTTTGTTGCCAGTTAGACAAAGAAAACGTTGGAGACAATTTAAGAACGCAGTAGCTTCCAAAGACTCAACCAATTCAATGCGCACAGCAGAGGTTACGTTGCACACAAATACACAAACCCATCGCTTTACCAAGCTCCTTCCACGTTTCACCTCATATGGACCAGCGTAATCAAGGGACACAGAGCTGAATACCGCTTCTCGCGGCTTTATTCGATACCCTGGAAGGGGAGCCATAAGCTGTTCAGAACGGTTTTTATGCAATATCTTGCAGACAAAACAATCTTTTATAAAGAATCGCACGGTTCGTACTCCACCAACAGGAATCACTCCATAGTCCGAAATTAATGAAGAGATGGTCCATTCCGAGGCTCGATGAGCCATTTTCTCATGTCTGTCAAGGATAAAGAGTTTGGTGACTTTGTGGTCTGAGGGTAAAAATGCTGGGTGTTTTGATTCCTCAGACAAGTCATTCGAGTTGCTCAATCTCCCACCCACTCGCAGAATTCCCTCGGGATCTAAAAACGGGACCAACCTTCTAATCGAAGATAATGACATGCTGGTCCCATAATTCTTCTTGATATGAGCCAAGGCATCGTCAAAGGTCACTCCTTGCTTCATTTGATCAATCACCTCACGAAATGCTTCATTCTGAGCAGCTCAAACCAGTACCTTCCGGGCAACTTGCTGTTTATCAGGCGGTTGACTCCATGTATCTTCTTCCGCAGGTTTCTTCAGTACTTTCTTCCACTTCTGGAGGCATTTAACCACTGCACAGGTTACTCTGATGGCTTTGGACAACTCGTTGGTCCTATCCAGATGGTATTGAAGAAATCCAGAGCTGCTAGTGTTGGTAGGGCTGACAAAGGCAACACGGCTCTTCGGAGGGGAAACATTCTGAGCCGCGTTTATAAACTCATGCTCTTCCCATGAAGAATCAGGCAGTCTAAGAAAGTCCGGTCCTTCCAACCAGAGCTTCCATCTCGCTTGATGATTGGCATTAAACGGTCTCGTTGCTACATCAGCTGGATTAACATCTGTTGGTACATATCGTGGTAGCTTTCCTTCACTATTCCTTAGAATAAGATCCACACGATTTCTTTCAAAGACTCGCAAGGCCAAAGAGTTTTCAGTACACCATTGAATTACTGTCCGAGAATCTGACCAAAGTTCAAAATTGTCAATGGGTAAGGTAGTCGAATCCAGACACTCTCGAAGAAGACGTGCCCCAATATCGAGAGCAAAGATTTCTTTTCGAGGCATTGAGCCACGGGCCATTTCCGTTGTAGAAATAACTGAAGTTTTGGCAGCGACAAGATGGACGGTGTAACAGTCTGCAGTCTTTACTCGCAGGTATACAGCTGCTGCTGCAACATCTTTACTGCTGTCCGCGAACACATGATACTCGTAAGAGCTAGTATCATCCATACTTGAAGGTATTCGCTTTCGAGGTAGGGGTGCCAAATCAATTCCTTCTAATTGTCGAACAGCTTTATCCCATTCCCTTTTTAGTTCAGGAGATATTTCTTTGTCCCAGTCTGGTGTTTGTCGCACTATTTTCGAACAACACAGATTCATTTGCACATAGAAAGGTGCCCACCAAGAAAGTGGGTCAAACACTTGATGACTCAAACTGACAACTTGTCTTTTTGTAAGCCTTTGATTTGCATTCAAGTTAAAATCCGGTTTCCTTAGAAACATTTCATCTGTTTCTGTGTTCCATATCAGTCCGAGAGTTGTCTGGTTTCGGTTCTTGTCTCCAGTGTGCTCCATTTCGCTAATACCTCTCAAAGCTGGAGCCAGATCCTTCTCTGCCATGCCAATTAGAATATCTTTGTCACTTGCGTTCCACTTTGTAAGCCGGAATCCTGTTGAAGAGAGCAATAAAGACACTTCATCAATTACTCTTCGTCCGTCTTCTATTGTATCCACACTCGTTATGAAATTGTCCACGAACATGTCACGCGTCACTCTCTTCGTAGCATCAGTTGATACTTTCACGATGTTTTCTCAGCAGTATATGCCAATGAGTAACCAGCCATGCTTGGGATGCAACGCAGGCCATATGGAGCCACTCTGAATTTGTATGCCACCACATCGCCCTTCATATCCGGAGCACTGAACCAAAGAATGCGCAGCATGTCTTGATCTCGTGGTGCTATTCTTATTTGGAAAAACATGTTCGCGATATTCCCAGCAACACCGTATTTCCTTTCACCGAAACGGGTCAGTATTGACCGAAGTGACTGCATGAAGATTGGTCCTCTGTTAAGCAGCTTGTTCAAGGACATACCCTGATATTCCCTAGCTGCGTCATACGCAACTCGAAACTTGCTTTGTGATGTGTTGAAGTGGGGTATATAATATTGAGGTTTAGAATCATTGGCTAAGTCTTCTCGAATATCGTCATCTGGGATATGCACAATGTGTCCTTCACTGATGGCTGCTTCAATCTTCTTACAGTATTGAGCTCGTAGATCAGGCTTATCTTCCAACTTTCGTCGCAACTTCAATGCAGCAGTTTTCGCCTGAGTATAATTATTAGGCATAGTCTTAGGATCAAATGCCCATGGCAGATTAAACTGAAGATGGTTTTCCCCATTCTCAAGCTCAACCAGTTCTACTGTGTTGTTATACTCCTCCAGTACTTTCTCATCGATGATGCTCATCGTAAGTTTGTTGTCGTTCGAAGGTGAGTAAAGTGGGTCTTGTTGAAGTTCATGCATGTCATTTTCTCGGTCAGCAGGTGAAAATCTCACCTTTGAGCAACTATCATTCTTTTGTGTCTGCGTCAATTTTGCTGTCACCAAACTTCCAGAATACTCTTTTTCTTTGCTGCCACAACTCAGCCAAATCTTCCCAAGTTTATGCGAAGTGACAAGGCAGCCGTCATTATCACAGAATTCGGCACTGGAAAATACATACTTCCAAGCTAGATCTCCACCGATTATCATGTCCACTCTGGGTGGAGAACCTTTCTTTGCATCCAGATATTCATCAAATGGCAATGATTGGTCCACATATGTCATTGTATCCAGTGGCGGATTTAGGGGGGGGATGGGGGGGATGCATCCCCCCCACCAGCCTAAAAGTAACGATTTTGGCCGAAAAATCAGCCTCTATTTCGAATAATTTGGCTCCAGTTAGGGATGCATCCCCCCCCCCACCAGCCTAAACCTAACGAATCCGGCCGAAAAATCACTCCCAATTTTGGTGAAGACCTTTTTTTTTTTTTTTTTTTTTTTTTTTTTTGGAGACCACCTAATTTTGGGCGAAAAAAACGCTTGAATTTCCGATTTCGGCCGAAAAATCACTCTCAATTTTGGTGAAGACATCCGAATTTTTGAGATTTTGTGCTTAAAATCCCCCCCCACCAAAATTTTCTAGATCCGCCACTGATTGTATCCACATGAATTACGTCGCCACGGGTTGTCTTAAGCTCGAGTGGGCCCAGCATAATCTGACACTTTGCAATGCTTCCATTGAACATTTTGTATTCACGATTTTCGTAACATTTCCACTCTCCTAGAAGTCGTTCAGCTAAATTCCGTGAACATAACGACGTGGTAGCCCCAGTATCAATAGCTGCATAGAAGCTCAGCGTTTCAGAATTGGGTTTCAATGCAGTCAAAGTCATTAAGGCAACTTGCCCTTTTTGATTTGTAACCCTTTCAATCATTGAAATTGAGTGTACTTTATCCGGAATGGTTTCTTTTGCGCTTTGCAATCTTTTGTTCTGCATTGATGAAGTGCTGGCACCTTTTGACTTCTGTTTCTGGACGTAATCTTCTTCATGAAGCAGTTTGTGGTGAAAACGCTGACACTTGTTGCATTGGCCGCTATCCTTGCAGCTTCTTGTACGATGATTCGCTTCAAGACAGTTAAAACAAAGGTTGTTCTCTCGTGCCACTCGCCATCGATCAGCAGTATTCATTCCAAGGAAATTCCTGCAGCTAGTCAAACTGTGTGATGCTGACTCTGGGTGCAAACAACAGCGTTGATTTATGTGAAGATCCCACTTGCTTGCATTTACTTGAGGTGATTGACTTGTGGCAACTCGTGGGACAAAATGTCGGCTCTTAGTAAAGTTTGGTTTAGGAGCAATATGTGGCGAGTGTCTTTTCTTGTCCTCACTGCTGTCAACTTTCATCACATGCGAAGTGTCCAGACTGGCAATTTCCTCGGTTAGGAATGCAATAAACATGTCAAACGTCCAGCTGTCAGGTGAATGGTTAGTTTCTAGTTTACTCCGGAGCTTGTCATTCAATGCTGAGTACATACTTCCTAGGAGTTGCTGCTTCTGAAGAGCTGTTTCCTTATTCAAAGAATTTAACACACCCTGTAAGCTGCGCAGATCTGCGCGGTACTCCAAGAGCACTTTCCGACTATGGCCAACTGATTTTGCATTACGCTGCACTAACTTCATGGCATTTTCAACCAAGATTTCCTTCTGTCCATATATCTCCTCAAGGGTTTGCCATACGACATCGCAAGCTTTCCCAGGGTCCATAATGCAGAATGCGTTTCTGATATACTTCTTTGCCTGCCCTTCCACCGTGGCCTCGATCCATTGAAGTAGCAGGTCAGGTCGGAGTTTTCTAAGTTCTTGAAATCTTGTGGAGAGGCGGTGGCGAAATGAAGGATACTCTGAAGAATCCGTTCCATCAAAACGTAGACCACCAGCTTCATCCAGTAACCTTGTGGGCCATGACAAACTTTCATAGCTCCACGGATTGTATGTGACAGCAGGCATCATTCTGACAGCACTATTATCCGTACCTTGCTGCATCCAACTGGAATCTTCTCCACCAATATCACTGCCACAGTTTGGAACATAAAGCGAATTTATATTACTATTGTTTATAGTCTGGTTTCCGATAGCACGCTCGTCTTGATTTACGTGCCTTCGTTCATGCTGATCTCTAACGCCAGGAATGCCGAGACTTTGGGCATCTGAGCAACGTGGTGCACGATTATCAGCGGATGTCGATTGTCTTTGGGTAGATGCTTGAGTAGCCTTCATCTGATTCTGGATAGACCAGCTTGCACGTTGTGACAAGTTATCTTTGACCCCCGTTGTTTCCTCCGTGACTTTGACAGCGGCGTTGGAAAGGTCAGATGAAAACGGTATCTTTGCTCCCACCGCATTACATGCTTGTTCTGATGCAGCCAGATAGTCCTTTGAGGAAGCGGGATTGTCAGCATTCGATTGGTTGAAACGATCTCGACCTGGTGTCTCGAACATGTTAGATAATACTAGGTCCTCATCTGGGATTAGATTCAGCATCTTCGGTCCCCCCGTCGGAACCGTACTTAACTTAAAGTTTAATCGTCCTTTGTATGTATCTTTCACCCGATTGAAATCTTCCGCGTCAGCAATGCTACTGGCATCTTCTGCAAAACTTTTATAAGTTTCCAATTCAACGTTCTTCCTTTTGAGAGCCAAATCTCGTTTCTTTAATTCCATTTCCTTTTCCTTCTCTATTTGCTGCACGTCTATTTCCTTCTCTTCGATGACTAACTCCATCATTTCTTTTTGCCTCTTTAGTAGGGCGATTTCCTTTTGCTGCTCTTCAATTATCTGCAGCGACTTTCCAGATATTCTTGTTCCCAGGTAGGAGGTCGAAGTCCGTAAGGAACTGCTCATGGTGCCAACAGTTCGGTTCTCCGGATCTTTTAATGCTCTAGCATAGTATTTCTTCAGCTTAGTAATATCCTCCTCGGGATAATTCGTAATCAATTCCTCTACTACGCCTCTTGCGAGGGAATTGGGGTTATCCTCCAGCCATTGGTGCAGGGCTGCAGCGTACACATTGTGGGCCTTTAGACCGTACTCCAGAGTATTCTTTAACAAAGGTTCATCAACTTTCGTTAATGAGCTGCTATAATTTTTCATGGTAGAGCTGATTAACTTCAAATCATTCGCATATCTTTTGAGAGATCTGTGATTCTTAAATTGATCTGGTTTCGGCTCATCTACCCAGGATAATCGTATATCCTCCAGTGGATCCACAAGGTTTTCGCGAATCTGGCTGCAACCCTCACCGTTGCCCTGTACCCCAGGACCTTGATTGCCTGTGGTTGCCGCCTCTTCTGTTCCTTTAGCGGAATCCTGGATAGGGTGACAGAAGCTCTCACTTCCACTCTGCTGTGTGCCTTGTGCCTCAAGTTCATTGCTGCGGGAAGTTGTCACTTCTTCTTGAGTCAATTCTCTACCCTCAATTCCAGTTGTCGCTCTCCTATCCGATATACCGAAAGCTGACAAGCCAAAAATCAATTCTTGCTCAAAATCCATTCTCAAATTACTATACGTGATCAGTAATCAGAATCTCCGAAATAGCAGCAATTAAAGTCTCTTGTTTTTAAATTGGTTCTTAATGTACAAAGTTCACTTGCCAATGAGATAGCTCGTATTGAAAGCTCGAAGACTGCGGGAATGACTAATCCTCGGTCACGCCCTAGCTTCAGCGATTCTATCTGAATATTCTGCTTCTCTGCCGACGTGATCAGCCAGCCACCAAATAATAGTTGGAAATGAACACATGTATTAGCAATCAAAATCACTGAAATAATGCAGCTTCCTAAATCCTAACTACTAAAGTTGACTGACAGGCACACATGTGCCGCATATGTACCTAATAAACGATACGAGCTAGCAGGTGGGCATTCTGAAAACCAAAACAAACAATAAACTCCACCCCAACCTAGCCCCTAAAGGTAAGTAATAACTTCCACATACGAAAAGGTACAACTTACAACGCCACTGAAACCACAGCCTATCAAATCTAAGCATAAAAACATCTACTAACAGTATACACTTCTAACTAATATTGCCTCTCGCTTGTCTGCATCCCTCTTAGCTAAAGCACTGTAAAGCAAAGCACTGATACTAAAAACCACGTGTAGAGATAGCACTAATAGCGGTGTAGACAAAGGATCTACGTAGCAATCAAACAGAGCGTGACGAAAATCACTGCATGACGTAACGTCTGGCAAAAATGCGGCTATCTCCTAGACATGTTTATGAATCTTTGAAAATTGATTTCAGTAATGTGGCTCCGTTAGTAGGAATTACTAAGTGAAGAACCGTTTCGTTTGTTTGCCTAGTTAAATGTTGAAAATGCTAAAAGTTTGATTGAGTAATAGAGGAATTTTATTGAGGATGGCATTGGTGCATTAAATATTTTGATAATTTATGCATTACTTTAGTGATGGGTCATATAAATAAGTTTAATCTACCTTATTTAAGCAGCTATTTATTGATTTGATATGCAGCCAATTTTGGTTGGCCAGCAGTTACAAAAATTACTAACCAGCTCACGCTTTTCCCCTAATAGCCCAAAACAGCATTTGCGAGGCCAGGCTCTGCTGGACAATAAAGATGTGTGGATGTAACAAAAAATAATTTTGTTAACGTATTATCGGAAAAGAGAAAAATGTTCAAAATTGTTAGTTCATAAATCTAAACCAATTAAGAAATTACAAAGTGATGCACTAGGTGATTACTGGTCTGCTATTGTGTACTGCATTTGTGCAGATTCAAAATAGAGCAACATGTTTTGTTCTACTGGCAGCAGTTTTTGCAAGGGCAATTTTGCAAATTTCCTGTGCAATATCAGTAAATCTTTTGCTACGACTTTTTGTAATGTGCAGGTATCTGAACTGAAGATTCAATTGAAGTAATGAATTGCTGTCTTTGCTGAGTCTGTTAACTCACCTTCGTTCCTCTCAATGAAATGAATATGCTTGTGAAGTGAAAACAATGAACTACAGTCGTTTATCCGATCACATCATAGCCTAGTAGTTTATGCAGAATGCTGGAACTTCGAGTAGTTTGCTGTTTTGCTATTTAGTAGTGTGTGGCTTTGTGACAGTGATCAGTTCCAACGCGTTTCAAACAATTGAGTGCTGAAAAATACTTTTCTTTCATTATCAACATACTGGTACACAATCCAGATGCTGATATGCACAACTTGACTGAAACCATTGGTGTTCCCGAAAAATGGCAAACAATGCTAAATCGCGCTTTTTTATATGCATTACTATATCTTCAATTCTTTTATCATTATGCTGAATGGTTGCTATATTGCCAAATCTTGTTTCAATCTCGCAACCAAGTGTCCAGTTCAAATTTAAGAACTGGTTTGAGCGAACAGGATAAATAGCATGTACCACTGCCTTTAAACGTATCACACTCCATCACATTCTGAAGTAGCACATCAAGTTTTTAAAGAGATACTGCTCGAAATTGGTTTTATTGAACAAATAAGAACTAGAGGTAATAAAAGCTGCCCCAAACCTTTTTCAACAATTCCGTTATTCGCGAAACTACGATTTAACCGCAGAAATCTACATAAACCCAAAGCGAACACAAGACTCTGTTTTAAAAGATTTCCAAAACACTAAAATATTGGTGAACACTATATCGTTCGGTAAAGTACATCGTTCTGTGTTTACAGTTCTGTAAAGTATTTTTCACTTAACATGTGATACATTTAATTAAAATTTAACCAAGTCATGAAAAATTGTAGGTGCCTTGCCAAAACAAAAATATTGAATGATTTGACAGTACGCTTATTCAAATGCATCGAAAAGAGTATCGTTAAAACGTATCAGCAATACTGTATCCATATCCGTATCGAAATCGAGGAATATTAAAAGTATCGCGTATCGGTATTGAGTTTAGCAAAATTGAGAGTATCGTGTATCGGTATCGCTAAACTAAAATTTGGAGGATCGCGCCAATCTTTACAGATACTGAACCATACAATGGTAGTGCCATGCAATAGCACCTCTTTCTGTTGTAAATACCGTTTGATTTTTTTGTTTGTTTTTGCTGCATTTTGTTTGCTTAGCGAAAGACGTTACTTAGGCCTATATACTTCGGCCAAGATATCCTAAATTCAATCTTACGTCGGTGGAAGTAGACTCAAAGGTTATTTTGTTCATTTGCTTAATCCTTATTGACAGTAAATTTTTATTGAAATTATTTTATGCGCAGATGGCAGTGCTGCCGTCGAGAGTAGACTCGGCCCGGTAGCGTAGCAGGGGGAGGGCTATAGCCCTGCAGACCAAAATGCACAGTAAGGAAATTACCACGTTTAAAGCTCTTTGCGACTGTTTTTTGCACTGGAATAGAACATAGACTCAAAAAATGATTTGAAGCATATTTTAAAACGTTTATTAAATGGGAGAGGGGCTAATTTGTCAAAAATAAAACTCTTAAACCAGAAAAAAAAACTTTGAAAAATGGCCAAAAATTGCCTTTGAAAAATAGCCATTTAAAAAATGCTTAACATAAGTTTCATCAAAAGATATATAAACTTAGGAACAAGGGGGGGGGGGGGGCTATTCAGCATTAGTTAATACCAATCACTTCTCTCAAATTTCCTTCCATAAGCCACCCTAATTATATCTTTTCTATAAAATGTAGACAAAAAAGAACATTTCTTGAGAGTTTTATTGAACTACCTGTATAGGATTTTATGATTTATCAGCTTGTAAATACAAAGTGAACTGAAACTTCAGCAAATGCAACCTCCCACATAGCCCATTTATGCAACTAGTATAATCATGTTTTTGCATTGCTAATTTCTATGCCACGTTTTAACAGCATTAATTTTTATCAAAATGGACCTAAAGTTAAGTTATTTTTGCCAAAAAAATTACCTAAAATTAAGTTCTTTTTTCGAAAAACGAAATCTGCTCCCAGACCCCCAACCTCCGGCAGCTGAAGGCTTCACCTCCAGACCCTCCAAACAGCCCCCCTCATTGCAAATTCCTGGCTACCAGACCCGGCGCCACGGGGGACAACCGCGGCCGTGCCCCCCCAACTGACTGCTTGTGCCCCCCAAACAAAAATTGTGCTCCCCCAAGCGAGGACTGTGCCCCGAAAAAATTATCAGGCTCGTGGCTTCTGGAGCGCAAATTGAGGTCCAAATTAGTGTTTTTTGTGGACTGACACTAGATTTTGTGACGTTTTCGGGATGAAGACCTTTTTTTTTTCTGGAGAACACGTGGTTTTGGCCAGAAAAACCGCTTGAAATTCTGATTTCGGCCGGAAAACCCCTTGCAATTTCAGTGAGGACCTTTTTTTTTCTTTATGGAGATCACCTGATTTCGGCCGGAAAAACCGCTTGAATTTTCAATTTCGGCCGGAAAATCCCTTTGACGTTTTGCTCCTCACCTTGTTTATTTGATCCAGACTGGGATAAATTTCTCGTGCCCCTCTCGAATTCACTCAAAATAAACTTCTCGTGCCCATCCAAAATTTATTTCTACCCCCCCCCCCCCCCCCCAGTCACGTTATCCTGGCGCCGGGCCTGCTGGCTACGCGCAAATTTTGAGTGGTTAGACTCGAGTAGGATCCATTGAAAATCACGCGATTCTTCATATTCGATAGATTTGTGATGGTCAGGATCAAAATTTAGCCAAATTTGCATCAATTCTTGATAAAAATCTTTTTTGGTTTTTTCGACTTTACTCAATTGAAGGACGAAAACCAGTTCAAATTTCATGAAAACCTTTCTTTGCTTTTGGTCTTTACTTATTTTGTGACGAAACACTGCTCAAATTTCCGCTCCGGAAAAGATTATTTTGTACGATTTTCACCTATTATTTGGCCAGAATTTGACCCAAAGTCTACCACCTTTTTGTATGGGACAACAGCATTGCTTATGCCAGGGGTCGGTAACCAACGGCCAGCGGGCCGAATGCGACCCGCCAAGGCATTCTATCCCGCCCGCGACCTTTTATTGTCAATTGGCCGGCGACCTTTTTTTTTCAATTATAGATATGCAGCAATAAATCGCCGAAATGATTCTCATCTCCTGGCGAAAACCTTTTTTTGTAGTCTTTGCCACCGATTCGCCTTTTTTTTTCTTTTGGTCTCCCATCATTTCGGCCGAAAAAAGGCCTGAATGTCTGGGGAAGACCTTTCTCTTTTGGTCCGCTGGAATGGTGGCGGCCCGCTGGAACGTTGTTAGGACCAGTACTTAAATTGTAGTGGGACGCGTCCCCCCATCGAGAGTTAGGCATTTCCCCATCGAAATTTGAGCGTTGGATGATCAGACGAAAAAGAGCCAGCCAGCATGAATAAATCCTACCAATTTTGGCCGAAAATAGTACCCAATTGCGGTGAAGACCTTCTGATTTTGGGTCTTCACCTGATTTCGAGGAAAAAACACTTCAATTTTTGGCGAAGACCTTTTTTTTTTTGGTCTTCTCTCGAGTTAGGGGAAAGAAGTACAACTTGAATCATAATTTCCACTAAATTTCATGCGCATTCCGAATGCGTTTGGTCAAGGCTGCAAAAGCTTCTCCCCATGCAAAATTTTACCATTTAAGTACTGGTTAGGACTGAATGTGGCCCACTAGTTCAAAAAATTGCCGACCCTTGGCTTATACGGTACTATGCCTGTTTACTTGAAAATTTATTTTATTCTTCGTTGGTACATTAATTTGTGACTTTAAAAGGCTTTAACTTTGAAATAAACGCTACTATTACTACTACTGAAAAAAATTGCTTCTCAGCGGAATAGATAATTAACGAACTTCGGAATAAAGGCAAAGACCAAAACGCCCCTCTGTTAGTTTAGGCGTGTTTTTCTTCTGAATTTGAAGGTCCTCACTCCTAACTGTTGTTGAGTTACGCCGGGTAGCGCTGTTCCGCAACATTAAACGGTATTTGCGTTAAGATCCAACTTCAACGCATAAATAAGCTTGAGCCTTCCTAAAAATGCAGAACTTTGGTGTTCAATACCCCTTTTTTTCCCATTAAGAGCTCTGCATACAACTACACCTTGGCACGAAATTGGTGTTTCGTTTTTGGTTTGCTGTAATTCACTTCCTGCTGACGAACTGCAATGATAGCAAAATCAGATGGATCGAGCGCCCTCTTGCGTTCAGTTAAATCAGTACTTTCTGTACAGTAAGAGGTCATTCTGTACAGTATACCTAGTACCGTACATTGAGTTAAATCAGAAATGCAAATTTGAGGAAAACTGGAATTGTTTGTTGAACTTGATTTTTTTTAATTCGTCAGTTAAAGCTTGGAAAAAACAACAAATTCGAAAATGTTTTTACCCCGTAAAACATAAAAGTCATGATTTCGTGAAACAAAATATTATGAAAGAAAGTGGAAATTGACAAAACACAAGTTTTCATTTTGGAAGCAAGTTTTGGTTAAACTTCTCATTGTGCTAGAATCGATCAAAATGACTTAATTAAACCTGAAAACGGACTCTAATTTGACGAAATCAGACCTCTCGCCTTCAAATTAAA
This sequence comes from Trididemnum nubilum, assembly GCA_963965965.1. Classification (NCBI taxonomy): domain Eukaryota; kingdom Metazoa; phylum Chordata; class Ascidiacea; order Aplousobranchia; family Didemnidae; genus Trididemnum; species Trididemnum nubilum. The sequence continues at coordinate 14,698,132 of OZ014485.1, read as the reverse complement.
TAAACGTGTAATGTGGCTCAGGCCGCTTTTTTGATTGTGCTACTTTCAAGTTAGGTAACCTCCTGATAAGTGCAAGCTAAAAATATCGTAAAATGTTATCTTTCGCTTTTTACATAATTTCTGCTTCAAATAAACCTTTTAGTATACTCGCTGCTCCACGCCGAAGCGTGTAACGAGTTTGCGGGCCCATCTCTGCGTCATTGTACCTGCGCCGGCAACACAGCTCCATTCGAAGAAAAGTCGCAGCAGTGACGAGCCGTGGGCAACATTGTGTCTGATTTGACTGGTCCAAAATTTGAACCTCATTTATTATCAGAAGTAGCTACCTAGCAGCTTGTTGACTTCTACACAGATCTCACTGCGACTGACGAAAAACGATATTTAATGCAATCAGGGCCGTTTTAAGGCATCGGGGATCCCGGGTGCAAATGTTTTGAGAGGCACCCAAAACAATGTTGATAATGTAATAGCACGACAAATCTGGTATGAGTATTAGTAAACCTATAATGGATCCAGCCAAATATCGTGCATTTTATTATTGGCCCACTGACAAATTCTTGCACATCGCAGGCGCTTTAAAGCGCTTTGCTCCCAGTCTCAGATTTTTATTCTTTGTGCTGCTTCCAACGAGTCTGCACAGATTTATTTAGATGCATAGTTTTTGGTTTATTTTTGTTACAAGGCTATCTGAAATTGTTTGGAGATCGCTGAACCAATAATAAAAAAAATTCGAAAAAAACTGCAATATTAATTTGAACTGACGCTGCATTAAAAAATGAGAAAAAAATCTACCACTCTACTAACCATAGCTTTTCTAACGCTCTAAAACATAATAGTTAATCAGAAGTATTTCCAATTCAATAAAAATGCGGGTAGGCCTGGCGCCAGAATAGCGTGACTGGGGGGGGGGGCACCAAAACTTTATTTATTTGAATTTGAGAGCGTGGACTAAACGAAAAAAGTGTCCAACGCGAATATCCGCGCATTCTGAGGTGACGACCAAAAAAAAACTAAGTCTTCATCTGAAAAAGTGCTCACATTTTCACAAATTCTGTTTTCCATCTCAAAAATCGCGCGAATTTCTACAAATTCTGAGGTGAAAAGCAAAAAATAAAATAAAATAAAGGTCTTTGTCCCAAAATATACGCGAAGTTTCATAATTTCTGGGGTGAGTCCACAAAAACAATCGGTGTTCATTGCAAAATCTACGAAAAAAACAGTTCTTGCTCACGAATTTTAGGGTGATAAGCAGTATTTTGGGAGTCTCAGGGCTCGATTTGCACTCCAGTAGCACCGAGCCTGTTAATTTCTTCGGGGCACAATCCTCGCTTGGGGGGCACAAGCAATGATTTGGGGGGCACGGCCACGGAATGCCCCCCGTGGCGCTGGGCCTGAACGCAAGGCAAAGTGCACGCGAAACATTAAAAGTAATTTTTGTTAATACTTGCTGTTTTCACATCAAGGACTCCTTTCGAAATGCGGCCCTGAATGCTGTCAATATAATAATTATAGACTTGGGTACCGGTACGCTTTATTCTTGCGTATGTTCATCGTACTATATATCCTCCTTCTAATTTTCCGATCTTTAAAATTTTAAAAGATAGTAAAATGCCGATGCCACAGCCTCTTATTTGTAATAAAGTTAAAGTTACTTTAACCAGAACTTGAACGAAAGTCAACTATTAATTATCCAAATACAATAGCACAAGCGTATTAAAATCACACCAAAACGAAAACAATTAAATCAAAAATGTATTCATCATACAGTAGCAAAGATCAAACCCTTAGGTAACAGATGGTAAAAATTTACTAAGCAATAACAAAGCCATCAAGCGGGGCCCACGAGAGCATTGGTCTTCGAGTGCACAAATACACGAACTTTTGTATAGCCTCCCTTTACGCCACTGGTAGACATTGGGTCACTCTTAGGCTGGTATCTCGTCCGCGGCCGTGCAAACAGGGGTCACCCTGGGTTGGTGGCGCCCAAGCCATTGCTCAATACAACCGAGCCTCCACACGACAGTAGGGTGCTGACTCTAGCGGGGCTCGCTCACAAGATCGGCGCTAATTTCAATCGCAAATCTACTGTACTACTTTAATCTACTACCAACAAAATCGATTATTTTGTAAATACGCCAGGTCCAAGGCCCCATAAAAATTCTAAAAATTTCTATGATTCAAGCTTGTAGTGCATTTTAACAACGAGGCCCTCTGAATTGTATCTAATACTACCTCCCAACTGGAATCGCATCTAATGCTACCGCCTAAATGATTCAAAGGTCAAAGTAACGCTTGGCTGAACGAAATTAGGCCTACGAAAATAAAACTAGCGACATGGCCACGATAAAAAAGCAATAGCTACGCCTACGAAATAAATTACAAAGGCTGAACCAAACAGCGGAAACTTCCTTGAAACTAAAAAAAGTTCGTTAGCCCTAACAAGACGAAATTTCCGGCGGAAAATAAGGAGAGACAAATACACAAATTACACATGTATGCACGTATACAAGATCTTCAGTAACGCCGTCGCGACATTATTACAGTACAAAGAATTCTCAAAATTATGACGCCAGCCCAGGACTACTGGAGGCAGCTCGATCGGCTAAACGTTCATTTTCTTCCTATGAGAGCAAAAAGAAGTAGCGCAAATGTCCCATCAAAACGAAGTGATTCACCATTTTTGCAGCCAATTCAGCTTTCCAATAACTGCAAATAAAATATAAATGGTGACGTATTACTTATGGCGCAGCATAGTAATCAAAGGTGAAGTTGAGGACACAAGGCTCGAGGCAAGGCCAAGGACACAAAAAAATTTCGAGGCCAAGGACAGACCCTCTCGAGGCCAAGGCCAAGGACACATGCGCAAGTGTTCTCCAAAAAAAAAAGGTCTTCAAAAAATTTTTTTCAGGCGATCTTCACTTGAGGAAAATAAAAAAAGATCTTCGCAAAGTTTCCGCGAAGTTTCTGGCGTTTTTCAACAAAATTTCAACGGTTCAACAAATAGTGCTGTCCTCGAGCCGAAGACAGCAATTTTCGAGGACTTGAGGCTTCGAAGCCAAGGCCAAGGACTTCAAAATCTGTCCTCGAGGCCGAGGACGTCCTCGAGGACTCCACCTCTGATAGTAATTCTAATACATTAAATCGTTTTTCTTAGGCTCAATAGCAGTAATTACACTTTTTAAAAAAACTGACAAGCCGTTAACCCAACGGTGCACAACATGCGGCCCTAGAATCATACGATAATAGAAATCCAGGAATGGATATCGTCGTAATGGCAATACTGGAACTTCTTCCGCTATGCGAAGCTGTGCACAAAAGTAGAAATTAATACAATACAAAAAAAATCAATTTTTAAGTCACTGAACGCATTATGTTTCATGGCTTAACGTGGCCTATCCCACAGTAAATCGCAAAACGGTTCACCGTAACAACTACAAGGCATAAAAATAACTGAAATAACTAGCAATGCAATCTCTCGTTAAATTAGGAGCTGTGCAATACAATCTTGGGAAAGGATTTATTCGGCGTCTTGGAAAAGTGAAGTGACTTTCAGGTTGCTCAAATCGTGCAGGAAAATGCTTGAAATGCTTACCAGTTGAAACCGCTGAAGCTACACCATGCAGATAATTCTTGTTCACAGGCATGGGAGTTGGGAAGAATTTGACATGGAAAAGGAGGTACAGGAAGACAGAGAAATTCTTTACTCAGATTCGGAATCTTAAAACACATTAGTTTTTCAGTTTACGTGCAACGCTCAAAGCTTAATAACAGGAACGTCTGAATATTTTCAATTTTATATAACAAGCGAAAACTTTAGCAAAAAATATTTTACTGAACGTTTTAAGTCATTACTCGTCTTTTCATTTGCAGTTACCAGTTAGATAATGATCATTGACCAAGCCAATAACATACTTTTCACAAAAAAGCACAGAAAAAATGGCAAAGCGGCGATGTAAAAATTGTGAGAAAAATTAACTAAAAAAATTAACTGTGATGAACTTTTTAGTGCTTCCAAAACTTAATATATAAAATTATTACCATCTGAAAGCATTAAAGCTATACCAGGCAATTATGGTGGTTTGCAAGCATGGGAAGCCTAAGGAAGTATTGGCTCAGATGCAGAACCTAAATACATACATTTATTTCTTTTGTCCACCAAACGAAGTATTGCAACACTGCAATTTGACTTTCCATTTAAATCAATCCATGTTTTACGCATTTTTTAATTGAACAAATGCAATAGTGTAGATTCTTTTCAAAGCTTACCATACACAACTTCGTAAATTGATAAGGATCAGTCAATAAAGGTTAATACATTTGGGACTGCATTACTTTTCTGACTTCGTTTTGTGCTTTGCTCAAAACGATGAATCCCTGTTTCTACTGCCAACTGATCAAGCTTCACATGCCTCGATTCCTAAGTGGGAGCCTAGTCGGGATCTCCAATATTTTCAAGAGGTGATGGATGGCCTAAATTTTAAAATTATTTATTAAATATTGGTAAACTGAGAGGTTTTTTTTGATTTATTCTTTTTATAAAGTAAGAAAAAGACGCTGGCATTAGTAGTTTGCAGTGAACAAGTCTGGATACCGAAATTAAGCAAAAAAAAAACACGGCTCAAACATTAGCTTAGTTAGAAAAACCTCAAGCAATTTAGAAGCATTGTATAGTAACATACTAAAAATAACGTGCTTGGAAAAAGGCTATAGTATACTTTAGCTATCAATCGTATGCAAAAATAATTTATACGAACTTTTCGTCAAATGCTCAAAATCATTATTGTTGAAAATTTTCAAAATTGAAAAAAAAAAACGCAACAGGGTGATTCTATTATAATACAGGCAAAATTTTAAAATTTTGTAACCCACCCTCTTAGAATTTTTTTGTTTTTGAATATGTTGCAGTCCTAAGTGAGAGATGAAGATCGGCGTTGGTTTCATCAAAATCCATCAAGCGGTTTACGAGATATCAGCGTTAACATTTTTGCCACTAGAGGCGCTAAATTTTATTTTGAAAACTAAAAAAGTGGTTAAAATCATTATTTTTTGGGCTACATTGACAAACAAAATATGCATTCTTATGGTTTTGGGGACAAGGAATTCATATTTTCACTCAAAATGGTGAAAAAACCAAAGAAAATCCCTCTAATTAGAGACTGAAATTTTTGGGGGTCCTCCACTTTGATGCCTCATATCTAAAATCTGCAAAAAAAATTTTTCCCCCAACCAATGTCAAAAGACTAAGAAAAGCTAACTGCTTCATGTGGAATAATAAAATTAAAGGTGTTCTGTTGCATACTTCAGTAATTGATGGTTAAATTCAGTCAAAAATGTGAAATTTTTTTCTCAAAAATATTTAAACATATCATTGTGAAACAATACAAAGTGATGTCATAGTGAATGTTCTAGAATAAAGTTTTGTCTGCTCAATCTTGTTAAGATTGGCCTTTTTGAGGTGAGAATTTACTTTGTTGCATGGTTAACGCATTAAAGCCAACAGACAGAGCAAATATTAAACTGACAATAAGCAAATATAAAACTGACAATAAAATTAAAGGTGTTCTGTTGCATATTTTTTCAAAAAACATATGTAGACACGTAGTACTTTAGTTTTGCAAAAAAATTTCATGTTAGCAATTAGTGTTTGTTTAATTAGTAGTTATGCCATAGCTGAAGCAGTTTTTGATATAACATGCAGAAATTGAAGCATTGTGAGTTTTAATCTGTAATTTTAAGGGTTGACAGTCGATACTGATTCCCAATTATACTTATGCTACTGTCTAAAGAATATAAGCAAATTAATGTCATATACTGGAACTTAAGCAACATTACCATTAGCACACAACAATTAGCATATGGAATGTCATTTCAACGCAATGCAATTTATTCATAATCAGTAGTTATTCGTCACTTAGTTTTAAACGTTTGTGTATGTTATCATTACAGAATAGTGTAATGGATCACCGAAAAGCATATCATAGACTTATGTAGTAAAGTTCATGCTTTAAAATAACGGTCACTGCACCATAGCGTTTTGGATTCGACTCTAGTTTTATCAGAAGCAATGCTAGAATTAGACTGAAGAGGTATGCAGAATTTGAAGCCCTGCAACTTTAACTGCTGAATAAAGTTTTATGGAACTAAGGGATTGAATGGTAGATAGCCTATGCATGCTTTTACCAACATCCAAGCCCAGTCACTGCTATGGTTGTGGAATATTGTACAGTAATAGAATATTCAAGATATACAAAAAAACTTACTGAACATTTTTGAATCATTTTTACTTGTCACTTCTGCCAGGTTTAAGCAAGAAAAGTGCTTATAGCCTGAATGTAACACTTATGACCTCAGCAACTGGAACTATCATAATTAAAAAAATATTTTGCTTTCATAAGCCATATATTCTATCTCAAAAAGAGAAAGTCGCCCCGTTTTCTGGGGCGACTTTGAACTATCTATTAACATGCACTTATACCTTCACTTACAAGCGCAAAGTTGCCTTCGCCTGAAATGCCTTTGAATTAGAGTGTTGCAGAGTGGCTAATTTTTCCACTATGAAATTTTTTAACTGACTCCGGCTCTAATCCGACACCGAAATTTTATGGCAACACTCCGCTCTGAAATACTTCGATACAAAAATACACTTCGACAAAAAGTTCGAACCAATCGTCATATTGCTCAATAACCTGGATAAGCATAGCCTAATCACATATTTTGATATTCCCAGAGAGCAAAAATAGTTGCTCATTTTACTACCAACTATTATTACAGTTTAGAAGATTAATTAAAGTCAGACTCTGCTACCAATTTTTTTTAGATTGGCACTCCGCCTTAAAAATGCAAAAAAAAAACCATGGCCGAGTGGTGAGGGGGTAAACTGCCAATCATATCGTCAGGAGTTCGAGTCTGCAATCGTCTATTGCTAATTCACCTGGCTTGGGGATCTACATGTCAATATTAATGGTGTAATGAACCGCCCTATTTTTGAGAATAATTTTGTTGAAATGATGACGTCATAGTCACGTGACCTTGTGCTAGTCAGGCTAAAAAAAATCTATCAAAGTTCAAACACTGACCTAGTAAGAGACCGCTATTGGTCTTGAAAAGTATTTAATTGAAAACAAAGTTTGTTTTAGTGAAGTGTTCAAAGTCACCCCGGTGTTCAAAGTCACCTTGGCGTTCAAAGTCGCCCCGCTTGACGGTAAGTTTTTGAACTAGATCAAACATTAAGACTTACAAAATATCATAAAATAAAAACGCAGCCTAAATTTGAGATTGCCACATGCAAAATTCCTTTCATATATGACATAAAAGATGACCAATAAACATGAATTCCCATGGGAGATTTATATTGTGATGTACTGGTACATAAAAAAACACAAAACATTCCAGAGCATCATGCCATCAAAACCCCACTTTGGCTCTAATTCGGGATTGTTTTGGCATACTTTAGCGATGATATGCTTCTTAGCTCATGCCAAATCAATGCATGATTAATGTTATATACAACATTAGCAAATACTCATCAACAGATTAATAATGAAGATGGTTAACAGTCTATTCAATATCATGTTTACTGCCATAATCAGATTTTATTTATACTCATCTGCATTCTGCAAGTCAGTAAAAAAATTGAAGACAACTGTCTTTGGCAATTACAGATCTATCTTTGACAAAAATTTAAACTCCTCATCAGTGATCTGATAAACACGAGATCTGCTGATGTTCGGGGTAGAAATTTGTGGTAAAACATCAGCTTTTGGGACATGTAAAATGTCATCATGCTTTGGCCAGTAAAAAGTGTGCCATGGCCCACTTGGGTGCACGAACTTCACTAACAGTTCATCTTCCGGTGCTGCTTCTAAAATGATGCCAATCCACCAAGAATTATCATATTTTACAGCAATATAATCACCAACATTGACCATTATATTTTGCTGCAGACTATCAAAAAACTTGTAGCAACCGGCATACCAATCATCCTCTGCTGTGATATTAAACTTGATGGTTACAATTGCTTCTGAAGAAAAAAACATGGTAGCTTCTGGTGCCTGGTATGGTGTGACCTTGAACATATCTTTCAGTTAAGACTTGGCAAACTTTAGAAATATTTTCTTTAAATAAAAAGTAAAAGAAAATGTTGGGCATAGCTGTTTTGCAAAAATTAAAAGCATTTTTAGCTGTTAGAATTTGGTTTTGATATGGTTGAGCCAAACTTCGATGGACTAATTTTCTTTTAATTGCACCACCAAGCCCATCACATGACAACTTCCCATGGCTTGTAGCAAAGAAATTCCAATTTGCTGAAAGCCCAAAATTCGTTCGATGGTAAGTTAAATTCAATAGGTTTTTGAAGTTTTTGTATTGCCCAGCGCAACCATCTGAAAAGTACTCAATGTGTTCAGTGTGTGGACAATTTTGTTCACGATAGCTAACAAGTTTCTGTGATTGACCTTCTGCTAATAAAAAGCTTTAGATTTAACTTTTCAAAATTTATGCTTATTGTCAGTTTAATATTTGCTCTGTCTGTTGGCTTTAATGCGATAACCATGCAACAAAGTAAATTCTCACCTCAAAAAGGCCAATCTTAACAAGATTGAGCAGACAAAACTTTATTCTAGAACATTCACTATGACATCACTTTGTATTGTTTCACAATGATATGTTTAAATATTTTTGAGAAAAAAATTTCACATTTTTGACTGAATTTAACCATCAATTACTGAAGTATGCAACAGAACACCTTTAATTTTATTATTCCACATGAAGCAGTTAGCTTTTCTTAGTCTTTTGACATTGGTTGGGGGAAAAATTTTTTTTGCAGATTTTAGATATGAGGCATCAAAGTGGAGGACCCCCAAAAATTTCAGTCTCTAATTAGAGGGATTTTCTTTGGTTTTTTCACCATTTTGAGTGAAAATATGAATTCCTTGTCCCCAAAACCATAAGAATGCATATTTTGTTTGTCAATGTAGCCCAAAAAATAATGATTTTAACCACTTTTTTAGTTTTCAAAATAAAATTTAGCGCCTCTAGTGGCAAAAATGTTAACGCTGATATCTCGTAAACCGCTTGATGGATTTTGATGAAACCAACGCCGATCTTCATCTCTCACTTAGGACTGCAACATATTCAAAAACAAAAAAATTCTAAGAGGGTGGGTTACATTGACTGCCTGTATTATAATAGAATGACCCAACAGTGAACTATAGGTAACACTTATAACTATACTTAAAATTAAAAACCATTTAGACAGTTTCACCCTTAACCAGGATCATACTCTTTTCGTTGTATCTTCACTATCAGTTTTCTTCAAAAGATGTCATTGTCAATGTAGCGAAAAAAAAGCGTAGGTAGAATATTAAAAATGATTCACCTGAAACAAAATGACGCTAAGAAACTCTAGTGTACTTTAATTTGTCGATCGTAAGATCAGCACTATAGTGTACTTTAAGTGTTACGTAAGATCAACTCTAGTGTTACGTAAGATCAACTCTAGTGTACTTTAAGTGCCATTTCTAGGATATCGTTTTGGGGTAGTTGGAAACCGAAAAAAAGAATTTTTGCTGGGACCTAATTTTTCCATGACTGTATTGCAGACAATGACGGCATAAAGCCAGGCATAACGATGTCTAGATTCTTTTGTGTTTTCTACTTTACGTATCTCAAAATAAGCCAAGTTAATGTTATCACTAATAAGCAATATTAAAGAGTTTTGAATTTTTTTTCTTAATCAAACAGCTATTTGCACACCTGTCTCTAAAAAATCAAACCATGAAACGATCAAAAAGTGTTATGGATACTTGGGTCCTTTGGTAAACTGTTCCCTTAGCTCTAAATAACAGCAATAATAACAATATATGCAAATTATATCCCCCTAGAGAGAACATCAACAACTGTGTTTGCATTCGACTAAGAGGCCATAGTAACATTAAAAAAAAGCTTCACAGAAATGAACTCAGTAAACAACAGAGGTATTAAGTCTATGGTAATAAACCTGCAAAATACTAGCATAAACAGTGGTAACATCCTCAAAGGCTAAATTTAAATAATGCGCAACAATAGAAATATTATTCAAAAAAAAGTTCCGTAGTATTTACTGGTAATCAATATGTGATTTCTCAGCATAAAAGAATCACTAGGACAAATGTAAGTAAATAACACAAAAATAATCATATGTTAACAGATGAAAGGCAATGCATATCTGCAACTATGATGTAACCAATTAGACAAGCCAACTTCAGCAAGTGCTGTGCAAGACTCAATCAATAGCTTTACCAACTGATATTGCACAGTAGCTTCAGCAATAAAGAATTACGACAAACGCAATCTACTTTAATGCACCTCATCTTTAGGTAAATCCTTCCAACAGTATATTTGTAAAGTTAGCAAAGTTTTAGTGGCATTAAAATAGCTATTTTGTTTTAAAAACTTTAACATTGACCAGCATCTGAAAACTTTGCGTCTCAACTCTAAACATTGCTTGTGCTCAGCATTTTTTTAGTATTGTTTCAGTTTTCAGTACCGGCATTTTCAGTACCAGCATTTTTAGAACCAGCATTTTCAGGACCGGCAATTTCTAGCACCGGCATTTTCCAGTAGCCTACCGGCAAATTCCAATATCGGTACTAGCATTTTCAGTACTGGCATTTTGCAATGACCAGGCTTCACATCTAGGGCTAATTCATATTCACTAAAATGCTGTAGTTGAAATATTTACAGAATTTTAACCCCAGCAATAGCCCTTACTGCAATCATAAACTTAATCTTAAGAAAGCAAACCAAAATCATAAATGTACTGAAAATTAATTATTTCTCATCTCATTCATGAAAATAATTATTTTACAGCAAACTATTCACTTGGGAAATTAAGAAAACTTTGATTTTGTGGGTACCAATTAGGCTGATTAATTACACACTTCTTTAAGCCGTAAAAACCAGTAAGTTTTTCACTGAGGCCAGCTTTTAAGCTATTGTATTACCAGTAGGCCTATTAGGTTGTCTTTTTTGGTGATTATAACCTAATTGTCAAAAGTTTTTAATTAAACTGAAAATGGCAATTCAATAATCGCCAAGAATGCTCTGCAAATTACTTGCTACTCTAAGTAACACACATTTAACTGGCGTTTTTTGTTTCTTTTTAAGTCCACGCTGGCTATGTTTTAAATAGTTCTTAAATTTGGAACAAAAATGAGCCTTGAGTTTTTATAGGAAAAAAAATACAGTAAACAAAAGCATCACCAAGCCTGCTACATGATCCCTTACCTTGCTTGCTCCATTGCTTTAAAAATATAAGTTAGTGCAAACCTGCATAATATTGTGGGAAATTTTGAAACATATCCCCATTCATTTTTCAGCTCTCTTCTTCTAAACATAAGATACGGTAGAGCCGTATAGGCTATCATATCATGCTAGCTTGACTACAATCGATTACTAAACAATATCACTGAACAGACAAACTACAATATTTATTGTTTATGGAAAAAAGTCTTGCATTGTGATGACTTTTGAGTAGCTAGGCTGGCTATTTCGGTTGCTTTGACCAAATTTCACTTTAAATGTTGAATACACCAATCTTTTTTTTGAGAATTTGACTGACAATCTAGCATGCGAGATAACTCTAAGTAGTAAAATATTAACGGCAATACAATTACTTTATACCTGCAAACAAACTTTTTGCCTGATGTAAACTATGTGCTTTGAAGAGCAACATCAAAAATTTTAATGTGATAGCAATTTGGCCATAGGCCTACTTTTAAACTTTTGCCTCAAATGCCTCTTACAGTCATTGTTCCTTCAAATTTCTGGTTAGATACAGCCCGTCTGCTATTTCTTCAAAACATATTTTCAAACGAGCACGTGAAACGCCCTAAAGGCTGAGAAAAGCCGATTTTTGAGGTTTTTCTCCATTTAAGCCAATGCATTTTATTCAGCCAACTCAGATTTGGCGCGAAAAATTGACCTGAAAAGTCACGTGAATGCAATAAATTCACGTGAGTGAAACCCTCCTAAACACGTAAGAAATTGTTCAATAAGTAAGAGACAACAACGCTGTGGAAGCTGCGAAAGAGCGACGCTCATCTAGTCTGCTGCCACCATTGAGTTATGAAACTTTCGACACATTTCAAAACACACACATGCGACTAATATTTACAGCTACAGCTCATACAAACCTATACATACTACAAATATTTACACAAAAACATACATACAACTGAACACACACGTTAAAATATACTTACAAGGCTGTAGATATGCAAAATGCAGGTATTTGAGATAATTAAAAATTCAAAAAGTTTTAAACATTTTTCGGTTTGAACTAGTCATTAGGGGTAATGTAAGGTTGCCAACCGTCCCGGAATGCCCGGGACAATCCCGGAATTGACGTCTGGCGTCCCGTGTCCCGGAATGGGCCACGTCTGTCCCGGAATTTCCTGACAACCAAGGCGTTCTAACATATAAGCCATGCAAGCATGTCGGCTTCGTTCAAAACTGGAAAAGGATGTAATTCACGAGAATATTTTTGTAAAAGCAGTTTACATCATTCTGTATGCGTCAATCAAATATAAATGAGTTAAAAGTAATGTTGTGGACAAGACCTTTCGTCAACTGTGACGTCCTGATGACATAAAATGGAAGATAAATCGTAAAATGGAAGATAAATCACCAGTCCCCTTAATTTGAGACGATCATTCCACTTCGTTACCGATTGAAAAAACGCCGGTACATTTTAAACGGTTTTGTAGCTGTAAGCGTAAAAGGCAAGTAAAGAAAGCAGTTTAAAAGTAAAGGTGAAGATATGACTAGATTGATTAGTATTTGGTGGTATAAAATTAGTTTAAAAGCCTATATTGCACTGTGTTAGTGTGAGGCTTTTTTTATGCGCAGGTTTTCATTATTCATTCAGTTGTCAGGCTTATATGGCCTTCTAATGGACGCCTTGCTGACAGCTCTTTGTCTTAGTCTTAGCGAAAGTTCATTGATTATTATATTTCCGTAAAGATTAGGCTACGAATTTTAAAATGAACTTTTGGCAAAAAATTTAAATAAAAATCTAGTTATGGAAATCACCCTTAACTCACTATTGAAAGACAAAGATCTTAAAAGCAGCGAAATCACAAAAAAATACAAATTTAAATGCCAGGACTGATTTTTTGTTAGAGTTTGCAACTTCTTGGGCGGCATGCTGCTCAGTTTTTTGTCGCGCTTTAGTGGTTCTATGCATCGTAGAGACAGTAGCGTAGCCAGGGGGGGAGGGTTGGGGGGCTATAGCTTTTCTCATTGGCATGTTGACCAAAACGCAGAATTAGAAAAACACTACATTTTTAGCACTTTTGGGACTGTTAAATGCACTGGAGTGGACTAAATAGTGATTTAAAACATCTTTTGAAACATACTGTATGCTTAGGGGGGGGCTAACTTTTTAAAAATAAAACTAACAAATACATAAAAACTTTGAAAAATGGTCAAAAATACGCAATCAAATTTGATCACAAGGGTAAAAATGCTAAACATAGGTGTCATCAACAAATATGTTATAAAGTAAGGAATGGGGGGGGGGGGGCTATTCAGTATTAGTTAATTACCAATCATTTCTCTCAAATCTCTTTTCATTAGCTCCCCCCCCAATTATTTCTCTCTATAAACTGTAGACGAAATAGATTACTCCGTGTGAGTTTTATTAAACTATTCGATTTTATAATTTACCAACATCTAAATAAGAGAACTGAAATTTTACCATTAGCCACTTCCCAAATAGCCTATTTAAGCAATTAGTTTAATCATGTTTGCACTGCCAGTTTCTAAGCCACGTTTTAAAAGCATTATTTTTTTATCAAAATAGCCCTAAAATTAAGTTATTTTTGCAAAAAAATGCAAGATTTTCGAGCGATGAAGGCTCCTCCCCCAGACTCCCGTACCTCCGGCGGCTGGGGGCTTTGCCCCCAAACCCCTGGCTGCTCCCCCAAAACAGCCCCCCATTGCGAATTTCTGGCTATGCGCCTGCGTAGAGATAATTACAAACAAAGTTAACGCATTGCGTTAAGTGCAACAACAGTTGACCAATATACCGCCCCTTATTTTTTTGTTAGAATTAGAACAAATGGTGTACATTTTTTCTGTTTTTTTTTGTTTTTTTGCATTTATGCTTCAAAGATTCACTATTGCACACGTTTCTTTGATTATGATAAAATTATTTAGAGGCTGGGAGTTGGTTAATAACGCTTCTCGATCATCACTCTAAGACGCGCTGCACGCGCTGTTGCTTTTGATGTTATTCGTGTGTCGTGAGCTTCTGTTGCATCACTTTTCAAATTCTAAGCATTAAGGTGTCTCGGAAAGGTTAAACGCAAAGTAGGCAACCCTAGGGTAATGAGATAAATTACTAGTTCTGATGTTTGTAAATTAGATAATTCTTGTAGTATTTAACAAATTTATGATATGGATATTGTTTTATATCAACCGGAATCGCATTCCAAAGTTTTATGCCACGGAACAGTAATGAACGTTTGCCTGCTGTAGTGTTAACAGAAGGGAGAAAATAACACTTGGATGAGCTACTTCGAGTATTATAGGAGTGGATTTCATTAACTGAAGTGAAATAATTTTCTGTAATGAATAAATTAGGCACCTTAAATTTGTGATAGCGGTGCATGAACTTTGTCAATTCTAATCTAGCAATGTCTGAGACTTTCAACATCTTTTCGGCATGATAAACTTGATCTAATTTTACATAGTCGTTCCATTTAATACCAGACATAAGTTTTAAGATTTTGTTTTGTTGTTTTTGTAAGGATTCCATTATTGTTTTGCTGGAGTTGCCCTAACACAAGACTCCATATTGTAAGTAGCATTGCGCAAAGCAATTGTAACCTAATTTTAAATGTCTACCTTAAACATAATTTCGAAGTTTTGCTATAATGCCAGCAGCTTGAGATATTTTTTTGGAAACATGTTCAAAGTATGTTTTCCACTTCAGATCGTCATCAAATATAATACCAAGATATTTGTAAGAATAGCAGTTGCTGATTGGCACTTTGTTTTTTGTTACTTCAAAATTTAATTTAGCATTTTTGTCATGTGAAATTATCATAAATTTGGTTTTTGTGTAGTTAGGAGTTAATTTGTTAGATTTGAGCCAATTGTCAATGTTAACTAATTCATCATTTACTCTTTTATTAAGGGTGCATAAATTTTTGTCAAGCATAAATAAGACAGTATCATCTCCATAGAGTCTGGTGTGAAAAGTAGTAGCGGAAGGAAGGTCATTTATGTAAAGTGAAAACAGCAAAGGTCCAAGGGTAGATCCTTGCGGAACTCCACATTTAATTAATTGTGTGGAAGATATGTCTTCTTCGATTTATACATATTGTGATCGATTATGTAAATAACTTTTTAACAAATCTCCAAAACTTCCTATCAGGCCAAATTTGTGCAGTTTTTTTAAAAGTATGTCATGATCAACTGAGTCAAATTTCGATGCTTTGGTGATTCCGAGCAGTATAAAAGAAGTTTCATTCTACAGATTTAAAAAAGCTGTTAAAGCTCATTTTTTATCAACCTATGAAACCAATAAAAGCTAGAATAACAGCTTTCTATTAGCAATGCAGTAGTAATTACAGGAATCATAGTTGCATATTTATGCTTGAGTTCAACAATAACCTATTCTATTGCTTGAATAGCATGAGTTTGGTGCATTCATCTATCACACATTTATTACAATACGTCATCTCTCATTTTGATGTGCCCTTGAATTATTAGTAATTTTGCAATAACTGACTGAGGTTGATACATACTGGTATTGGAAATTGTACCAGTACTAATGACATATTGGCAAACAATACAAAACAAAGCAAGGAGATTTTTTTTTCACTCCAATTGCCCACTTTAAATTCTATAAAACGTAAATAAGCATTATGAACTTTATTAATTTTATTTTCTATCCAATCTGTAATTACAGTATTTTTATTTTTTTTATTTTTTAGTATGCTTAGAGTTAGAACAATTCTAATGTTGTCTTGCATTTTCTTTACATGTTGACTGTGAGTTTTGTGTATACACTGTACAAAGTGTACATATCTTTGCAACACTTTGTTTTAATTTTGCATAAAATTTTTTATCATAGAAAGTAGCAGACTCAGAAAATCTAGAAGCTGTTTTTTTTTTAACCTTAACTTGGTGAGGTGGCAGTAGACTTAGATGACCTTTCGGTCCTTCGCTGTCTCCTCACCAAGTGACTAAATATCGCTTTGACTATGCAAGTTTGTGTGTTGGTTTTAAAGGAATTGCATATTTCGATGCTTTGGTGATAGACCTAGAGGAAGTTGCAGTTTTTTCTTGTGATATGACGTCACTTGGTAAATAAATAAATATGATGATGATGATGATGATGAAGGTTTGGGTGGGCTGCCAGGATAGGCTATGTATAAATTCATATGGTGATGAAACTCTAGCTTACTGGGAAGGCACTAGCTGATAAGTGAGTGAAGTGCTACCTCACAGTTATATAAGAATTTATGTTGATAGTCTGCTATGTAACTTTTTTTGAAGTAATATGGAAGCTTGCATCTAAAGACTACATATTTACAGACAGCACAAACACGTTGCATAAACACGTTGAAAATTATGCACACAAAAGTTTTGTAAAATTAAAAAAGTTATACCAAGTAAAAAAAGTTTGAAGAGCTCTGCTCTAAATAACCTTAAGCCTAACCTTAACCCTATTGTAAAAGAGCAAATAAAAAAGAGTGCAGAATATCAGAATATTTTTCTTTTTGTCTACATTCTTTGATTTTACATTAATTTAGTCTGATGTGACTCTGCTATGCTTTTAACCAATTGCGGCATTTAAGTAGTAAATATGCTTTATTGGCATATTTTAATTTGAAATGACAAATTCATCATAAATAGCCCACTTTTTGTAGATTTCATCGTGCAGTATGTTGTTTTGTCGAATTGTTAGTCTGATGTCATGATTGATATTTGAAGTCCAGTAATGCGTCAAGAAGAATGTTGGTGAACAACCTTTTTCTTAAGTCAAGGTATATTTTTCTTTTTGTATTACAGCATATATTGTAAATTCTTTTGGGTTAATATTGTTCTGTTGTGTATGGCAAAATTTAATTCACTTGTATATATTTGTTCTAATTGCGTTGTCATTGTGGAGTTTGAGACATAGTAAATTACAGAGACACCATACAAAGTTTAAATTCATGACAGAGAATTCAGAGTTACCCTGCTTACCTTGCGCACAACTACAAGTATTTATGTACCAGAATTTCCACAGAGTATTGTACTTATATATGATATTGCAAAATCCCACTATTTTTTGAGTGCTTTAGCTATCACACTCTACTTGTGTTGATTTATTGCTGAACGTATCATAATAAATTTGCTTGCTACTGGGGTTGATAAATAATTAGAGATCATGTAGTATATCAAAAAGTTAATGGCACAGTGAATCAGATTTTTATATTTTAAATATTTTTGCAATTTTGAAAGTTACTAAAATTTGAGTGATTTCTTGGCATTTACAAGCAAAACTGCAACAATTCTGAGAATATAGAAAGCTGTTGTGCAAAATGCGCACTGCTTAGGCAACTAAAACGTTTTTGGCGCTTGTTTAAATAAAAATGCTTGCTTTTTCGCTTTTGCAATTTTTTGATGCTGCAAAAACAACAAAAAAAAGCTTTTCTCAAGTAGACAGAGCATTTAAAGAAAAACAATTTTACAGACATGCTCTTAAAATTTAGAAACAAACGAGGCTGAAAATTGGCAAAAAATTAGCAACAGCCAGCTTCAACTCAAAATTTACTGGTTCTCGCAAAAAAGTGCATTGAAAAATCTTTTTGAAATAAATGTTTTTGAAATGTAATGAGTGTAGCCAACCAACAGTAGTCCAATAGTGAAACGATTGTTGAAGAGCTTAGCTTACATCATAATCAACAGCAAGCAGTTAAAAGTCAAATGACATAGAGTTTCAAATTCACCAAGCAGTGGTAATTTTTATGAAGCATCTTATTCAAGCATGCAACCACATGACTTGGGTGACAGTTGAACCAACGTCTAAAGATTATGACTGCTATTTCAACATTGCCCTAATCTAATCAACCATGCAACGGAGTCGCCGATGCCAGTATTTTCATCAAACATTAAAAGTAGAGTTTGCATATCGTCTGCACATAACTGTTTGTAATGTTTGTTTTCTTTGGATTATTGATTGCTGTTTGATGCAACAATCTATCGTATTGTTTGTCCCATGCTGCTACTGACATTGAATCCCTACTTGGATAAGGCTCAATTTCCCTGAGAACCTGAGATTACATAAACATGTTGAAAGCTAAGTCAGTAAACTTGTGCACGGTGTTAGTTCGTCCAGATTTTCACTAATTCCAACAAATACCACAAAGTCTATGGCTGCTGCTTTGGCGCTGCATGAAACACAGTGTAGTGTGTAGTGGTTATTGAAATATAACTAGTAGTTTTTAATAAACTACTATTTGATCAGTTATGTAGTTTATTTAGTTTTATGTTATACAGAGGTGATATTTAGAATCCTATTGTGCACATAGCGAAGCATTTTTGGTGGCTTTTTACCTTTATTATTTCACAGCTGTGTCTGCATATATGCTACCCTGCCTGTACTGCCTCAAACCCTGCATCGTACCACTCTCAAGTGCCAACAAACACTGAAGTAGAGTTTGCATTTTGTCTGCACATTTTTGCAATTACTCGTAATTTTGTTTAACTATTCATTTGCTATTGATTCAACAATCTATCCTATTGCAGTGGGAAGTTGATTGGTCCAGCTGCTACTCACATAGAAACACGACTCGTGCTATGCTTCGTGCAACGATGTGAAACTGGGATTATCGAAACATTATGAAAACAAAATTTTTGATATGTCTTCAGCAGTCCAATTAAATTATCAAATTTTCATTACACTCGCTTAATACCTTTTCGAGTGTGCGAGGTCCATCTTCGCTTCATGGCGCTGCGCTATTGAATGTCGCAGCAGTGGCGGAACGTTGGCAACTTCTGTTAGATTTGATCAACACGGGAATCAAACTGGGTTTTTTCAGCAAAATAAAAATGCTGTTATTCCCAACAAACTTGAAAAATATGGTTTATTTGACTCGTTAGTTCAAAAATAGTGTACGGAATGTAGTGATGTTCAGAATCTTACTGTATTAAAAATTATTGTAAACCATAGGTTTGGTCTAATTCAAACGTTTTAGCTTTTGTAGTTTTTAATAAATTTTGTTGAAAAATACAACAACCACACGCCTAGCTACATCTCGGCTAAATGTATTTACATATTGCTATATTTACACACTGCTAAAGTTATTTTACAACAGTATTGTATAAAAGAGCAGCCTCTTTATCCAAATTATACATCACGCAACAAGTATCTTGTTTTTGCTCTTTAGTTACGTAGCACTAGTAGTGAAAATCTATAATTTGACTAGTTTGTTTTTGCTGTGGCAGTATCGAATAGTACAGTATTCTGTAGTTGTAATTGTAATTACATTTTATTCACCAAGTTGCCTTGGCCAGGAGACAGCGAAAGGACCTTTCGGTCTTCGAGTCAAGTTGCCACCTGCCCATCTGTTTACCACACACGATGGAGGCTTCACACTGTCCCTTTAATTGCTGAACGTCAAGCAAGGAAGCTGTGAATACCAATTTTTATAGTCTTTGGTTTGACTCGACTGGGAATCGAACCCGTGTCTACCGCTTCAGTAGCAGACGCTCTATCCACTCGACCACTGATCGGTTAGTTCCACAACAAATTGAAATCACTCCAAGCAGATCAGAGCATGCATCTTGTCAAGACCGAGAAGCTACTATAGGTATGTTAAAAAATTCACTCAAGTATTTCATATGACAATCATAATGAATGTGTAGCCAGTAGTGGCCTTAGGAATGTGCAAAGTGTGCAAATGTACAGGGCCCCCCCACTTCTGGGGGGCCCCCCCATTTGACCTAATATGCGCAGAAAAAAATTGATTATGAAAAACTATAGCAAATTATGATAGAAAGTTTATACATTTGTTTTAAGTGTCATTACATATGTACCCCCTCCCTCAAGATGCACTTACTCCAAATGTTATTACACATATCCCCTTTTCCAAGATAATATTAGTTTTCACTTTTAAGTCAGATTTAGTAAACAGATAATAAAAATTTACTGGTAAAGTCAACTTACTACTCTTTTTGCTTGCTACTGTTAGGCTACTCAGGTCATATGCGTAACCAGGGGGCCCCCAATTGAAATGCTACTCATGATAAAAATGTCACAAAAAACTGTTGTTTCTTCAGCTTCAGTTTCTTTTAGCATCTTCGCATACAACAGTACACTCGTACAGCAGTAATTAACAATTGTATTGAGCCAGGGGGCCTGGGCCCTCTCAATTTAATTTTTACAACCAATTTAAATGGGCCCTCTACAATAATAATTAAATGGGCCCCCAACAACAATATTGATCCAGGGGGCCAGGGTCCCTTAATTTAATGTTTGCCAACCAATTTAAATGGGCCCCGTACAAGAATATTTACATGGCCCTCTAATTTAAATGGGCCCCCAACAATAATACTGTTTCAGGGGGCCAGGGCTCCTTCAATTTAATGTTGCCAACCAATTTAAATGTATAACCCGAGTGAAATTAAGCGTTTCTAACCTAAAAGTTGCTAACTGAGGTTCTCATCTAACCTTTTTAATGAATGTAGTGCAATAACCAGGGACGGATTTAACACATGGCACAGTGCCAGGGGCCCCGCGCTCAGATAAGACTTTTTTTGGTCTTCACCTGTATTTGGCACAAAAATATTGGAAAAATCTTAAAGTACCAGGGGCCCAACTCAATGTAAATCCGACTCGGGCAATAACTTGGTTTGTAGGCATAACTATCTAATGTACATTTTTCAATTACAATTCACCTCTACCTCGCCAGTTTTTATGCAACAAAATACTTTTGAAAAAAATTAGTTTTAGTAAGGGGAATGCTCATTAAACAAATTTTTGAATTGAGAGAGCCTGGGCCCCTGGCCGTATATGTATTTCTATAACTGGTTGTTTTCAAGACAAAACAATAATCTATAAAGAAAATAATCGACTGAATTGTTATTTACTGCTAAAATATTGCTAGATGGATTGTACTTTACTTCCACCTACCTGGGCGAAATCAATAATAAAATTTACCCACAAAATGCAAGATTTTAAACGTGTTTTGGACTTAAATTGCAAGCAAAAGGAGGACAGAACAACTTAATTTTTTCAATTGGCTTTCAAATGTTAAAAATCTAGTACTCTCAAATGGCTCTGAAAATGTGCAAAATGTGATCCAATGATATTAAAATAGCTTTTTTTGTCCAAAAAATTACGAAAAATTGTCCAGCGGCTGGGGGCTTCGCCCCCAGACCCCCGTCTGTGATACGTTTGAAGTACAGTACACTTCTTTACTTAAGCACGTCTCCCAATTTACACATTTTCGCATTTCAACTAGGCTATGGGTTTAAGCTCTCTCCTTGAACGAGTTCCTAGTTACATGCCAATACCAGGCCACGACTTCTTATCTTCCACTCTGCGATATCTTTGCCCCACCAAAAAATTCCTCTTTCGAAGTTTCTGATGACGATATTGCATGTGATTTGTGGTTTACCCCCCCCCCCCCCAATCAAAAATCCTGGCTACGCCTATGACTCAGGTAGTCGTTTTTCCACTTGTTTTTTTTTTCAACTGATTTCAGCAACTGGCAGTAATAGGTTTATGCAGTATATCATATGCTAAGCAGCATAAAGCATTCAAACATTATTGCTAAGTACTCAAACATATTCTGTAATAACACTAGCATACTGAAAGCAATTGCTAAAAGTTTACCTTAATTTACTGCAATTAACTGAGTTGATAATCTAGATGAGAGGAACTTATGAACAAACATTTGATTTAATTAGGGCTGCAATAGCATTGGTCTTCTGGTCTTGTTATTTTTGAAATGAATTGTTGCACTTAATTGCAAGTGCAGATAAATCATGGTAAAGTGGTGTGTAAAGAAAAGGGCCCCCCATTTAATTTGCACAGGGGCCCCCCCTTTCCTAAGGCCACCACTGGTGTAGCTTTGGTATTACAGCTTCAGGACCAAATTTACTGTAGAATTCAGTTCACTACCATATCTGTTTACACTGCAGGTAATGTCAGCCTCCGTGCTATGCTTAAATGCTTAGCATTTTGTAAAAGCAGCAGCAAATACCAATTTTAAAGTCTGTGGAATACGACCGAGAATACAATACAATTTACCATCTTCCAAAGCGAACGCTCTAAGCTACTGCTCTGGTGTTATTCTAGAACAAACTTGCAGACCAGTTTGGTCATTGTGACCTAAAAAACTAAACCGAAAGTACGAGGATGTTTATGTCATCACCAACCGCAAACTGCTGGTCCACAACTTGACGACCTAATGTATCTAATCAGTATATATCAAGTAGCAACTGCTGTAATTGTGCTCCGTGAAAGCAATTACGGCCACGGCAAAACGAAGTTGACGGTAAAGTTCGCTAATAATAATAATTCAATAAATACAAAATGGTGAAAGATATCGTTCATTTTGAATTTAATTTTTAATGACCCCGTACTTCTTGATGTTCTGTATTTTCTTACTGAATTGTAGCTTTGGCAGTCGTTACTCGTCTCTGAACAAAAGATTGTGTGATATGTATGCAACTTGCTGATGCCACTGTACTTTGCTTTTTGTTGATTAGTAAAGCTTATGTGTAGTACGGTATGATTGTTATTTCAGGAAGAAATTATGCTCACGAGTTGGCACGAATCAATGTCAAAATGACAGATATGAGAAAAGACTTGAAGAACTTAGCCGCTGTTGTAAATAAAATTTACCAAGTGTTGGAAGGAAACAACAATCCGGTTCCGGATCTTCCGGAAGAAATTGTTTTGCCGCTACAAACTAAAAACGATTTAAAAAAGTTGGAAGAGATATTAAAAGAACCGCAGATTGAGCGTCTTTTCGTGAGAATATTTTGCAATTTTTCTGCATTGTGCGTGGATCCTTTTGGGTTAGTTTGATATTTTTATGAACAATGAAAGATTTAAAAAAATTCGAACCAATTGTGCACTTTTTCATCTAATCTTTATTTAAAAAGTTACCAAGCTTTTTGTAAATACGTTTTATAAATAACACCCAACTTTCGGATGTCTGCGAAACTTGAGTGCGTTGTCATTAGCAGCAATTGCTTCAGGGTGAAGTGGGTGTAACTGCTTAAGATCAGTCATAGTTACTCCCGACATCGTTTGAAGCCAACTGCCACGTTTGGTTTCACAGTTTCAAGTTGATAATAACAACCACAAATTGCAGATGCGTTTCGGAGACGTTCAAATTTGGGTGAAAATTGCAAAACCTGTTTTCAAATTGCTAAATAACTTTTTAAGTAAAGCACTTAAAGGGGCGCAGCTTTTGTGAAAGTCAAAAGCGGGATTTTTTCGGTTATTTAAAAAGCGTTTGAAACTTCGCTTTTTTAAGTTTGCCTCTAAATCAGAAAGGCAGTCAGCAATGCAATGTATTGGTTTGTAATTTGAGGATTTAGCCGAGTTGTAAGGACCATGTATCAAATTAATTTAAATCTTTGATGTAGTTGTTGTGTGTTTTTTCTCACTTGAGCTTACAGAATCACGTATAGTCCATCCCATCAAGATGGAGCCGTTAAACTGTCTCTTTACTGCTGACATGGCCACGTTAACACACTAAATGCCAAGCTTTTTAAAACTATTTTGCTATCGGTATGCTTGATAAGAGAGTAATCCTAAGCCTACCGATAGCAAAAAGACTGTTTTAATTGCGTTTACTACTACATCATTGTGCCAGTATTAACAACATGTTGTAGCAGAAAAGCAGATACCAATGAAAATAATCCTGTTTATATTTAACTCTGATTTGCCACTGTTATGTTCAAAAACCTTTTCTCTTCGCCCCACCCACCCCCGAGGTGAATTGTTTGGAGGGTCGATGTCCGCTCCTCTCGGGAAACTACGTCTATGTTCGTTAAAAAATTGCAAAGAAGTATGCTTTGATTGTTTCTCTGTCTTTTTTTGCAGTTAATCCTTCAAAATTTTTTACGACTTTCAGTTTGAGGTGAGGTTGTTTTAAAGAAAACGAAGTCGCTAGTCTAGGCCGTTTCTTCGTGCAAACATTATCGCATATTAAACACAGTATAAATTACGATTTCGTGTTTTTGTTTACAGAAGCTGTGTTGAAACATCCTCAGACTAAAGGTTCTGATGAAAATGCTGTAGAAAAAGAAGCGAACAATTGTATGAGGAACTGGCGGACCAATGTGTCAGAAGAAAAAGAACTGGCGGTGTTCAAAGTCTCACAGACCGATGAGCATGCAATCAATTAATCAATTTCAATAATCTGTCATTTGTCAAGGAGACAGGGAAAAAATCATGCACTTATCATGTATGCTGTCACCTCACTAAGCAAGCACAAATTTGCACTGCACAAAGGGAATAATAGCCCAGTTCACCATTCAACGAAAAGCTTATTAAAAGAGAAAATAAGAAAAAGCAAATACACAGGCATTCACATTTCCAGACCATTACCGTTCAGTATAAATAGCAGTGACATTGATGTTTTACTCTCCCAATTCTATTATTCAAACTATTAGATTTTTATGAAGATCACTAGCCCATTCTTGATGTGACTAATCGCTATCTGACAATTTTATTCAGATGTTATACAATATCTTGTACATAGCACACAAAAAATTGCATGAATCTCTCTTGACAGATCACTGCAATATAAAACTAGATGGGAGTTTGCCAGCAAACCCAGTGAATGACTGACGCGTAGCTAATGCTGTGACGCTCAAAAGTACTTTTCATCTACCGTAAAATCAGCAATTATTCAAAAATATCTGATTATGAAATCTCCAAAAAAGTAGAAATCCCAAACAATGTCAAAAATATCAACGTCATCGTTTCTGATTTTAAAAAAATAACACGTCAGGTTAAGCCAGCATTTCTCAAAGCACGAATCGCGATCCAAATGTAGGATGAACAAATAGAAAAATCTTAATAGCGCAGTCAAAATCCTATCGTATCAAATTACGTGCTAAACCAACATCTTAAGTCATTAACAACAATTTGTCTGTTAAAGCTTCCACCATCAGTACTATAAATACATATATTGTAGCTCAAGTGTAAATTCAAAATGCGTAAAAAGCTATCGTGTAATGTCTAGTACATATTATTTATTTACATACTACACTCTGCATTGTATTGGTTCCAGATCTATGTTTTTGCCTTAATAACAACAATTCTAAACGTCTATCTCAAATAGACGACTATTTGTATTTTTAATTCTTTGTCTTACGAATATCTACAAAAAAACTGTTTTAGCTTAAATGAAAACTAAAGATTTGGGAAATCTATGTATTTGGGGGTTCCCGGGGAGGGGTGTCACCTCTTAACCATGCCAAAATATTCATTTTTTAGAAACTTAATATTAAAAACAATTAGCTTTCTAATAAGTGATTTAAAGAAATTAATTTAGAAGTGATCCAATTTTCGGTTTCCCGTGGGAGTGGTACCCTTAAACTATATCAAAATATTTGTTTAATATTTAATAATGTTAAAAACAGTTAGCTTCCCAGCTTTAGCCATTCGAAAACTTGAATTTTGGGAGGTTTATTTGGGGGAGGGGAGTTCTTGGAGAGGTACCCCCAGACTATGCCAAAATATTTGTCTGTTAAAAATCTGCTGACATTATAAAACACTGGCACCCTAAGTCAAGCCGTTCAAAAAATTGATTTTTGGGGTTGCGTTTGGGGGATCTGCACGGAGTGGCACCCCCAAACTACGTGAAATTATTTGTCTGTTAAATATCTCCAGATATCAATGCAAACTGGCACCCTAGCTTAAGCCATTCAAAAAATTGATATTTGGGGGGTCTATTTGGGGGGGAGTTCCCGAGGGGTAGCTCCCCAAAACTATGTGAAAATATTTGTCTGTTAAATATCTGCTGTTTACATAAAACACTGGCACCCTAGCTTGAGCCGTTGAAAAAATTAATTTTTGGGGGGTCCAAGTGGGTGTCCCTGGGGGGTAGCACCCCCAAACTATGTCAAAAGTATTTCTTCGTTAAATATCTCCTGATATCATAAAACAATGGCACCCTAGCTTCGGCCGTTCAAAAAATTGATTTTTGGGGGTTCCCCGAAGGGTGGCACCCCCAAACTACGTCTAAATATTTTTCCATTAAATATTTGCAGACATCAAAACAAACTGGCACTCTAAGTTAAACGTTCCAAAAATTGATTTTTTTGGGGAGTGGCACCCCCAAATTATGTCAAAGTATTTGTCTGTTTAGTATTTGCTGATATCAAGACAAACTGGCACCCTACTTTGAGCCGTTCAAAAAATTGATTTTTGGGGGGTTCATTTGGGGTGTTCCCGGGGGAATGGCACCCCCAAATTATGTCAAAATATTTGTGTATCAAATATCTGCTGATATCAAAAAGAACTAGCACCCTAGCTTGAGCCGTTAAAAAGATTGATTTTTTAGGGGGGTCCCCGGGGGAGTTGCCAAAAAAAATTTCGGGAGAAAAAATTGCGTTTGCAGCTCAACAATTTTACACAAAAATTAAATTCTGATGTTTTGTGGTTTAGGAAAAGAAAAGCGTACAAAATTAAGGAAGAAAAAAAAGGAAAAAATAGGAAAAAAATCATCGCGGCCAAAAGTGGGTAAGTTGGGATGAAAGGATGTCTTAAGACATATAAATATGTGAAATATTTTTTTCCGTACTTCAGCTGTTTTTGATTGAGACCGCTTTTTACGCCAAACTTGCGGGGCGGTTTTCGGGTCCTAAAACCAACTTCACTAGACCGATTGCCTCAAAATTTGGTACAAACATATAACTCATTAATTTTAAACTGCTGACAAAATTTCATAAAGCTAGACCAACCGTTCTCAAGTTATAAGCAAAAGTCTGAAATTTCGCACTCGTTAGTTGGAAAATGGCCGAGTAAAAACAAAGAAACACGCGACGCGAGCTTCGGTCGTTCCAATTGCTTTAATGTCATATTGTAATTACATTTCGTTCACCAAGTTGCCTTGGCCAGGAGACAGCGAACGAATCTTTCGGTTTTCGAGTCAAGCTGCCACCTGCTCACCTGTCTACCACACATGGCGGAGGCTTCATACTGTCCCTTTAATTGCTGAACGTCAAGCAGGGAAGCTGTGAATACCAATTTTTATAGTCTTTGGTATGACCCGACCGGGAATCGAACCCGAGTCTACCGTTTCAGTAGCAGACGCTTTATCCACTTGACCACTGATTGGTTAATGATCTGATGTTTGATACAATAAATTTTTAACCATTTAAATTTTCAGCATAGCTACAGTAGTTATCCTGTTGAACTATTGTAGCTAGAATTTACATATTGCAGTTTCATTCACAAGTTTGATGTAGATTCTTTTTATTCTTTTTGCTTTTTGTCCGCTTACAATTGGAAAACAAGGTAGATTTGAAATGCAGAAAACAAGGTTGTACTGAAAAACCAAAACGCCGCTGTTGCATTCCGGATAGTATAGGAGCAAACGACGGTTCTTCTGTGTCTTTTTTTTCTGTGCCATCTGGAAAAAATCTGTGGTTTATGACGCTGCAAAATGGAGGGAAGATACTATTGAGCTCTTGTAAGCCTATTTATTTTATTCTCCTCATAACAAAAGTTTTAAAAGTCTTTATATGCAGCAAGCACTTCACAGAAAATGACATTGTAAACAGTGAGCATATGTGTGCTACATTTTTAAAGTCAGTTATACTAAGGAGTATAATCAGATATATGGTGTTGTTATTTTCATTTTGTTAATGTGCATATTTATCCTCATGTCATCTGGCACCATCAGATGCTAGGTGCTATTTTTTTTCTTCATTTTTTTTATTCTATGTTTTGAATGTGCTATTATATTTTCATATCAAGACTTGATCAGTCTGTGGTGCATGCCAAGGTCAACAATGCAACGTGCAAAATAGTTCACACTGATTTTTTTATTTAATTCAATGTCTCGCGTTGCTTTCTTTTCGAAAGATGGCCACAGCAAGCTGTTTGGCTTCTATTAAAAATTAGGTTTTACTTCTCTTTCATTTTTCTTCTCCGAGTCGGTGTAATAAGACTGTTGAGCGGTGAAAAGCCCTGCTGTATCAAAAAGCTTAACGATGTCGTCTGGCTACCTCTTTGGGTGATTGTGGAAGCGCTACAACTTTACCTCTTTTTCATTGCTTACCAAATAAATTTAAAATACTGCAGTATTTTCTTTTGACTTAGGTACCAGATTTTGGTTAAAACAAAAAAGAGTATCTTTTTTGATATGCAAATTTCTTCTAAATGGCCTTGCCAATTTCATCTTGTTCCTGTTGTTCTAACTTAATAAAAAACAACTTTGTGTTAAAATTTCAATTAAATATTTGTTTTTCAGAACTAATGAAATAGTAAGCAATCATTACGAAATTAATAGTAGCATGAAGTATTACTAGTGAAACTTCATTTTGTGTCGGTGGGAAGACATCAAGCAAGTTGGATAATGGTATTGGAAGAAAAAAGGTTCTGGCTATGAAAATAGCTCACAGAAAGCCAGAATTAGTTGCAGCAGTAGTTACCGTACAAAGTTGCTTTGCAAACCAGTATGCGAGCGGTTGTGGAATTTTCAACCCTCAATATGTGATGCGAATAAAGTTGCTTTCGACTTTCATCGATGTAATAATAGTGATCAGGTCAGGAGAGAAGTGTTAAGACGCTCGTTATCAGAAATCAATATCACATTTAATGTTTTCGCTTGTAAATCGACAGCGCATAATCGAAACGGCGCTTTCCATCACAAATTGATGTCGCGTAATCGTAACCGAGTTCATCAGTAAAAATTAATATTGTATGATCATAATCGCTTATGTTATCGAAAACCAATGCACGCAATTCAGAGGCAAAGTTTTATGCACTCTACCAGAAAAAATGATGAAAATCAAGCTTGTAATTTTATTTCACAACTGCCTTTCCTTTCCAATCGTAGTCTTGCTTAAATTACTACAAAACAGGCCATTAAACCTGAGTTGGGCTACTATTGTTGTAGACATGCAGATAACTGTTGATAAAGTCAAAAATAAGCTACAACAATATTTTGCATGCTACCAACTTGCCAATTACCTTGTCGCACACTACTAACTGCACTTGAACTGTACTAAAATGGTTTTTGTACGTAGGCTTTTTTTGCATCTCCATCGCATGTTGACTTTTCAAAACAGCTGCAAAACTCGAGTTAAACAGAGCTCAGTAGAAATTAAACTCCATGCAATTCAAAATCACAGCCACCTAGCTCATTTTTTAACTGAAAAATGTATTACACATCGTCTGATATACCGGAACCGTATTGACATACCGCAACCGTCACAATAAATCGTCACTTACCGTTTTCTGACTTGTGACTAACTGATTGCTTATACTAACCTTTGTTTTTGGTGAATAGCTTCTTGATTCATCATCATTCACATTATCATCAAATTAGAGTCAACAATTTTATCAACACATCAAGGTACAACCTGTGCAGCAACAATAGCAATAAATTACAACGGTCTGGTTTTCCAAATAGGCTTCTGAAACAAGTCAAACAATATCAAAATTCCTAACATTATGCATTATGCAATTAGTAATGTATCATATCAATAATGTAGTTGCAGCACAGGCTAGTCTAAAAAATGAATTTTAAAATGAAACTGCGGCATGAAGCCTGACAGCCATGGGAAGTTAGGAAGTTACCATATCTAGCAAAGGTGGAGTCCTTTAAGATGTCCTTGGCCTCGAGGACACATTTTGAAGGCCTCCTTGGCATTGGCCTCAAAGCCTCAAGTCCTTGAAAATTGCCCTGTTCTCGGCTCAAGGACAGCACTATTTTTTGAACCGTTAAAATTATGTATTACCATTATTATTAATGGGCAGCGGTGCAAGCAAATCTGTTACCGGTAGGTAAAAGTCCACCTACACATTGCGTAGGCCTCATTTGGGCCCATTGCAACTGTAGCTGCTACGTTGCTATTGTTTTGTTTGGTTACTGGTCGAACTTAGAAAGCTTTCCAGCTTCCTTTAAGTACGTGGCCAGTTTGTTAATGTTACATTTCGTTACCACATTGTAAACATTGGTTTTTGTGATTCCAAAATGTTTAACACGAATATCTTGGTAAAGCTTGCAATTGCCAACTTTGTGGTTTGGTGTTTCATCCTCTAGGCTACATTTTGAACACAGGGAAGACTCAGCACGACCTGTAGTTTTCTTGTGCCGCTGTAGATTGCAATACCCAGTTAAAACTTGCACTGCTCTAGTTAATTGAGGTCTCTTAAGGTTAAGGAGACGTATTGTTAGTCGAGAAGACGTCCAACCTACAGACTCCTTCATCCTCAGGCAGTCTTTCCGTTTGATCCACATAGATTTCCATCTATCTGTGGACCAGTCCTTAACCGTGCTAACACAACTGGCGTACTGGACTGTAATAAAGGTTCAGGACTATGCATTTTTGATTTAGATCCTGATTTGGCTAGAGAGCCTGCCACTTCGTTACCATGTACCCCTGAATGACCAGGAATCCAGGCAACACTGACGTGGTTTTGTTTATTTAACTGATTTAGGTTTCTAATGCAGTTGAGCACTGTAATTGATGTTTCAGTGCACTCTATGAGTGATTTGAGAACTGCCTGACTATCCACCAGCACAACAATACTTTGATTGTGCATTTTTTCAGAAAGCAGGTTTTTTGCCAATTCTGGAATAATTAAGACTTGTGCCTGGATCACAGTGCTGTGTATTCCAACATGAGAAATTACTTGTTTTGGGGAGTTGTTTGGGTATTCTGCATAAAAACTCGCACCTACTCTCCCATTTAGTTTTGAGCCGTCAGTGTAAACCTAGACAGTGTTCTGATTTAGAACGCATTCAGATCTTATAGCATTTTTTTTATCCATAATTTGACTATCGAAATTTCTCTCAAATACCGTAGTTTTCTTTATTTGGTCAGCTGGCATTTGCAGCAGAGTCGGCTTTTTTCTAACAAGTCAATGCTCTACACGGCGCACAAATTCATGCAAAGCAGTTTCCGTAGAAATACCTGCGCGAAATCCGTACTGCGATGCAGAAAGCTTTGTCTGCACGTTATTATCTTCATTGATATGATACAGATTAGTCTTTCCAACCATTTCAGTTGGAAAGAAGTCAAAGTGATCATACGGAAGGATTTAGCTTTAAAATAGCTTTTCTTTCGGGGTTTGGGAAAAAATATACCTGTGCCTACTTTCCATGCCGATGGCACATAACTTTGTCTCAGGCATGCTTAAAAAATGACATGGTAATATCTTTTCAGTTAATTTCAACCTTTCTGTAACAGTACATGATAGAGCCCGTCTAGCCCTGGAGCTTTGAATGGTTGAAATTCGTTAATAGCTGCTTCCATACGCTCGAATGAACATATGTTTGCAATCGTTTCCGTGTCTTCAGGTCTCACGAATGGATTGTTCATTAAATCGTACCCGGTTGCGTGATTTTCTGTCTGCTGGCTACCCGGTGATATGATATCAAGCATATAGTTTAAAATTTCTTGTGGAAACTTCGTGAATTCTCCGTTGTGTTTAACTACGTTGTTAACACGCACCGTTTTGTTCCCTCAAATAATCTTAACCAGCCGAGCCGTCGGTATTTGACTATTCATGCTCTCTACAAAGCTATGCCCTAAATCGCGCTTTGCTCTTCTGACAGCTTTTTTGAAATAGGCTAGGGCAAGCTTAAGTTTGGGTGTCAGTTTTTTTTGATATCCATAGATATTTAACAGACAAATATTTTGACATAGTTTGGCGGTATAAGTTTGGTTTAATTGGTTTAATGGAGTAGTAATGTTTTCTAACTAGAGCGTACTGCTTCTCTTATAAATTATACATTTAAGGGCCTGTCTACACTGTGCGTAAAATCGTCAGCTTACGAGCGTAACCTTAGTTTGTTTTAAAGAAAAATTTCGTTAAGCCCAGGCGTACCTCCTTACGGGCGTAGCACCTTACAAGGGTAAAATTGCCAGCGAAAAAAATTTGCTAAAGGAGCAAATTTTTTTCGCCGGTACGCTCGTAAGCTCAAGATTTGCCTGCAATTTCAAAAACTAGTTTGCCATGTCTCCAGGTAGGTTAAAATTAGGTTTATAAGTTTCGTTGAAATAAAGTTGTTTTTCAAAAGTGAAAGTATGCGTGTTGGTTTGAAATAGCCTAATTTAACATGAAAATGGTCAATTTGCGGCTTTATAAGAAAAAACTTGCAAAAAAGAGGCCTAGGTCAATAGGCCTAAAAGTGAATTACGATGAATTATGAATTGTTTGCTGTTATGTAACGTTTGGTTAGCCTAATCCGAGTAAAGAAATTTGAAAATTAAAACTGATATATGGTTTGGCAATGCAGATCACAGTTCAGACCAGGGGAACTTGCATAGGCCAAAACCAGTACCGGTAGGCCTACCAGTATGGTACGGTAGGTCTACATCTGGTGGTACCTGCACCTAGCCCGACAAAGTTCAACCTCAAACCTCCACGTGGTGTCGGGTGGAAACAGTGGAAACACTGGCTAACTGAGGCAATGGCAACCGGCTGATGAAGATGGGCGAGGCTAAGAAGTGCAGGAATTAGCAACCAGGCAATAGCGCAAGCGAAGGCCTGACACTTTGACGTCCTGCCTTCTAACTTTCTGACCCCTGATTCAAAGGCCAACAGGAGGTTGGGGGCTAATATGGAAACTGGTAGTGATAGGCCAATATTGTGGTGGAATGTCAATGCGAGTATAGGGTACAGCGGATAAAACGCGTTGCCGTGTCGTGGCCACAGGATAGAAAGGATGCTGGTCCTAGTCTAGCCAACATAGGACTTCGTGTCCATCAGCTTGTGAAAATTCCCGTGCACCTGTAGTTCCAGATGGCACCTGGGTAGGGGTCTGCAGCTGTATTGAGGGGCTCCGCCGAGGCCAGTGCTCCAGAGATAAGTCTGTCGTTTGCAGTGTTGGTGTGTCGTTATCGGTAGAAATGGCAGTCCGTAGCCTTCTGTCTGTCTGAATAATCTGGTCTTTGGGACTTTTCCCAGTTTAAAGAAAATCAACTTAATGAATGAATTATGTCAGTAAACAGAAAAAAGAAAGTAACACGGATTACATCCCTAAACTCAGAAGAAGTGGCACTGTCACAACCAAGAATCAATGAGTTCTTGAGTGACAATGCCAACAAAGATAAAACTCGGTCATCTGCGCCTTCTAGCCCAGATGCCGAAAAAACATCAAACATGAGCCCTCAAGTTGAGAAGGTTCCTTTGCTAAAGGAATCGGACTCAACAGCAACAGAGGGTACAGCTAAAGGGGTTTGGTCGGTTGTGAAACCGAACACCTCCTCAACTCCCCCTGTGGAGCCTCAGAATCCAAGTAACTCCTCGGATGTTGCTTGCAGGTCTGAGGTGAAATGGGGAAAAAATTATGAAAAAAACCGAAAAAGAAGAGAAAAGAAGCGAATGATGGTGGGTCTGGCTGGCATGACACTTGCTGACCATGACCTCGATTCGTCTGCTCACTCCTCCGGTCAAACTAAACGAGGCAGGGAATCTTCGGACTCTTTGTCCTCTTCAACAAACCTCCCGCAGAAGCGTGGGCGGCATGATGTCGCTCACGGTAAGCAAGGAGGCAAAGCTAAAGAAATGACTGCTGGCACGAGCACTCCAACTAGCTATGCTGGGGCGGTGAAGGCCAGCAATCAAAAACTAACAATTACACGAAAAGAGTCTGAAGGAGACGGTGATATGAACAACATGGATCTTCGTGAAGTTCCAAGCGCCATTACCAAAATGATTCTTCGTGCCGATCCGGGTTTTCTTGTCCGTATCGAACGCACTTTTATCTTTGAAGGTAAAGTGCTGATGATAAGCAAGGATGAGAAGACCTTGGAGTGGGCAAAACATGTCGTAGAGGCCATTGTACCGTCCTTGGTAGCTCACGAAGGTTACGATGCAAAAGGCCCAAAAGACTTGCCTCCAGCGAAAACCTTCGGAATCTGGCTGCCAGAGGATGAAGGCTTAAGCATTTCAGATACCCTTGCGCTGGTTTCCCGATGTAATGCGAAAATCTGTCGTAGGGATCTGGAAGCAAAGCATGAAGCGAAGGGAAACGGAGGGGTGCTACATGTAGTATCCGTCCGGGAACCTTCGCTAACCACGCTGAAGGAACTGCACTTCAACCCATATGCTGGTTATCGTCGGGTGCAGTTCCAGAAGAAGAAAAATGCCAAGCAGTTTCAGAACCCAGAGACGTCATCACGATCGCCAAAGGACGATGAAACTCGCGAGGCAGTTATGGATACAGCTGAGCCTGGCACTTCGGCAGATACAGAGAAGCCGGCGACCTCTAGTGCATAGAGGTCAGAGCTTTTCTCTGCAGTAAGGAAGTAGCCATATCAGCTGTTCTAATAATAAAGCGCTCTGCTTGAGTACATCTATCAAATAGATAAGAATGGCTCAGGATTACAGCGGACAACTCGATAAATCAAATAAAGCCATTACGGCACATAAGTTATGCTCTCATAATTTAGAGTGTTGGCAAATTAACCTACACAGATGTAAAGCAGCAAGCTACAACATGTGTGAAGTAATGAAAAATGTACGTTCCGGGTTAGTGTTAGCTCAAGAACCATGGACGTATGCCACCAAAATCAGGAGTAAGCTACGGGGATGGAACCTCTTTCAAGGTATTGAAAAGGGTAATCGCCCTCGGGCATGCATTTACGCTACTCCTGATCTCAGCTGTTCTCTAATTCCGATGTTCTCGGACGAGGATATTGTGGCGGTTAGAGTTAACAATGTGTGCCGAAAGGGAGATAGTTTTGTTTTCGTATCGGCATACATGGCAGCCGAACAACCAGCTCCACCCACTTTGTTGAGGGATCTGTTAATATTCACTGAAAACGAACAAATTCCTACTATAGTAGGAACCGACGCAAATGCACATCACACTATATGGGAATCATTCGATATAAACCCTCGAGGAGAGGATCTGCTGGCGTTTTGTGTTAGTGCAGACCTGAATTTCTGTAATGTAGGTAATAGACCAACTTACAGAAACAAAATACGTGAAGAGGTTCTGGACTTAACCTTGGTGAACCGATGCGCGTGGGACCGAGTAGTTGGTTGGCATGTTAGCAACGTGCCATCATTCTCAGATCACATGTATATTAGGTTCCAGGTCAAAAGCAGAATCCAAAAACAAGCCAAAATGTTCCGAAATGTCCGTCGCACGTGCTGGAATAAGTATGTAAACGAACTAGAACAAAAACTAAATGAACAAATATTACCACCAGTACCAGTGCCTTCATCAATAGAAGACATTGACGTGCTGGTAAACATGGTTCATTCAGTGATAACTAAATCATATGAAGCTGCTTGCCCGATGCGTAAGTCACTTCGTAAGAAAGATAACATCTGGTGGAACTCTGAGCTAGCAAGTCTTCGAAAAGAAGCTCGCCGAGCTTGGAAAAAAGCCATTAAAATAAAACAGGAAAATGATTGGATGGCTCAAAAGCTTGCCCTATCTGATTTTAAAAAAGCAGTCAGAAGAGCGAAACGCGATTCATGGCGCAGCTATGTGGAGAGTACGAATAGTCTAACAGCAACAGCTCGGCTGGTTAAGATTATTCGAAACAATGAAACGGTGCGTGTTAGCAACGTAATTAAACACGACGGAGATTTCACAAAGTCTCCTCTAGAAACAATGAACTATCTGCTAGATATCTTGTCACCGGGTAGCCAGCAGACAGAAAATCATACAACCAGGTCTGATTTAGTGGATAACCCATTCGTGAGACCTGAAGACACTGAAATGATTGCAAGCATATGCTCACTCGAGCGTATGGAAACAGCT
Organism: Trididemnum nubilum; assembly: GCA_963965965.1. Taxonomy (NCBI): domain Eukaryota; kingdom Metazoa; phylum Chordata; class Ascidiacea; order Aplousobranchia; family Didemnidae; genus Trididemnum; species Trididemnum nubilum. The sequence goes on along the minus strand of OZ014485.1, from coordinate 14,662,163 downwards.
ATCAACGAATTCCAACCATTCAAATCCCCAGGGCCAGACGGGCTCTATCCTGTTCTGTTACAGAAAGGTTGGAACCAACTAAAAGAATATTACCACGTCATTTTTCAAGCATGCCTGAGACACAGTTATGTGCCAATGGCATGGAAAGAAGGCACAGGTATATTTCTCCCCAAACCCGGAAAGGAAAGCTATTTCGAAGCTAAATCTTTCCGTATGATCACCTTAACTTCTTTCCAACTGAAATGGCTGGAAAGACTAATTCTGTATCATATTAATGATGACAAAAACGTGCAGGCAAAGCTTTCTGCATCGCAGTATGGATTTCGTGCAGGTGTTTCTACGGAAACTGCTTGGCATGAATTTGTGCGCCGTGTAGAACAATGCCTTGTTAGAAAAAAGCCGGCTTTGGGTATTTTCCTGGATATTGTCGGCGCCTTCGACAATGTCACCTTCCGTGGCTTTGCCACGGCTCTGCGAGGGCTGGGCATGTCCGAGATCCTCACCTCATGGATAGAGAATTTGCTAAGATATCGCACAGTCCAAGTAGAACTATATGGAGACAAAGTTAAAAGGGAAGTCATGAAGGGGAACCCACAAGGTAGTATCCTTTCGCCTTTTCTGTGGAACTGTGTTTTAAACAACCTATTGCTAGAGTTACGTAGCAGGGGCTTTTATGTTCAAGCCTATGCCGATGATCTAGCAATATTGGTCACTGGTGCTGATCTGCTTTGGATCAGAGGTATGGCCCAGAAAGCAATAAATATTGCTGCAAACTGGGCTTCGGAACAAGAGCTACAGTTCAGCAGCAAGAAAACCGAAATTGTACTGTTCACTCACAAACGGAATCCAGATTTGGGTTCCTTGACAATGAACGGTTCAAAGCTCGAACTTTCCAAGGAAGCAAAGCTATTAGGTGTTACTCTGGATAGCAAGCTAACTTGGAAACCACATATAACCCGAATTACCCGCAGAGCAACTACGGCTTTAATGCAATGTAGACAAATTGTGGGTAAAACCTGGGGAATAAAACCATCTATTATGAAATGGATATACACAGCTATGATACGTCCAATCATGTCGTACGCTTGTGTGTCCTGGGCTGGCGGTCTCAACAAAAAGTACTTAGTGAGGAAACTCACAAAGGTACAGATACTTGCTTGCTTAATGATTTCATCAGCTTTTCCTGGCACCCCTACTGGTGCTCTGGAAATACTGCTCAACATTACTCCCATCGAGGAATTCTTGTTGGCCGAAGCAGTGCGAGGGTCATACAGAATCTCTGTGAGTGGACACTGGCATGCCAAGCCCGTTGGCTCCTTTGGGAAAACGAAAAGTCATGTTGATATTTGCAATGAGGCTAGAAGATTTTTACCTCTGCTGCAAATGCCAGCTGACCGAATAAAGAAAACAAAGGTATTTGAGAGAAACTTCGAATGTCAAATCATGGATAAACAGAATGCTATCAGATCTGAAAGCATTCTAAATCACAACACTATCAGGGTTTACACTGATGGCTCGAAACTAGATGGGAGAGTGGGGGCGGGTTTTTACGCAGCATACCCAAACAACTCCCCAAAACAAGCATTTTTCCACCTTGGAATGCACAGCACCGTGTTCCAGGCAGAAGTCTTAGCTATTTCAGAAGTGGCAAAAAACCTGCATTTGGAAAAAATGCACAATCAAAATATTGTTGTGCTGGTTGATAGTCAGGCGGCTATCAAAGCACTCATAAAGAGCACTGTAACATCAATTACAGTGCTCAACTGCATCAGAAGCCTAAATCAGTTAGGCAAACAAAACCACGTCAGTATTGCCTGGATTCCTGGACATGCAGGGGTACATGGTAACGAAGTGGCAGACTATGTAGCCAAATCAGGATCTAAATCAAAAATGTATGGTCCTGAACCTTTTATTACAGTTCCGTATGCCAGTTGTGTTAGCACGGTTACGGACTGGTCCACAGCTAGATGGAAATCTATGTGGATCAAACGGAAAGACTGCTTGAGGATGAAGGAGACTGTAGATTGGACGTCTTCACGACTAACAATACGTCTCCTTAACCTTAAGAGGCCTCAATTGAATAGAGTAGTGCAAGTTTTGACTGGGCATTGCAATCTACAGCGGCACAAGAAAACTACAGGTCGTGCTGAGTCTTCCCTGTGTCCAAAATGTAGCCTAGAGGATGAAACACCAAATCATCATGTAGGCAATTGTAAAGTTTACCAAGATATTCGTGTTAAATATTTTGGAACTACCAAAACCACTGTTCAAAATGTGGTAACGAAATGTAACATTAACAAACTGGCCACGTACTTAAAGGAAGCTGGAAGGCTTTCTGAGTTCGACCAGTAACCAAACAAAATACAGCAACGTAGCAGCTATAATTGCAATGGGCCCAAATGAGGCCTACGCAATGTGTAGGTGGACTTTACCTAATTGGTAGCAGATTCACTTGCACCGCTGCCCTTTAATAATAATAATATCACGTATATCACACCATGATCTCTCGCAAAGACGGTGTGCTCATGACTCTTTGTTAATTATGATAATTTAAGGCAGCACATAGTTAAAAATTATGGCAGTGACTAAAGCGGAAATTTGCACACATTGTTTTGTACCTAGAAATAATACAGTATTATTTAAACGACCGACGCTCGCGTCGCGTTTTCCTTTGTTTTTACTTGGCCATTTTTAAACTAACGAGTGTGAGATTTCAGACTTTGCTTATAACTAAAAAACGGTTTGATCTATCTACATGAAATTTTGACAGCAGTTTGAGATTAATGAGTTGTATGTTTGTGCAAAATTTCGAGGCGATTAGTCACGTGACTTCGGTTTTAGGACCCGAAAACCGCCCCAAAATTTGGCGTAAAAAGCCGTTTCAGTCAAAAACGGCCAAGTACGGCAAAAAATATTTCACACAGTTATATGTCTTAAGATATCACTTCATCCCTACCAACCCACTTTTGGCCGCGATGAGCTTTTTTCCTTTTTTTTTCTTTATTTTCTTCCTGAATCTTGTACGCTCTCCTTTTAAGTCACAAAACACCAAAATCTAATTTTTGCATAAAGTTGTTGAGCTGCAAAAAACAATTCAGTCTCCCAAAATTTTTTGGGACGACTCCCCCATGGACCCCCCAAAATGGGGCTCAAAATATCAAATTTTTAAACGGCTCCAGCTAGGGTGCCAGTTTTTTTTTTATATCAGTAGATATTTCACACACAAATATTTAGACATAATTTGGGGGTATACATCCCGGGGACCCCCCCAAATGAACCCCCAAAAATCAATCTTTTGAACAGCTTATCGTAGGATGCCAGTTTTTTTTTTATATTAGTGGATATTGAAAAGACAAATATTTTAACATGAACCCCCCAAATAGACCCCCTAAAATTACTTTTTTGAAAGCCTAAACTAGAGTGCCAGTGTTATTTGATATCGGTGGATATTTAAAAATCAAATATTTTAACACAATTTGGGGGTACCACTCCCTGCAAACCCCCCAAATAACCCCCCCCCCAAAATCAATCTTTTCAACGGCTTAACCTAGGATGCCAGTGTTGTTTGATATCAGTAGATATTTAACAGACAAATATTTTAACATAGTTTGGGGGTACCATTCCCACGTAGACCTTCAAATGACTCCCCAAAAATCACTTTTTTGAACAACTTAAGCTAGGATGCCAGTATTGTTTGATATTAGTCGGTATTTAACAGACAAATATTTTGACATAGTTTGGGGGTGCACGACCCCTGGAAACCCCTTTAAATGAACCACTCCAAAAATCAATTTTTTGAACCGCTTAACTTTGGATGCCAGATTTTTTTTAATATCAGTAGATATTTCAGAGGCAAATATTTTACACAGTTTGGGGGTATCACTCCCTCGAAGACACCCCAAATGGTCCCCCCAAAACTCGATTTTTTGAACGGCTTAGCCTAGGGTGCCAGTTGTTTTGATAACAGTACATATTTAACAGACAAATATTTTGACATAACTTGGGGGTGCCACACCCCCCGGGGACTCCCCAAATGGACCCCCCAAATATCAATTTCTTGAACGGCTTAAGTTTGGGTGTCAGTTTTTTTTGATATCCATAGATATTTAACAGACAAATATTTTGACATAGTTTGGCGGTACCCCTCTCCCCCCCCCTCGGAGACTGCCTAAAAATCAATTTCCCTAAAAATCAACTTGGGTGCCAGATTGTTTGATATCAGGAGATATTTAAACAAATATTTTGACATGGTTTGGGGCAGCACTTAAACTACAAAATATTGCACGGGGACGATTTCGCAGCCGTGACCAAATGCGTTCGGACTGCAGCTGCAATTTAGTAGAAATTTTGCTCAAAGTTCAGATGTTTTTCCTGAATTCGATTGGAGACCAAAAAAAAGGTCCTCACCGAAATTTGAATGGTTTTTGTCCCCAAATTTGATTGAAGACCAAAAAAAAAGGTCTTAATCGTAATTTGGTATTACGTAAATTCGGCCGAAATTAGGGATTTATTGGTACTACCAGCCACTTTTTTGTCTCATCGTCCAGGCGCTTAGTCTTAGCGAGAAGCGCTGAAGTCTGGTTAGGGGGGACACAGAAATCTCGATTGGGGGATGCTAACTCTCCATGGAGGGACGCGTCCCCTCGCGTTCACCTTGCAATTTAACAACTGGTTTGGGGGTATTATCCTTCCGGAGACCCCCTAAAGATCAATTTTTTGAAAGGCTCAAGCCAGGGCGTTACTTTATTTGATATCTGCAGTTGTTTAAGAGACAAATATTTTGACTTAGTTCCTACGGCTTGCTTGAATAGGATTTTTTTTTTATTATGTTTAGTCGATATGTTGTCAAGTTAATGTATATATTGACAATGTTTGAAATTCCAAACCCTCTTTTCCCAGAAGATATTTCTAATTAATTTTTTAACGGGAAAGCGAAAGTTTTTTTTTTGAGAATATCATTGTTCAATATGCATCAGTCGTTCACTGAGATTGCTTCTCAGCAAGCTCTCATCTAGTTATTGTTGCATTTTACCCCAACGGTTGTAGCCAGTTTGAAAATCCGGATGCACCTGATTTTGAAAATAATGCTTCCACTTCCAGCTCCTTTTCAACACTTTCGCTTCCAACCTTTTTTATTAAAGTGCTTCCGCTTCCACAAAAAATTAACTGCTTCCACCGTTTCCGCCTCCAGCGTCCGCTTTCTCTTCCACATCCCTGTTTTCGTCAATGTATATTCCTAAGTATTGTATGGAATTGATACGTTTTATATTGATTGAATTCAAGGATACATTGAAGTTAGTCGGGCATGAGCGATTGAGTTGCTTGTCAAGCAGTAAGTAATGAGTTTTGGAATGATTTAGCAGAAGCTTGTTTTTTTCATCCAGAGATCAAGTTTTCTAAATTCGGTATTTACTCGGTTTTCTAATTTAGAAAAATTGTTTTCTGACATGGCCAAGAAAGTGTCATCAGCAAACAAGATACTGTCAAATTGACTAGCCAAAGGAAGATCGTTGATATACAAAAGAAAAAGTAGTGGCCCAAGGTAAGAACCCTGTGGCACACCATAATCAATTTTTGCCAAATCGGACTTGAAATTTTCCATTTTTGTATATTGTTTTCTGTTGCTCAAATAACTTTGTATTAGTTTTAAGGCCAGTCCTCGAAATCCATAGAAATTTTTCATTTTGTGCAGCAAAACATCGTGATTAACAGTATCAAAATCTTTGGTGAGGTCGAGGAATATACAACAAATGTACATTCCTCCATCACAGTTTTTTATGAGTTTATCTTAAATATTGCTGATAGCGTGAGACGTAGAAGAATTTTTTCTAAAACCGAATTGTTTATCAGAAATTAAATGATATTTTTCAAGATAATCGTTGATTTTGTTAAATATTAATTTTTCAAAAATTTTGCTGCGTTGGGAAAGAATTGGAATCGGACGATAGTTTGTTAGCATGTTTGAATCCCCTTTTTTGAAAACTGGAACTACCTCTTTAATCTTCAAGAAATTGGGAAATTCTCCTTGATGAATACAGGAGTTAAAAATGTTACGTAAAAATAGAGAGATTACAGCATTGCTCAATTTTAGGAGTAGTTTATTGGTTATGCCATTTTCTCTAACTGCTTTTTTAATTTTTATATTACCAACAAGTGAGTAAATCTCTTCAGCAGTAGCAGGAGAGAAAAAAATTAGTTGGGGAAATTAGGTAATAGAGAATGGGTTGATTCACGAAATTTGATGTTTTTACCAATATTTTCCCCAACTGTTGCAAAGTGAACATTGAAAGCTTCACAAACTTTTTGTGGATCATCTATCACTTCTTTGTCGGTGACTATTTGATTAGGAAATATCTTTTTATTTTTTTCAAGTTGGCCAGTTCGCCAATAATTTTCCACAGCGTACTGGAGTTGCCTTTGCTATCATCAATCAAATCTTTGTTGTAGTTTTCTTTAGCACGTTTGATTTCTCGATTTAAAGCATTTCTTTGTTTTTTATATTTTTGGAAAATGTCTTCATCAAATTTCTTGTAAAGTTGTTTAAACAGTTTGTTTTTTGTTTGATCAAATTTAGCTGTTCACGTGACAACCAAGGTTTTTGACTAAGCTTTTTTTTTCTTGAAGCTTTTTTCAGAGGAGCAAATTTGTTTTCTATGATATGAAGCACTTCTTCGAATTTATCAAAAGCATCATGAGCTGATTCAATACTGTTTAGGTTGGCAGCAGTTAAATCATTCTCAAGTGCTCTTAAAAACTTTTCTAAATTAAAATTTTTCATGTCTCGAATTAGAAATGGTCTTTGCTTTTAGCACGAGATTTTTTGGTGGAAATGCTAACAAAGGTAGCAATATAGTCGCTCAGATCGCATGAGAGCACTCCGCTAGAGTAAGAGTGTTTTGGATCGTTAACATAAATGTGGTCCAGTAATGTTTTCGAGTGATCGGTTGTGCGAGTCGGGAGAACAATGCCACACTTGGTCGAAGTGCTCAAGATATTGTTCACGTATTTTGAAAGTTGTGATTGCCATTAATTTGCACTAGGTCAATGTTATAGTCACCGACAGCGTAAAAGGCAGTGTTACTATCACGAAGATCAGCAAAAATGTCACATAAATTTGTTGAAAAGCTTTCATAGTAAAAAAGCTTTCATAGTAAAAAAATTCACAAGTGTTGTGGGATGCCGATAAATTACCCCCAACACTATTGGTCCGTTGCTACTTTTAACTTCAATCCACATATTTTCCACAAAATTTAAATTAATACTAGATGGAAGTTTGCCAGCAAACCCAGTGAACGATCGACGCGTAGCTAATGCTGTGACGCTCAAAAGTGCTTTTCATCTATCGTAAAATCAGCAATTTTTAAAAAATATCTGATTATGAAACTTCCAGAAAAGTAGAAATCCCAAACAATATCAAAAAATATCAAGTTTCTGATTCTAAAAAAATAACCCGTCAGGTTAAGCCAGTGTTTTTCAAAGCATGGACCGCGACCCAAATGTGGGTCGCTAAAGCTTTATGAATGGGTTGCTGACACAAGTAGAGCCCTCAATGCTTTGATTATTTTTAATTTGTAGTTAAGCAAACGAATATCCAATATTCTATGAAGAAGCCTTAAAAATTATAATCTCTTTTCCAAGTTTATATTTACGTGAGATGGGATTTTCTGCTCTGACATTTATAAAAGAGAAATATAGAGACAATCTGGGTGAAGAGCATCCAATACGTTTAGCGTTGAGTGATGTTGAGTCACGATTTTAAAAATTGTTGAAGCGAAATGGTGATAAATGTTGTGAAATAAAAGTACTGCTTTTTTGTATTCTGTTTTTTGGTGACTACTTAGTTGGGTCGCAGCTGTTCTTGCGGATAGCGGGTTTAAACGAATTTGGGTCGCAGAAAAAAATGGTTGAGAAACACTGCGTTAAGCCATTGAAAAGTCAATTGTTAGTGTGACGTTGCGTCAGCACTCTTTAGGTAGAAACATCCACCCGACATCATTTTGCAAAATACGTTTAAAAGATGAAAGATCGCATATTTGGCTTAAATCTTTTCAGCGACTTGGTTAACAAGGGAGCTTTAGCCTTTTTAGTCTCCCCTAACTGTGTCAGTGATTAAAGCATATTCTAGTTTCTCATGAATCATCAATAAGAAGCAAAATGTTTAGTTTGCTGCTAAGAAAATCTGAGTTGTAAGTAATGTAAAAATGCAAGATTCTATACTATAGCTGCAGTTCAGTAGCCCGTTGCAGTTGCAAGCTCATTAAAATTGCTTTACCACCAGCCAAAGTGTGTTTTAACGTACTACAAAAGCTTAAGCTTTGGAGATAACTCCGCACTATTCCGTTCAACACGCGGTCTTTATCAAGTATTAGTGACGATCGGTGAGGGACATCAGGATATTCTTTGAACACCCAACAAAATCGTCTGATCTATCTTAATTTAAGGCAAAATACCTTTTCCAAATTATTTATATTTTGATTAAATTCCTACTTTGTTGCTACAAGGAAAACGCTTTACATGCATATTTTGTCATGTGGCGCACGCTAACGGCAGTGAAATATTGGTTTCCGGTATTTTGGCGCTAGAAAGTTTGCTTGTGACTTGTTTGCTCTGAAATTAGCGTGTAAGTTGTAATGTATTCTCAGAGACCAAGTAAAACGCCATAGCTTTGCGAAATAAGAAAACATGTAGCGCTCCGCTCACGCACTAACCCATCACGTTTAGACAAACGCAGATTAAACGTCACGACCAATGGGTATCAGTCAGGGGTGCCGGAACGTCAGAAGGACAAAGGGGGCAGCTTTTTCAAAGGGCACTTTCAATACTGTACGTACAACCATTGCTACTAACATTGTTGACATACGGTCAAACAAACACTTCACCAAAGCTAGAGTACTGAGTACGTCGCATAAACCCTAAAAACTAACAACAAAAATATTATCAATTTAATAAGGGCAGATTCTTCCGCAGGATGCCATTGGGGAATTGGAGACAACGCCTCCAACATCCACAGGGAAGGAGGTCTGGGGGCGGAGTCCCCAGCGCTCGGAGATTTTGCAATTTTTAGGCAAAAATAATTTAATTTTAGGCCTAGTTCAGCAAAAATTAATGCTTTTGAATTGTGGCGTAGAAATTAGCAGTGCAAAAACGTGATTAAACTGGCGGCGTAAATGAGCAGATTGGCTATGAGGGCGGTGGCTAATGGTAAAATTTTAAGCCTTTTTATAACAAGCTGGTAAACCTTAAAAGTCACAAATTTTCAACCAATTCGTCTGCATTTACAAAACAGGATAATTTTGGAGAAGATGTTTTTTCCCACCACATCCGATCATTCCCCTCCCTACCGAGTATTTTACTAAGTCTGGACAAGAAATGAATCTTGCTCCATTTACTGCAATAAATTTTATGAGTTAGAAGTTTTTCTTATGTTTCTCCGGTTTGAGCGGGTAGGTCCAGACCACCTGAATTTGCCACTGGTAAAGTCAGCATCGATCATTCCAACTGTACGGCTACAAACAAGTTAGAAACTTGAGTGTCTTGCGATAGAGTAATGCTGAGGCCTACAGATATAGGATTCTTGAGTTCTTAATTTGAAATTTTCTAGCACCCTATATCTTCTAGCGTCAGTTTAAACTAATGGAACTAAATCGGGTGTCACAGCTCACAGGCTAACCAAATGCATTCTACAAGATTGCTGACTTATTTTACTGGTACGCTATTTACAAATCATTTAACAAACGCAATATGTTATGATTTGATTTCAATGAAGTTTTTAGCGCCAATTAATGGAGAGTAATTTTGGGTATAATAAAAGATATTTTTTCAGATATTGAAAATTGTCATGTGAGTAATATGTACTGGTTTAAAAGTATACGGTTTGAGGGATTGGGTGGTTTGGGAGATTGGGGGATTTGGGGGATTGGGTGGTTTGGGGGATTGCAACATCCCCCAAACGTGGTGTTGTCCAATTGCGGGATTATCTAAACGCAGCTTTGTCTAAATGCGGTGTTGTAGTAGTCTTAGCTCTAACCTTAAGTTTGCTCTAACCCTAGCTAGTTGTAAGTATCGATCCCGAAACTTAGTCTTGACCTGAAGTGTGAATTGAATAGATTCAGTGTATTTGTCTTCTTTGCTTTAGAAGCGCTTCCGTTTCTTCTTTTAGCTGTTTTTTGTCCCATTTGATCCTTTTTTGTAACACATTTGTGACTTGTAAGCTTGAACTTTCTTGTGAAATATTTGCCATAAGTTGCACAGACATATCTATTTCCTGAATGAGATTAGAATTAAGACTTTAATTGGAATCGCTAACTGCGTCTGGTCGTAAGCGAACTTTGGGGAATCCCGTCTTTGGGGAAATTCCTATTAATTTAAAAGCAAATTTTTTCAAAAGCTTTTCAAAGAGTGCTCTAGAATAGGTCAGGTCTGTCAACCTCAGGTTATGGACTGCATATCTAGTGGAGGAATGCTGGAAAAACCCTAAACTTTAAAACACTTGCTTGAGAACCGTTGGGAACAAAACCACCGAAGGTGCTGAGTCTTAAGCTTAAAATGCTTATCTGGGAACCAAACCACCGAAGTTGGTGAGTCTAAAGTGTAAAATTGGTAAGACTTTTTGGAAACCGAACCACCGCAGGTGGTGAGTCTAAAGTTTACAATTTGTAACACTTCTTGGGAACCGAACCACCGAAGGTAGTGTGTCCAAAATTTAAAATTTATAAGGCTTGCCTGAAAATCAAACTACCGCAGGCGGTTAGTTAAAGTCTCAAATTTGTAAGGCTTGCCTGGAAATCAAACTACCGCAGGTGGTTAGTTAAAGTCTAAAATTTGTAAGGATTTTCTGGGAATCGAACTACCGAAAGCGGTTAGTCAAAGTCTAAAGTTTAAACTTTGGACTAAACTTTAAATGTCATGGACCGTTCTTTGGACTGGCGGCTAGCTGTTGCAAACTCGGTTTGAAGTTTGCAAGTTCCAACAATTCGTTATTTTCAATCTAAAAAAATTAAAAATTATAAAAACAAAATAACATTTTAAACTTTGTAGTTGATAATACAGAACTATGTTTGAAATATGGTTGCATATTAATTCTGGAGTTCGAATAACTGCGGTATTATGTTTCAGCAAGATGATGGCGAACGTGAATACTAGTTGGTCAATATTTTTCTTTGACTTTTGCATTAAAATATTGCAAGAGCAACTGCTAGAATATATGTGAGTCGATATGGAACGGTGGTATTATCCTTCGACTTTTGCATTAACAAAAACCTGTTGCAGCCACATCTGTAAACCTCAGATGGCCTGTAGCAAATTCGCCTTTAGAAAATCTTTTCAACCGTTTTCACTCGCCAGATTAAAATTTTCAAACGCTGTTTTGCTTGCATGACATAATATAATCCAATTTGTGTAATTTCCAATCGTCTTGGCACCACAAGGACTAGCAAGTTTGTTTGCTGCAATACTTACTCGAGAGTTTTAACGCTCTAGTCATTCTATCAAAATGAACGTGTGTACCTATTGTCAGAAAACCTTTACTCGAAATGGTGCTATACTACGTCACAAAAGAGAAGTACATGAACGGTTTTGAAATTAGAGTGCGATAATGTAACAGAAAATTTAAAACAAAACCATCCCCTGATTGACATAACGCACCTGCCGCTGTTACCACCAGTGTCTTGTTCAATTTCACTCTATTGAGGAGGAAAACAATCATTTATGCAACCCCCACCTAAAAAATTGCGAATAATAAACTTAAACAAACACGCAGTACCGGTTTAATGCCCGGAACAAGTGGTTCAATCCCCAGCAGAACAACAGCCACAAACACTCAACCGACCAATATTAAAAGTCTGGAACGCCTTTCTTAATATTGCTCCCAAAGGGAACCCTAAGTTTAAAAACAAAAAAGTTTGTAAATTTATTTGACCAAAAATAATAGTCTGCAACGATGCAGACAGTTTTTAAAAAGTTTGTAAATTTATTTGACCAAAAATAAAAGTCTGCAACACCGCAACTTTAAAGCGAAGAAATTTAACAACTTTTTACAAAAAAGACTTGCATTGAAGCATGTAAAGCAATAAAAAATTAAGATTTTAAACAATTTCAGCAATATTTAAGCTAAAAACAATTCATATTTAAACTAAAAAAACTTTTAAGTTAAAAAAGAAAATCTGTTAGCCGAGATTGAAAGCTGAAATTGCCGCAAATATCCAACATTTCAACGCGAAGGAGTTAAATCCATTTAACCGAGGGTTAAAACTTGCATCATCGCAAAAGTTCTTGAATTTTTAACGGATTGCGCCTCAGACGTCTTCAATTTCACCTCGAAAGAGTAAAGCTATATTTAACCGAGGTTAGAAACTTACATCATTACAGGCGTCTATTGTTTCACCCCGAAAGGGTTAATTTATCAAAATTAAATAAAAACTTCCATATCCGCAGACGTTTTCAGTTTTATAGGACTTACCGCATTGCAGACGTCTTCAACTTTTACCCGAAGGATAAAACTTTTTACCCGAGATCTGAAGCTTGCATCGCCACAAGTATCTTGCAATTGTTCCCAAAGAAAAAAACCTAAGACAAAAAAATTAATTTAATTTCTCAATTAAAACTAAAAATTCTTATCAATTTCGTGGAGCTGTTCGACTCGAAGACTACTCAAAGGTTACTTTACAGCTACTTTGTTCTCGAACAAAACAAAAAAAAACGAAGAAAAAAAAATTTCGCGATTCAATCTAAAATTCTCAGCAATTTTGTGGAGATGCTCACCTCGAAAACCAATCAAAAGTTACTTTACAGCTGCTTTATTCCCAAAGAAAAAATAATAAAGGTTGTTTTTACAGAAATTTCACCGATATGACTTATACCACTCCATAAAAGAAGTTCCTCGAAACAAGAAAATTAAAATTAATTAACTTTCACGCAAGTGTTTCGATTACTTACGCTACAATTTTTACTCAAGGCAAAGAAATTACAGGGAATGAAGAGATTTTGGTGAACTTATTCCTCTGAAAACAATATTACGTTATAAAAAGAAAACAACAAAATTTTTGAAAATTTTTGAAAAAGTTATCGAATGATATTCATTTCAAGGTAAAATTATTGTTCTAAACAAAGAAATCGTAAGACCTCAACTATTTTTCACAAAACTATCCCTATCTAAACAAGTTATTTGAAAACTTCTAAAGTTTTAAGTAAGTTTTCGATTTTTTAGATAAAATTTTTATTCAAAGCAAGGCAATTGTGAGGTTTTTAGTACGGTTGACCAACTTTTTCTGCAAAATCAAGGCAATGGTTGAAAATTTTACAATATTAGGTAAGTTTTTTAAGGTAAAGCAATCTTTAAGATAAAGAAACGTAAGATTGTAAGCATTTTAAAAAAAATTGCTTTAGGTAAACAAAAATACTCGAAAAAAAGTTAAAATTTTAAGTAAGTAACCGATGTTTGAGATAAAATTACTTTCCAAGTCCAAGAAATAGTAAGACCTTGAATGTTTTTGATCAAACTATTCCTATGTAAGCAAGGAACTTAAAGAATTTAAGATTTTAGACAAACGCTTTTGTTTTTTACGCTACAGTTTTCGCTCAAGACAGAGAAATTGTTAGGTTTTAAAATAGTTTATTGAATTTATCCTTATAAACCAATATAAAGCGACTAAAAAGCCAAAATTTTAGAAAAAATATTAATTAAAAGTTATCGAATGATGTTCATTTTTAGGGTAGAATTATTGTTTTAAACAAAGAAATTGTAAGACTTCAATTAGTGTTTTCAATTAAACGAACCCGAAACAAGACTAATCAAAAAACTTGTAAAATTTTATTCAATACAAAGAAATTGTATGACTTTGAGTTATCTTCCAAACAAATTATTTTTATGCAAACAAAAAAATTGCTAAAATATTTAGGAGAATGGAAGAATTTTGATTTAATGTACCAAAAAACTCTATTTTTCAAGTAAATTTATAACCGAGATTACGAAAAGAGGTTTAATTTTGAACGATTTTCCAGAATAATCATAAAAAATAAAGTTTTTAAATAAGAATTTTAATTCAAGCTAAATAAATGTTTAAGATGGCTTACAAAATTATCCCATATTCCAACAAAATTTTAGGTAAAGTTTCGCTTTTTTACATAAAACTCAACAAAATGCAAGTCTTTGAATGTCTTTGATCAAACAGTTCTCATAAAAACAAGAAAACGGTTAAAAATCCTTCTATGTTAGGTACGTTTTTAAAGTAAAAGTAATAATCAAGATAAAGATACCCAAGATTTTGATTAAAGTATTGCAACACAAAGAAGAAAGTTAATAACTAGTTCAAGTTTTAGGTAAGTTTTTGGATTTATTTACGTTACAATTTCCACTCAAGTCAAATAAATCGTACTGTACAAGGTTTTACGATATTTTGACGAATTTACCCCAATAAAACAAGATCAAGAAATAAAAAATACAAGTTCTTAGATAAATCTTGATAAAAAGTTGTCAAATAATATTCGTTTTAAGGTTGAAATGTCGTTTCAATCAAAGAAATTGTAAGATTGTGGGTGTTTCTGCAAAAACATCTTGATACAAACAAGCAAATCGCTAAAACTGACGTTAATTTTATAATTCGAGACTATAAGACACGTTTAATATCGAATGACACCGAAAAAATTGCAAAAGATTTTGTTTCAAAATAGAAATTTAACTCAGGATAGAAAAGTTGAATAAAATTTTATGATATTTCAGTAAAAAGAACGGTGTAAAATAAAACATTGATAAAAAAAAATTAAGATTTCAGATGCGTTTTTTGTTTCAGAGTAGAAAAAAATATTATTTACGTAATATTTTAAATTAAAATGAAGAAAAGTATAATTTTTAATATTTTTAAACAATTATCGCTACGAAAACAAAGAAGTTTAGACTATTTGGTTGAAATTAATAAACATTATCCTTTGTTAACTAAGCGATTTGCTGAGCATTTTATTATTTTAGGATCTTTTCCAATAAATGTTGGTAAAATTTAAGGCCTAAGAAAATTGTTTGCTTAAAATTGTTAAAGATTACCGTTTTCAAGAAAAATTCAATTCAAAACAAAACAAAGCAAAAAAATTTAACATTTTTTTACCCAAAAAAAGACTCGCATTGAAGTATGTAAAGCAATAAAAAATTAATATGTTAAACAATTTTAACGATATTCAAGCTAAAAAACTTTTTTCAAGACAAAGAAATCATACTGTTTTAAGCTAGTGTGGACAAAATCATTCTTAACAAAAGCAAGAAAATAAATCAAATGTTACAATTTTGGAGACTTTTTTTGTTTAAAGTAGAAAAAATAACTGCTTTTTACGTTACAACTGTTAATCTAGTCTTAGAAACCTGAATCGAAACAATAACGACAAAAATTAGCTCTTAAAATTTTGATTTGAATACTTGTTTGTTTAAAAAAATTTGACTTTTATCACTTTGATTTGAATATCATTTAAAATGCTCAAAATTTGCTTTTTTTAACCCTCAGAGGCGGAACAAAGTCGGTTCAATGCAACATTGCAAATAAACGCACTATACGCGTTGTTTCACGTTACATTGAACCGACTTTGTTCCGCCTCCGAGGGTTAAAAAAAGCAAATTTTGAGCGTTTTAAATGATATTCAAATCAAAGTGATAAAAGTCAAATTTTTTTAAACAAACAAGTATTCAAATCAAAATTTTAAGAGCTAATTTTTGTCGTTATTGTTTCGATTCAGGTTTCTAAGACTAGATTAACAGTTGTAACGTAAAAAGCAGTTATTTTTTCTACTTTAAACAAAAAAAGTCTCCAAAATTGTAACATTTGATTTATTTTCTTGCTTTTGTTAAGAATGATTTTGTCCACACTAGCTTAAAACAGTATGATTTCTTTGTCTTGAAAAAAGTTTTTTAGCTTGAATATCGTTAAAATTGTTTAACATATTAATTTTTTATTGCTTTACATACTTCAATGCGAGTCTTTTTTTGGGTAAAAAAATGTTAAATTTTTTTGCTTTGTTTTGTTTTGAATTGAATTTTTCTTGAAAACGGTAATCTTTAACAATTTTAAGCAAACAATTTTCTTAGGCCTTAAATTTTACCAACATTTATTGGAAAAGATCCTAAAATAATAAAATGCTCAGCAAATTGCTTAGTTAACAAAGGATAATGTTTATTAATTTCAACCAAATAGTCTAAACTTCTTTGTTTTCGTAGCGATAATTGTTTAAAAATATTAAAAATTATACTTTTCTTCATTTTAATTTAAAATATTACGTAAATAATATTTTTTTCTACTCTGAAACAAAAAACGCATCTGAAATCTTAATTTTTTTTTATCAATGTTTTATTTTACACCGTTCTTTTTACTGAAATATCATAAAATTTTATTCAACTTTTCTATCCTGAGTTAAATTTCTATTTTGAAACAAAATCTTTTGCAATTTTTTCGGTGTCATTCGATATTAAACGTGTCTTATAGTCTCGAATTATAAAATTAACGTCAGTTTTAGCGATTTGCTTGTTTGTATCAAGATGTTTTTGCAGAAACACCCACAATCTTACAATTTCTTTGATTGAAACGACATTTCAACCTTAAAACGAATATTATTTGACAACTTTTTATCAAGATTTATCTAAGAACTTGTATTTTTTATTTCTTGATCTTGTTTTATTGGGGTAAATTCGTCAAAATATCGTAAAACCTTGTACAGTACGATTTATTTGACTTGAGTGGAAATTGTAACGTAAATAAATCCAAAAACTTACCTAAAACTTGAACTAGTTATTAACTTTCTTCTTTGTGTTGCAATACTTTAATCAAAATCTTGGGTATCTTTATCTTGATTATTACTTTTACTTTAAAAACGTACCTAACATAGAAGGATTTTTAACCGTTTTCTTGTTTTTATGAGAACTGTTTGATCAAAGACATTCAAAGACTTGCATTTTGTTGAGTTTTATGTAAAAAAGCGAAACTTTACCTAAAATTTTGTTGGAATATGGGATAATTTTGTAAGCCATCTTAAACATTTATTTAGCTTGAATTAAAATTCTTATTTAAAAACTTTATTTTTTATGATTATTCTGGAAAATCGTTCAAAATTAAACCTCTTTTCGTAATCTCGGTTATAAATTTACTTGAAAAATAGAGTTTTTTGGTACATTAAATCAAAATTCTTCCATTCTCCTAAATATTTTAGCAATTTTTTTGTTTGCATAAAAATAATTTGTTTGGAAGATAACTCAAAGTCATACAATTTCTTTGTATTGAATAAAATTTTACAAGTTTTTTGATTAGTCTTGTTTCGGGTTCGTTTAATTGAAAACACTAATTGAAGTCTTACAATTTCTTTGTTTAAAACAATAATTCTACCCTAAAAATGAACATCATTCGATAACTTTTAATTAATATTTTTTCTAAAATTTTGGCTTTTTAGTCGCTTTATATTGGTTTATAAGGATAAATTCAATAAACTATTTTAAAACCTAACAATTTCTCTGTCTTGAGCGAAAACTGTAGCGTAAAAAACAAAAGCGTTTGTCTAAAATCTTAAATTCTTTAAGTTCCTTGCTTACATAGGAATAGTTTGATCAAAAACATTCAAGGTCTTACTATTTCTTGGACTTGGAAAGTAATTTTATCTCAAACATCGGTTACTTACTTAAAATTTTAACTTTTTTTCGAGTATTTTTGTTTACCTAAAGCAATTTTTTTTAAAATGCTTACAATCTTACGTTTCTTTATCTTAAAGATTGCTTTACCTTAAAAAACTTACCTAATATTGTAAAATTTTCAACCATTGCCTTGATTTTGCAGAAAAAGTTGGTCAACCGTACTAAAAACCTCACAATTGCCTTGCTTTGAATAAAAATTTTATCTAAAAAATCGAAAACTTACTTAAAACTTTAGAAGTTTTCAAATAACTTGTTTAGATAGGGATAGTTTTGTGAAAAATAGTTGAGGTCTTACGATTTCTTTGTTTAGAACAATAATTTTACCTTGAAATGAATATCATTCGATAACTTTTTCAAAAATTTTCAAAAATTTTGTTGTTTTCTTTTTATAACGTAATATTGTTTTCAGAGGAATAAGTTCACCAAAATCTCTTCATTCCCT